>CM061558.1:195902202-197165952 GCA_030864225.1 Capsicum baccatum var. pendulum | reverse complement strand
TGAAAAAGAAACACCAATCTTGATGCTTTATTGAAGGTTCTTGAATTTACAAAATTGAATTTTTGGTTTTCTTGGAGGGAAAGGAGTGAAATTTAATGATCTTAAGGAAAAAGTAGGGTTTTATTTGAGAGGAAATTGAAGAAGATGGACAAATAATGCCCTAACTGGAGCTTTAATTTGTAATTTGACAACTTGGATTGAGGGGAAAAGATGCAATTCCCCATCAGATATTTAAATTCCTAATTGGAATGCAAATTAACATGTCATTGTGATGCGATAGGGACACCATCACTATAACCACCACGGCGCGAGGCTATAGCGGTGACCTGCTGGATTCGAAATCCAAATACGTTCTAATCCTCATTCGAAAAATCCAAAGCTTCTTCGAGACATGCTCCTTACAGCCCTAAACATGAATTAACTCAAAAACCAACACCTTGGGATCAGAAGGAATAATTTAAATATCCTCAAATTTAAGGGGCCTTAAAACTAACTAAGCCCCCAACACTTGGTGAAATTTTCAAGAATCAATACTCTTATGCATGCAATTAGGAGTTGAGATGAACTAAGAATAATATGGGGTATTACAAACATCCTTGCTCTCATAGTGCCCAACTCCCAATGCAAGTCAATAACCTGCCTCTGAAGTTCCCGCACGGTGTCGCACAGAATAGCAGTGTCCAAAAAAGGATCTGCCATATCTAGAACACGCAAGAATTGATAAAAAATGTAAACACAAAAGTAAAGAAAAGAGTTTGAATAATAATACAACGTATACTACCAATTGATAGATTTACGCCAAAAAAATCTTACCTCAATGAAAAAAGAATCGGGTCTTTTTGAAGAGAAGGGATTAAAGATGTAATATTAAAGACAAGATGCATGAAATAATAAAGTGGAGTAGAATGAACGAGTAAGGAGGGAAATATTTATAGAGGATTGAATTTGAATATGTTGGGCAAAAAGACACGACTCTTCACCACCATTTTAATAATTATATTCAAACTGGTGACTTTTTTATTACTATGAAAAGTCATGACTTAATTAAATCAAGCTGGTGATTTTTTGATTATTGTGACAAGTCATAACTTTTCAGCTTCTCAATATTAATTAGTTCTTAAAATTAAATAATCATTTTTCTCAATTAAATAATTAAAGACTTATCACCTTTTAAATAAGTGTTTCTTTTAATAATAACTATTTTTACTGAGTTGTTGTAACAGATAGTTCATTTGTTGCAGTAGATAACCATCTATTGCAATAGATTTACCATCTGTTGCAACAAATGGTCTATATATGCAACAAATGGGCCATTTGTTGCAACAAATAAGTTATTTGTTGGGACAAATGGGTTATTTGTTGCGACAGATGGACCATCTGTTAGAGGAGTTATTTTAATTTCTTCTAACAGCTAATTCATCAGTTGCAACAGATGCAGAATTTGATTCATCAAATATTTTAAATGTGTTAGACAAAAGTCACGATCGTTCACCTCTTTTTTAATAATCATATACCTTACTTAATCCAAACTGGTAAATTTTTTATTATTTATATTAAAAAATATATTTAAAAATTAAAAATATGAAAAGTCACAACATTTTGCCTATTTATTATTAACATTAGTTATTAAAAGTAAATAACTATTTTTTATAGCTTTAAATTGTGTTTATCATTTATTTTCTTATTATTTTTTTAGAGAAAAGATATCTTTTCCCCTCTGAACTTGTCGTCACAACTCACTTTAGCACTTAAACTTAAATTCTGTTTATTTGCCCCCCTTAACAACTTTTAAATGAATTAAATTCCCCCTATAGCTAACATGGCAAAAAAAAAAGAGCGAGTGAATTTTTTTTTAAAAGACCACTTTATTGCTATTATTATTATTATTATTATTATTATTATTATTATTAAACATACATACATACATACATACATACATACATACATACATATATATATATATATATATAACATTAAAAGAAAAATGTCTTCATAGAAGACATTTTCATCTTCTTCATCACTCCCCTTCCCCACTCCCACCCCACCCCCAATACTCCATTTATGTATCTTCTTCATACCCTCACCCCGTTTCTTCGTAAGTCCCTTCCTATCAAGTCCTAATTAATCTAAAATTTTATTTTTCGGCAATCAAAAAGGGTTCAAGATTGATGAACAAGTTTGATTCTTGGCCAAGAATTTCATGTCATGCGAATATAATCTATGTCATTTTCGAATTTTGGACTGTTTATGCCATTTCTGTAGACATTTTTGAGTAAGAAATTGAAAATTAAGGAGTTTTGGAATTTTTGGTTTTGGTTAATATGAATGAAATTGGATTTGAGATTTTGTGTATTGATGTGTTTTTGTGATCATGTACTTGTATTTAGTTCATTGATGGATTTACTCAAGTTAATTCAAGTTAATTTTGCATTTGATGAAGAAACAAATTCATTGAAAAAGCTTGTGGCAATGGTGAAAGAAATAGAAAAAGTGGTGCTTTTATGTGAAGAAGAAGAAGAAGGAGGAAGAAGGGGAGGGGACGGGGGCTGCTGTCTAATGAATAAGTAGACGGAATTGGGGTGGGGTGGGGTGGGGGCTGTGAAAGAACGAATGGGGCGGGGGTTGTGAAAAAGAAGAAGGAAGGAGGGTGGGGTCTATTTTATTTATATAAAATACATTTTTTTTAAAAAATAATATTTTAAATATATATAAAATAATATTATATATATATATATAAATAGTATATATAAAATATATAAAAAGTTAGTGTGTGGGATTATTAAAAAAAAAAAATTCTTAAGTGGCAAATGACATGGCACTAATTTGGCAATGATGTGGCGCGTGTGTAGCGCACTCTCTGTCATGAGAGTGGTATTTAGTTTTGAGGGTTGAAAATAATTCACTTTAAAGATGTTAAGGGGGTAAATAAATAGAAGTTAAGTTTAAGTGCTAAAGTAAGTTGGGGAGACAAGTTTGGGGGGGGGGGGGGGAGATGCCTTTTCTCATTTATTTATGAACCATTTTTCTTTATTAAAAATCAGAAATCATGAATTTTAACCCTTTCAATAACCCTTTTTTTATTAATAACCATTTTAGTTAGTTTTTTCAATAGATGGACCATCTGTTGAAACAGGTTTGTCATATGTTCGAAAAACACAAATTAGTCGCAAGAACTATATTGTGTTCTTCCAGCAGAGTTGTTACAACGAATGTGTCATCTGTTGTAAGAAGAGGGTTATGAGTTTTTTCAATAGATTACCATCTATTGCAACATATTTATCATCAGTTGCTGAATGCAATCCAGACTGATGAACTGTATTGTGTTCTTTCAGCTAGTGTCCATCTGTTGCAACACATGGGTAATCTGCTAAAAATATTTTTTATGGTCTGTCGTATTTAGTTCCTCTCTTACCTCTTTTTATTGATGCACAAGTTAATAAAAACATATTTTATATAACAAATAATAACATTTACATCCCCAACAATATGTTAAAATTGTCAAAGTCCATATCAAACAACAACATAAGTTTACTATTACAACGATCATGGTACATTACATACGAAGCACTTGTTTTTTCTTGTCGGACACGTAGTCCTTTGACATTGAAGATGGTTATCCTTTGAGCCTCCATAGTTTTGTACACCACTTCACAATGGGAACTGAAGATTCAACACTATTTGGCATTGATGGGGTAGAAGAATAAAGTGCGTGCAGATAGATGGATCCACTTTCATGTGTGGGAGTTATGTATTGCTGATCATGTTATGGTGAAAATACACATAATGTACAATTATTGTATGAATGTAGTTTTTTACTGATTAGGCATTGATCCTTCAAATAAGATCCTGATTTTATAGTCAAGTTTGATAGGTGCAAACTGATAAGACCGAAGAGTTTCAAGAAGGTGGTGTAGATACCCTATTATAATTTAATGGCGGTTTTGCTCATGTTTATGCATCAAGTTCTTAGAAGGGATTAATATTTGATGGAATTGTAGAGATTTAATAGTGATTGGACTGATTTTAATGGTGCAATGGACTTTGAGAAGGCCTTCAAACCTCCCTAGTGCAACAAATAAGAATGGAAAACCAATAGAAATTTCCCTGGTCCAAATTTATTTGGATGAGTTGCTCGAGGAGACTATTATACAGTAGAAGGTGCTTGGGAAAATACCGGTGTGGGAAAGGGGAAGTGGAGAAGATCATATATCAACGTAGACCTTGTTAAATAGAAAACACAGGGGAACAAACAAGTAATCTCTAGCCAATTTGTCCGATGTGAAAAATCTAATGAGCTGCAAATGTGAAAGTATATCCAAAAATTAAAATCTGTTAGTCGTTATTGAAAAGAAAAATGGTAAAGTAAACTATAGCTAGACATTTTACTGGGTAACTACGAATAGTTAGCATGTCCTGAATGTTGACCCATAAAGCGCAGGATCAAAACTCCAAGGAAGCATCTTGGCGAGCATCGAGGATTGGTAAGATGGTTAGTCAGAAACAAAACTTAAACTAAGAACTTCTGAAGTAAAAATAAAGGAAGCCAAGGCGTCATTTTCTGAAGTCTAGCTTGTATCCCATGCCTTTTGTTTGTGGTTCTGATCAGGTCAATGACAGTAGAAACAAAACGTTCTGAAGTTGGGATAAAATCCCATGCCTTTTTGTTTCCACTGCCTTTAACCTAACCAGAACCATAAGCAAAAGGCCTAGGATGCAAGTTTAACTTTAGAAATTGCCACTTTCGCTTGATCCCTTATTTTTACTTCAAGAGTTGCTTGTTTAATTTCCGTTCTTAATTGGCCATCTTACCACCCCTTGGTGCTCGCTAAGATGCTTCCTTTAAGTTATGACTGTGCGCTTTGTGGGTCATCATTCAGGACATGCTAACTAGTTATAGTTACCTAGCAAAGTGTCCAACTCCAATCCACTTTATCATTTTTCTTTTCAATAACGAGTGATGTATTTTCATTTTTGGATACACTTTCATTTTTCAGTTCATTCAGTTTTTTTATTTTTTATTTCAATTTCATCAGCCAGATTCGCTACACGTTCTTTGCTACCTTGTGTTTTTTATTTAATAAGGTCTGAGTTGATATATAGTCTTCAACACCTCTCCTTTCCGAAGAAGATATTCTTCTAAAAATCTTCCACTGTATAATCGTCACCCCTAGTAACCCAGCCATATAAATTTGGACCAGGACAATAACAATATTGATTTTCATTCTTGTTTGCAGTAGTGCAAGGCTTTAGAGGCCTTTCAAAAGTCTATTAAATCCTTAAAATCGATCCAATCAATATTGAATCTTTACATTGCCACCAGAAACTTTATCCTTTCTCCAAACATGACAAATAAACATTAGGAAAACCATCATTAAACTGTAACAAGGTATCTATACCACCTACTTGGTCCCTCAGCCTTATCAGTTTGAACCTATCAAAATTAACTTTAAAATGCAATATCTTATTTGAATGATCAATGCCTAATTGGTAAAAAACTTCATTCACAAAATTAGTGTACTCTATGTGTGTTTTTACGATAATATGATCAGTAGTACATACCTTTCACATATCAAGTAGTTCCATCTGCATACAGCTTATTCCTCTGAACCCATCTTAACTCTATCCTTTTATATTGGTAAGGTGAAAGTTGATCCACTTTCACTTTCTTTCCTTTTGAGAGACACCTTTTATCTATAAACAAGAGAAAAACAAAAATGATATTACAATTGATGCCTGTATAATTTTAAAAAACGTACACAAAATTCAATAAATACAACAAATGACCTATTTTTTGCAACAGATTCTCCATCTGTTCAACTGATGACCCATCTGTTGTAATAGGTGACCAACATGTAGCAATATATGGGTCATCTGTTATAAGAAATCAAACTAGCCTTACTATTGGTTTGATTTCTTCTAACAGGTGCTTCATCCATTACAATAGATAGTTCATCTATTGGAATAGTTGTTTCGATATATTTTAGCAGTTGATTCATCAGTTTCAATAGATGGGGAATCAGCTAGAAGATTTATTTTAATATCATCCACCATATGTTTCCCCTGTTGCAACACTTACATCACCAATACCACCAACATCAACAACAAAGAAACAAACAAGAAAAACGGATACCACCAACAAAGCTTTTTAAGTTCTCCCAATAGATCACTTTTTCTACATATTTTAATAAAAGTAATGGTTCATCATTCAAGACTTAAAAAACACTTTTCCTTTAATTTTCTCAATAAATAAGATATGGGTAGTGGATAAATAAATAAAAATAATAAATGTAATTAGCTAATTTAGATAACCAATGTAAAAATATGATATTCACAATTTCAATTTTCATCATAGAAAACATGATAAATTTGATGAAACAAGTAAATCAAAAGATGAGAAGGCAAGAATAATGGCATAAAGCACAATCTAATAGTGAACCATACTTGTATTTCAAAAGAAAAAGGATCAAAACACCAATTTCAGTTGAGAAAAGGTATAGATTGGTTGAGATTCAAAAGGATCATCATGCAAAAGATGAGAGAAAAGAGAGAAAAAAAAGGAGATGGTTGGGATTACCCTAAAGAGAATAGAAAGAGAAAGAGAGAGATGAATTATTTTATAGTTGAAAGAGATCATATTTCTAGAGATACGTTTAAATATTTATTAATAATTTATTTAAATATTTACTAATAATTTATGGTGGTGAAATGCTTTGAGGAGAATGAGGAGACGGTAATAGTGACATTGAAAAGATAAGATAAGACAACTTAAGGAGGTGATTTTTGAGTTATCCAACAAAACTTTTTACCGCCTTAGGATATTTTTATTTCAGACATAAAATTGCTTTAAAATTAAAAAAAGATCTTAAAATAGATAAGTCATATGTTGCAACAAATGTCTACATCTATTTGAAAATTTCCAACAAATTAGTCATCTGTCGCAATAGATGGCAACATCTATTTGTTAAATTTCAACAGATAAGTCATTTGTTAAAACAAGTGTTATTATCTTTTTGATAATTTCCAATATATAAGTCATCTGTTGCAACATATGACATTATATGTTTAATAATGACCAACATTTAAGTCATCTGTTGCAACAGGTTGAACATTTAGTTTAATATATGTCTATGATTATTTGATAATTTTCAATAGATGTTTCATATGTTGTTATAGGTTAGTCCTCTACTTATTCATATCAAGCTACTATTTGAAATACCTAAATTGATTTAGCTATAATTAAGGATGAGTTCATAGGTTCAACTACAATTTTAATTAAGTTGTTGTAATTGCATGATATTGGTATTGTGTTCATCCTGACCTGAGTAATCAATTGATCAATTTGAGTTGAAATGATTCAAAGCAAGCTATTGTTTGAAATACCTAAATTTATTTAGCTAGAATAGGGATGAGTTCATAGGTTGAACTATAATTTCAATTGAGTTGTTGCAACTGTATGATGTCAGTATTGCGTTCATCCTAGCCTGAGTCTTCAATTGTTCAATTTGAGTTAAAACGATTCAAATCAATCCATTATTTAAAATATCTAAAGTGATTTAGCTATAATTAGGGATGAGTTCATAGGTTCAACTACAATTTCAATTGAGTCGCTGCAATTGCATGGTGTTGGTATTGCATTTATCCTGACCTGGGTCATCAATTGATCAATTTAAGTTAAAATAATTAATATTAAAATATTATTAAGTTAATATTAAATTCATTATTGTTCCAATTGAACTTAATAACTGAAAACTAATTTTAGTAAAATTAATATAATTTATTATGAAATAGTTAAAATTTATCTCTTTTAAAAAATTAATTAAGATCAAATTAACATTTTCAAAACTTTTCATTCTTTTCCAAAATATAAATCAACCCATACAAATCATCCATTTGTGAGAAACATGTTTCATAATTTAAAATCACAAGTTCTCTCTTTTTTCTTTCTCTCTTAATAATACAAACAACAACTACTCAAGATATTGCTCAACCCTTCACAACAAATCTATTTTCTTTCAATTTTTGACCATATTGTTGTTATTTTTGACTTCTTTCTTGCTTGTATTCATCATTTTCTCTCTCCTCATAGGTAACAGAGTTTGAGAAGAGTTATACATTTGTTTTTTTTTAAAAAAAAATTAGGGTTTTTAGTTAATGATGAAAAAAAACTTTTAGTTGTATTTTCTTTGATAATAGATTAATAATTTTGAGTTTTGATGCTTAAAAACATAGGAATAACCTAAAAAAATCCTAATGTTTATAGCAATTCTCTATTGACTATCATGGCATTAGTTGATGGTGTTTGTGGTGGTATTGATTGTATTGGTGGTGGTGTTAGTATTAGTGGTAATGGTGTTGGTGTTGGTATTAGTATTGGTATTAATGGTGGTGTTAGTATTAGTGGTGGTGGTGGTAGTGGTATTGGTATTGGTGATGTTGGTGGTATTGGTGGTGGTATTGGCTGTATTGGTGGTGGTGTTAGTATTAGTGGTGTTGGTGTTGGTATTGGTGGTTTAGGTAGTAGTGTTAGTATTGGTGGTGGTGGTCTTATTTGTGGTATTGGTAGTGGTCACATTGGTATTGGTGTTAGTGGTGGTGTTGGTAGTGTTGGTATTTATAGTGTTGGTGTTTGTAGCATTAGTGTTAGTGTTGGTGGTGTTGGTGGCATTGGTATTAGTATTGGTGGTAGTGTTGGTAGTGTTGGTGGCATTGGTATTGATATTGGTATTATTGGTATTGGTGTTAGTGGTGGTGTTGATGGCATTGGTATTAGTGTTGGTGGTGGTTTTGGTGGTATTGGTATTGGTGGTGGCGTTGGTGGTGTTGGTGGTTTTAGTGGTAGCATTGGTATTAGTGTTAGTGGCATTGGTATTGGTGTTGGTGGTGGTAGTGGTGTTAGTGTCAGTGGTATTGGTGTTGGTGGTGGTGTTGGTGGCATCGATTGCATTAGTATTGGTGGTGGTGGTGGTTTTGGTAGTGCTGGTATTAGTGGTGGTGGTAGTATTAGTGGTGTTGGTGGTATTGGTGGTGTGGTGTTGGTGGTGTTGGTATTGGTGGTGTCGGGGGTGGTATTGATGTTGGTGCTCAATTAATTACAATCAGTGGAACATCTATTGGGAGATATTAAAATAGGTTTTCAAATCGATTCCTTATCTGTTACAACAAATGTTTCAGCTGTTGGCATAAAACAAACCAATAGCAAGTCTATTTTGATCTCCTCCAATAAGTTGTTCATCTGTTGTAATAGATGGTGCATCAGTTGTAACAGGTGATTCATCTGCTCAAACTATTGGGTTATCTGTTAGAATTTATTTTTGTAATGTGATGTATAAAAATTTATTGAATTTTATCTTACCTTTTTAAAAAAATTATGCAAACATCAATTGTAATGTTGTTTTGGTTTTTCTCTTATTTGTAGGTAAAAGATATCTCCCCAAAGAAAAGAAACTGAAAGTGGATCAACTTCTGACCACCTAACAAAAAAGGCTAGAGTACAAATGGATTCATAGGAGCTTTCTGAACAATCTCAGTCAGGGAAAAGTGAAGCTGAGATGCCGATAGATAACCCTGCAAAATTAATTGGTGATTTTGTATTTAAATCTCTGTTGGGGAAATATTTTGATGATTTTAGAAATACTATGATGAAGGAAAAACTAAAGGAATCTTTTAAGAAGAGCTGCTTTGGACACTTTCTTAAGCTGCCTAAGGATAATAATGCCCATTTCCAAATGAGCATGGTAAATGATCTTCTCAAGCGCCAGATCAAGTACGTGGGGGTTGACAAAGATTTGAAGAAGGGGATAAAAATATAGATGAAATCTGGATCAATTATTGTGGCATGCCGATTTGTTTTGGCATTAAAGAGTTTGTCATAGTAATAGGCTTGAGATGCGATTGTCCAAAAAACCCTCTCATCAAGGAAGAACCCCTCAAAAATTACAAGGCAAGCAGGACAACCAAACCACTACCATCAAATAAAGGCAAGACATTATCCAAGTGACCACCCACCAAAACCAACAAATGCAAGAAAAAATAGGTGGGTTGTTGGACATTGTTGGACGTGGCTACAAAGCCACGATGTTGTTAAAAGATCTTAGGGATAAAGCCATACCAAAAAGTATAAGGAGAAATTGTGCTTACTTTAGTTTGCCCATTCCGTTATATGAGCAAGAGACATCTACAAAGTCATAGAATATGATTTGTTGGAGCTTGCTGAGTATTTAAAGAAGTTCAACAATTATCCCTGGGGATATGACAGCTACAAGTTGACTGTCAAATGTTTATTGGCAAAGCTATCCCTTAAGACGATCTCCTTATACGGCTTTTCTTGGGATTTCATGATAAATTTAATCACTATTTTCTTACGCTTGAATTAGTTTATATTTATATTGAATAATCATTATGACTTTTTTTGGTTTACTTCCTATTTACACTTTTTAGTCTTGGGCATTTGAATTCATTCCTTCCCTTCAAAAGAATGTCAAGGATTGATTACCCGAATAAGGTTTCTCATCTAAGGTTCCTTAAGTGGTTGGCTACAAAGAGCAACACAAGAATTAAGGACGTTGATCTCTTTAACCCTACGAATGATGCAATAAGTCTTCTTTCAAGTAAAGTAATTTGACTAAAAGAAAGATAGTGAAATAGATGATTCATTTGTTGCAATAGATGGATCATCTGGTGCAATTTATCTTAATAGATTACCCTTATGGTGCAATAGATTGGTAATCTGTTGCGACAGATAAGTCATTTTTTGCAACAAATTACCAATCTGTTGCTTTGGTTCTCTGCACCTAACTTAACAGATTACCCATCTACTACAACTTATGCAACAGATGGGTAATCTGATGCAATAGACGGTTAATATTTTGCCACATATGAATCATATGTTGCAACATAAAGATATCTATTGCATAAGTTGTTTGTTTAACATGTTACCCAAGTGATTGAAAATTATTATTTGACTTAAAAGTACCTACCTTTTTTAGATTGTATATCCATGGATCATACCTACTGAGCAAGAGTTGGAGATGACTTCTTTTATTACTCTAGGTCTTGTTGATACAATAGAAGACCCAATAGTGAATTTAATAAAGAAGGAGATGGCTGGAGAAACAACCATAATAAGAGCAGTTAGGCAAGGTCATCCTCGTGTTGAGCCTTTCCATAACCAACCTACTGCACTAGATCTGGGTGCTGTTTCTAGGGGTGTTGCTGGTGGAGTTGTTGATGTTGGTGGGAGCCATGATGCTATTGATGCTGCTACCAGTCATGATGATGAGCATGTTACTGCTTAATAAAAAATAAATATGTTTGATATTAACCATTATAGTGGTCCCTCTCATCTTTACAATGGTCCCTCTCACCCCTCTTCACACTCATGTTCTCTTTGCAAATGCAAAGAGTGCATGGACAGATATGATGAACTCTTTAAAAAATAGATGCTCTCGTTAATGCTATAGAGGAATTGAAATCCAAGAAGGTGAGTGAGCCATACACTCCTACAGTGGAGGTTAGGAAGAATAATAAAGCAATTAGACATACTCTCAATTATAAAACTAAAATAAATTGCAAATCCTCCTCCTCCAAAAGTTGATAACGTTTAGAGACCATTGAAGAAGGTGGACATATACGTGGAACTTAACGCCAAATAGAAGGTTGTTCTGAGAAAGGCCATAAATTCCTAGTAACACACAAAAACCTTCACTATTAATGCCTTTACCCCCAAGACTTTAAGAAGATGAAAGATATGGAAGTGTGGTACGTGGTCACGGTAAGTTTACTTTTCCTCCACAAAGAAGAAACCACGAAATAGATGTGTCATCTATTGTAACAACTAGGTATTCTAATGCAACTAGTGATTCATCTGTTGCAACAGATTATCCATTTGTTGCATAAGTTGCATTAGATGGGTAATCTATTAACACATTTAGAGAACCTTGTGCAACAAATGGACCATTCGTTGCATCTTTACACTTTTTTTTTCTTTCTTAAAATTATTAACCTATTTAAAAATTGTCTTTTTATATCACAGTATGTTGATAAAATTCTTTGCCTCATAGGGGTAGACAATTAGATTACTCGAATGATTATGATGTTAGTGATAGGATAATGGACCTCAACTTCTACAATAATTTAGAGAATAGGTATAATGAACTCATTCAGTTAGGGTCAACTTTTGGTGGCTCGGGATTTGATTCATTAGTTTCTAGGTTCGAATGGGATGAAGATATGATTGAATATGTTAGAAATAAGAGGCCATATCCACATGGCAAGTACTGGATCAAGGCAAAGAAAATTCTTGCATTTATTAACATGGACGTAAAACATTTTCTAGCTCTTGAGATACTACTCGAGGTGGGAATCATGAAGGTTTATGACTGTAACTTACCTTTCTTCAATGAGGCTATTTTTTTACCAAGATGCAGCCACTATTAGACTTGTTCCCCAACTTATTAAGGCAGAGTAAACTGATGAATCATTTGCCAGCGAAAGTGATGAATGGAAAATGAAATTTTGAAGGTCGAAACAAGGACAAGGACCTTCTAAATAATCAAACTGGTTCCGCTTGTGGGTTGTACACACTTTCACACATCAATTGTTTACTAACCGACACAGAAATAACCAAATTAATGACCTTTCTGTGCGACAACATTGTGGCTAGGATGTAAGAGGTCTGGGCTTATGAAGTAATAATTAAGAGGTTGGTGCCTGTGTATGTAAAAGAAGAAGATGTTGAAACACAAACACCATCAAATTTTTTATTTCAAGTAACTTTACATGTAGTGAACAACCTATTTCAATAGGTGAACAATCTATTATAACAGTTAGTCCATATGTTGGAACGAATAGTCTATATGTCCTGACAAATAGTTTATCTGTTGCAATAGGTTGCTCATGTGTTGCATTATGCAGGTGTTTATATCTAAGTCTATCTGTTGCAATAGATAGTATATCTATTGCAACATATAGTCTATTTGTTGCAATAGATAAGTCATCTATTAGAACAAATCAAAATAGTAGGAAGACCTATTTGATAATTTCCAACAGATGACCTACATGTTGCAACATATGTCTAAATCTATTTGATAATTTCCAACAAATATTTCATCTGTTGCTATAGATCCATTATCTGTTGCAATATTTGAATCTAGTATTCCATTTCAATTACTAAGTTTAAATCTAAGGATAAAATATAATTCATAGATAAAATAAAATAAATCGAAGCCTTTGTAACTAACATGAAATAAATCAACAAATAAATAAAATGTAAAAAATTGATTTGGGTACATAAGATCTACTCAAAAAATAACTCAATAATTTAAGTTTTGAAGAAAACAATTTCTAAGGAAAGGTTATTAGTTTGACAGACTCAAGCTATAAAGATCTACTCAATATGGATAAGTTCTTTTTCATTCGATGCTATGGAATTCAACTTTGTTCGTTGTGGTTCTTTAATATCGCTTGCATATGATTTCTGAGCTTTTGATTCTCCATATTTCCATAAAAGAGTAGCATATATTTTATGGAGTAATCCAACATCAAGTTCATCATTTGGTACTTCTAATCAATCATTCAAATACTAGGTGTAGGCGGAAACAAAAAGACCACAATCCCTATGTTTGCAAAAATTAGATAATCCATACTTGCAATTAATTTAAGTGTTGAGAAATTTATAAAATGAAACTAAATCATGATACTTATAGGCTACCACTAGATTGTTGAGAAATTCCTACAACATATTCTACATCAAATGGATTACCCATTTTATCCCGGTATATTGTAATCATCGGCCAATCAGTACGAACCTTTTGGTCCAAAAAGCCACTTATATCAAGGTAAGCAGGCAATATTTTTTCCATGTTTTGTATCTCAAATGATGGACCAGAAGGTATCCTTCCCGACATCGAGTCGTAAACTCAGATGTACCTTTCTCTTAGAATGATGTTAGCGAATACCCAATAGAATTTATCAACACAATTAATTATGATGTACACTTCATCGCCTAAATTCCAAGGTAAGCTAGCTGTAATGCTAAAACCTTTAATGATGTCGTTTATGCATTTCTTATTTCGGAAAACTTTCGATTATTATTGACAATACCTATCATAGGTATTATTGATGTAAACTTTGTACAAATAATTGCCTGTTATGTATTTGTATTGTTCTTGTGTTTGCAACTTGGCATCCTTTCGAAGGTAGTAAAAAATAACATTGATATGCTACACATATTATCAAACATTTCAGATTATGTGACACAAATAAATTAAATAAAGTATTAATAGCAAGATGTATGGCATTTATACCTCATCATTCCAGCAAGTTTGGGGTTGTGATATCAAATAGAACCAATTCTTAATTTTGGGATGTGCAACAATAAAGTCGAACATATCACAATCAAGACCTAATTGGTTCACTTTGTAATGATCGACATTTCATTTTTTGCATGATTTATATGTGTTAATGTCATGTTTTTACAAGAAGAATTGTATAAATCAACATCTTTAAAAATGATTTATGTACCTATTGGCATGAAGCTTTATAAAACCATCGTCAATCCATTCTGAATAATCTTTGATCAACTTTGTTAGTTTTTTTGGAGCCTCATCCGAGATGTTGAACCCTTGAAAAGGTTAGTTCTTCCAGATTGACAGTCTTTGTTTTTTCTTCATCTTTGGAAGCATTTGATAGATTATCAACTGTGATATTATGATGCTCAATACTATCTTCTACTTTGACATCCACCATGAAATCCAGAATAGTCAATGTTAATCACAAAAATACAAAAAAATAAAAAAGGATAACTTATCTGTTTTAGCAAATCAAACAAGTCTTCTTCCTATTTTAATTTGTACCAACAGATGACCTATCTATTGCAACAGATGGTTCATAATAGTTTGTTGTTTCAAAAACTATAAGAGGAGCATTATTAGCCCAAAAGCAGCACCACTACCACTACCACTACCACCACCAATAGCTCTCTATAACCACTAACACCATCAACAACAACAGCTCACCCTCCAAAATTATTTTTTTTGTGATGGTTGATGCTCCCAAAAATTCCATTTTTATTATATCAATGGCCTTAGGGTTTAATAAAGTTTGCACAGATCGTAAAGTAAGAAAAAATGGCATCTTTGACTCTCGACTGGTCGGAACAAGCCACTGATGCACAATCTAAAATAAGTCAGTACATATATTTTAATAATGATTAAACCAGTTAAGTAAATCATTAATTTTACAAAACTTAATTAGAATTTCACTTAATACTTCCTTCGGGGGGTTGAAGAGATTAAGAAATTTTATATTTTTATCACTTTGGACTGACAACCATCTCAGGATTCTTGGATATGAAACTTTTCCTAGTAGTTCACTTGTTGTCTTAAATAAGGAATGACTTCAAATGACCAAGCCTATAAAATAACGCCAATAAATCAAAAGCATTATTCAATAAAAAATAAATAAATCATAATAAAAGAAATATTTACCACGAAAGCCCATGGAAAGCCATATAAGTTGACTGTCTTTGGCATTAACGAAGTCAACAAATATTTGACAGTCATTTTGAAGCTTTCATAACCCCAAGGATAGTTGTTAAATGCCTCAAGATCCTTCGATAGCTTTATTAAACCAAGTGGAATTTTATTGTTAACGTCTCTCACCCAAAGAATATTATGTACAAACTAAATCAAGCACAATGATTTCTTGTTTTCTTCAATGCTTCTATATATTTTTTATTTTTAAATCTTGGACCAATAAGGGACACCAATTCATCACCATTACTTTACTTTCTTTTGCCTTTTTGGGTGTGAAGGTTGCCATTTTTGGGGTTAGAATAGGTATAAGCTGAGAAGGGGAAGGAAGATAATATTTTAGTCCAGTAACTATGGCAAACTCCTTCCAACAAAAAAATAGGCATGCCACAGTAATTTACCCACAGCTCATCTATTTTATCTTTGTTTTCATACATAAACCTATGCTTGAGAAGATTATATACCATGGACATTCGGAAACGTGCATTGTTTTTCTCCGGCAAATCAAGATATTGCCCAAAATAGCTGCCACTGAAATAAGCATCCAATTTTTGGTCTCAAAATATTTTTCTAAAGTCATCAAAAGATTTTCCCATGTCTGACTTAACCACCAAATCACCAGTTAAATTTGTGGCACTATCACACTGCATTCTCATAGGATAACTACCACTACTGAAGTTTTTGACCAACTATTTAGTGAAAGGGCTATTAGTATTTGGATCATCTCTTTTGAAACATTACTCATCCCCATGTTCATTATCTTCTACTTCTAAATAAGATAACACTTGTAAAGAAAGCTCATATAGTATTGGATGTAGCTTAGCTTCTTCACTTGTTCCTTTACTAGGACTTGATTAGGTTTATTTTTATTTGGGAGCCATTTTATCTAAAAATAACAAGAAAATAAAAAATATTATAATTGATTAATTCATCATTAAAAAAGAATAACGATAAATCTAACACATATAACATAGTAAAATAATAGTTCTAACAGATCACACATCTATTGCAACATGTTGCTTATTTGTTGCAACATATAACTAACCTGTTACAATGAATGAGTAATTTGTTGAAAATAAAAAAATAGGCCACTCATCTGTTGAAATAGATGACTGGTCTGTGCAATAGATTATTCATCTATTGGAACTATTATCAATTGTCAATATTATTTTGATTTCTCCCAATAGAAGGGTCATCTGTTGCAACAGATGAATAATCTGTTAGAAGAAATCAAAGTCTTAGACATGTCATCCTATTGGAATAGTTGATATAATTTCATCTAACATATTGTTCTTCTGTTGTATCAGATAGTTAATCTATTGCATCAGATTGTTCATCTATTGAATCATATGGTTAATCTATTGCAGAAAAAACTAGTAGCAAGATTTTCTTCAATAGAACAATAATAATATCACCATTTAATATCAAATAAACCAATATTTCCAAGGACACCAACAAATCAACTATCAACACCAACACAACACACACACCAAGAACATCAACAGTGACCAAAAACACCAACATTGTTGTTTTGTTTGTACAAACACAAACAACAAAAATCAAACTACAAAAAAACTCAACAGACACCAATAAATAAAATCAATAGTTTGACAACAAGAACTACAATAACAACAAAAAATTATATTTCACTCCAAAAAGAGAAGAGAAGAAATATCATAAATTAGGGTTTTCTTTGGCTCATATTTTAAATTTAAGAAATAAATATTAAAATTGTTAACTAATACTATAGGAGAAGTTGCTCAAGTTTTTCTTTTTCTTCATAACTAAAAAGCCATAATTTTTTACTTATGAAAGAAGAAAAGGGATGATGAAAAACTCAAAGTTATTTTTGCTGGAGAATAATATTGTAACGTTGATTGATGGTTGAATATCAAAAAGGAACTCAAAACCCAATAATTTGTTACTGAAATTTGAAGTCATCGGGGTTTGAAGAGAGAAATTTTCATAATCGTTGGTTGGGAGAAGTTGAGAGAAACTGTCAAGATAAAGAAGAGAAACAATTGATTTGGAAAGGAGAGAGGTGCGGGTTGATTTGTACTTTTGAAAAGATTAAAATATTTTGAAAATATAAATCAAGTTCACAATTAACTAAGTTTTCTAATTATGTTTGACCCTTTAAGATGATCAATGTCACCAATTCCACAATGAAAACTTAAAAGACACCTTTCCTTTAATTTTCTCAGGTTAGTTCGTGATTTTTGTTTTCTTATGAGATTACTCCTACAGCATGCTTCTTATATAATTATACCAACTAGAGTAAAATTTCTTATAGAGTATTACTATTAATATATGTAGAAAGTGGAACATTGTGGAATTCGTGAAAGTTAGGTAGAATTAGGGTAATAAAGACCCAATTCCTTCATAACGACAAATAGGTTAGCAATTGAAATCATTGTTAGTGAATTCATTCTTTAAATACAAAACAAATGGTTAAGTTTGGAAAATCCTTGGCAGTGACGATAGCAGGTTTTCTTAGCAGTCATTTTTTCAACAGTTTATGTTAATTTTGAAGTGAACCCTAATTATAAAAAATAATTATAATATTAGGGTTTTATTATATTTTTATTCTTATGGATATTATAGATTTGAATACATTTCGATTACCCGAAAGCTTTACGGAAGGGTAAAGACCTTGCAAATTAACTTGCATTTGAATTATTTGGTTGAGGTAGGTTATGGTTAATTTGAAGTATAGACTCAACTTAATTGTGTGTATGCTCCAAAATTGGATGCTTATTGATTTTGTATTTGAACATGTTTGAATTTTATGATATTTGGATTGTTGAGATATGTATAAATAATTATTACAAATTTACTTGCAGGAATTGTCTTATGACTTTGAGTGTACTTGAAAACTTAGTACATCGTATTGTATCGTGAGATATAGTGTGAATTTGATAAAACATACCTAATATAGTTATGGAGGATTGGGTTCAATGTTGGTACGAATATGATATTGATATTACTTATTTATGGGGAGGAACTACCATGCCAGTATAAACATGGTATTGATGTACTTGTTTATGGAGGATCGGGTACTACAAAAATAGTAGTAAGAGTAAAAGTTCCTGAAGTAGCTGCTGAGGCTACAGTTTTAGGTAGAGGATAGGCAAGGGGGCGAGGAAGAGGACGGAGAGATGCACCTACCAGGGGCAAAGCTCAGGCCGTGAGACTAGCTAGAAAGAGGCTAGTATCTTCTCCTCCATATATAGATATGCCTAGGATAACAGAAGATGGATTAATGTTATTATAGAATGGGGGGATGTCGGTTTATGGTGGTGTTGAACCAATTTAGGGAGGTTCAGCTTTGATTCAAATTTCTTTCGCTGTGATTCAGAAGGTTCTTAGCTTTTTGAGTGGGTTGGTAGGAACCGGGGCTACACCCGAAGCATCTACAGTTTGGCATCCAGGGTTACAGTATATTATTGTTGTAGGTTCTTGGATTGAAGAGGCAACAGGGAAGATATTTTTTGAGATAGGTAATGGGTTCGATGATGATTGTAGATGAGCATAATTTCTTTTGTAAGTTCATTAATATGAAGCCTCCTTTTTTTATGGCACCCAGTCTGAGGATTCCTATGAGTTTATTATTGACTTTCATGAGAGATTTCACAAAATGAGAATGGTTGAGATGTATGGTGTAGAACTGGTTACTTTTAAATTTTAGGGGGATGCTAAGATATGGTGGAGAGCTTATGTAGAGTGTAGGAATACAGGTTTGCCTCTATTAACTTGGACTCAGTTTTACTTAGTTTTTCTAGAGAAGTACATGCCTTGTGCTTTGAGAGATAGAAAAAGGGATGAGTTCACTAATTTTAAGTAGGGAAGTATGTCAATTGCAACCTATGAGGACACATTTCATTCATTTTCCTAATATGCACCCCATTTACTAAAAAATTGGGAAGGAGAGGATTCGTTAATTTATGGAAGGTTTGAATACAGGTCTTCAGATTTCTTCTCTTTAGATGACATCTTCAGGTAGGTCTTTTTAGGAGATGGTTGATTTATTCAAGAAGGTAAAAGGCGTAATGCAAGAGGGTTATGCCATGGAGTAGAAAAGAAGGCCCTAAGAGGAGGTAGTTTCAGTGGTTCTTATTCTAAGGGTCTGAGTTCATAGAGATACCCTACCTGCCGCATTCAATCAATGATGTAGGTATCTAATAGGGGTTCGTCAGGAGCTAGACAACCATTTTTAGGCTTCGGTGGTTACCTTGCTTCATCTTTATTATTTAGTGACCTACCTTAGATCATATATGTTATGAGTGCAGTGAAGTTGGTCATATCAGGAGGTTTTGTCCTAATGAGAGACAGTGTGGCCAATCTAGACTAAAGCAGTTTCCTAGAGCTCTAGTTCTAGCAGGTAGGGAAGGTGGTGGTAATAGTATAGGTCGTCTTCAGGGTTATCATGGTGGTCATCAGTCAGGTAGGAGTGGTAATCAACCCCATCGAGGTGGTTCTCAGCTTAGTCTAGGTGATACTTAGACTAGTGGTAGGGCACATATTTATACTTTTCCAGGCAGGCCTGAGGTAGAGGCATCAGATGCTATTATTACAGGTGCTATTCTTATCTATGATTTAATGGACGCTATATTAATTAATCCTGGTTCTACTTTGTCATATGTATCTACTAATTTTGCTATGGGGTTGTACATGGCGTATGATCTACTTAACTTTCTTATTCTCGTGTCTACTCCTATTGGTGATTCTGTTATTGTTGATAGGGTTTATCATTCTTGTTCTGTTATGTTCATGGGGTATCAAACTTAGATAGATTTATTTTTTTCTAAACATGGTATATTTTGACATAATTTTGGGTATGAGTTGGTTGTCTTTGTATTATGCTATATTAGATCGGCATGCTAAGATAGTGACTGTATCTATGCCGAGAATGGATAGACTTGAGTGGGAAGGTGATTATAGTCCTACTCTAATGAAACTTATTTCCTTTCTGTGTGCAAAGAGGTTATTGGGAGGGGTTTTTTGGCCTTTCTAGAACATCTTTGGGACACTTCTGCAGAGGTCTCATCTATTGAGTCAGTTCCTGTGTTATGTAAGTTCCAAGAGATTTTTCCTACAGATTTGTCTGGCATATCACTAGACCGTGACATTGACTTCTGAATTGACCTAGATCCAGGTTCTCATCTTATTTCTATTCCTCCTTATAGGATGACATTGACTGAGTTGAGGGAGCTAAAGTTTTATTTGTAGGATTTTTTGAGTAAGTGATTTATCCATCTGAGTGCCTCTCCAAGGGGTGCTCCTATCTTGTTTGTAAAGAAGAAAGTGTTAATCTTTGTATGTGTATAGGCTACATGCAATTGAATAAAGTTATAATCTGTAATAAGTATCATTTTCCCTATAGTGATAATTTATTTGACCAATTGCAGGGTACATTCATATTTTCTAAAATTGATTTGAGGTTTGACTATCATCAACTTAAGATTCGGTTTGACGGTATTCCTACAAATGCATTTTGAATTGGGCATGGCACTAGGAGTTTCTTGTGATGTCTTTTGGGCTGACTAATGCCCTAACTTCTTTTATAAGTTTGATGAATGGGATATTAAGTCTTACTTGGATTCTTTCGTGATTGTCTTTATTGATGATAATCTGGTTTACTCTAAGAGTAAAGAGGAACATGAGAATCACTTAAGGATTGTTTTGGGTTTGTCAACGAAAAAAAAACTTTATGCAAAGTTTTCTATGTGTGATTCTGGTTGGCTTCTGCCTCATTTTTATGGCATGTGGTTTGGAAGGAAGGGTTAGTGATAGATTCAGAAAAGATTGAAGCGGTTAAGAATTAGGCTAGTCCTACTTCTATTTAGAGGTTCGTAGATTTTCGGTGTTAACGAGTTATTATCATAGGTTTGTGAAGAGGTTTGCCTCTATTTCCACTCATATAATGAGGTTGACTCAGAAGGATGTACCTTTTATTTGGTCTAATGAGTGTGAGGAGAGCTTTAAAAAACTAAAGACCATATTGAATACCGCTCCTATTCTTGTCTTGCCGGTAGAGGGTAAGGATTTTATTATTTATTTTGATGCCTTACATTCTGATTTAGGTGTTGTTTTGATGCAGGAAAGGAATGTGATTACTTATGCTTTAAGATAATTGAAGCCTAATGAGAGGAATTATCTATCTCATGATTTGGCATTGGCTGGTGTGGTTTTTGCTCTTAAGATATAGAGGCATTACTCGTAGGGGGTTTGTTGTGAAGTATTCACTGATCTTTGCAATTTGCAGTATGTGTTTATGCATAGGGATTTGAATTTTAGACAGCGTCGGTGGATAGGTTTGCTTAAATATTATGATATCACTATTTTATATCATCCAGGAAAGGCTAATATAGTAGATGATGCATTGAGAAGAAAGTTAGCAAGTATGGGTAGCTTTGCTTACTTGAATGTTGTCAGGCATCCGTTGGCTAGAGAGATTCCGACTCTAGCTAACAAGTTTAATCAAATTAAGGTGACTGAGTGAGGAGGATTTCTAGATAGTGTATAGGCAAGGTCCACATTTCTTGATCAAATCAAGGCTAAACAATTCAAGGATTCTAGGTTGAGAAAGATTCATGATAAGGTTTTGCAGGGTGAGGCTAAGGAGGCCATTTGTTTTATTGTGAGGGTATATTGCTGTAACGCCCCAAATTTAGTACCCAGAATGCTACACAGTGCTCATGTCCTCGAAGGACCACAAGCTAAACCATGACTGATATTTGAATCTGCATACTGCATAATATACTGAATAATGAGGAAACATGAACTGAAAGGCCATAAGGTTCACATAATTGAAGTAAAACATAACATCATACCCAAAACAACTGAAATAACTATCTGAACATAATGGTCTGGAAAGCCTCTAACTCACTGAACTGTCTGAGTAAGGAGTTGACTCACTGCTAATTCTGACTGCTGATATCTGGAATCTACTGATGCTTTGGAGATCGTGTCTCTGAACCTATGGAGTAACAAAAAATGAAAGAATCATAGCGCAAATGTGTCAGTACAATGAAATGTACTGAGTGTACATGTGAGGTAGGCTATATACAAGGGTTCATATGCATGATTATCTCTAACTGACTGTCTAACATGAACGTGTATATACATGCATAAATACATAACTGTAATTGATAATGTGATATAACACGATTACTAAGTCTGAATATTGATAACCGATATGTTAATAACTGATATGAGTAATAACATGAGTAACTGTATCTGATGGAACTAAGTTCCGAACAGTATCTGAGTTGACTGTATCTAACAGTCCTAAATTTTGAAGAACTATCTGAGTTATATTACAGAGATTGATGGACAGTATCTGACAGTCCTGATTCTACAACATAAAATTGTGGGAAATAGTTATCTAACTGACATGCCCTAAATAATACATTACAGTTGAATTGAGGTACAATCTATGCCCTGATTGGAAGGATGTCAATACCGCGCCACTGGTAAGGACAACATGTAAGTGACCCTAATATAACAGGTAACTCTAGTAAGAATGGTGGGAACCCTTATATAGTAGGCTAAGCCACCTCATCTACCCTCTTATAGCTTGCTATGATGTCTCAACCTATGCTGGCCACATAAATCTGGAATGCAAGGATTGTTTCTAAGAATCACACCCTTATATAACTGGTGAGTTCCCATCCTTGGGTTCACTTGGTGCTAATTTCTACGCTCATCTGAATAGACACCGAACATGATTTACTGAACTGGACATGGACTGAGTTACAAAATTCTGTTAACTGATAGAATACTACTGATATCTGACAACTGACTGAGTTCATGAGATCATGGAGATTTCTTGAGTCATAAGACTGTCTGAAGTCTAAGGATTCATAGCGTGACTGAGAGTAATGTGAAAACATGACATTAACTCTAGGCACATGCTAATGTTTCGGGTACAAGTACCCCCAGGACTCGATGGAAGGAAATGGACCAAGCATGACTTACTTGAACATATAACTAACACCATAGTCCATACCACATTTATAGAAGCATTTCATAAAACGTGTGATATGCATAAACTTGTACATAAATGGGGATTTTATGGTATCATGCTATTTAGGCACTTTTCCTTTATTTAGGCATTTAATCAAATAGATTGTAGGCATAGTACAGGTAAACATCATTGTACAATAAATAAACATTATTGTTCAATTCAAATTTCATCATTCAAGGGTTTAGTCATAGGTTTGCATGAATCTATATCTATAATACTTTAACCCACATAGAATTTACCACCCAACATGGAGTAGAATTCAATTTCTCACTATCCATATGAACAAGAGCAGGACAATCATGAAATTCATAAAAAAATCATAGACTTGAATTTAGAAAAAAGGATTCTTGGGCTTCATGGACGAAAGGAGTCCATGAATGAACACTATGCATACCTTAGTTCATGATTTCATGAGGATTGACGGTGACACCTTCTTGAATTCAAATCCCCAATAGAAACCCTAGCTTGTTCTTGGGAGAAACTAGTATATTTTCGGTGAAGAATAGCTAAATCACGTGTAATTGGGTTTGAATAGGGGTAGGAAATAGACCATTTTAATCCTTGGATGCGTCTTTTAAAATTACAAAAATTTCTTGAACTGGACCTTTAGCGTGATGCGGAGCTATCGCACCGTGTCACTATATTTTGACAATTGGGAAATTGAGTGATGGCGCACCGCAGGGTCATCACGTTGCTACTTCATTTCTGACCTGGAACTTTGGTACGACATAGGGGAAATCAGGTGAGACACCGGAAAATGGACAATTCTAAATTTAGACCCTGGCACGATGTGCCATAATTGCGGACCCCTACTGGAATTCGCCAAATTCTATTTCCTCTTGTGGCACGGCACGCCACTGACTAATATGGCTCTATTTTATGATGGGAACTTGAAATAGTCGTAATTTCTGACCCGATTATGGGATTTGGGTGAATCTTATATCGATGAAAAGCTTATTGAATTTCCCACATGAAAAAAGTGAAAATATTGAAAATTACTCATGAAATAATAAAAATTCAATTTAGAATATAATACTAGACATTCTTGAGATAAAATTAGCTAGGAAAAAGTACAGGGTATTATAATATCTCCCCTTTGAGAACATTAATCATCGAATGAGACTGGCTGAGAGGGGAGAATAGACAACTGACGTAGATACTGAGCATGAATAACTTGAAAATAATCTTATGACTGACATAACTGACAAGTTGAACATATAATATTGAACATGTATATCTAATGCATATGTAACTGATTCATGAATGCATGACTGAGTGTTCTAAAAAACTGAGTTTCCCACAATGAAAATGCATGTATGATGCAAAATTACATAACTAAACGGATACATGAGTGTATGATTGAATATGCAATGGTACTTGATACCAAGTTTATAATGGGAACATGAATATAAAACTGAATACCAAGTTCGTGATGAACACAGAACATGAAATTGAGTAAGTTCAAGGAAAACTGTTAACTTGAGCTTGGTCTGAGTTGGCGGAGAAGAGGTGAGGATATTTGGTATGCATGTCTGCTTTTGCTTTCGAAGTATCTCCCTTGACAGACTGATTTCGCCAAAGAACCCTAAATAGAGAGACCTCTTTGTTCCTCAATCTACGAGTCTGATAGTTTAAGATGTTGACTGGAATCTCTTCATAAGAGAGAGTGTTCTAAATATTAATGCTCTAAATAGGGACTACAAATGATGGGTCACCAATGCACTTCTTGATAAAATAGAGATGAAAGACTCTATGAACTTAGGCTAGACCTAAAGGCAATTCAAGCTCATAGGATACCTTGCCAAAGCGACTGCTAAACTTGAAGGGACCAACATATCGGGGACTGAGCTTTCCCTTCTTGCCGAATCTATTCACTCCCTTTATGGGAGAGATATTTAGATAAACATGATCACTAATGTCAAACTCAAGATCTATTCTATGAACATCTTCATAAAAATTTTGTCGGCTCTGAGCAGCCCGGAGTCTTTCTCTAATCAACTGGACTTTTTCTAAGGAGTTTAACACCAAGTCGGACCTATGACTAAGGCCTCACTAACTTTGAACCAAGTAATTAAAGATCTACATCTCCTACTGTAGGGAGTTTCTAATGGGGCCATCTAAATACTGAAATGATTGTTGTTGTTGTATGCAAACTCAATCAAAGTTAAGTGGTCATCCCAACTTCCATTGAAGTCAATTGCACACGCCCTTAGCATATCTTCTAATATCTGAATGGTCCTTTCTACTTGACCATCGGTCTGAGGATGAAAGTCTTTACTAAGATAAACTTGGGTACCAAGACCCTTTTGGAATTCTTTCCATAAATAAGAGGTGAAGTGGGTACCTCTGTCTGACATAATGGATAACAAAACACCATGTAATCTAACCAACTCCTTATTGTAGAGTTTGATGTAATCCTCGGCTAAATAAGAGGTATGAACTGGAAGAAAATGAGCTGATTTGGTCATTTGTCTACCATGACCCAGACTGAATCATGCTGATGATGATTTCGAGGCAAACCTATCACGAAGTCCATGTTAACAACTTCCCTCTTCCAAGTAGGAATACTGAACTTCTACATAGACCCACTAGGTTTCTGATGCTCTATCTTAACCTGCTGATATCTTAACCTGGAACACAGAGATGACCCTGATAATGATGGACACCATCTCCCCCTTGTGAGAAAACCTCTACTTTCTGATCCTAGACTGACTCTTTCAACTTGATAAGGATGGGATCTCTATCTTGCTTTTCTTTTACCTTGGAAACTAGAGATGATTCTGAACTACTCTGAACGCATATATCACTTTCTTTTGTATCGACTAAGCGAATGCCTAGTCTGGCAAGCTGATGGACTTCCTGAGCTAACTTCTTTTTACTATCATCAACATGAGAAACACTACCTATGGATAGTATACTGAGAGCGTCATCCACTACATTGTCCTTGCCCGAATGATAAAGGACTCTCATGTCATAATCTTTCAAGAGCTCTAACCATCTTCTATGACGAAGATTGAGATGTTTCTGAGAAAAGACATACTGAATACTTTTATGATCTGTGAACACACTATGTGAACTCCGTAGAGATAATGCCTTCAAATCTTCAAGGCAAAGACTACGGCGGCTAACTCAAGATCATGAGTAGGATAATTCTTCTCATAGGGTTTAAGCTGTCTAGAGGCGTAGGCTATGACATTAAAATGCTACATGAGGACACAACCCAAACCTACTTTGGATGCATCACAATACACTACGATCCCATCTAGACCATCTGGAAGAGCTAAAACTGGAACTGAGGTGAGTCGAGTCGTCAACTCCTAAAAACTCTTCTCACAAGGATCTGACCAGTGAAACATGATTTTATTCTGAGTCAATCTAGACATAGGGGATATAATAGAACAAAATCCCTCAATAAACTATCTGTAATAGCTAGCCAAACCCAAGAAACTTTTAATATCTAATGGAGAGACAGGGCGAGTCCAGTTTCTTACTGCTTCGATGTTTTGAGTATCTACTCTAATTCCATCACCGAAAATGATGTGATCAAGGAAGACTAATGACCTTAGATAAAAATTGCACTTACTGAATTTGGCGAATAACTGATGATCTCTGAGAGTCTGAAGTAATGTTTTGAGATGGTCCGCATAATCACGCTCACTACGAGAATTGACAAGAATATCATCTATGAAGACTATGATAAACATGTCCAAGTACTTCTTGAACACACGGTTCATCAAGTCCATAAAAGTTTTTGGGGTATTGGTAAGACCAAAGGACATAACTAATAATTTAAAATGACCATACCAAGTATGAAAAGATATTTTTAGAATGTCACATTCTCTAACTCTGAGCTGATGATAGCCAGATCCGAGGTCTACCTTACAGAAATAACTGAAACCCTGAAGTTGATCAAATAAGTCATCAATTCTGGGAAGAGAATACTTATTATTGATCGTGACCTTATTAGGTTAAAGGTAGTCTACACATATCCTAATAGAACCATCTTTCTTATGCACGAATAATACTGGAGTGCCCCACGAAAAAACCCTGCGCCTGATGAATCCTTTATCTAAGAGATCCTTCAATTGTTCTTTTAGTTCTTTGAGTTCTGCTGGTGCCATTCTGTATGGTGGAATAGAGATAGGGTGAGAATTTAGAAAAAAAATCAATATCAAAGTTTATTTCCCTTTCGAGAGAAATTCCTAGAAGATCTTTAGGAAAGATATCTAAATATACATTCATTACTGGGACTGATTCAAGATTGGGAGTATAAGAACTAGTGTCCTTAACTAAAACAAGATGATAGACACATCCTTTAATTATCATTTTCTATGCTCGAAGGTAGGAAACAAGATGACCTCTGAAATCGGATATACTACCCTTCCACTTTAGGATGGGTTCATTCGAAAACTAAAACTGGACTATTCTATTTTTGCAGTCGACTGTGGGATAGAAGGAATAAATCCAATCCATGCCAAGATGACATCAAAATTAGTCATCTCTAATTAGACTAAGTCTACTGAGGTGACTTTTTGAGACATCATAATTGGGAAGTTCCTATATACCCATCGTGCTATGATGGTTTTACCCACTAGGGTAGAGACTGAAAAGGGCTCTGCTAGAATTTCGAGACTGACTCTGAAATTAACTGCTATTTAAGGAGTGACAAAAGACAAAGAATCTCCTGGATCTAGCAAAGTGTAAACATGTACATGAAAGATCTATAACGTACCAGTAACCACATCAGGAGAAATTTCCTGATCTTATCAGGACTGAAGAGCATAGAGATTATTTGGGTGTTGCCCATTAGTAGCACTAGACGTCGCACCCTGCTGATTTGGGTGATCGGACTGAGCTGAAGAGTAATTCTATTAACCCTGAGGATCTGGCTGAGGACATTCTCTATCTCTGTGGCCTGTCTTGCCACATTCGAAATAAATACCACTATCAGCTCTGCAAATACCCTAATGGTGCTTTCCATAAGTCTGTCAAAGAGGATAGGTGCGGGCATTGCCACCGCCGCCTGGGACTTAGAGCCTAGCACTCTATCTTTGTTACCCTATCTGAACTTAGGAACTGGAGCACTGGTTGAAGGAGGAGTTAGAATGGTGACTTAAAATGAAACTAAGAACAATTTTCTCCTTCTGACTTAGGTTGATCAAAGTTAAAACAACCTATCTTCGCTCTCTTATTCTACTTCTCCCGTATATTAGTCTTCTGCTCCTCTATCTACTGAGCATGAGTCATGAGCCTATCTAAAGTTGTGTCACTATTCAGCATGGCATATCTATACTCATTAACCACACTATCATTTATCCCTAAAACAAAATTACTCATTCTTCCCCTGCTATCTGCAACCACATGAGGGGCATATCTGGCTAATTGAGTAAACTTAAAAGAATACTATTTCACGGTCATATTGCCCTGCCTAAGGTTGATGAATTCTAGCATCTTAGCTTCTCTATGCTCTAGGGGAAAGAATCTATCAAGGAATGCTGAAGCAAACTCTTCCCACTCAACTGACCCTGCATCTCTGCGCTCTCTGACTTCCACTGCTTAAACCAAGTATGAGCCACATCCTTCAATTGATATGCATCAAGCTCAGCACTCTAGCTAGATGTAACCCCCAGTATGTTTGTAACCTTCTTCACCTAATCTAGGAATTCCTAAGGATCCTCATCTGTCTTAGACCCAAGAAAGGATGGAGGATTCATTTAGGTGAAGTCCCAAATCCTGGCTTTAACTGAATTGTCCACTGGGTTGTATGGAATGAAGCTGGTCATTCATTTTGAGTATCAACTGACTGAGCAAGAGCAGTGAATGCGGCCCTGAACTCCTGTTCGTCCAGGAGATCTTCTTGGACAGGCTGGGTTCTTCTCTTGGGAGACATGTTCTGAAATAAGAAGGAAAAATGGATTAGACTGAGATATGAGATTGAGATTATGCTTATTTGCATGACATGAATACTAAAAGAAGGGAAATTGTTCCTACAACATCTTATAGCCTCCTGCATATAAATATGGCGCACAACACATCCATGTACAAGACTCTACTAGATGCAACTTTCAAACTTCATAGGACTATATTAAACATTAGGCTCTGATACAAAGTTTGTAACACCTAAAATCTAGTAGCTGGAATGCTACACTACACTCATGACCTCAAAGGACCACAACCTAGCCCATGACTGATATATGTATCTGTATACTGCATAATTTATTGAATAATCTAGAAACATGAACTGAAAGGCCATACGGTTCACATAACTGAAGTAGATCATAACAGCTAAATGGGGTGTGAAATACCTAAAACAACTGAAATAACTGTCTGAACATAATAGTCTGGAAAGCCTCCAACTGACTGAACTATCTGAGTAAGGAATTGATGGGTTATGTCCTAAGCTAACTCTAAATAATAAGCTAATTAATGAGATAATAGAAAAATAATCATGTCCTCAAAGGAAGAGGACTCACTGCTAACTCTGATTGTTGATATCTAGAATCTACTGATGCTCAGGAGCTCGTGTCTCTGAACCTATGGCGTAACATAAAAAGAAAGCACCATAGCTTAAATATGTCAGTACAATGGAATATACTTAGTATATATGTGAGGTATTGTATATGCAAGGGTTCACATGCATGATTATCACTAACTGACTATCTAACATGAATGTGAGAATGCATGCATAAATATGTAACTATAACTGACAACGTGATAACATAAATACTGAGTCTGAATACTGATAACCTGATAGATTAATAACTGATATGACTAATAACATGAGTGACTGTATTTGACAGCCCTAAATCTGATGGAACTATCTGATTTTCAAACGGTATCTGAGTTGACCGTATTTGACAGTCCTCAATTCTGAATAACTATCTGAGTTTTATTACTGAGTCTGATTGAATGTATCTAACAGTCCTGATTCTATAACATGAAACTATGGTAAGTAGTTATCTAACCGACTTGCCCCAAGTTATGCATTACAGTTGAATTGGGGTCCAATCTATACCCTAATTGGAAGGGTGTCAATACCGCGCCACTGGTAAGGAAAAAATGTAAGTGACCCTAATATAACAGGTAAATCTAGTAAGAATGGTGGGAACCCTCATATCGTAGGTAAGACACCTCATCTACCCTTATATGGCAGGCTATGGTGTCTCAACCTATGCTGACTACATATTTCTGGAACTCAAGGATTTATTCTAAGAATCACACCCTCATATAACAGGTGAGTTCCTATCCTTGAGTTCGCTCGGTGCTATTTCTACTCCCATTTGAATAGACACTGAACATTATTTACTGAACTGAACATGGACAGAGTTACTGAATTTCGTTGACTGATAGAATACTACTGATATCTGACAACTGACTGAGTTCATGAGATCATGGATATTTCCTGAGTCATAAGACTGTCTAAATTCTAAGGATTCATAGCTTGACTGAGAGTAACGAGAAAACATGACATTGGATCTAGGAACACAGCTAATGTTTTGGGTACAAGTACCCCCAGGACTCGATGGAAGGAAACAGACCAAGCATAACTTACTTGAAAATATAACAAACACCATCGTCCATATCACATTTATAGAAGTATTTCATCAAACTTGTGATAGGCATAAACTTTTACATACTTAGGGATTTCATCATTTCATGCTATTTAGGCACTTTTCTTCATTTAAGCATTTAATCAAACAGATTGTAGGTATAGTACATGTAAACATCATTGTACAATAAATAAACATTATGGTTCAATTCTAATATCATCATTCAAGGGTTTAGTCATAGGTTTTGCATGAATCTATATCTATAATACTTTAACCCACATAGAATTTATCGCCCAACATGGAGTAGAATTCAATTTCTCATTATCCACATGAACAAGAGCAACCCAATCATGAAATTCATAAGAAAATCCATAAAATTGAATTTATCAAAAGGGATTGTTGGGCTTCATGGATGAAAGAATTCCATGAATGAACACTATGCATACCCTAGTTCGTGATTTCGTGAGGACTGATAGTGACACCTTCTTGAATTCGAATCCCCAATAGAAACCCTAGCTTGTTCTTGAGAGAAACTAGCATATTTTGAAAATAGCTAAATCACGTGTAACTAGGTTTAAATAGGGGTAGAAAATTAACCATTTTAACCCTTGGATGCATCTTTTAAAATTACAAAACTTTCCCGAACTGGACCTTTAGCACAATGCGACTCTATCGTACTATGTAACTGGATTTTGACAATTGGCAAATTGAGAGGTGGCACGCCATGGTGTCATCATGTTGCTACTTCATTTGTGACCTTGAACTTTGGTGCGATGCGGGGGAAATAACACTGAGACACTGGAAAATGGACAATTCTTAATTTAGGCCATAGAGAGATGTGCCATAATTGTGGACCCCTTCTGGAATTCGCCAAATTCCATTTCCTCTTGTGGCGCGGCACGCCACTGACTAATATGGCTCTGTTTTATGACGGGAAGTTGAAATATTCATAACTTCTAACACAGTTATCGAATTTGGGTGAATCTTATATCGATGGAAAGCTTATTGAATTTCCCACATGACAAAAGTGGAAATCTTGAAAATTCCTCATAAAATAAACATCATTCAATTTAGAAGCTAATACTAGATATTCTTGAGATGAAATTATCTAGGAAAACGTACAGGGTATTATAATATCTCCCCCTTGAGAACACTAATCCTTGAATGAGACTGACTGAGGGGAGAAAAGACAACTGACGTACCTACTGAACATAAATAACTGGAACATGATCTTATGACTAACATAACTGACAAGCTGAACATATAATACTAAACATGTATATCTGATGCATGTGAAACTGATTCATCAATGCATGACTGAGTGTTCTAAAGAACTAAGTTTCTCACAATGAGAATGCATTTTTGATGGATAATTGCATAACTAAACTGATACATGAGTGTATGACTGAATATGCAATGGCACTTGATACCAAGTTTATAATGGGAACATGAACATAAAACTGAATACCAAGTTTGTGATGAATACAGAACATGAAACTGAGTAAGTTTAAGGAGAACTGTTAACTTGAGCTTAGTCTGAGTTGGCAGAGAAGAGGTGAGGATACTTGGTACGCATGTCTGCTTTTTTTCGCTAAGTATCTCCCTTGACAGACTGCTTTTGCCAAAGAACCCTAACTAGAGGGACCTCTTTGTTCCTCAATATACGAGTCTGATAGTCTAAGATTTTGATTGGAATCTCTTCATAAGAGAGGGTGTTCTGAACATCAGTACTTTGAATAGGGACTATAAATGATGGGTCACCTATGAACTTATTGAGAAAAGAGATATGAAAGACTAGATGAACTGAGGCTAAATCTAAAGGCAATTCAAGCTCATAGGCTACCTTGCTAAAGCGACTGAGAATCTTGAAGGGACCAACATATTGGCGATTGAGCTTTCCCTTCTTTCCGAATCTCTTCAATCCCTTCATGTGAGAGATCTTTAGATAGACATGATCACCAATCTCAAACTCAAGATATTTTATATGAATATCTGCATAAAACTTTTGTCATCTCTGAGCAGCTTAGAGTCTTTCTCTAATCAACTGGACTTTTTCTAAGGCGTTGAATACCAAGTCAGGACCTATGACTAAGGCTTCACTAACTTTCAACCAACCAATTAGAGATCTATATCTCCTACTATAGAGAGTTTCAAATGAAGCCATCTAAATACTAGAATAATTGTTGTTGTTGTATGAAAACTCAATCAAAGTTAAGTGGTCATCCCAACTTCCCTTGAAAAACGATTGCACACGCCCTTTGCATATCTTCTAACGTCTGAATTGTCCTTTCTACTTGACTATAGATCTGAGGATGAAAGATTTTCCTAAGATAAACTTGGGTACCAAGACCCTTTTGGAATGCTTTCCAGAAATAAGAGGTGAACTGGGTTCCTCTGTCTAACATAATGGATAACAAAACACCATGTAATCTGGCCAACTCCTTATTCTAGATTTTGGTGTAATCCTCGGCTGAATAAGAGGTATGAACTGGAATGAAATGAGTTGATTTGGTCATTCTGTCTACAATGATCCAGACTGAATTATGCTGATGACGAGTTTGAGGCAAACCCAACACGAAGTCCATGTTAACAACTTCCTTCTTCTAAGTAGGAATACTGAACTTCTACATGGACCCACTAGGCTTCTGATGCTTTTTCTTAACCTGCTGACATGTAGATCACTTAGCCACAAACTTTGAAACTTCTCTCTTTATCCTACTCCACCAATTGATTTCCTGAAAGTCGCAGTATATCTTTATGGCCCCTGGATGAATAGAGTAGCGTGCACCATGATATTCTGCAAGAATTTGCTACCTTAAGTCATCTACACCTGGAACACAGAGATGACCCTGGTAATGAAGGACACCATCTCCCCCTTGTGAGAAAATCTCTACTTTCTGATCCTGGACTGACTTTTTCAACTTGACAAGGATGGGCTCTCTATCTTGCTTTTCTTTCACCTCAAAAATTAGAGATGATTCTGAACTACTCTGAACCCATATATCCTCCTCTTCTGTATCGACTAAGTGAATTCCTAGTCTGGAAAGTTGATGGACTTCCTAAGCTAACTTCTTCTTACTGTCCTCAACATTAGAAACACTACTTATGGATAGTATACTGAGAGTATCATCCACTATATTGGCATTGCCCAGATGATAAAGGACACTCATTTCATAATCTTTCAAGAGCTCTAACCATCTTCTCTAACGAAGATTGATATGTTTCTGAGAAAATACATATGGAATACTTTTATGATTTGTGAACACACTATGTGAACTCCGTAGAGATAATGCCTCCAAATCTTTAAGGCAAGGACTACGGCAGCTAACTCAACATCATAAGTAGGATAATTATTCTTATAAGGTTTAAGTTGTCTGGAGGCGTAGGCTATGACCTTACCATACTGCATGAGGACACAATCCAAACCTACTTTGGATGTATCACAATACACTATGAACCCATCTAGACCATCTGGAAGAGATAAAATTGGAGCTAAGGTGAGTCGAGTCTTCAACTCTTAAAAACTCTTCTCACAAGGATATAACGAGTGGAACATGATTTTATTCTGAGTCAATCTGGACATAGGGGATGTAATAGAAGAAAATCCCTCAACAAACTATCTGTAATATCTATCCAAACTGAAAAAACTTCTAATATTTGATGGAAAGATAGGGCGAGACCAGTTTTTTACTGCTTTGGTCTTTTGAGGATCTACTCTAATGCCATCACTGGAAATGATGTGATCAAGGAAGACTAATGACCTTAGAAAAAACTTGCACTTATTGAATTTGGAAAATAGTTGATGATCTCTGAGAGTCTGAAGTAATGTTCTGAGATGGTCTTCATGATCATGATCACTGCGAGAATAGACAAGAATATCATCTATGAAGACTATGATGAACATATCCAAGTACTTCTTGAAAACATAGTTCATCAAGTCCACAAAAGTTGTTGGGGCATTGGTAAGACCAAAAGATATAACTAAGAATTGGAAATGACCATATCGAGTACAAAAAGCTGCTTTTAGAATGTCTCATTCTCTAACTCTGAGTTAATGATAGCCGTATCTGAGGTCTATCTTAAAGAAATAATTGGCACCCTGAAGTTGATCAAACAAGTCATCAATTATAGGAAGAGGATACTTTTTTATTGAACATGACCTTATTAAGTTGACGGCAGTCTACACACATCCTAAGAGAATCGTCTTTTTTGCGCATGAATAATACTGGAGTTCCCTATGGAAAAATGTTGGGCCTGATGAATCCCTTATCTAAGAAATCTTTCAATTGCTCTTTCAGTTCTTTGAGTTTTTCTAGTTCCATTCTATATGGTGGAATAGAGATAGGATGAGTATTTGGAAAAATATCAATATCGAAGTCTATTTCCCTTTCGAGAGAAATTCCTAGAAGATCTTCAAGAAAGACATCTGAATATTCATTCACTACTGGGACTGATTCAAGATAGGAAGTATCAGAATTAGTGTCCTTAACTCAAAAAAGATGATAGACACATCCTTTAATTATCATTTTCTGTGTTTGAAGGTAGGAAATAGGCTGACCTCTGAAACCGGATACACTACCCTTCCACTCTAGGATGGGTTTATTCAAAAACTAAAACTAGTCTATTATGTTTTTGAAATCGACTATGGCATACAAGGAATGAAGCCAATCCATCTCAAGAATGACATCAAAATTAATCATCTCTAATTTGACTAAATATGCTGAGGTGACTTTTTGATACATCATAACCGGGCAGTTCCTGTATACCCATCGAGCTATGATGGTTTTACCCACTAGGGTAGAGACTGAAAAGGGATCTGCCAGAATTTCAAGACTGACTCTGAAATCAACTGCTATATAAGAAATGACAAAAGACCAAGAATCTCTTAGATCTAGGAAAGTGTAAACATGCATATGAAAGATTTGTAACAAACTAGTAACCACATCAGGAGAAATTTCATGATCTTGTCTGGACTGAAGAGCATAGAGACGATTTGGGAATTGCCCACTAGTAGCGCTGGAGGTAGCACCCTACTGATTTGGGTGACCGAAATAAGCTGAAGAGTGATTCTGTTAACCCTGAGGATCTAGCTGAGGATAGTATCTAACTATGTGGCCTGGCTTTCCATATTTGAAATAAATACTACTATCATCTCTGCAAATACCCTAATGGTGCTTTCCATAAGTCGGGCAAAGAGGATAGGTGCGGGTACTACTAACACTACCCTGGGACTTAAAGTCTGGTGCCCTATCTTTATTACCCTCTCTGAACTTAGTAACTGAAGCACTGGTTGAAAAAGTAGCTAGAACGGATGACTTAGGACAAAACTAAGAATGATTTTCTCCTTCTGACTCAGGCTGTGAAAATTTAAAACTACCTATCTTTGCTCTCTTATTTTGCTTCTCCCTCATATTAGACTTCTACTCCTCTATCTACTGAGCATGAGTTATGAGCCTGGCAAAAGTCGTATCACTATTCAGCATGGCGTATCTACACTCATTAACCATGCTATCATTTATACCTGAAATGAACTTACTCATTCTTGCTCTGTTATCTGCAATAACATGAGGGGCGTATCAGGCTAATTAAGTAAGCTTAAGAGAATACTCTTTCACGGTTATATTGCCCTACCTGAGGTTGATGAATTCTAGATTCTTAGCTTCTCTATGCTCTGGGGAAAGAATCTATCAAGGAACATTAAAGTAAAATCCTCCCACTCAACTGACCCTGCATCATCTGCCCTCTATGACTTCCACTACTTGAACCAAGTATGAGCCATATCCTGCAATTGATATGCAGTTAGCTCAGCACTCTAGCTAGATGTAACCCCCATTATGTTTGTAACCTTCTGCACTTGATCTAGGAATTCTTGAGGATCCTCGTCTGTCTTAGACCCAAGAAAGGATGGAGGATTCATTTGGGTGAAGTCCCAAATCCTGGATTTAACTGAATTGGCCACTGGGTTGGCAGGAACGATAGCTGGTCATTCATTCTGAGTAGCAACTGACTGAACAAGAGTAGTGAATGCGACCTTGAACTCCATATGAGAAACATGTTCATCCAAGAGATCTTCTTGGACAGGTTGGGTTCTTCTTTTGGGAGGCATGTTCTGAAATAAGGAGGAAAAATGGATTAGACTGATATATTAGATTGAGATTATGCTTATTTGCGTGATATGAATACTAAAAGAAGGGAAACTGTTCCTAAAATATCTTATAGCCTCATGCACATTAATATGGTGCACAACACACCCATGTACATGAGTCTACTAGATAAAGATTTCAGACTTCATAGGATTAAATTGAACCTTAGGCTCTGATACCAAGTTTGTAACATCCCAGATCTGTTAGCTGGAATGCTACACGATGCTCATGACCTCAAAGGACCACAACCTAACCCATGACTGATATCTGTATACTGCATAATTTACTGAATAATTCAGAAACATGAATTAAAAGACCATAAGGTTCACATAATTGAAGTAAAACATAACATCTGAATGGGGTATGAAATACCCAAAACAATTGACAAAGCTGTCTGAACATAATAGTCTGGAAAGCCTCTAACTGAATGAACTATCTGAGTAAGGAATTGATGGGTCATGTCCTAAACTAACTCCAACTAATAAACTAATTAATGAGATAATAGAGAAATAATCATGTCCTCGAAGGATGAGGACTCACTGCTAACTCTGACTGTTGATATTTGGAATCTACTGATGCTCTGAAGCTCGTGTCTCTGAACTTATGGTGTAAAATAAAAAGAAAGAACCATAGCTAAAATACGTTAGTACAATGGAATGTACTGAGTATATATGTGAGGTAGTCTATATGCAAGGATTCGCATCCATGATCATCACTAACTAACTATCTAACATGAATGTGAGAATGTATGAATAAATACGTAACTATGACTGACAATGCGATAACATGATTACTGAGTCTGAATACTGATAACCTAACATATTAATAACTGATATGACTGGTAACATGAGTGACTGTATTTGAAAGTCCTAAATCTGATGGAACTATCTAAGTTTTGAACTGTATCTAAGTTGATCGTATCTGACAGTCTTCAATTCTGAAGAACTATCTAAGTTTTATTACTAAGACTAATTGAATATATCTGACAATCCTGATTCTGTAACATGAAACTGTGGTAAGTAGTTATCTAACCGACAATCCCCAAATTATGCATTACAGTCGAATTGGGGTCCAATCTATACCCTAATTGGAAGGGTGTCAATACCACGCCACTGGTAAGGACAACATGTGAGTGACCCTAATATAACAGGTAACTCTAGTAAGAATAGTGGGAACCCTCATATAGTAGCTATGCCACCTCATCTACCTTCATATAGCAGGCTACGGTGTCTCAACCTATGCTGGCTACATAGTTCTGGAACTCAAGGATTGATTCTAAGAATCACACCCTCATAAAACAAGTGAGTTCCCATCCTTGGGTTCGCTCGATGCTATTTCTACTCCCGTTTGAATAGACACTGAACATGATTTACTGAACTGAACATAGACTGAGTTATTGAATTTTGTTGACTGATAGAATACTACTGATATCTGACAACTGACTGAGTTTATCAGATCATAGAGATTTCCTGAGTCATAAGACTGTCTAAAGTCTAAGGATTCATAGCTTGACTGAGAGTAACGAGAAAACATGACATTGGCTCTAGGCACATAGCTAATGTTTTGGGTACAAGTACCCCCAAGACTCAATGCAAGAAAACAGACCAAGCATAACTTACTTGAACATATAACTAACACCATCGTCTATATCACATTTATAGAATCATTTCATCAAACGTGTGATAGGCATACACTTTTACATACGTAGGGATTTCATGGTATCATGATATTTAGGCACTTTTTCTTCATTTAGGCATTTAATAAAATAGATTGTAGGCATAGTACATGTAAACATCATTGTACAACAAATAAACATTATGGTTCAATTCTAATTTCATCATTCAAGGGTTTAGTCATAGGCTTTCCATGAATCTATATCTATAATACATTAACCCACATAGAATTTATCACCCAATATGGAGTAGAATTCAATTTCTCATTATCCACATGAACAAAATATGCCCAATCATGAAATTCATAAGAAAATCCATAAACTTTAATTTAGAAAAAGGGATTCTTGGGCTTCATTGACGAAAGGATTCCATGAATGAACACTATGCATACCTTAGTTCGTGATTTCATGAGGATTGATGGTGAAACATTCTTGAATTCGAATCCCCAATAGAAACCATAGCTTGTTCTTGAGAGAAACTATTATATTTTGGGTGAAGAATAGATAAATCACGTATTATTGGGTTTAAATAAGGGTAGGAAATTGACCCTTTTAACCCTTGGATGTGTCTTTCAAAATTGCAAAAATTTCCCAAACTGGAGATTTAGCGCGACGCGGTGCTATCGCTCCATGTCATTGGATTTGGACAATTGGGAAATTGAGGAATGTCACAACGTGGGTCCATCACGTTGCCACTTTCTTTGTGACCTGGAACTTTGGCGCGACGCGGGAGATATCGCGCTGAGGCACTAGAAAACAGACAACTTTGAATTTAGGCCCTGGCGTGATGCGCCATAATTGCGGACCCCTATTGGAATTTTCTAAATATCATTTCCTCGTGCGCCACTGACTAATATGGCGTTGTTTTATGATAGAAACTTGAAATAGTCATAACTTCTGACTCGGTTATTGGATTTGGGAGAATCGTATATCGATGGAAAGCTTATTTAATTTCCCACATTACAAAAGGTGAAAATCTTGAAAATTTCTCATGGAATAATCATCATTTAATTTAGATGCTAATACTAGACATTTTTAAGTTGAAATTAGCTAGGAAAAATTATGGGGTATTACAATATCTCCCCCTTGAGAACATTCGTCCTCGAATGAGACTGACTGAGAGAGTAGAAAAGACAAATTATGTACATACTAAACATGAATAACTAAAAAATGATCTCATGACTGACATGACTGGCAAGCTGAACAAATAATACTGAACAAGCATATTTGATGCATATTTAACTGATTTATGAATGCATGATGAGTGTTCTGAAGAACTAAGTTTCTCACAATGAGAATAAATGTCTGATGCATACTTACATATCTGAAATGATACATGAGTGCATGAATGAATATCCAATGGTACTTGATATTAAGTTTATAATGGGAACATAAATGTGAAACTGAATACCAAGTTCGTGATGAACATAGAACATGAAACTGAGTAAGCTTAAGTAGAACTGTTACCTTGATCTTGGTCTGAGTTGGAGGAGAAGAGGTGAGGATACTTGGTGCACATGTCTGCTTTTGCTTCTGAAGTAGCTCCCACTACGGACTGATTTCACCAAAGAACCTTAACTAGAGGGACCCCTTTGTTCCTCAATCTACGAGTCTGATAGTCTAAGATTTTAACTGGAATCTCTTCATAAGAGAGAGTGTTCTAAATATCAATGCTCTGAATAGGGACTACAACTGATGGGTCACCTATGCATTTCTTGAGTAAAGAGACGTGAAAGACTGGATGAAGTGAGGCTAAACCTAAAGGTAATTAAAGCTCATAGGATTGCCAAAGAGATTGAGAATCTTGAAGGGACCAACATATCGGGAACTGAGCTTTTCCTCCTTACCGAATCACTTCACTACCTTTATGGGAGAGATCTTTAGATAGACATGATCACCAATCTCAAACTCGAGATCTTTTCTCCAAACATCTGCATAAGACTTCTGTCGGGTTTAAGCATCCCAGAGTCTTTCTCTAATCAACTGGGCTTTTTTTAAGGCATTGAATACCATGTCAGGACCTATGACTGAGGGCTCACTAACTTTGAACCAACTAATTGGAGATATACATCTCCTACTGTACAGATCTTCGAATGGAGCCATTTAAAAAATGGAATGAAAGTTGTTGTTGTATGCAACTCAATCAAAGGTAAGTGGTCATCCCAACTTTCCTTGAAATCGATTACACATGCCCTTAGCATATTTTCTAATATCTGAATAGTATTTTTTACTTGACCATCTGTTTGAGGATGAAAGGTTGTACTAAGATAAATTTAGGTATCAAAACCCTTTTGTAATGCTTTCCAAAAATGAGAGGTGAACTGGGTACCTCTATCTGAGATAATGGAAAATAGAACACCGTACAATCTGACCAACTCCTGGATTTAGAGTTTTCCATAATCCTCGGCTGAATAAGAGGTATGAACTAGAAGAAAATGAGTTGATTTGGTTATCCTGTCTAAAATGACCTAGACTGAATTATGCTGATGATGAGTTCGAGGTAAACCCATCATGAAGTCCATGTTCACAACTTCCCACTTCCAATTAAGAATACTAAACTCCTACATGGACCTACTAGGCTTCTAATGCTCTATATCAACCTGCTACCATGTAGAGCACTTAACCATAAACTCTATAATGTCTCTCTTTATCCTACTCCACTAATAGATTTCCTGTAAGTGTGGACCTTAGATGAATAGAGTAAACCGCACCATGTACTTCTCCAAGAATTTTCTGCCTTAAGTCATCTACACCTGGAATACAGAGATGACCCTAACAAGGATCTAACCACTAAAACTTGATTTTGTTCTGAGTCAATGTGGACATAGGGGATGTAATAGAAGAAAATCCCTCAACAAACCGTCTATAATAGCCAGCCAAACCCAAGAAACTCCTAAAATCTGATGGAGAGATAAGGTGAGGCCAGTTTCTTACTGCTTTGGTCTTTTGAGGATCTACTCTAATGCAATCACCGGAAATGATATAACCAAGGAATGCTACTACCATAGACAAAACTTGCAAAAAAATTGAATTTGGAAAATAGTTGATGATCTCTGAGAGTCTGAAGTACTGTTCTAAGATGGTCTTCATGATCACACTCACTGCGGGAATAGACCAGAATATCATCTATGAAGAATATGATGAACATGTCCAAGTACTGCTTGAACACATGGTTCATCAAGTCCATAAAATCTACTGGGGCATTGGTAAGACCAAAGGACATAACTAAGAATTTAAAATGACCATACCGAGTACGGAAAGCTATTTTCAAAATGTCACATTCTCTAACTTTGGGCTGATGATAGCCGGATCTGAGGCCTATCTTAGAGAAATAACTAGCACCCTGAAGTTGACCAAACAAGTCATCCATTCTAGGATGAGGATACTTGTTCTTGACCGTGACCTTATTAAGTTGATGGTAGTATACATAAATCCTAAGAGAATCGTCTTTCTTGAGCATGAATAATACTAAAGCACCCCACGGGGAAAAGTTGGGCCTGATGAATCCCTTATCTAAGATATCCTTCAATTGTTCTTTCAGTTCTTTAAGTTTTGCTGATGCTATTCTGTATGGTGGAATAGAGATAGGCTGAGTATCTGGAAGAAGATCAATACCGAAGTCTATTTCCCTTTCGGGAGGAATTCCTGGAAGATCTTTGGGAAAGACATCTGAATATTCATTCACTACTGGGACTGATTCAAAATTAGGAGTTTTGGAACTAGTATACTTAACTCAAACAAGATGATAGACACATCCTTTAGATATTATTTTCCATGCCCGAAGGTAGGAAACAAGATGACCTTTAAAAGGGGGTACACTACCCTTCCACTCTAGGATGGGTTCATTCGAAAACTGAAACTGGACTATTTTATTTCTGCATTCGACTATGGCATAGCAGGAATGAAGCCAATCTATATTGAGAATAAAATCAAAATCAGTCATCTCTAATTTGACTAAGTCTGCTGAGGTGACTTTCTGAGATATTATAATCGGGTAGTTCTTACATACCAGCCGGGCTATGATGGTTTTACCCACTAGGGTAGAGAATGAAAAGGGATCTGCTAGAATTTTGGGACTGAATCCAAAATTGACTGCTATATAAGGAGTGACAAAAGACAAAGAAGCTCCTGGATCTAGCAAAGCATAAACATCGACACGAAAGATCTTTAACATATCGGTAACCATATCAGGAGAATTTTTATGATCTTGTTAGGACTAAAGAGCATAGAGACGATTTGGACATTGCCCACTAGTAGCACTAGAGGTGGCACCCTATTGATTTAGATGACCAAACTAAGCTGAGGAGTGATTCTATTGACCCTGAGGACCTGGCTGAGGAAAGCCTCTGACTCTGTGGCTTGGATTGCCATATTTAAAATAAATACCACTTCCAGCTCTGCAAATACCCTGTTGGTGCTTGCCATAAGTCTGGCAAAGAAGATAGGTGAGGGCGCTGCTAACACTGCCTTGGGACTTAGAGCCTGGCGCTCTATCTTTATTACCCTCTCTAAACTTAAGAACTGGAGCACTGGTTGAAGAAAGAGCTAGAACTGATGACTTAGGATGAAACTGTGAACGATTTCCTCCTTTTGACTTAGGCTGAACAAAGTTGAAACTACCTGTCTTCGCTCTCTTATTCTGCTTCTCCCTCATATTAGTCTTTTACTCCTCTATCTGCTGAGCATGAGTCATGAGCCTGGATAGAGTCATCACTATTCAGCATGGTGTATCTATACTTATTAACAATGCTATCATTCATCCCTGAAACAAACTTACTCATCCTTAACCTACTATCTGTAACCACATGAGGGGTATATCTAGCTAATTAAGTAAATTAAGAGAATACTCTTTCACTGTCATATTTCCCTACCTGAGGTTGATGAATTCTAACATCTTAGTTTCTCTAAGCTCTAGGGGAAAAAATCTAATAAGGAACGCTGAAGCAAACTCCTCCCACTCAATTGACCCTGCATCGGCTGCCATCTCTCACATCCACTGCTTGAACTAAGTATGAGCCACATCCTACAATTGATATGCAGATAGCTCATCACTTACACTAGATATAACCCCCACTATGTATGTAACCTTCTACACCATATCTAGAAATTCCTGAGGGTCCTCGTCTGTCTTAGACCCAAGAAAGAATGGAGGATTCATTTGGTTGAAGTCTCAAATCCTGTCTGCAGCTAAATTAGCCACTTGGTTGGCCAAAACGATAGTTGGTCGTTCATTCTGTGCAATAACTGACTAAGCAAGAGTAGTGAATGTGGCCCTGAACTCTGCATGAGAAACATGTTCATCCAAGGGATATTCTTGGATAGGTTGAGTTCTTCTCTTGGAAAGCATGTTCTAAAATAAGGAGGAGAAACAGATTAGACTAAGAGATTAGATTGAGATTCTGTCACTGGTACAACATGAATACTGAAAGAAGGGAAACTGTTCCTAAAACATCTCATAGCCTCATGCACATTAATATGGTGCACAACAGACCATTGTACAAGACTCTACTAGATGCGGCTTTTAGAATTTCTAGAACTCTATTGAACCTTAGGCTCTGATACCAAGTTTGTAATACCCTAAATATGGTACCCGAAATGCTAGACGGTGCTCATGACCCCAAAGGACCATAAGCTAACCCATGACTGATATATGTATCTGTATACTGCATAATATACTGAATAATGCAGAAATATGAATTGAAAGGCCATAAAGTTCATATAACTGAAGTAAAACATAACATCTAATCAGGGTATGAAATACCCAAAACAACTAAAATAACTGTCTAAACATAATAGTCTGGAGAGCCTCTAACTGACGGAACTGTCTGAGTAAGGAGTTGATGGGACATGTCCCCAACTAACTCTAACTAATAAACCAATTAATGAGATAGTAGAGATATAATCATTTCCTCAGAGGATGAGGACTCACTGCTAAATATGACTGATGATATCTGGAATCTACTAATGCTCTGGAGCTCGTGTCTCTGAACCTATGGTGTAACATAAAAATAAAGCACCATAGCACAAATGCGCCAGTTCAATGGAATGTACTGAGTATACATCTAAGTAGTCTATATGCAAGGGTTTACATACATGATTATTTCTAACTGACTGTCTAACATGAACGTGAGAATGCATACATAAACACGTAACTGTAACCAACAACGTGATAACATGATTACTGAGTCTGAATATTAATATCCTAATATATTAATAACTGATATGACTGATAACATGAGTGACTGTATCTGACAGTCCTGAATCTAATGGAATTATCTAAGTTCCAAACTGTATTTGAGTTGACTATATCTGACAGTCCTGAATTCTGAAAAACTATCTGAGTTCTATTACTGAGACTGATTGATTATATCTGACAATCCTGATACTATAACATGAAACTGTGGGAAGTAGTTATCTAACCGATATGCCCCAAATAATGCATTACAGTTGAATTAGGGTCCAATCTATGCCCTGATTAGAAGGGTGTCAATACCGCACCACTGGTAAGGACAATATGTGAGTGACCCTAATATAATAGGTAACTCTCATGAGAAAGGTGGGAACCCTCATATGGCAGGATAAGCCACCTCATCTACCCTCATATAGTAGGCTATGATGTCTCAACCTATGTTGGATACATAGTTCTGGAACATAAGGATTGCTTCTATGAATAACACCCTCATATAACAGGTGAGTTCCCATTCTTGGGTTCACTTTGTGCTAATTTCTACTCCCATCTGAATACACACTAAATATGATTTACTAAACTGAACATGGACTGGGTTATTGAATTCCGCTGACTATGGAATACTACTAATATCTGACAATTGATTGAGTTCATGAGATTATGGATATTTCCTGAGTTATAAGATTGTCTGAAGTCTAAGGATTCATAGCTTAACTGAGAGTAATGTGAAAACATGATATTGGCTCTAGGAACACAGCTAATATTTTGGGTACAAGTACCCCCAGGACTCGAAGGAAGGAAATGGACCAAGCATAACTTACTTGAACATATAACGAACACCATAATCTATAGCACATTTATAAAAGCATTTCATCAAACGTGTGATAGGCATAAACTTTTACATACATGGGGATTTCATGGTATCATGCTATTTAGGCACTTTTCCTTTATTTAGGAATTTAATCAAACAGATTGTAGGCATAGTACATGTAAACATCATTGTACAATAAATAAACATTATGGTTCAATTCTAATATCATCATTCAAGGGTTTAGTCATATTTTCATGAATCTATATCAATAATACTTTAACCCACATAGAATTTATCACCCAATGTGGAGTAGAATTCAATTTCTCATTATCCACATGAAAAAAAGCAGCCCAATCATGAAATTCATAAGAAAATCCATAAACTTGAATTTAGAAAAAGGGATTGTTGGGCTTCATTGATGAAAAAAGTCCATAAATGAACACTATGCATACCTTAGTTCATGATTTCTTTAGGATTGATGGTGAAACCTTTTTGAATTTGAATCCCCAATAGAAACCCTATCTTGTTCTTGAGAGAAACTAGTATATTTTGGGTGAAGAATAGCTAAATCATGTGTTATTGGGTTTAAATAGGGGTAGGAAACTTACCCTTTTAACCCTTGGATGCGTCTTTTAAAATTGCAAAAATTTCCCGAACTGGACCTTTAGCATGATGCGGTGCTATCAAGCCGTGTCACTAGATTTTAACAACTAGGAAATTGAGGGATGGAACGACATGGGGACATCGTGTTTCCACTTTCTTTGTAACCTAGAACTTTGGTGCGACGCGGGAGAAATCACTCCAAGACACTGGAAAATGGACAATTCTGAATTTGGGTCCTGGCGTGATGCGCCATAATTGCGGACCCCTACTGGAATTTGCCAAATTCTATTTTCTCTTGTGGCGCGGCACACCACTGACTAATATGGCATATTTTTACTACGAGAACTTGAAATAGTCATAACTTTTGATCCGGTTATCGGATTTGGGTGAATCTTATATCAATGGAAATCTTATTGAATTTCCCACATGACAAAAAGTGAAAATATTGAAAATTGATTATGAAATAATCATCATTCAATTTAGAAGCAAATACTAGACATTCTTGAGATAAAATTAGCTAGGAAAAAAGTATGAGGTATTATAGTTGCAGATTAAGGGGCAAGTTTGTGTGCCCCATATTGATGATTTGATTCCTGCTATTCTAGATTAGGCTCAGTTTTCAATGTATTCTATACATCCTAGTGCAACCAATATGTACCGTGATTTGAGACAACCTTACTGGGAGGGCCGGATGAAACGCAATATGGCTAATTTTATACAAAATGCCAGAGTTTCCAACAGATAAGTACGAGCATCTGAAGCCAGGTAGTACTCTTTAGAGGATGCCCATTTCTGAATGGAAATGGGAGAAATTAGCTATGGATTTTATTGTTGGTCTTCCCAAGACTTTGGAGAAGTATGATTCTATATGGGTTGTTTGGATGAGTGGATAAAATCTGCATATTTCATTCCATTTCAGGTGACTTATAATGCAGAAAAGTTTGCCAAGATTTATCTTAAGGATATTGTTCGATTGCATGGTATCCCAATTTCTATTATTTTGGATAAGGTTACTTACTTTACCTCTGTCTTTTGGAAGACGTTGCATGAGGAGTTGGGTACAAGGTTGGATCTTAGTACAATTTTTCACCCTCAGACCAATGGGTAGTTGAGAAAATAATTAAGGTGTTGGAAAATATGCTCCATGCGTGTGTGATGGATTTTGGAGGTAATTGGGATTAGTTCCTACCTTTGACTGAGTTTTCATATAATAGATGTTATCATTCGAGTATAGATATGGAGACATTTGAAGCTTTGTATGGGAGGAGGTGTAGATCTTCCATTGGGTGGCTTGATGCATTTAAGGTGAGACCATAGGGAAATAATTTATTGAGAGACTCATTGGAGAAGGTCAAGTTCATTCAAGAGAAACTTATAGTGGCTCAAAGAAGACAAAAAGAGTATGCGGATCAAAAAGTTAGAGATATGCACTTTATGAAAGGTGAGCAAGTATTTTTTAAGGTATCACCTGTGAAAGGTGTCATGCATTTTGGGAAGAGAGGTAAGCTTAGTCCTAGATATATTGGGCCATTTGAAATTCTCCTGTATATGGGGACGGTGGCCTATAGGTTGGCATAGCCTCTGATCTTGTTGAGATTTCACCCTGTGTCATATGTATCTATGCTAAAGAAATTTCATGGTGATGGTAACTGCATAATTCGTTGGGATTCGATCATGTTAGATAAAAACCTTTCTTATGAACAGAAACCTATTGTTATTCTTGATAGAGATGTCCGTAGGTTGAGGATTAAGAAGATTGTGTATATGAAGGTCCAGTGGAGGAATCGTCCTATTGAGGATTCCACATAAGATACCGAAGCAGACATGCATAGCAAGTATCCACATCTTTTTGTTGAATCAGGTTATTCCTTGTTTCCCCCTCTTGTCTTGTGTTTGCGTGTTCGGGGATGAACGGTTGTTTAATTGGTATATGATGTAATGACTCTCCCAGTCATTTGTGAAATTTTCTCATCTTTCTTATTTTAGCTCTCCACGTAGTTGGTGTATGCATATTATGACTCACGGGATGTATAGTAGCAATTCTTGAGGTGTCCAGAAGTAATTGAAGTCATTAGTTGGATTATTGAACTTTAATAAATTTAAAGTTTTATCATGGTTAAACTTTGATTGAGACGACCTCGAATTAGTGTCATAATGTTTTCAATAAGTACGGAATGTAATTTTTAGTCAAAATACATATTTGGTTTGTTTCTCGAGATTCTGAGTAATATACAAGATCTATTGGGTATTTTAGATGTTATTTTAATCAGTGGTTAATGGACCAAACCGACATTTTCTTTTAATTTCTTAAGACCTATGTATAAAAATGATTTTTAAGTGGGTAGAGTTTACACACCAATAATAAAACCAGATATAGCGCAAGAGGGGAAAAAATGGTTACAATGTTACTTTTTTGTTTTCTCTTCACGAGTTCATAGAAATATTAGAATCTCCTGGTTAGATTGTGATGTTTCTTTTCTTATGGAATTTCTCCTATAGCATGCTTCCGGTATAATTATGCTAACTAGAGTAAAATTTCTTATAGTGTATTACTATTAATATATGTAGAAAGTGGAACAGTGTGAAATTCTTGAAAGTTAGGTAGAATTGGAGTAATGAAAACCCAATTCCTTAATAAGGACATGTCATGACCCCAAAATAAGGGTCATGATGACACTTTTCGCAGCAAACCATAACAAGTAAGCCTCTCATCCAAACTGATATAAGTAGGGAAAAGACAAAAATGCCCCCAAGGTAAGGCTTCTAGAACGAAGTCAAACCATATAGATATAATAAAAGAGGAAAGAATAAAATCAACACATGTAGCCCTAACTCCCAAAACCTGGTGTCAAAGTGTAAGAACTACTAATACTATCCAGGAGTCAAATACATTAGAAAAATAACCACAAAGGAATAATATGTCTCCGAATACTAATAAACACATAACTACTATAAAAAGATAGAGGTCAACTCCGGACATATGAATGTCCAACCGCTACCTTGTGTACTCTGAAAGCACCCGAAATCAATCAGTCTGAGGCATACCCAAACCTGAAGCTGCACTGAAAGGGTGAAGTAAGAGTGAGTACAGTCCACTTGTACTTAGTAGATATCATAGGCTGACCGAGAAAAGTATAAAGTAAAGCATACAAAATACACACTAAGGGGATATCATCAGTAATCAAAAAATGTCCCACAATGGTATCCCACACCGCTTGCACTACCAGTTCTAATATATCACATATATTGCAAGATCACACCGCAATAGCACACAAGTATGTAATATATTACATATAAGTAGAACATGTAAATACAAGATCATCGAATACAAGTTAAGGAAGATACAACAAATACATAGATGACAAGTCAATATAGAATAACAACACAATGTAACACAATGAAGTAAGTACAATATATACGATGATGATGATGCACGAGGTCATCGCACAACCTCCGGGATCATCGTACAATCCTCGTATACACCAACGGAGTTAAAGCATCTCGACGTAGGACCCATGGAGGTTCCTCAACCCATATACAATCCACATATCTCATATCTACTTTTTTACACATCCATTGGAAAAGGTTTTATAAGGTGTTACAATGTATCCTCCCCGATATATCCCTCGTGGATTTTTTTAAAAGGGTGTTGCTGGTTTTTCTCAGATGTTACCACGGTGGTACCAATGTTTCCTGAATGAGTATGATATGAGGATGTAATGCTCAGAACCAATCACAATTAGCATTTTCACAACCAATCTACATGATATATTTCAACAACCAACCACATGATATATTTTCACAACCAACCACAATGACATATTTCCACAACCACGTGAGCTAATATCCACTAATTATTTCAGTTTTATCCATGAATTTCTACGTGTCTCATTTGCCAATAAAGTATGAATATAATCATAATACACCAATGTTACCATTTAAGCATGTTAACAACACAATACAATTATTCATAGGTATTCAACACTATCAATATCACATAGGACTCCACACGGTCACACATATCACATAATAACTCAATTTCAATAATTTCACTACATATAGGCCCCCACATGGGCACAACACATAAATAGCTATTTTTATGATTAGTTCTCACCCTTAAAATGCATTTTGTACCATCATTTACTACCCATCCAGTCTAAAAAAATTAAGTTATAACCTAGCTCAAAAGCCGAAATCGCTCCACTCTATTTTGAACCAATGACCTTAATTTCCATGAACAATCTCAAACTCCTCTAAAAATATCAAATATGGAATCTACGCATCAAAATAAAACCAATAACACTCATAGTAACTATTTTTTATTCGGGGTCAAAACGGACCTCCGAAATGAGTTTTTCGAAAAAAAAAGGGCAAATCATAACTTTACTTCAAAAACACGTTTCTCGCATATTTAGAAACCTACATCTGAAAACCAAGTCAAATTGAGTAAAAAATGAGGTTCAAATCGAAGAAAAACCATTTTTAAGCTTTACAGGGTAAAATCTTTAAAATTCGGGTTAAATCAATAGTCAGAGTTGTTTTGAAGGTTAAATTGCTGAAAAAATAGTAATTAAAATATTAAGATAGTATTCAAGTGAAAAGGAGTGAAATTTTGATTTAAAATCAAGCCCTAAGAGTTTTGGGGTTTTGAGAAATTATCAAGAAATTATTAAGAAAAGGGTGAATTCTTACCTTAAATATGTAATAGAATCAAGAAATAGATGTTAATCTAGCTTTCCAAACTCCCACAAGCTTCACTTTTAAGATCCTACACTATTTTAGGGTTTAACTTTTAAGAGGCAAAATGAAAAATGAGCAAAATGGGCGCAAAAACTGCTATTAATAGTGCAGATTTTCTGCACCGGCTATAGATTTAAAAAAAAACTTTTTTTTCATTTCAAGTCTAATTCGTACTTCGACAGGGTGCCGGGATTTATTCGGAGTCCGATATATGCAAACAAACTATCTAGCCTCACTAAATTTGATAATCTAAACATGTTGGAAAAGTTAGATTTTTGAAAAAACATCATTTTCAGAAAGTTGAACCTCGAAATTCAAAATCACAATTTTCCAAATCGAGGGTCTAAATGAGATTTAAAAGCCGTAAAATCAAACCAAACACATTACTACCCTAAAATCAACGTCCTGGATCTGTTGGTGAAGTTGAATTTTCCATCTGAGGTCGTTTGACCTAATATGGATCCCCAACCATATTTTCAATTTTCCAATCAATAGGTCGGAATGAGCTCGAGTGTGCTGGGACCCAGACCAAAGGTGTACCCAACCTAAAATTAATATTCCAAAGTTGCTAGCACAGTAAGTTCAGCCATCTATCGTATGGATCAAAAGATATTCACATAAGTTCAAAATAAGGCTCTCAAAGCCATAAAAAATCATAATATTGCATAAATAGTAGCAAAATGCATCGAAAATCATGTCAATCACGTCCACACCCTAGAAATATCATAATGTACCTATGGGGAGGGGTAAAATAGTCAAATCATACAAAATCACAAATTTCACATATTTCATCAAAATTTTCAAGTAGTTACATCATCCACCTCTAAAAGCCTAGTTCGTCCTCGAACTAAGGCTAAGAAATCCCTAAATCAATAAATATCTGGAGATAGGAACTAAGCATATCAGACTCAACCTCCTAAGTAGCCTCATCTACAGGTCCATGTTGCCACTGAACCTTACCACAGGGATAACTCTTGAGCGCAACCGCCTGACATCCTTAGCCAAAATAGAGATTGACTCCTCAACAAAGGATAACCGCTTATTTAGCTGAACTGACTCCCAATGAATGACATGAGACTCATAGAGAAAATAGCGGTGAAGAATAGAAATATGAAAAATTTAATGAACAGCTGATAGATTAGGGGGTAAACCCAACTCATAAGTCATATCACCAACAGTCCGAATAATCTCAAATAAACTAATATACCTGGGGCTAATCTTGCCCCTCTTTCTAAACCTCATTACACCCTTTATGGGTGAAACTTGAAGGAAGAAATGATCACCAACACTGAATCTCAAGGCATGAAGCCTACGATCAACATAACACTTCTGCCTACTTTGAGTCGCTCTAAGTCTATCCTAAATGACCCAAACTCTATCCAAAGACTCACAAAGCAAGTCCGTACCCGAGGTCTCACCTCTGAAACATCAAACCAATCAACTGAGGAGTGATAACACCTACTATACAATGCCTCAAAAGGATCTATATCAATACTAAAATGATACCTACTATTATATGAAAACTCTACTAAATCCAAATGCTACTCCCACTGGCCACTAAAAACCATCACACACTCACGGAGCATATCCTCTAAAACCTGAATAGTCTGCTTTGACTGGTCATCAGTCTGGGGTGAAATATTGTGCTAAGATCAACTCAAGTACCCAAACCATCCTAAAAAGTCTCCCAAAAGTAAGATGTGAATATAGAACTTTGACCTAAAATAATAGACATCGACACACCATGTAGACGAAAAATCTCATGAATGTAGTGTGGGCCAACCTCTCAACACTGAATGAGACCTGAACCAGAATAAAATGAGCTGACTCAGTCAACCGATCCATAATAACCCAAACACTGTCTGAACCATAAGATGTATGAGAAAAACTAGTCACAAATTCCACAGTGATCCCTTCCCACTTTCACTCGGGAATGGGAAACCTCAGAAGTAATCCACTAGGTCTCATAAGCTAGAACTTCACCTGCTGGTAACAAAGGGTACAAGCTATGAAGTCCACCGTATCTCACCTCATATCACTCGACCAGTAGTGTTGCCTTAAATCATGATACATCTTAGTCATACCTAGATGGATGGAATATCTGGAATAATGGGCCTCTTCCAAGATAAACCTAGTCCAATCACCCACTCTCGACACACTGACTCGACCCCCAATTCTCAAAAATCCATCTGAATCAAGTAAGGCTTCCTTAGCCTCCTTACTCAACACCTTATCTCGAATCAACCTCAATCCAACATAGTTAAACTGATGAGCTTGAATCTACTCTATTAAAGAAGATCTAGCCTCCATAAATACCAAAACATGCACAAGTATCAAAATATCAAGCCTAACTATCTATTTGGCTAAAGACTGAACCTCTAAGGACAAAGGCCTCTTCTAGGTCAAAAGATGCACCAACCTACCCATGCTAGTCGACTTCTGACTTAAGGCATTTATAACCATATTAGCCTTACTCGAATGGTAAGAATAATCATGTCATAATCCTTAAGCAACTCAAGCCAATGACACATCCTCTAATTAAGATCCTTCTAGGTGAAGAAGTATTGAAGGCTTCTATGATCTGAGAAGATCTCACAACGTGCTCCATACAAGTAGTTCCTCCCCAACTTCAAGGCAAACACGACTGCGCACAACTCCAAATCATAGATAGGATAATTCCTCTCATTAGGCTTCAACTGATAAGATGTATAAGCAATTACCATGCCCTCCTATATTAACCCAACACCTAACCCAACACATGAAGCATCACAAAAGATGGTAAAACCTATGCTCTCCCTGGAAAAAGTTAAGATAGGAGATGAAGTCAACATATCCTTGAAATTTTGAAAGTTCGCCTCATAAGTATCAAACCACTAAAAAGAAATCTTTTTCTAAGTCAACTTAGTCAAAGGAGTTGAAACAAAAGAGAGACCCTCAACAAAATTCCGATAATGACCTACTAAGCCAACAAAACTCTGAATCTTGGTGGGCGAAGTAGGTTTAGCCCAATCACAAACTGCTACAACCTTGGATGGATCAACGATAATACCTTTTTTAATCACCACAAGACCTCCTAAAAATAGACTCTAAACAAAACTCATACCTAGAGAACTTGACATACAACTTCTCATCCCTCAATATCTGAAGCACAATCTGCAAATGCTCCTCATGCTCAACCTCACTCTTGGAATACATTAAGATATATAAATACAATAATAAAAGAGTCAAAATAGGATCAAAACACCCAGTTCATCAACTCCATGAATGCGGAAAGAGCATTGGTCAACCCAAATGACATGACTAAGAACTCATACTAACCATATTGAATCCAAAAAGCTGCCTTTGAAATATTTGAGCTCTAATCCTCAACTGGTGATAATCAGACCTTAAATGAATCTTTGAAAACACCGGATCACCCTAAAGCTAATCCAATAAATCATTAATGCTAGGAAGAGGATACTTATTCTTAATTGTCACATTATTCAGCTATTGATAATCAACACACATCCACATAAACCCATCTATTTTCTTCATAAACAAGATACAAGTACCCTAAGGTGAAAAACTAGGTCGGATAAATCCCTTATCCAACAATCCCTATAACTGATCCTTCAGTTCCTTCAACTCTGTTGGGGCCATCCTATAAGGAGAAATAAAAATAGGCTTGGTGCTCACTCAACATCAATAGCAACTCAATATCTTGATCCAGAGGTGTACCGGGCAAGTCCGTAGGGAACACATAAAAAAACTCACGAACAACACAGATAGAATCTAAGAAAGAAGGTGAAACAACAATGGTGTCACTAATATGAGCCAAATAAGATAAACATCCCATCTCAACCTATTTATGATCCTGAACATAAGAGATAATCCTCTTAGGACCCGATGAAATATACCCATCTAACCTATCCTTAGCACATTTGGTGAAGCTAAAGTCACGGTATTGGCATAACAATCTAGGACAGCATGATAAGGAGCCAACTAATCCATACCTAAAATAACATCGAAATCAATTACATCTACCACAAGCAAGTTTACCAAAATCTCACACCCAGAAAACTCCATAACATAAGATTGGTACATCCAATCTACCTCTAAATAATCATCTACCAGAGTAGATACATAAATAGGCATAGAAAGAGGCTCACTAAGAAAATCAAAAATCAAAGAAAAATATATAGACACATAAGAGAAAGTCGATTCAGGATCAAATAATATAGATGTAGGTTCGAAAGAAATAAGGAAGATACCATAATCATAGCATTTGAAGCCTCTGTCTTTAGTTTGGATGGTATAGCACAACACTGACGATGACCACTAGCAGCCTGGGTATCCCCACGACCACCAATTGCTCGAGTGGCCCCATAGCCACCCTCACAAGCTCCACTACCTCTGCCTCTCACACCTCTAGTAGAACTCATACCCCTCACAGATGAAATAAAAGTAGCTCTAATTACTTGGTGGGGATAGTCCCTAGCCACATGGCCCATATCATCACTCATATAGTAATCCCTATGACCAGTCTCAATCAAAGAAGGTACAATTAGATGCGAACGACTACCCTAAACAACTGAACTAGAAGATCCACCACCTAAAATCTATAAAGTCTCCTACACTTTCCCACCCTAGAACCTCAACCATAAGAAACTTGACCTCTAAACTCACCAAAATGATAGACCTTCTTGGCGCCTTCCTGTGATACCTAAAGAATGCCTTCTATAATCTTTTCATGATCTACAATACTCTAAAAAGATGCTCCAAATACAATTATCTAATTCATATCCAACTGAAGGGAGTCATCCAAACCCTTCACACACTTTTATATCCGCTCATAATCAATGGAAATGCTATCCTAGAAATATCTGCATAAGGCATAAAAGTGTGCCTCATACTCAAAAACTGTCACTGAGCCCTACTTTAAATTATCAAACTCATCTTGCACACGGTTTATCAAACTAAAAAGCATAAATCTATCTAGGAAATCCTCGACAAACTGATCCTAAGTCATATTAGGAGAATCACGGGGTGTACAACTAACAAATGACCTTCACTAATCTCTTGTTGCATCTCTCAATTGATAAGATGTAGTATAAGACATACCATCCATGCAAAAAGAGTGAAACACAGCTCAAAAATAAGGTATAAAAAACATCACATGATAAATAATAAAATAAGAAAAGTTTCCTAAAGACTTCCTATAGCCTCTTGAAGATAGATACAGATGTCTACATACCGATCATCGAGAATCTATTAGACATCTCAATATTAGACCGTTGAGACCAATAAAACTTAGTTGCTCTAATACAAATTTGTCATAACCTAAAAACAAAGGCTATGATGGCATTTGTCATGTAAAACCTTAACAAGTAAGCCTCCCATCCAAACTGATACACATAGGGAAAAAATAGAACTATCCCCGAGGTAAGGCTTCTAGAACAAAGCCAAACCACATAGATATAATAAAAGCGAAAAGAATAAAATCAACACATGTAGCCATAACTCCCAAACCTTAGTGTCAAAGGTAAGAACTACTAATACTATCCAGGAGTCAAATGTATCAGAAAAATAACCATAAAGGAATAATATATGTATCCAAATACTAATAAAAACATAATTAATACAAAAAGATAGAGGTGAACTCCGAAAGTATGAATGTCCAATTGTTACCTTGAGTAATCTGAAGGCTCCTAAAATTAATCAGTTTGACGCATACCCAAACATGAAGTTGCACTAAAAGGGTAAAGTAGGACTGAGTACGGTCCAATTATACTCAGTAGGTGTCATAGGCCGATCGAGCAAAGTAGAAAATAAAGAATACAAAATACACATTAAGAGAACATGACCAACAATCAGAAAATATACCAAAATAGGATCCCATACCGCTTGCACTACTAGTTCTAATATATCACATATATTGAAATATCATACCATAATAGGACATAAGTACGTATTATATCACATATAAGTTGAAGATATATATACAAGATCATCAAATACAAGTAAAGAAAGGTACAATAAATACATAGATGACAATTCAATATGGCAATAAAACACAACGTGACACAATAAAGTAAGTCCAATGTATATGATGATGATGGTGTACAAGGTCATCGCACAACCTTCAGGCTCATCACAAAATCCCCATATACATCTACGGAGCTAAAGCTTTTTGATGTAGGACCCATGGGGGGTTTGTCAACCTGTATACAATCCACATATCTCAAATCTCCTTTCCAACACATCCATCAGAAAGTGTTTTATAAGATGTTACAATATCTCCTCCTCGACATATCCTTTGGGAAGTGTTTTAAAAAAGTATTTCCAGTGTTTCTCAGATGTTGCCTCGGTGGTACTAATGTTTTATGAATAAGTATGATATGAGGATGTAATGTTCACAACCAATCACAATAAGTATTTTCACAACTAATGCATATGATATATTTCCATAACCAACCACATGATATATTTTCACAACCCACCACAATGATGTATTTCCACAACCATATGAATCAATATTCACTCATTATTTTAGTTTCATCTACGAATTTCCACATGTCTCATATGCCAATAAAGTATGAATATAATCATAATACTTCATTTGTATCATATTAAGCATCGTAACAACACAATACAATTATTCACATGTATTCAAGGCTATCAATATCACAAAGGACCCTACATGGTCACACATATCACATAATAACTCAATTTTGATAATTACATCACATATAGGCCCCAACATGGGAACAACAAATAAATAGTCATTTTCATGATTAGTTTATATCTTTAACATGCATTTTGTATCATTATTTACTACTCATCCCAGTCTGAAAGATTTAAGCCATAACCTACCTCAAAAGTCAAAATCGGTCCGCTATACTTTGAATCCACACCCTACTTTCATGAATGATTACAAACTCCTCTAAAAAAATAAAATATGGAATCAAAACTCAAAATAAAACCAACGACATCCATATTGACTACTTTTAATTTAGGGTCAAAATGGACCCCTAGAATGGATTTTTTTAAAACAAAATAGAGCAAAATCATAACTTTACTTCAAAAATGTGTTTCTCACATTTTTAGGAACCTACATATGAAAACTCAATTCAAATCGAGTAAAAATGAGGTTCAAATTGAAGAAAAACTATTTTTAAGCTTTATTAGATAAAATCTTTAAAATCCGAGTTAAAATCAACAACCAGAGTTGTTTTGAAGGTTAAATTGATGTAAAACTAGTAATTATAAGATTAAAATAGTATTCAAGTGAAAAGGAGCAAAATTTGTCTTTAAAATCAAGCCCTAAGGTTTTTGGAGTTATGAGAAATTAATCAAGAAATTACTAAGAAAAGGGTGAATTCTTAACTTAAATCCGTAAAATCAAGAAATAGATGTTAATTTAGTTATCCAAGCTCTCTCAAACTTCACTTTTAAGCTCCCAAACTATTTTAGGGTTTAACTCTCAAGAGGCAAGATGAAAAATGAGCAAAATGGACCCAAAAACTACTATTAATAGTGCAGATTTTCTGCACCAGCTATAGATAAAAAAACTATTCTTTATTTTAAGTTCAATTTGGACTTCGATGGGGTGCCCAAAATTCATTCAAATTCTGATATATGCAAACGAACTGTGTGACCACACTAAATTTGATGTTCTGAACGTGGTGGAAAAGTCAAATTTTTGAGAAAACATCATTTTCACAAAGTTGACCCCCGAAATCTGAAATTATAATTTTTCAAATCGAGGATCGAAATAAGATTTAAAACCTATAAAATCATACCAAATATGTTACCACCCTAAAATTGATGTTCTGGATCTACTGATAAAGTTGGATTTTCTATCTAAGGTCGTTTCAATCAAATATGGATCCCACACCCATGTTTCTAATTTTTCAACTTTTCGACCAATATGTCGAAATAAGTTCAGGTGTGTCGGGACCCAAACCAAAGGTCTACCCAACTTAAAATTGATAGTCTAGAGCTACTAGCATAGTTCGTTCAGTCATCCATTGCACAGATCAAAATATATCCATATAAGTTCAAAATTAGGCTCTTGAAGCTATACAAAATTACAATATCGCATAAAAGGTACCAAAATGCATTGAGAATCATGCCAATCACTCCCACACCTCAGAAATATCATAATCCAGCTATGGAGAGAGGTAAAATAGTTAAATCATATAAAATCACAAATTTTAAATATTTCATCAAAATTTTCAGGTTGTTACAGGACAAAAAGGTTAGCAATGGAAATCATTGGAAGTGGATTCATTCTTTAAATAAAAATCAAATGGTTAAGTTTGGTAACTCCTTGGCAGTGATGATAGCAGGTTTTCTTGGCAGCCACTGTTTCAGTAGCTCACTTTAATTTTAAAGTGAACCCTAATTAAATCAATAATAATTATAATAGTAGGGTTTCATTAGATTCGGATTCTTATGGAGATCATATATTTAAACAAAGTTTGATTATATGGAATCTTTACAGAAGGGCAAGTCCCTTCCAAATTAACTTGCATTTGAATTCTTTGATTGAGGTAGATTACGATTTAATTGGAGTTTAGACTCTATTTAATTATGTGTATGCTCCTAAATTGGATTGTTTTTGATTTGGTTTTCGAACATGATTGAATTTGATGATATTTGGATTGTTGAGATGTGTATGAATAATTATTAAAAATTTACTTGCCGGAATTGTCTTATGACTTTAAGTGTACTTGTAAACTTAGTAGCTTACATTGTATCTTGAGGTATAGTATGAATTTGATAAAACATACCAAATATGGTTATGGAGGATTGGGTACCACGCCGGTATGAATATGATTTTGATATTACTTATTTATGAGAATCGGGTAACATGCTGGTACGAATATGATACTGATGTCACTTGTTCATAGAGGATCGGGTACCACGCTGCTAAGATTATGATATTGATGCTTCTTTCTTATGGAGGATCATGTACCACACCTATACAAATATGATATTGATATTACTTATTTATGGAGGATAGGGTACATCACCGGTAAGAATATTATATTGATATTACTTATCTATGGAGGATCGGATACCACACTGGTATAGTAAATGAACATAGATTTTTTCCTACAAGTCATGACTTGTTGGGCAAAAATATGTCCCTTAGTATGTGTGTACATATTTGTGTTGAATTTGAAAGGTTGTATGGGTTGTTAAGTAGATAACAAGCTAATGATGTTCTAATTGCGAGGTTTAGAAGGATGTGGTTGTTACTTATGGTATTGCTATTAATTCTGTGGACGTTTACAGTATGGTTGATACTGTTGATGGTTATGTGGCCTGTTTGTAAGCATTATTTGACCTGTTATTGATGTATTGTTGATTCATTAAATACTTGTTATGTGATGATGCTTGTCTACTTGTTATTTAATTTATGTTATGTACATGCTATTAAATTGAGTTGGCCTATGATACCTACCAGTACATAGTGGTTTATACTGATGCTACCCTGTACTTTTCTTTTGTTGAGTGCAGAAAGTGTGTCAGAGGCTCAGACACGAGATCACCTCTAGAGTTTGATAGCAGATCTTGATCCAACGGTGAGCACTCCATCTCCAGGCTATCATGGATCATCCTATTTTTTCTTGTCCATCTTTTGGACAACGAAACATTCTTTATTTACTTTATTTTTGGAAATCTCTTTCATACATGATCTTTGTTTAGAAGTTTTTGTACGATGACTTTCGGGTCTTGGAGATTTTAGTAAGTAGTTTGTTTGATTTCAGCAGTACTGATGATTAGCTCCAAATTATTGTTATGGAGTTGATTTTATGATAATATCATTTTAATATTGACTAAGTAATTGGGTAATAGCTCATTTTAGATGGTTCTCCCACATGTAAACTAGCGTGGATGCCACTCATGGCCATTTGGGTCGTGGCACCAAATAAAAAAAGTCAATTTTTTTTTAGAACTGATTAAAAAGAAAAATATGCTATTTGAATTGAGACATAGGATGTGTAATTGATAACAAAAAAATTATCATCATCACACAATATATATTTCACTTTTTCAAGTTTGTTATAAACACATTCAAGTATATCCAAATTATGTACCGTAATATTCTAGAATTGAATTTGTAAATCAAATTGAATTTTTAATCATCTAAATTGATTCAAATTGGTTCAAAAAATCAAGTTAATCTGATTTGTGCATAAAAAAGATCTTAAATCATACAAATATTTTGTATGTTCTTGCTTAGAATCAAATTTCATATTCTTTTAAGGAAGTTTTATAAGTTTACGATAATATAATTACATTTTTTTTCTATATTTCTATTCTAATAATATAAAAGTAAAAATTTCAACTAAAAAGAATTGAAATTAAGATAATGCCTCATTAAAATAGATTAATTATTAATATACAAAACATATTTTTTTTAAATTATTCTTGAAAAAATGTGGGATCCACCTTAAATGTCACATCATTAGGGTACACTTGGTATTTTGGGAAAGATTTTTGTCTATTTTGTCATTTTGGAATTTATGACCAACTTTTAAGACTATATAATAGAAACAAATATCCTAGAGTATTTATGAAATGACAATTTTACATAAATCTAATGCATGTATTATATTTTTCAATACACTCTACCAAATGATCCCTTAAAGTTCTAAAAATTATTCATCATCTCGATGTGGTCATAAGGAAAGTAATAGAGAAAAATTTAGGATAAGAAAGTTATATCAAATGTCTTAATACATGAATCATAAATATTCAAATGTAGGAAAATGAATCACTATCTAGCTATTACACTTATACTCTCATTAAGTTCTTAAAATAACACTAAGTTCATAGTTTCTAAAAAAAATACTTAGTGCATCTAATGTAAACACTCTCAAACTTAAATATAGTTAGTATGTTGTACGCATTTTAAGACTCTAATATAGAAAGCCTTTGAAGATGAAATTGGAAGCTCAATATTTGATTTGGTGTGGTCTTTTGAGGTCGGAATAGAAGATAGAATCACAATTTTTTTGGTGGAAATCTTTGAAATCCATCATTGTTAATTTTTTATTTTTAGGGATGAGCAACTAAATATGACTTGGTGATATAAATTTAAGAATAAACTTGTTCATACGAACCATTTGTGTTTTCATTGATGATATTTTCCTAACTATTGGTTAGTTACTGATCTAAGAATTGGTTGAAGATAATCGATTGAGTGTACATTCTTAATGTTGAAATTAATGACAGTGATTGATTCGAATTGAATCGAAAGAATAGTTGAATCTGGGTTGAAAATTTACGAATAAAGCTCCATTGAAGGTTAATAACCCAGGTTTGAAATTTTTGCTGGTAAACTTGAGAGAGTGTCTCAAAATTCAAAGTATTGATAGAGACATCAATCAAGGAACTATATGGGTAAGAAAACAAAAAAAATATGAGTGGATTCTCTAAATAGTCACCCAAGTTTGGGATATTTCCTTCAAATATCACTTATATTTCATTTAGGACCACAATATCACTCAACTATCACTTTTTTTCTCAAAAAATACTAAACACCTCAAAAACCTTCTTCTCTCTTAGTTGGCATGTCATGTCATTAAAATATCTTTTTTAAAAAATACTACACCTATAATTCATCAAACTCATTTAATCAAAATAATAATCATATTTTTTTTTTCAAAAAATGCATTAGTTTACTATAAAGAAATTTTGATGCTTAGAACAACTTTATCGATACTAAAACTTGATATATATTTTTTCAAGTGTTATTTTTCTGAATGGCCACTCATATTTTTTGAATTGCCTACGAAAATTACTTTTGATTTTTTTCACAGATAATAATATCATATGTCTCTTTCTCTTATAATTGGAAGGCCATGTTATTAAACCATTTTTTAATAATAGACATATTTAACTCATTAAACTTATTTTGTCAAAATTATATTCTTATTTTTTTCATTAAAATAAATATATTGATTTATTAAGAAGGAATTTACATGCTTAGAAATCTCTTACTATTACTTATACTTTTTATTTTTTCTAAAGTTATTTTCTTGAAATTGTTATCCATGTTTTTGGAATTGCTTATAAAAATCACTTTTGTTTTTGCTAAGAAAATAATATCACTCAGTTATCAATATTTTTCTCAAAAAATTACCAAATACCTCAAAAGTCTCTTCCTCTTCTAATTAGCATTTCATGTCAGTAAACTATCATTTTTGGTTTATAAAATTTGATTAATGCATTTTTTTAGGAAAAAAGAAGAATAAAGTCATAACTTTGGTTAAATGAGTTTGATGAATTAAATGGTTTATTATTTATAATTTTAATGACATGGCATGCCAACTAAGATAGAAGAATACTTTTGAGGTGTTTAGTAATTTTTGAGGAAAAGAGTGATAGTTTTTATTTTTATAAAATCAAATAATAGCTTACAAATTCTTTAAATTGCCCTAATTAAAATTAAATTATAATATGCTTCAATGCTTATTTTAACATTCGGTCAAACACATTTTTTCGAATTAAATAACTAATTTAATTTTTATAATTTTCAATTTTATTTGAAAATTATACAAGAGGATAAATTAAAATTATGAGTGTCAGTACATTAACATTGTTTTATAAAATCTTACGAACAATATTTTCTTAAAATATAATATTTCACCTATTATACCATATAAATAAATTAAATAGTGTATTTATATTAAGGAGATAAGAGATTATTTTTATTCATATAAATATATCATATAATCATTTTCATAATGAAATAATATAAAAATACTAAAGATACATTAATGATAGTTGAAAATTATCTATAAAAAATAGAGCGCAAATCAAATTAATATTGGTGGATTTAAAATTTTATTAAAGGAATTTAAAAAAATATGTTATTTAATGCTAGGTTAAAGAAATTTTACATGCAGGTTAATTTATCTATTATATCGTACTTTCTTCATTTATTTTTATTTGCTCTATTTGAGTTAGGCACACACCTTAATAAATCTTTTACTCCAATAAAATTAAAAGTAATTTCACTAGTATATCCCTAACTAAAATTGAACAAGCGCATATTAGCAAGATTTTGTTCAAACTATTCTTGAAAGACTACAAGAGCAAATATTTAGGAATATAAGCACAATCCAAATGGGGCAAATAAAAAGAAATGAATAGAGTATTATATATATCTTATTTTTAAGATTACAAATCTCAATTTTAATGAAGCCGACATATAAATATATTTATACAATATAGTAAAAGTTCTTTATACTGACCATTTAATGTACTTCAATCTCTTTTCAAAAATTTATCTTTTAAATATCTCTTTTGTCAGTTGACAAGAACGTCAATTATGATTAAACCTACAATCCATAAGTAAATACAAAAATTGTGCGTTGGAACCCTTATATGAATATCACATATGTAATTTTTTTTTTCACTTCTAGTCAAATATTTCGAAAATGATTTAATGATATTTTTTGTAAAATTCTTTGAAAATGAATAAAAATATATATAAATTTAAATAGGTTAACAGGTAAAATTTTAACTCATCAAGTTCATGCATGATAGTATTTTTTGAGCAAAAAGCTAAACTATTAAAAGCTTGGAGTATTTAAAATATCAACGGGGTCAAAATTTTCATTTAGAAAGTTTAAAATATAATAAAATAAATATATGAATAAAAAACTTCAACATTTACCACATAAAAATAATTTTAATTCTATATAAACAATTTAACATTTCATGAAACGAGATTCGGGTTATAGATTTAAATTTATTTAAAATATTACTTCGAAAATAATGTGGTTGAATATGTTGGGACTTTGAATTGAAAATGGTGTTAGCCACATAATGAATCTACTGATAAAATGTAGGCACAAGCTAGAAAAATAAAATGACTAATGAAATTCTTTGTTGATATGCCTATTGACTAATGACTGTACCATTTAGATATGAAATGATATTTATGCCCTTGGTTGTCCTTCAACTCACATTTCTATATTTTGTGAAAGTAGATTCAATATAAATTTAAATTTATTTAAAATATAAGTTCATAATAATTTGGTTGAATAAGTTGGGACTTGGAATTAAAAACATTGTTAGCCACATGATGGGTCCACCGGGAAAATGTAGACACAAGTTAGAAAAAAATGGCTAGTAAAATTCTTTGTTGACATGTCTATTGACTAATGATTATACCATTTAAATATAAAATGATATTTATGCCCTTGGCTTTCGTCCAACTCATATTTCTATATAAAATATATATATAAGAAAATAACTAATCGCTTAAGGCGAGTGCTAAGCCCGGGTCCAACCTCGTGATATAAGAATGTAAGATTTTAATTTTTAAAAAATATAAAAAATTAAGTCATATTTTTCTATTATATAATTAATTTAATTTATTTATAAGATTTATTATATCTTGTTTGTAACAAACACACCCAAAAAGAGAATAAGTATTATTAAGAAATAATAAATGCTCTGATTAAAAATAAGTGTATAACTTCAAAGTTGCACAAATTTTACTAAAATGTAAAAAAAAAAAAAATGCACTCTATCCATTTCATTTTGTTTTACATTTTTTGATTTGGTACTCCTATTAAAAAGCTATTTAATAGGAGTTTATTTATTTATCTCGATAATTATATTTTAAAAGTATGTGATTGGCAATTATTGAGCTTGTAAGGATGACCAAACCCCCAAGATCGTCACTTATATTAAGTAGTTATATAATTACTTAATGATAATAACAATATTCGAAGAAAATAATAAATCTCTCTTAATTTACTAAAATAATAAATAAACAAATAATTTTATTTTTAGTACAAGGGTCATGCAAAATGAAAATGAGAGAGAAAAAGGTACTCTCTAATTCCTTTTTACTTGTTTCTTTTACTTGACAAATAACTTAAAAATCAAATATATTAAGAGTAAAACATGTGAAATTATCTAGGCTCGAGCCCAAAATTAGAACTGAAAATCAAGATTACAATTTATTTATCTTTTACTCTTTTTTTTGCTCATGGGAAATTGAACCATCGGTGAAAGCTTAGACAACCAACTAATTCAGCTATTAATATTCTTTTTTATAGAAAAAAAAAATTTTATCTATTCCTAGGAGCTTCTATCATTTTCGCTCCACTGTTGGGTGGTATTAGCATCCAAGCAACTCCTTTTGTCCCTTATCAAGTTGTGTAGTGACATATTACTTTTATACTTTTTATCTCATTTTAATTGTTAATGGATTTTTTTCACGCCCATTAAGAAAAAAATAAAAAATACAAAGTATACTTTACTAAGGAATATCCTTGGTAGTCATTTAATAAGGAACAAAAGATATTTATGAGAAAATAGTACCATTTATAATTCAATTACAAAGTTTTAAATAGAAATATTATTAAAATAATACATGAGGACAAAATTAATAAATATAAGAAAAAAGCAATATGCATGTGTAACCATTTAATAGTAGCAAAGTAATAATAGTAGTAATAATAATAATAATAATAGTAATGAACCGGATCGCTTCACTGTTGCACTAGGTACCTTTACTATATGTTATTAAACATTAGTCATGAGTCTAATCTTAAACCAAGTCCCAATTGCGGCCCTTCACACCCACTTGGCTAATCAGCCTTTACAGGGACATCCGACATTAATGCCAAGATTGGACTCATAACTGCAACATCTTAACATATAGACCTCTATAAAAATAGAGGTCTACACAATTCTTTTTAATTACAAGATACCAGGTTATACATGTAATATATTCTGCTATAGTTCAACATTAGGAATTTAGCCCACCATAGGCTAGAGATAATAAAGTTTAAATTATAAAAAAAAAAAATTAACCTTAAAACAGATGGATTGTGCTCAAAAGCAAAGATCTTTTATTCCACACTCAGAATATTTTTACAAGAGAATAAGAGAATATGCTAGAGACTGAAAGGGGTTCTGAAAAAACTGCCTCTTTAAAATGAAAATAAGCTCCTTATATAATGGATGGTCTCTACAAAATACAAAACAAGAAATAGACCTTACTATTCATAATTGGCCTTTACTATTTATAAATGACCCTTGCTTTTTCAGAAAGCTAAGTGTCATTTACTATTCATAAATGACTCATGCTTTTTCATTAAGCTGGTTTTCATTTTATCTATCATCATAGCTTTAAATAATTTTAATATTGGCGGGGCCCTCCATGTCCCCCATGTTCTCATGTCATTTTTCTTTTTGTTTTGCAGTGCTGGAAGATTCTTCTTTTGTTGATCGAAATTTTCTCAAAATGTCTTCATCACTCTGGATGCTCTATGACTCTCCAGCCAAACAATCTCCTGTAGATGAGACTGACATATCTGAAGTGCATTCTTGATCAAGATTTTTCAATAAATCTTTTTTGACTTCCTCTATATAGAATGCTAAAATCTCTGCTTTGGTCACTGCGCCCTTTTTCATTTGAATCTTTCTTGTGATATTCTTGAAAGGGCTAACTCTTCATACTCATAAGGAGACTCTATTTCTTTTTGCTGCTTATATTTTGCAACAGTCATCTTTATTGATTTAATTAGTTTGTAACCATGGACATTACCATCACCTGTTTGCTGGTTTAATTTAATCTAAAATTTAGTATAATAAACTCGTATTAAACATTAGATAAATTTAGTATAATAAACCCGTATAATAAAATTGCATACTTCTTCTTCTTCTTCTTAACCTGTTGGTTCAACTTAATCTCATTAGATAAAGCTAAACCTTCTTAACAACCTTTATGAGGTTACCATAGGTGTAAGCCTCATAGTTAATACTCACATTAGGACCTCTAAGGGTTTTCCTAATTCTTTCAGCAAATAACATGGGAAGACCATCTATAAACTTGTACTTCTAATGAGAACTATTACTTTCAGGTAATTCCATCGCTCTAGAAAGGAATACATCCTTATACCATCTCTAAGATGTCAAAGTCTTACATCTAAGATTTTCGAGCAGAGTCCTAATACTTTCACTATTATCGGACCATCTTCTAGAGAAGTACTCAATAATATGAATAATTAAAGTATAGATAACATTCATGACCTCTTGTCCATCTTCTTTCTTTACTACAGACTGAATGATTTTGGTTTTTTGGTCTTGGGTAAGATAATTATCCCACCAACCTTTAAGTTGACCAGTAAAACCTGCAATAATTATTTCGGCAATACCCCTATAATTAGTATTAGGAAAGACTTTACAAATGGTACAGTACATCAACATTCTATGTACCATTGCAGATATCTGTCTATCAGGTAAGCCATCTACATTCCACTCGTAGATTTCATCTCCTCTGAAACTATTTAGGACATATAATCCTTCTTCTTCAAATAGAACATCTTGAGGAGTTGGTCTAGGATAATAAAACATCTTTTGAGTAGGCTTCCTAGTAAATTTATCAGAGATTTTATTTATTTCAATAGGAGTAACATGCCCATCATTATCTCCTGCAAACATTTTGTCGTGGATAGGATTTATTTTTAATCCATCAAATTTTTCCTCTAGCAACTTCTCTATATTATCCAAGTCACTAGATAACTTGAAATCTTTGATTTCTGGGGGAGGTTGGATAGTAGGAGTAGCCATTGCTACTGGGTCCTTTTGTCTAAGGTCTGATTGCTTAGTAAGCTCTATCTTTTTAAATTCAGCTAGGGCCTTATCAGTTTTTTCATGTAGAGCAATAATTTGCTCTCCTAAGGTGCTCATATAATAATTGGCATAATTATACTTCTTAAGCATCACGTCGATATTTTGAGCAGTTATTAGGGCAGTATCATTCTCAATCAACTTAGCAAAAGCGGTAAAATGAACTACCTTGCTATCACTTTCAATTTGAAAGGATTGTTGAGGGGGAAGTACTGAAGTAGCAATTTCTCCAGTAGGTAGTTTAAAATCTCGAGGAAACATAGAAATGTAACTATTTACATATCTGGCCATAAGCCAGCGCATAAAAGCAATTATTTTATTATGCACAGAAATATCTGCATAGAATTCTTCCTGGAAAGTAGTTTTTTCTTCTTTGCTAAGATTTTGAAAAAACAACGTTCGGAACAATTCCCATCTAGGTTTATAGAATTCTTCAGAAATTCTTTTTCTTGCCAAAGATCCTGGACTAAAATTTATTTGGTTGTGATTAATTTTAAACTAGTTGGAAATTCCATTTTTGACTTAGTTGGATCCATATCAGGGATTGCAGTAACAGTATTATCACTATCAATCTTGATGCTATTCATTCTAGTGCTTTCTCTAATCTAAGATGTAGAATCTCTAGAGGGAGATCTAATAATATAATCAACGGGAGATATGTATGAAGATGTTCATCTTGTTAATATTGATGATGTTTCAACACGCAAATAATCGCTCTATTTAATAGAAGTAGTGAATCAAAAAATCTTATACAAACAGTACCACCAAAGGATTGTTCTACCTCTGAAATCTCTTCATTGAGATCAGTTTGAGGAGGATCTGGATCCTCAAAGATCCATTCTTTTGGGAAATTAATTTCATCCCATTTTATAGGTCGTCTAGTAACAACTTTGGACCTACAAAAATTTGTTTCCATTAAAATTGTTTCATTCTTGAAATCCATCATTTTATATATTGGATTCAAAGTATGAAGAGGTTTATAATATATTCTATAACAAATACATATAACCTTAGTAATAGGAATGTAATCATATCCATGAAATTTAATACTAAGAATTAATGCATCCAAAGAATTCTCATCAGTGAGAGATATCTGCAAATTATGATAAGTATTAAAATACGTAGGGCCATAAGCCAAACTTGTTTGAACTGGCCCAATAAGAAAATTTTTCCAATTTTTATTTCTGCCATCTCTTAAAGCTTTCAGGAAAACCTCTCAGGGTTAATGGTTTAAATGCAACTTGAATTAAACCAATATGCATAAACTTACATGTTTCAAGATAAGGAGCAAAATCACTTTCAGATAATAATTTGAAAGTAGCACGATCACTATCTACTGTAAGTGTTTCTTCAATTGTTTTAACAACTTGTTTGAGACCTAAAGTCTCAAAAGTTCCCATTTAGTACCACTTTCTAGGTGGCACTTTTGGAATCATCCACTTATTAAGCAGCTCCAAGTGCTGAGGAATATCATACTCCTCTTTTTTACTATTTTTCACAATATTTTTCTTCCTTATGATATTTATTAGGAATGATGTGTTAAAACTATAATAGTTATTCACTGTTGCAATAGGTACTTTTAATATATGTTATTAAACCTTCTTCATGAGTCTAATCTTAAACCAAGTCCTAATTGCATCCCTTCACGCTCACTTGGTTAATTGGCCTTTACACGGTCATCTGACATGAATGCCAAGATTGGACTCATAACTGCAATATCTTAACATACTGACCTCAGCAACAATGGAGGTCTGCACAATTCTTTTTAATTACAAGATACCATGTCATACATGTAACATATTCTTCTATAGTTCAACACTAGGAATTTAGCCCACCATAGGCTAGAGATAATAAAGTTTAAATTAAAAAAAATTTAAATTTAAATTGACCTTATAACGGATGGATTGTGCTCAGAAGAAAAGATCTTTTATTCAACACTTAGAATATTTGTACAAGAGAGTAAGAGATTATGCTACAGACTGAAAGGGGTTCTGAAAGCCTGCCTCTTTAAAATAAAAATGACCTCTTTATATAATGGATGCTCTTTAATAAAGACAAAATAAGAAATGGCCCTTACTAATTATAATTGGCCTTTACTATTTATAAATGTCCCTTGCTTTTACAGAAAGTTAAGTGTCCTTTACTATTCACAAATGACTCTTGCTCTTTCATTAAGTTGTTTTTCATTTTGTCTGCCATCATAGCTTTCAATAATTTCATCATTGGCAGGGTCCTCCATGTCCTCCATATTCTCATGTCATTTTCCCTTTAATTTTGCAGTACTGGAAGATTGTTCTATTGTTGGTTGAAATTTTCTCAAATTTTCATCCAGTTTTATGTCTTCATCACTCTGGATGCTCTATGACTCTCCAGCCAAATAATCTCCTGCAGATGAGATAGACATATCAGAAGTGCATTCTTGATCAATAGTTTTCAATAAATCTTTTTTGACTTCCTCCATATAGGATGCTAAAATCTCGGCTTTGGTCATTGTGCCCTTTTTCATTTGAAGCTTTCTAGTGATGTTCTTGAAAAGGCTAAGCTCTTCCTGCTCATGAGGAGACTCCATTTCTTTTTGCTACCTATATTTTGCAACAGTCATCTTTATTGATTCAATTAGTTGGTGTCCATGGACGTTACCATCACCCGTTTGCTGATTTAATTTACTCCAAAATTTAGTATAATAAACCCGCATTAAAGATGGTAAATTATCCATATTTGGTTTTGCTTCTATGGACCACTTCAAGATCCAGGGAATTGAAAATTAAATGAAGAAATACATCATAGATATTCCTTCAAAATATATATTATCTTTTTGCATTTTTAGAAGTGTCGGTGATACTTCTTTCCAATCCTTGTAAAAACTCTTAAATGGTTTAGGCAATATTTTTGGTGACGGACCATGCAAGATCCACCATTTAGCAAACCAATTTGGTATGCTCTGTTTATGCACATTTGCACATATTTTCACAAATCGTGAATGAGATCTCTCAAGATTCTCACATTAGAAAACCTTATCAAAGCTTTCCATATAATCCCAATAATTATATTTTACAACAATTTTTTGTTGTTCGGGATGTATATATTCTCTTTCTCTTAGGGTATTCAAGCTCCATTCTTCATGAGTCAGAATCGGTTTGATTATAATTTTAGAATAACTATAATCTTTTTTTGACTGCTTTATTAGCATATAAATGTTGGATTTCTGCAGAATCTATTATAGATAATATAGATTGATAATGTTTTCGATATTTGTAAGATACCATAGTGTAAAATATATTATCCAAATACCTTTGCATCAGCTGGCAAGGATTATCTTTCCATCGAAGATCATGGTTTTCAAGGAAAATTATGATTTCCTCTGTCTTGTTGCATTCATAAAACTCAGTATTCCCATTGTCATGTTTGGTATCAGAATCATGGAATACTTGTACATATAACTGTTATATGTTCAACGCATCATTCCTAATAAATATCATAAGGAAGAAAAATACTATGAAAAATAGTAAAAAAGAAGAGTATGATATTCCTCAGCACTTAGATCTGCTTAATAAGTGGATGATCCCAAAGTGCCACCCATAAAGTTGTACCAAATGGGAACTTTCGAGACTTTAGGTCTCAAACAAGTTATTAAAACAACTGAAGAGACACTTACAGTAGATAGTGAACATGCTACTTTCAAATTATTATCTGAAAGTGATTTTGCTCCTTATCGTGAAACATGTAAGTTCATGCATATTAGTTTAATTTAAGTTGAATTTAAACCACTAACCCTGAGTGGTTTTCCTGAAAGCTTTATTGTATCTTTAAGAGATGGTAGAAATAAAAATTGGAAGAAGTCTCTTATTGGGACAGTTCCAGCAAGTTTGTCTTATGGCCCTATGTATTTTAATACTTATCCTAATTTGCAGATATCTCTCACTGATGAGATTTCTTTGGATGTATTAATTCTTAGTATTAAATTGCATGGATATGATTACTTGCTTGGTACTGAGGTTATATTTATTTGTTATAGAATATATTATAAACCTCTTCATACTTTGAATCCAATGTGTAAAATGATGGACTTCAAGAATAAAACTATTTTAATGGAAACAAATTTTTGTATATCCAAAGTTATTAGTAGACAACCCATAAAATGGGATGAAATTAATTTCCCCAAAAAATGGATCATTGAGGATGCAACTCCTCCTCAAACATATCTCAATGAAGAGATTCAGAGGTAGAACAATCCGCTGATAGTACTGTTCGAATCAGATTTTCTGATTCATTAACTTTATTAAACAAAGCTGATGATTTGTGTGTTGCAACATCATCGAGATTAACAAGATCAACATCTTGATACATATCTCCCGTTGATTATATTGTTAGATCTCTCTCTAAAGCTTTTACATCTCAGATTAGAGAAAGCACTAGAATAAATATCATCAGGATTGATAGTGATAATATTGTTACTACAATCCCTGATATGGATCCCTGATAATATTCTTTAGTATTTTCAATTTTTTAAAAAAAATTAATTCCTTTGTAATAGAAATTATTTATCTTCATATTTTTCTGTCATTTCGTTTCTTTGTTCATTGAAATAATTCTTAATTATATATTTATGTATTTTGAATTTATGTAACATTGAATTTTTAGTGAATCAGAAAAAGCATCAAACTAAGTTTGATCACAGATTGTGTAATATACTCCTACATAATGATACTTCTCATGCTACATATGTGAAATGACTATATGTTTTTTGAAATTTTCTTTCAAATTATTTTCAAATAGTGTATTGAAGAGGGAGGCCTTTTCATATACAATTTGAGAGCATTTTAACATTTTATTACCAAAAAACTTGGAACAAAATGTTATAATCTTTTTTATTGAATAATTGCCAACTAAATACAACAATTGAAATTCAAACCTTGTTAAAATAATATTAATTTGAAATGATATAAAAAAACATCAAATTGTAGATTATTTGAGAATTTTCTTTTGGGTTATATAACTAAGGTGTGAAGCGAGAAGTAGTGCATTTTAGATAACAAAGAAAAGATTGAATGGAAAATGGGGCCCACAAAAAGAGATGAGTTTTGGATGATGAATTTGTATATTATATATTCATATATTTTGAATGTATTTAATATTGCCTTTTTAGTGAATCAGAAAACATTAAATTAAGTTTGATCATAGGTGAAGTAGTATACTTCTACATAATGATACTTCTCATGCTACGTATAAGAAATAATTATATCTTTTTTAAAAATTTCTTTCAAACTATTTTAAAGTAGTGTATTAAAGAGGGAGGTCTTTTCATATATAATTTGAGAGTATTTTAACATTTTATTACCAAAAAAACAACCTGAAACAAAATTTTATAATCTATTTGATTGAATAATTGCCAACTAAATGTAGCAATTGAAATTCAAAACTTGTTAAAATGATATTAATTTGAAATAGTATAATAAACATTAAATTGTAGATTAGTTTCAGAATTTTCTTTGGGGTTATATAGCTAAGATGAGAAGTAAGAAGTGAGAAGTAGTGCATTTTAAAGAAGAGAAAAAAGATTGAATACAAAATAGGGCCCACAAAAAGAGATGGGTTTTGGATGATGAATTTTTATTGTGAAATAACTATAATGCCCTTGGTCGTCCCATAACGAACTCTTCGATATAATAAAATAAATACTAGATAGGTATGCCCGAGCAATGCACGGGCCCAACGCGATCATATACCATAGAAGAGCACTAATCAAAGCTTCAGTTTCATGAAAAACATGGACATCTTTTTAAAATTTATCGGCAAAATACCTAAATGGGAATGCAAACGCATATAATATAACAACATAGTATAAAATGAAAATGTAACAATAAATGACTATCCCATTTTATTGAATTAGTTCATGAAAAAGACCTCAAATGTATGTTTTATACAATCATGAGAATATCATACTACTGGATGCTCAGATGTCATTCACACATCACAGTGATTGTTGCCTATTTATATTGGTACAGATAATATTTATAAAATCTACAATAAGAGATGCATTTTTCCTGCTGTGATTAGTCTCTTGAGTATTCATGAATCAAACACCTGTTAAATTAGCTTTAATGATTAAATTATATTAGAAGTTCGAAATGTGATTATAAAACAAATCTTTATCGAAAGAAGACAAACATAATAGATATTAATATAAAAGTTTCAATAACCATAGCTACTGTGGTAGAGGAATAAAAATTCATTTTTAAGTGTGAGGATCGATTACAACTACTACCAATCACAACTGATTCCTTGCAATGAGAAAAGCAGGAATATGAACCAGCAAATATAATACAACATCAATAAAATAATGTTTTCATAAAAATAACATTTTCATAGGATTACAAATGAAAGACCTATATAACATTAAGGGCAACCATAGTTTGAACTATAAATAAATCACATGTGAGTTAATTTTGTTAAGAATAAGCATATATTGTCAAGATTGAGACTAGACTGATCTTTCATAAATTAAAAGTCAACACAAGCTACTCAGTCCAAACGTTATTATTTATACTTTAATTTAAAAATTGAAATCATATTTTGTAAACATATAAATTAAGCTACACCAATTGAAGAATTACATTGTAGGAGCATTAGTAATACTGTACGCATCTTTTTCTTTAAAATTTTCGTACTCATCTATATAATCCCTATAAGTTATATTGCTCGGACTCTTAAAAAATGTTAATGGATATTGCATAAGGTATTTTATCTTACAGTGAGTGGGTGAATGCCAAAGGTATTTTTATAGAGGAACAGGAAAGCTAAAATAATCTAATGATAATATGCAAAATAACAACTATGATATAATAAGATGATCAAACGTATTAAGACTATCTTAACTCCTATAGGCTACAACATTTATGTAGAACTTCATATACTCTTACATCTAATGTGGAAAAGTCTTCTCAGTGAGATAACAACAAGAGATGTCGATCCATTAATGTTTAACAAAATCAAGAATGTGATTGTTTAAAAAAAATAAGACACTTTGCACTGTGTGATCTTAATTGCATGGGAACATCAATTCTATAATATCACTTTTCTTAGAAAGGTAACATATATATTCATCACATCAAGTTAGTAACTGTATCCAATATTTACAATTACAACATGCCTTGTTCATCTTACAAGGATTCAAAACAACAATTCTAATATTCCTATGTAGATATATCAATTAAAAAGAACTAATCAGGAATAAACATTATCAGGAATAAACACTCACATACCTATTGTAATACCCCATATTATTCTTAGATCAGTTCAACTTATAATGCATGCATAAGAGGCTTAGAACCTAAACATTTAGCTAAGTGTTGGGGACTTAGTTTTATTTTTGATTTCTTAACTTTGATAATTTTTAAAGTGACCTACCCAACCCCAATACGTAAGTTTTTTAGATAATTCATGTTCAAGGGTGTAAAAATCATGTCTCGGGGAAGTTTTGAATTTTTTGGATGAGGATTAGGTCATGTTTGGATTTAAAAACAACAAGTCACCGCGATAGTATTGCGATGCGGTCATTATAGCGATGGATGGCTCATCACGTCACGGTACCTCCTTAATCTGCATTTTAGTTATGGATTTATATATTTTAGGGGCAGCAGCTTCTTTTCCCCTCAATCCACGTCTTCATAACACTACTTATATTAGAAATTTAGGCGTAATTTGCCCATTCTCCTTTAATTTTCTATCAAAAAACCCTAACTACCTCCTAAGAATCTCAAAATTAATTATCTTCTCTTCAAGAAAATCAAGAACTCAAGCTTCCCAATTCAACAACTTTCAAGAAATCATTCAAGATTGTGTTTCCCTTTGAAGTGTAAAATTTAAAGGTACGTGTGATGTTTATCTAGGGGCCCTTTTCATCCATTGAGTCCAAGAACCTAATTTTATGTTTTAATTCATGAATTTACATGTTTAAAATGAGTTATCTTCATGAAGCTTTTAGGAATTTTAATTATACATGATGTATACAAGTATTTTTCATTGGAAGTAGCCCTTACACGTTTGAATGGAGAAATTCCATGTTAAATCCCCAATTTATGGTTTTAGTGTTATAATTATGTTATTCCCACATGTTTCAATTATTTCCATGCTTAATTTCATGAATTTCAAGTGTTTGGTGAAATGCCTAGATGATTGAAATATGAACTATGATCCCCTATTATGTTTTTTGAAGCTTTAATGTATCCATACTGTTAATTCCATCCAGTGTTGGGGGTTATAACTGCTAAAAAATTAGTTGTTTACATAGTTTACAGTATTTTCAAAATGGTTTCAGATAAACCATAAGCCTTGTCATTTAGTTAGTATCATGTTCAGTTATTATCTCAGTTTAGTCCAGTAGTCAGTGTCATTCAGTTGGGAGTAGGATCTAGCATCGAGCAAACCTAGGGATGGGGGATCACTTGCCATTAGAGGGTATGACCTTTAGTAGCAGTCCCTTAGTTCTAGAACTATGTAGCCAACATAGATTAGAGATGTCAACCCGTCAGTTAAGGGTTGATAAAGTTTTTATGTGCCAGTTAAGGGTAACACATATCTCATTTGAGCACCTGCCAAATTAGGGTGACTCAGTGGATCCATACAACCATTGTTAGTACCTGTGGCACGGTACTAACACTTTTTCAACTGGGGTTATAGGTTGTACCCCAATTACCAGATCGAGTCAAGTTGGTTAGATGATATCTCCTATAGTCTCAGTCGAGTATTCAGTATAGAATCCAATTTCAGGTTTACTTGACCATAGCATAAAGTTCATCAGTTATTCAGTTACTAGATTTCAGGATTTTAGTTTATAGATTAATTTAGTATCATGTTATATGCTTGGTCATTCATTCTCAGATTTTACAGCTTTCACGCATTTATGCATTAGTTATCTCATGTTTTCAATTAGTTGTTATTTCATGCACATGAACCTATTCATTTTAGCCTAACCTCATCTTATATACCAGTACATTCAAAGTACTGACCACATACTTTATTTACACTATGATGTCTTACATCATAGGTTCAGACACTCAGTTCCCCAATCATAGTTAGACATCCCAGCGTGACTCAGCAGCAGTAGTGGTGAGTCCTCCTCTTTTGGGGACATGATGATATATTTCAGTTATTCAGTAGCTAAGCATTATTCAGTCAGTCGAAGTTAGTTGGTGACTTATCCCATCAACTCCATAGTCAGTTAGTTAGAGGCGTTTTTGAAAACTTCAGACAATCAGTGGGTTTGTTAATCTTTTCAGTCAGATTTAGTATGTTTATTTATATTTTGGACTTAAGGGATTCCGTTGTTTTAATTTTAGTACTTAAGACCTTTGGAACTATTCAGTTATTTCCACACATGAGTATTTTATTACCATATTATTCAGTACTTACATCAGGTACCAGTTCATGGGTTAGCTTGTGGTCTTTCAGGACCCTAAGAACCATTGTCGTGACTAAGAGGTAGCCTCAGGTCATGACAAAACTTGGTATCATACCCTAAGGTTTCAGAGAGTCTTAGGGAGTCTATAAAGCCGCGTTGAGTAGAGTCTTATGCATGGATGTGAAGTGCGCCACATTTATGAACAAGAGGCTACAAGATATTTTAGGCGAATTTTCCCTTCTTTCACTATTCATGTCGTGCGAGTGAGAATAAGAACTATTTAATCTCTCTTTCTAATCCATCCTTTATTCCATTACAGAAAATTCCCCCAGAAAGAATAACAAAAGAAGGAACAGGAATTAGAGTACCTTTGCCTGTTTAGAAAGATCCCCTGAATGACCATGTAACGCTCTGAGTCTAGTACCCCAAACGCTACACAATGCTAACAATCTCGAAGGACCACTATCTAACCCATGAATAATATCAATAACTGAGTACTAAATAATAGTAATATTATAATAATAATAATAATATAACTGAAATAAATATGGAAATCTGGCAAAAAACATGCCATAAGGTTTAAAATACTAAACAATACTAAATAAAACAACATCTAAACAAGGTATGATAATACCAAGACTGAAATAACTATCTGAACATGCTAAGTATGAAAAAGCCTCTAAACTATTTGAATAAAGAGTTGATGGGATATGTCCCCAACTAACTCCATCTACTGAAAATGACTAAGTACCGAAATACTGAAATAATGAAATAATCATGTCCTCGAAATATGAGGACTCACCACTGACTCTGACTACTGATTTCTAAGCTGCTAAGCACGATTTAGAACCTAAGCGTCTGAATCTATGGTATAAACTAAGTGTCAGTATGTGTGAATGTATTGGTATGCAGTGTAAGGTAAGGCTGAATGCAAGAGTTCATATGCATGAACTAACCTGACTGAATAACATGAACATAACTACATAAGGATACATACATGAATACATGACTATAACTAAAATCATAAGGATTCTAAATATTGAGTTTAATGATAACATGGATTACTGATAACTGATATAACTTATAACTGAGTGATTGTGTCTGACAGTCCTGATTCTAATGGAACTAGCTGAGTTTTGTATTAATCTGAGTGACTATGTTTGACAGTCTTGAAATCTGTAGAACTATCTGAGTTTTTTACTGAAGACTGAGACTGAGATTGTAGGAGGTACTCATCTAACCGACATGCCCCTAATAAGATATTATGACTGAGTTAGGGTCCAATTTATAACCCCAATTGGAAGGGTGTCAATACTGCGCCACTGGTAAGGACAAGTTGTGAGTGACCCTCATATGTCAGGTACTCTAAGAAGAATGGTGGGACCCTCATCTGACAGGTTAATCTACCTCATCAACCCTCATCTAATAGGTTTTGATGTCTCAACCTATGTTGGCTACGTAGTTCTGGAACGCAAGGACTATTTCTAAGAATCACACCCTCTGCTGGTAGGTGAGTTCCTATCCTTGGGTTTACTTGGTGCTGAATCCTACTCATAACTAAATAGACACTGAACTGAATATACTAGACTAAACTGGACTGGGTTCACTAAATTCCATTGATTGGCAGAACATTACTGAACTTTGTTAACTTACTGAGTTACTGAGGACTGAACTGAATACTGCTGAGTTTTCCTGAGTCCTGAGACTGATCGAATTCTACTGATCGTGGCTTGACTAAGGTTATCTTGAAACTTGATATTGGCTCTAGGAACAAAGCTAAATTATCGGGCATTAAATACCCCCAGGACTCAATAGCATGAAAATAAATAAGACATGACACTACTTGAACACATGACTATAGTCAACAACTCATAATACTATCATTGAGGGATTTCATGAAGCATTCGCAAGTCATAAGCGTACACATGAATGGGAATACATGCTAACATATCATAATTTCACAAATCCAAACTTATGATCATTCCACCAAATCATTACAAGACATAACGTTTAGCATGGGAATCATTTTGAATATATGGGTACATCATAAGTTCATCATACAACTCACAAATAGGTCATAATGCACAATTCTTAATCACTTAGGCATATTAACAAACACATAAAAGGTATAACCTTTTCTAGGGCATAGATCAACAACTAATACATCATGGCTATATCAAGCACTTCAATTTAAGGATTTCAATCCACATACTTAACATAAAGTCATGAGAATTCAATAAAGATTCAATCTTGGAAATCATATCATAACATAAACATGTGTACAATCAAACCCACAACATGGAATTCCAAATTCATATTTTAAAAAGGGTTTCTTGAGATCCAAGGGTGAAAGGGACCCTTGGATGAACACTTTACATACCTTGGTTGACAATTTCTTAAAGATTGATGGAAGAAATCTTGGTTCTTGAATTGAAATAAATCACCTAGGTTTTTTTTTAATTTTTGAGCACTTGTGAAATAATGAATGTATTTAGCCAAAAGAGGGCTAAATTTCATGTTATGAGGGATAAAGGTTTGGGTAAAATGACCTAATTACCCTTAAGGACGTGGGCTTAAAAGACAGAAAAACATGCCTAGCAATGTTGCATCCAACGCAGTATGTCGAGTGTACCACTACGATAACCGATGTAACGTACTATCGCGTCGGTTCATTGGAAATTGCCCTAAGCTGAGAAACATTTTATCTATCGATACGATTGGTGATGTGATGCACTAATATCATATCGACTCACTATTTTAGAATTTCAAACAAGGTCTAAACAAGATCCAAAAAATCTAAAACTCATCCGGGAACCCCCGTAGACATTTCTGATTATGAATTAACAAAAATATAGACCATTAAAGGACATTAAGGTTGCAAAAAAAGATTGCCAACTTTTGAAGGATAAAAATAAACTAAGTCTAGAAACTTAGCTAGAATTTTCTAACTCTGGGACCCCTTGACAAGCTTAAATGACAAAATTAAACTAGGAATTTTTTGGTGTCTTACAATATCTCCCCCTTGGGATTATTCGTCCTCGAATGAGACTGACTGAGATTAGACAAATAATAAGCTGAAGTACATACTAAACATGAACAATTGAAATATGATTACATGACTGACATTACTGATTTTCAAAGATTCATACTGAGCATGCATATCTGAGGCATGATTTCATGACTGAGCTGATACATGAATGCATGACTAGGAGTACTGATAAGCTGACCATGCATATTTGATGCATGAATACATGATTGAACTGACTCATGAATATGCGACTGAACATGCAATGGTAAAGGATACAAAATTTGTAATGAAAAACTGAGCATGAAACTGATACCAAGTTCGTAACTAAAATCTGAACATGAAATGGAATAATTTTAAGGTAAACCATTACCTTGGGATGAGTCTGAATTAGCGGAGAAGAGGTGATGTTACTTGGTTTGCATGTCTGTTTCTGAAGTAGCTCCCTTAACGGACTAATTTCACCAAAGAACTTTGACTAGAGGGACTTCTTTGTTCCTCAGTCTGCGGGTCTGATAGTCAAGGACTTTGACTGGAATTTCATCATAAGAGAGACTATTCTGAATATCTACACCCTCAACAAGGACTACAACTGTTGGGTCACCAATGCACTTCTTCAGTAAGGAGACATGGAACACTGGATGTACTAAAGCTAGATTTAAAGGCAACTCGAGTTCATAAGCTACTTTGCTGAAGCAACTGAGAATTTTGAAGGGACCAACATATTAGGGACTGAGCTTTCTCTTCTTGCCGAAGCTCTTTACTCCCTTCATGGGAGAGATTTTTAGGTACTCATAATCACCAATCTCAAACTCAAGATCATTTCTGTGCACATCTACGTATGATTTCTGTCATCTCTGAGCTATCTTGAGCCTCTCTTTGATTAACTAAGCTTTCTCTAAGGTATCGAAGACTAAGTCAGGCCCTACCACTATGTCCTCACTGACTTCGAACCAACCGATTGGAGATCTGTATGTCCTACCATAGAGAGCTTCGAATGAATCCATTTGAATATTGGAATGATAACTGTTGTTCTATGCAAACTCAATAAAAGGCAAGCAGTCATCCCAATTACCCTTAAAGTCAATTGCACACGCTTGCAACATATCTTCTAAAGTTTGGATGGTCCTTTCTGCTTAACCATCAGTCTGAAGATGAAAGGTTGTACTGAGGTAAACTCGGGTACCAAGACCCTTTTGGAATTCTCTCTTGAAATGAGAGGTGAACTGGGTACCTCTATATGAGAAAATAGACAATAGAACACCGTACTATCTGACCACCTCTTTGATGTAGAGTTTGGCTTAATCCTCAGCTGAATAATAGAAATGGAATAGAAGGAAATGAGCTGATTTGGTCATTCTATCTATAATGATCCAGACTGAATCATGTTGACGACGAGTATGAGGTAAACCCTTCACAAAGTCTATGTTCACTTCTTCCCACTTTTAAGTAGGAATACTGAACTCCTGCATGGACCCACTTAGCTTCTGATGCTCAATCTTAACTTCCTGACATGTTGAGCACTTAGCCATAAACTCTGCAATATCTCTCTTCATCCCACTCCACCAATAAATCTCCCGTAAGTCGTGGTACATCTTGGTGGCCCCTAGATAAATAGATTAATGCGCACTATGCGCTTTTGCAAGAATTATCTATCTTAAGTCATCAATACCTAGAACACACAGACAACCCTAAAAACGCAAAACACCATCCCTCCCTTGGGAGAAAACTTCTACCTTCTGCTCTTTGATTGACTCTTTTATCTTGACTAAACTGGGATCTCTATCCTACTTTTCCTTAACTTTGGAAAGATTCTGAACTGTTCTAAACCTATACACTACCTTTTGTTAAATTGACTAAGCGGACACCTAATCTGGATAACTGATGAACTTCCTGGGCTAACTTCTTCTTACTGTCCTTATCATGAGTAACACTACCCATAGACAGTCTACTGAAAGCATATTCCACTACATTGGCCTTGCCTGGATGATAAAAAACACTCAAGTTATGATCTTTCAAGAGTTCTAACCACCTTATCTAACAGACATTAAGATATTTCTGAGAGAACATGTACTGGAGGATTTTGTAATCTGTGAACACATCAACATGCACCCCATACAAGTAGTGCCTTCAAAGCTTTAAGGCAAAGACTACTGCTGCTAACTCAAGATCATGAGTCGGATAATTCTTCTCATGGGTCTTAAGTTGTCTGGAGGCATAGGCTATGAACTTACCATGATGCATGAGGACACAACCCAAACCTATCCTGGATGCATCGTAGTACACGACATACCCATCTGGACCATCTGGAAGAGTCAAAATTGGAGCTGAGGTGAGTCGAGTCTTCAACTCCTAAAAACTCTTTTTGCATGAATCTGACCACTAAAATTTGACTTTCTTTTGAGTCAATCTAGACATAGGGGATGCAATAGACAAAATTCCCTTAAAAAACTATCTGTAATACCTATCCAAAACCAAGAAACTTCTGATATTTAATAGAGTGATGGGTCTAGGCCAATTTTTCACTACTTCGGTCTCTTAAGGATCAACTCTAATGCCATCACTGGAAATGATATGACCAAGGAATGCTATTGACCTTAGCCAAAATTCATGCTTACTGAATTTTTTAAATAACTGATGATTTCTGAGAGTCTGCAATACTATTCTGAGATGGTTTGCATGACTATGCTCACTGTGGGAATAGACAAGAATGCCATCTATGAAGACTATGATGAACATGTCCAAGTACTGCTTGAACACATGGTTCATCAAGTTCATGAAAGCTGTTGGGGCATTGGTAAGACCAAATGACATGAGTAAGAATTTGAAGTGACTATACTGAGTACAGAAGGCTATTTTTAGAATGTCACATTCTTTGACTCTGAGCTAATGATAGCCTAATCTGAGGTCTATCTTAGAGAAAAAACTGGCACCCTGGAGTTGGTGAAACAAGTCATCAATTCTGGGAAGTGGATACTTATTCTTGACTGCGACCTTATTGAGCTAATGATAGTCTATGCATATTTTGAGAGAACCTTCTTTCTTTTGCATAAATAGAACTGGTGCACCCCATGGGGACATGCTGGGTCTAATGAATCCCTTATATAGGAGATCTTTCATCTACTTTTTTAATTCTTAAAGTTTTGCTAGTGCTATTCTATATGGCAAAATAGATATGGGCTGAGTATCTGGAAGAAGATCGATGCCGAAGTCTATGTCTTTTTCGGGAAGAATTCTGGGAAGATCCTCTAGAAACACATCTAAATATTCATTCACTACTAGAACTAACTCAATATTGGGAGTCTTAGAACTAGATTCCTTAACTCAAACAAAATGATAGACACATCCCTTAGATATCATTTTCCATGACCTTAGGTAGGAAATGAGCTGACCCCTAAAGGCTAAAGTATTTTCCCTCCACTCGAGGATGGGTTCATTCGAAAATTAAAACTGGACAATTTTATTCTGCAGTTGACTATGGCATAAATGGAATGAAGCCAATCCATGCTGAGAATAACATCAAAATTAGTTATCTCTAATTTGACTAAGTTTGTTAAAGTGACTTTCTAGAATAACATAATTGGATAGTTCCGGTATACCTATAGAGCTATGATAGTATTACCCACTGGGGTAGAGACTGAGAAGGGCTCTGCTAGAATTTTGGGACTAACTCCAAAATCAACTGCTATATAAGGAGTAAAAAGAGATAAGGAAGCTCCTGGATCTAGAAAAGCATAAACATATATATTAAAGATCTGTAACATACCAGTGACTGTATTAGGAGAATTCTCCTAGTCTTGTCAGTACTGAAGAGCATAAAGTTTGTTTGGGTGTTGCCCACTGGTGGCGCTGTAAGTGGCACCATGTTGATTCAAGTGGTTGGACTGAGCTGAGGAACGATTAGGATAGCCCTGAAACCTGACTGGGGATAATCTATGACTCTGTGTCCTGGCTTACCACATTTGAAACAAACATCATTGCCATCTCTACAAATACCCTAATGGTGCTTGCCACAAGTCTGACAAAGAGGATGAGTTTGGGCACTGTTAACGCTGCTATGAGACTTAGAGCCTAGCGCCTTATCTTTCTTACCATTCCTGAACTTAAGAACTGAAGCACTGGCTGAGGAAGGAGCTGGAACTTAGGACTTTAGGCAGAACTGAGAATTATTCCCACCCTCGGACTAAGGTTGATTAAAATTAAAAATACCTGTTCTAGCTCTTTTATTCTGCTTTTCTCTCTTCTTATTCTTCTGCTCCTCTATCTGCTGAGCATGGTTCATTAGCCTAGCCAATTCCATCTCACCAATGAACATCGTGGTCCTGCACTCCTTGACCATACTATCATTCACTCCAAACACAAACTTACTCATTCGAGATCTACTATCTGCCACCACATAAGGAGCACATCTAGCTAGTTGAGTAAACCTAAGAGAATACTCTTTCACTATTATGTTGCCCTGCCTGAGGTTAATAAATTCTAGCACCTTAGCTTTTCTCAGCTCTAGGGGAAAGAATCTATCTAGAAAAGCGATGGTAAACTCCCCCCAATTAATAGGCCCTGCCTCTATAGCCCTTTCTACTTTCCACTATTTGAACCAAGTGTGAGTCATATCCTATAACTAATATATATCTAGCTTAACACTTTGGATAATAGTCACTCTTATTATATCAGTAATCTTCTGCACCTGATCAAGATACTCCTCAGGGTCCTCATCTATCTTAGACCCAAAAAAAGAAGGAGGATTCATTTGGGTGAAGTCCCAAATCCTAGTTGTAGCAAAATTAGCCACTGGGTTGGCTGGAACAATAGTTGGACATTTATTCTGGGCGTCAACTGAATGAGAAAAAGTAGTAAATACAGCTTTAAATTCTAGATGGGAGACATGTTCACCTAAACGATTAGGCTGATTGGGCAAGGGAGTTAGTTGATCCCCTGCTCCTCTTCCCTAAGTCTTCTTTGGAGGCATTTTCTATTGATGGAAGAGAATAAAGGATCAGATTGAGAGTTTAACTGGAGTTCATTCTCACTCGCATGACATGAATACTGAAAGAAGGGAAACTATTCCTAAAACATCTCATAGCCTCCTACACATAAATATGGCGTGCAACACACCCATGTATAAGACTCTACTAGATACGGCTTTTCAGACTACCTAGGATACTGTTGAACCTTAGGATCTAATACTAAGTTTGTAACATCCCATATCTGGTACCCCAAACTCTACACGGTGCTAATATTCTCGAAGGACCACTAGCTAACATATGAATAATATCTGTAACTAAGCACTGAATAATAGTAATATTGTAATAATAATATAACTAAAATAAATGTAGAAATATGGAGAAAAACTTGCCATAAGGTTCAAAATATAAACAGTACAGAATAAAACAACGTCTGAACAAGGAATGATAATACCAATACTGAAATAACTATCTAAATATGCTATAGTCTGAAAAAACCTGTAAACTGTCAGAATAAGAAATTGATGGAACATGTCCCCAACTAACTCCATCTACTGAAAAAGACTAAGTACTGAAATACTAAAAGAAAGAAATAATCATGTCCTCAAAATATGAGGACTCGCCACTGACTCTGACTATTGATATCTGAGCTACTAAGTGTGATCAGGAACCTGAATGTCCGAACCTATGGAATAAAATAACATAGCATAAAAGAAATGTATGCATTAGTATGTGTAAATATACTGGTATGTAAAGTGAGGTAAGGCGGAATGCGAGAGTTCATATGCATGAACTAAACTGAATAAATAACCTGAACATGACTACATGAGTATACATGCATGAATACATAACTATAACTAAAATCATAAGGATCCTGAATACTAAGTTTACTGATAACTGATATAACTGATAATTGAGTGACTGTGTCTGACAGTCCTGTTTCTAATGGAACTTGCTGAGTTTCGTATTAAGTTGAGTGACTATGTCTGAAAGTCCTAAAATCTATAGAACTATCTAAGTTCTTTACTAAAGACTGAGACTGAGACTGTGGAAGGTAGTCATCTAACCGACATGCCCCTAATAAGATATTACAACTGAGTTGGGGTCTAATCTATAATCCCAATTAGAAGAGTGTCAATACTGCACCACTTGTAAGGATAAGCTATGAGTGACCCTCATCTGTCAGGTACTCTAATGAGAACAGTAGAAACCTCATCTGACAGGTTAATCCACCTCATCAACCCTTATCTGACAGGTTTTGATGCCTCAACCTACACTAGCTATGCAGTTCTAGAATGTAAGGACTGCTTCTATAAATCACACCCTCTGCTGGTAGGTGAGTTCCCATCCTTGGGTTCATTCGGTACTGAATCCTACTCCCAACTGAATAGACACTGAACTGAGTATACTGGGGTGAACTAGATGGAGTTCACTAAATTTTGTTGACTAACAAAATACTACTGAACTCTATTAACTGACTGAGTTACTGAGGACTGAACTGAATATTGCTTAGTTTTCTTGAGTCCTGATACAGACTAAATTCTACTGATCGTGGCTTGACTGAGGTTATCTTGAAAACTGATATTGGCTCTAGGCACACAGCTAAATTGTCGGGTGTTAAATACCCCCAAGACTCGATAGCTTAAAAATAAATGAGACATGACACTACTGGAACACATAACCATAGTCAACAACTCATAATACTATCATTGAGGGATTTCAAGAAGCATTCGCAAGTCATAAGCTTACACATGAATGGGAATACATGGTAATATATCATAATTTCTTAAAAGAGGGCTAAATTTCATGTTATTAATCACCTGGATTTTCTTATTCTTGAGCACTTGTGAAATAATGAATGTGTTTATCCAAAAGAGGGATAAATTTCAAGTTATGAGGGATGAAGGTCCAGTGAAAATAACTTAATTACCCTTAAGGATCGGACTTAACAATATAAAAATGTACCCATCTACGCTACATTCGATGTGATGCATTGAGGGTACCAATGCGATAACCGACGTGATGCGCTGACATCACGTTGGTTCACTGGAAATTGCCCTAAGCTGAAAAATATTTTCTCTATCAACATGATTGGCGATGTGACGCGCCAATATCACATTGACTCACTATTTTAGGATTCCAAACAAGATCTAAATTAGGTCCAAAAAGTCAAAAACTCATCCGAGAACTCCTATAGACATTCCTGATCATGAATTAACAAAAATATAGACCATTAAAGGACATTAAGGTCGTGAAAAGAGATTTCCAACTTTTGAAGTCTAAAAATAAACTAAGTCTGGAAACTTAGCTAGAATTTACTAAGTCTGGGACCCCTTGACAAGATTAAAGGACTAAATTAAACTAGGAATTTTTTGGGGTCTTACAGACCACGTCTCTCATGTAGAGTTTAGATTTGTATTCACTACCTTATCTTACTCAGTAGTAGCTCAAAACAACCATTAGGCTGTTGTCCCAGCCAATCCAATGGCAAATACAGCTGCAGCTGGGATTCGGGATTACACCCGAATGAATCCCCCTTTGTTTTTAGGATCTAAGTCTGAGGAGGATCCTCAGGAGTTTTTTGATATGGTTCAGACAGTGACAGATATCATGGTTATCACTTTTAGTAAGAGTGCAGAGTTGGCTTCTTACCAATTACAGGATGTAGCTTATACCTGGTATAAGCAGTAGAGAGAGGATAAAAGTGTTGAGAAAGTGCATGTAGAGTGGGAGGAGTTTGCCTTAACTTTCTTAGGTAGGTTATTCCCATTATATTTGAGAAAAGCTAAGGTGCAGTAGTTCATAAACCTAAAGCAGGGTAGTATGAGTATGAAAGAGTATTCACTTATGTTTACTCAGTTAGAAAGGTATGATCCAAATGTGGTGTATGATAATAAGTCGAGAATGAGTAAGTTTATTTCTGGTGTATCAGATAGTGTGGTCAAAAAGTGTAGGTCTTCCATGTTGATTAAGGAGATAGATTTATCTAGACTTATGGTTCATACTCAATAGATTAAAGAGGAGAAGGTTAAGAAAAAAGAAAGAGAGAGTAAGAGGGTAAGGATATGTAGCTTTAATTTTTCTCAGCCTAGGTCAGAGGTTGGTAATTGTTCTTAGTTCCATCAGAAGTTTTCAACCCCATCTCTATCGTCAGCTCGTATGCTAGTACCAAGGCTTAGGAATGATAGGCCGGATGGGGCACCAAGCTTCGATACCCAGGGTAGTTTGCACAATGGTCGTACCAATCTATTTTGCGAAGAATGTGGTAGGAATCATAAGGGTGTATGTAGATTTAGCAGTGATGATGTTTTGGATGTGGCAAGCCAGGCCACAGAGTCAAAGATTTCCAAAAGAGTTGTTAGCAGGGTCAGTCCAGTCGTTCCTCAGTTCCATACAGTGGCCCAACTCAATAGGGTGCCACTTCCAGTGCAACCAGTGGTCAACGCCCAAAGAGACTATTTGTACTGCAGTCCCGACAGGATAAGGAAAGTTCTCTTGATATGGTTATGGGTACATTACAGGTCTTTCATTTTTATGTTTATGCTTTGTTAGTAGTTAATTTTGGCGACAGTCTTGAATCTTTAGCATAACCCTTCTCAGTGTCTACTCCAATAGTGTCTCTATTGTGGCTAGGTAGGTATACAAGAACTGTCTGGTCATAATACCCTAAAAAGTCACCTCAGTTGATCTTGTAGAGTAAGGGATGATTGATTTTGATGTCATTCTCATTATGGATTGACTCCACTTATGATATGCTTTAGTTGACTGTAGAACTAGAGTCTTTCATTTTCAGTTCCTAATGAACCAGTCATTGAGTAGAGGGGTAGTACCTTAGTGCTTAGGGGTTAGATGTGATTTCAGATCCCTTCTCAGAATCCTATAACAGTATATAATATAGAGTTAGAAGTATGAACCCAGAAGTTTAGAAGTAGCAAAGTGGGGATAGTGTTATTTGAATTTAGTAGATTTTGTATCTATGGGGTTAGTTGTATGATAGGTGAACCAGAAGAATTGAAATAGTATGTGCAAGAATTTATGTTTATTGATTCAAAATTAAGTATGATGATGTGGGTGTGAGTTAAAGATGTGATATTAGTAGGCTATGAAAGGAGTTAGTATGATTCATTAAAGGTTTGGGGATATCCATGTTACGTGTTAGGATCTATGTTTGAACCTTGGATAGTTGCAGTTTAGTTTAGAGTTTATCAAAAAGGTCCCACAGATTTAGAGTGATTGGGTTATAGCAAGGGGCAGATGAAATAACATGTAACCAAGCCAGGTTCTCAGATTTTAGTAGTGATGCCAATATGTTATAGAACGTTAGTAGGGTAGGAAGATGCCCAACCCATTCTTATCTCAGTGCAAGTTTTTGTACTTCTATCCCTATGATATATATACTCATGCCTTACATGTCATCCCCATGATCATAGCTCATATTCATGCACTTTCTATAGAATCATGTACGCTTTTAGTTCTTAGTATAAGGAGTTCCAGTTTTCTCAGTTGTACGAATCATATTCCATGAAATTTATGAACTTCAAACTTAGGTCATACAACTCATGACTCATGTACTCATGCTTTACAATATGTTTAATTTCAGTACTTATGCTCCTCTCTTAATGATTAACAAAATTCAGATTATATCATGTATTTTCTTAGTTTTTATCTCTTTAATGAAACCAGGATGTGGATACTCTATATTCATGCATCAGTTTTAGATTCTTATTTAGTCATGATTTAGTTCATAAGTGCCTCATACGTTATCTCAGTCTTTTCTTAGTATTTCAGATAAGTCAGTATCATTCGGGGGATGCATGATCCCAAAGGGGACATGTTGCAACACCCCGAGTTTTTATGTCTTAAACCTCTTATCTCTTTTTTATGAAATTAGATCCATCTTGAGGTAATAGTTACTTATAAGTTGACTCTCTCATTTCTATCCCGTCCTTATAACCATTCTCGTATCATTGCATGTATTAAAGGAATCAGTTAAGTTCATGATATTCAGTTCATATATCATATTTCAAGCTTAGTTATGTAATCAGGTTTTCAATTATGCATGTTCAGTATGTGATCCCAGTTTTCCCAATATTCTCATCTTAATTAGTCTCATTCAAGGATGAATGTTCCTAAGGGGGAGATATTGTAATACCCTTTATTAGTCTTAGCTCAGTTCAACTCATAGTGCATGCATAGAAGGCTTAGAACCTGAAAATTTAGCTGAGTGTTGGGGACTTAGTTTTATTTTTGACCTCTTAACTTTGATACTTTTAAAGTGACCTTCCCGACCCTGAGACATAAGTTTTTGAGTTAATTCATGTTCAAAGGTGTAAAAGGCATGTCTCAGGGAAGTTTCAGATTTTTCAGACTAGGATTAGGTCATGTTTGGATTTCAAAAATAGTAAGTCATTGCGATAGCATCGCGACATGGTCATTATAGTGATGGATGGCTCATCGCATTATGGTACCTCCTTAATCCACATTTCAGTTGCGAATTTAAATATCTGAGGGGTAGTAATGTTGTTTCCCATTAATCCAAGTCATCATAACACGACTTATATCAATAATTTTGGTGTAATTTTCCTATTCTCCTTCAATTTTCTCTCAAAAAACCCTAACTACCCCGCAAGAATCTCAAAATTAATTATCTTCTCTTCAATAAAAGCAAGAACTCAAGCTTCCCAATTCAAGAACTTTCAAAAAAGCTTTCAAGATTGTGTTTCCCTTCCAAGTGTAAAAGTTAAAGGTATGTGTGATGTTAATCCATAGGCCCTTTTCACCCATGGAGTCATAGAACCTATTTTTATGTTTTAATTCATGAATATATATGTTTACAATGAGTTATCTTCATGAAGCTTTTAGGAATTTGATTATACATGATGTGTACATGTGTTTTTCGTTGAAAGTATCCCTTGCACGTTTGAATAAAGAAAATCCATGTTAAAACCCCAATTTATGGTTTTAGTGTTATAATTATGTTATTCCCACATATTTCAATCATTCCCATGCTTAAGTTCATGAATTTCAAGTGTTTGATGAAATGCCTAAATGATTGAAATTTGAACTATGATCCCCTATTATGTTCTTCGAATCTTTCATGTGTCCATATTGTTAATTCCATCCAGTACTGGGGTTTATGAATACCCAAAACTTAGTTTTTTACATACTTTACAGTATTTTTAGAATGGTTTTAGATAAACCATAATCCTTGTCATTCAGTTAGTATCTTGTTCAGTTGTTGTCTTAGTTAAGCTTAGTTTAGTCCATTGGAAGCAGGCTTTAGCACTGAGTGAACCTAGGGATGGAGGCTCACTTTCCAATAAAAGATGTGACCTTTAGTAGCAGTCCCTTAGTTCCAGAACTATGTAGCCAGTGTAGGTTAGATATGTTAACTTGCTAGTTGAGGGTTGATAAAGTGTTTACCTGCCAGTTGAGGGTACCATATATCTCATTAGAGCACCTACTAGATAAGGGTAACTCAGTGGATCCACACAACCATTATTAGTACCCATGGCACAGTACTAACACCCTTCCAACTGGAGTCACAAGTTGGACCCCAGTTAGCAGATCGGGGTATGTTGGTTAGATGCTAACTCCCACATCCTTAGTCCAGTTTTTAGTGTATAATCAGTTTCAGGTTTTCTTGACCATAGCATACATTTCATCAGTTATTCAGTTATCAAATTTTAGTATTTCAATTTATAGACTATTTCAGTATCATATTATATGCTTGGTCATGCATTCTTAGATTTTATAGCTTTCACATATTTATGTGTCAGTTATATCATGTTGTTCAGTTAGTTGTTATTTCATACACATGAACCAATGCATTTCAGCCTAACCTCAGCTTATATACCAGTATATTCAAAGTACTGACTGCATACTTTCTTCGCACTATGATGTCTTATATCATAGGTTCAGACACTCAGTTCCCCGACCGCAGTTAGACATCCCTACATGACTCAGCAGTAGTAGTGGTGAGTCTTTATCTTTTGGGGACATGATGATATATTTCAATTATTTAGTAGTTCAGTATTATTCAATTAGCCATAGTTAGTTGGGGTCTTATCCCATCAACTCTACAGTCAGTTAGTTAGGGGCTTTCAGATACTTCAGTATGTTAATCTTTTCAGTCTGATTTTAGTATGTTTATTTATATTTTGGACTTGAGGGATTCCGTTGTATTAATCTTAATACTTAAAACCTTTGTCATTATTCAGTTATTTCTACACATGTGTATTTTATTACCATATTATTAAGTGCTCACAACAGGTACTGGTTCATGGGTTAGCTTGTGGTCTTTCGGGACTGTAAGCGCCGTTGTCGCAACTATGGGGTAGCCTCAGGTCATGGCACCTATTGGAAAAGTGATGAGTGGTAATTTTACCACTCATTCATGCACATTACCTTATTTTGAATGAATAACTAAGACGTATTTGTAAGTAAATACACTGATATCCACTTTTTGTAGGCATTGAGTTGAAGAGATAGAAAGATGTGGAATGGAGCTTAAAATGATCAAAAAGATACAAGAAAAGTGCAGCTAAAGACCTGGAGCAGAAGGGCCTTAGGTACTGCTATCGTGGTCAGCTGACTGCGATCACGTTAGTTAAGTAGGCCCAATCAACCACTATCGTGTAAGTCTATTGTGGTTGCAGTAGCCGCACTCGTGGCCAAGACCATGCGATCGTGACTTAGCAAAAGAAAGCAACCCAAGGGAAAAACTGGAAATACACGTGGCTGATCCCAATTTTTTGGCAAAAAGACTCAAACCCTAAGTCATTCAAAAAATTCCATCTTCCCCAATCTCTTAAGTTCATAGCCTCCATACTTGGAGAAGCAAATATTGTATAAATTTTGGGTGAAGAATACATTGGAGACCTTTTAAGTGAAGGAATATCTCACTTTCATTGTTGATTTGTGGGAGTGAAAAATTAGAAGCAACAATCACTTAAGCTTCAACAAGTCATTGCAATGGAGATTTTGGGTATATCTATACTTATTTATCTTATGTGTTGTAGATCTCCCTCTTAGGGTTATGTGTGAATAGGGGTTAATAGTGTGTGTGGTTTGTTATTATTAGCTTCTATTTCGTAGTTCAAGTTTATGGGTTTTATCATTGCTATGCTAACTTGGTTGAAATTTGTGGGTAAAAGCCTCAAATACCCACATGGGTTTGATAGGTGAATGCTCCAAACTCTAGAAAACCCAAGGCCATCTTCGAAAGAAGGGTTTTGGGTAAACTTTAGGAACCCACATCATCCTTGAAAGAGGGATGTGGAAGCCAAAGCAATGATAAATAATTTTATGTATAGTTTGCTAAATTTTCACTATCATAGAAATAAGGGTGATTGTGACACTAACTATACCATGGGTATTATCCTAGAAATAGGGATGCCTAAATTAATGTTTGGTTACCAAATGTTAAACACATCCCTTAGGTATTCGAAAGAATCAATGGGTGAAAGTTGGGTGTTTTGTTGAAAGACCAGCATCAAAATCTATAAGCGAACCCACCCATATTTGATCTACTAAATTAATGTTGATTACTAACACCCACATGTCATTCCCTTAGTAACACATAATCCCAAGATCCGTGCATAATTGTTAAAACCCTAATTATTCATAGCTCTCAATTTATAATAGAAAAACACAAAAAGAAACATTAGTGTAGATACCTATCTCCTCCATTTTTATCTTTTTGTACCATTGATTTGAATGAGACCCAATAAAAATAAAATAAGGATAATACCATCACGTAGTAGTTAAATAAGTAAAGTTGACAATTTTTTTGAATGAATTGAAAAGAAAATGACTACATATTACATGTCTGAGAAGTTCTTTCTTCAACTTATTTGATATGTTGCGATTTGATCGGACACATAGTTTAAGAAATAAGTGATGATTTCATAAAGTTTATAAAATTGTCCCTCTTAAAGTAGATTTAATATTTATTTTTGAATTTTCTTTTCTTATTAAATGACACCCGATAAAAATAAAATGAGGATAATGTCATTACGTAGTTGTTAAATAAGTAAAGATGATAAGTTTTTTGAAACAAATTGAAAAGAAAATGACTACACAGTATGTGTCTAAGAAATTCTTTCTTCAGCTCATTTTATATGTTGTTATTTGATAGGACAAGTAGTTTAAGAAATAAGCGATGGTTTCATAAAGTTCATAAAATTGTCCCTCTTAAAGTATATTTAATATTTATTTTTTAATTATTTTTTCTTATTAAATGAGACCCAATAAATTTAAAATAAGGATAATGTCACTACGTATTTGTTAAAGAAGTAAAGATGACAATTTTTTTTAATGAATTGAAAAGAAAATGACTACACATTATGTGCCTGAGAAATTCTTTCTTCAACTCATTTTATATATATGTTGCTATTTGGTTGGACATGTAGTTTATGAAATAAGTGATGATTTTATTAAGTTTATAAAACTGTCCCTCTTAAAGTAGATTTAATATTTATCTTTTAATTGTCTTTTCTTATTAAATGAGACCCAATAAAAATAAAACGAGGATAATACCATTATGACAATTTTTTTTTAAATGAATTGAAAAGAAAATAACTACGCATAAAATAAAATTTGGGAAATAAAAACCTTCACAGATATCTGAAGAGAATTTGTTGCATTTATTTCTCTTGCCATTTATCTACTATGAGAAAAAAACAAAATGAGACTAGATTTTTATTGAACATAGTACCATTTAAGCTAAATTACTATTTCGTCCTTTATTTTAGTAGGATTTTCAGGATTGCCAATGGTCGTCCTGAGTTTCCCTTTCTATATAATATACAACAACAACAACAACAAACCCAGTGTATTCCCACCTGGTGGGGTCTGGGGGGGTAAGATGTACGCAGTCCATACCTCTACCTCTAAAGAAGTAGAAAGGCTGTTTCCGAAAGACCCCCGGCTCAAGACACAAGATACCACACAATTACAAAGCAAAACACCAAACGAGGTTACAAAAATATATAACATAAATACGGCATCCAAAAGTGAAAGTGAAAGTGAAAGTGAAAGTGAAAGTAAAAGTAAAAGAAAACAAAGGAGAGCACCCAGGTTCGTACTAAAACAAGGGACGCGGAAACATAACCAGGATACTACCCCCAGCAAGTAATTCCCTACACAAGCGACCCATACTGGCCCTAGTCCTCTAGTCCTCTGCCCTAATTCGCATCCTCCAGACTTTCCTATCTAGGGTCATGTCCTCGGTGAGCTGTAACTGCTCCATATCCCGCCTAATCACCTCACCCCAGTACTTCTTCGGCCTACCCCTACCCCGCCTAAAACCATCCATCGCCAGCCTCTCACACCTACGAACCGGGGCATCCATGCCCCTCCTCTTCACGTGACCGAACCAGCTCAATCGGACTTCCCGCATCTTGCACTCCGCCTAGTTAGATATCCCACGTTGGAAAATATGTATCATGTATTTATGTGTACAATATATGTATAAATAGAGCTCAATATAATAGAGTAGAGTTAGACACCTTAATGATAATTTTCCAATGTCTTTTCTTCAACATGGCATCAGAGTGTTAGTGAGAAACATCCAGGAAAGAGGACACACCCACCGTGCCACAATTTTCGATGACTATCTAGGACTATTTTGTGTCACCTTTTTTTTCCATCAGTGTTGTGCAAAAGATCCGTCACTGATAGTGACCAAATCCCAATAAGATTTTTCGATAGACCCTGCACACATTCAGTAGCTAGGGCTCCAATGAGAGAGTAAAGCCATGCCTTAGTGCTTGAGGTACTTTTCCGGCATTCTTCAAGTTCTTTTTCTACAAAGGCCACCTTCTTATTCTAACCTAATCCATCCCTATGCTAGCAAATTAGCACCACCAAGTGTAGATTTGGCATAGCTCAAACAACTTTCAAGTTGTTCTCTTGTTTCAGCATATTTTCAGCATGTTTTGTCGACTTTGGAGGTTCCCTAGTATGTCAGCATCACCTAGTTCACCTTTCAACTTTTTTCAAGTAGCCTTACAAACAATTTCAACATTTAATCAGCAAATTTTCTTGAAGTTGTTCACTTAGAAATCTCTTCATCCAACCACATCTCTTGGATTTGATGATTTTAATTCCAAAAATATGGGCTCTACACTAATATAGCTCTTGGGCTCGTGTAAACACCAATTATGCCTCAATTCCAAGGTTGGGGCATTTCCACGAAATGAATTACAGAAGATATTGAAAACAACATACTCAAATTCTTTGTTGTTGGTAAAAGCGATCAACTGAGGTGCAGACAAGTTCAATTTTGCACTGATATTGCTAAAGTAGTCTATTAAAGGAACCTGTAGCTAAAAGTGAATCTCTTGTTCTCTTAGGAATCTGAAAATACAATTTACAAAAGGAGGGCTTGCAAGTGCTAGTAGTGACAATTAAAAGGAAAGAATATATCGCAAAATGAAATTGATGTATATATATTGTAACGTTAATAAGAGAAGATGTGATGGTCACACATAAATTTATTAATTGAATCATGAGTTTTTGAAAAAAATCACAAAGTGATTTGTATCTGTGATCTCCCCAAATTTTACCGCAAATTCAATCATTCATATTCTTTAATACTGCTCAAGTAAATACTCATGCACATTAACATTTATATTTGTAATTTTTTTTTAAATTGCTATTTTTTTGCTTTTTTTTTTTTTGTACATTATATTAGTTAACAGTCTAGTTGATTATTTTTCAATATTTTAAACATGTTAAATTATATATCTGTTTCAATTTTTGTTCTATTTTTTTAGTTCGTTTTAAAAAAATGTCTCTTTTCTTTCTTGGGTTAATTTCATCTTTTCATGTGGCATATTTAAGACAACAAGATCAACAGATATGTCTTTCATTACTTTTTCTCTAACTTTGTGTTTAGTCAAAACCAAACAAATAAATTAAAACGAAGGGAGTAAAAGCTTTTATAAGTTAAAAATAATAATTTTCTTATGGTATATTTTAGTCTTTCTTTTAATTTTTAAACAAATGCACACAATAAAAATTTTCTCCTTTTTATTTTACTGAAAGTTTTGAATGAAAGCCTTTAACGATCTAAATTGATTTTTATCTTATGTATAATTAATTTCATTATTTTTTTCCCAATTAAACTTTACATTGACTAATTTTTTTTTAAAATAATACAATATTTGATTAATATAAAAATATTTGATGCTACAAACTATTGTATGATTTATGATAAATTAAATAATTAAAAGTCAAACTCAATAAAATACTTTTTGTACTTGTTCTAACCATTTTATTCCTAATATTATATCTGTTTTTTGCATTTCTTCTTTTACTTCAAATTCTATCTATTCTTTTTTGTGCGTGGGTATTTTTTAGATTTTGTTTTAATAAATTTTTGTTGTTGTAATATATATCCATTAATTTATTTGGTTTATTATTTTATCCTGTAGTAACTACAGAGTTACAAATTTTTGTATAATAATTTATTATTTCTGTACTGTAGTATATATCTAATTCTAGATTTTCTATGTCATTTATTATCTTGTGTTGTTCTTCTCGTAGTGAGTTTTTTATACTATATAAACTATCACATATACTTTTTTCTAAATTTTCTAAGGTTTTTTCTATCCATATTAACTTTACTTTTAGATCTTCCATTATTTTTCTAATTTGGTTTCTATAATTAATTTCGTTATTTAAATTATCTTGGTTTTCTCTAGTTTTTCTAATATATTCTAACATCCACAATCTTGGTCTGAATAATATTCTTCTGGTAAATGTCTTCGTATATCCGTTCTAACGCATTTATTATTTCAATTTCGTAGTTTATTACTTCTTCTAATATTATTTTCTTAATATCTATAATTTCTATATCTTTAAGTATATATAAGATTAAAATTCTAAGGTAGTCTAAATGAGCTATTTCCTAAAATTGATATTTTATAGTTATTTGTTTTAGCCTTAGTAGTTTTTGCATATTTTGATTAAGAGATTTTATTTTTATTTTTTTTATTTTCCATGTATTTGTCTATATTTATTTTTATCTGTTTTTCTAGTAACTGTATATTTCGCATATCTTTAAAAATTCTACGTAATTTTAACATAATAAGCATTTATAAGAGTAGTTAGGTATGTGTGGTATATAATTTACTCTAGCCATGTAATATTCTCCAAATGCTTTTTCTAATATAATTTTTCTTATATCTGCAACATTTATATCACTAAGTGCATACAAAATAAGTATCTTAAATTTATCTACCATGACATCAGATAAATTATTATTCATTATCATAAAATTATTTTTTTCAAAATATTCCCTTCAACCATGTACATAATAAAATATAGTCATCTCAGATTACTATATACTAGATTATTCTTAAATAACATGTTCTTCGGTCACTATTAGCATGGTAATTCGGATACTTTTTCCCTTAAACAACGCCTCGACTCTGGTTACTCCCTACCACGGCTTCTTGCCTCATTGGTTTCACCTTTAGGATGGCATAGTTCTTAGGGATTTTTCTCCGTTTACACTTTGCTAATAAACTTCTTAACATATTATTCTTCGAATAATTCTACTATAAAGTAACTAATATGGATTTATTTTATCATATCATGATTGTTGGAAATCATGAATTTAGCTATTCATAATCATAAATAGATATACCTGTTCCGGTAGCTTTGATATTTCTGGGGTTTGTTGCTCCATAGCTTTTTCCATTGAAGTGTATATATTTAATTAACTGGGCAAAAGTATTTTTGGAATGGAGAGAATTTTTGCTAATGTGTGAAGGCTTGCCCTCTGCAATGCCTTCTTCTCTTTTATTTTTAGAAAAGGATACATCTTTACATTTGTGTACATTTGAGTACACGTTTTTCTTAAGTTTACAAAAAGTCAAAAAGGCCCTAATGACTGAAGATAAAACAAACCAAAAAAGTCTTCTAATCTATCCTAACCTATAAAGAAATTTCAACTTTTATTGAATGTACATCAAATGCTACCAACTACTTTAAATGTACCAACTACTTTTTTAAATGCTAACTTTTACGTAAACAATTTATACAAATTTACAATAAGTCTTCCGTTTATTTTGTCATATCTGCTGTATCTCCATTATTGCTCTGGTCTTATCTTTCCAGCTGGCGTTCTTATCTCTTTTTATTCTAGCTGAACTGCTGGGACATCATTATCTCCTCCATTACATTTTAAACATTTGTGTTCTGGATATTTATGTCCAATAGTTTTGCAATATCTGGTTAATAATTCTTCCGAAATAATTTTTTCCCTGATAGCTCTGGCGATAGGTTCCGTTTCTGGTTTAAGCAACGTGATAATCCATTGCCTAATAGTTTCCATATCTGTTTCTCGTAACTCTTTTGAATTTGAATATATTAATTCATGATTTCTTGAATAGTAGCTCCATATGGGATTTTGGTTGCAATATGTATTTGCTAGCTCTTGCAAAATTGTAGATAGTCCGATAATCCGTTTATTTGCATAAAATTTTGGTATTTCGATTCTAGGTATCTCTAGCTGTGAAATAATATCTTGTGGTATAATCATATCTCGTGTCATTCCTATCTTTACAACTTGTATGGGTTTTTTAACTTCATCATATAATATCTCTGTTGGTGCCGTGTAAATTTTTATAAAAAACAAGGTACCTTTGGTTATTCTTTTAAAAGTGATAAGTGCTTCATATATCTCTGGTATAGTGGATATCTCAGTTTCGTCCGTGGTATATACAGTACTAAGTAGTCCATATTCGTAGCAAGTTTTAACTAAGCTTGGTTTGGTTTTAGGTAAAGCAATGAGCTTATTATATCCGGTCAATCTCTGGGTTATATAGTTTGTATCTGGTTCTTGGATATTTGTAGCTTTGGGGTTGCTATTTAAAAAGGTTTGTACATTGTAGATATTTTCTATGTATGTACGGGTTGTGTAGTTGTAAGTCTTTTTGTCTTAGTTTAGACTATCTCGGTATGTGGTAACTTGTGGGGGTATAAACATGGGATCTTTTGATGTATTTGGTGTATATGGTTTATCAAATAGCTTGTTTAGGTTCATATTTTTTCTAACTCCTTTGCTTGTACCTGCAGAAGTAGATTGATAAACGTTATGGGTTTTGTGGAGTATCCCAACATCTCCTTCTAGCTCTGAAATTTTATTGTCTTCCGATCGACATAGCTCTGCACATTGCTGAGTTAGCTGATTCATAGCTATAGACTTCAGTTTATCTTCACTAGTCTTTAGCTTTAGTGTTTTTATCTCAGTACCCATCTTTACTATCTCAGTACCCATACTGTCCACTTTCAATGAAACCGTAGTTAGGGCGTTGAGTATCTTTTCATGTATATTTTCTTCTATCATTTCAGTCTGTGTAGCTTTGTCTTGATATGTAATCTGCAATAACATTTTTGTTAGTACTGATCATTTCTATTATAAATGTGAAATTTAATATGTTTAAAACTAGTCTCCGAATCTCTTTTGTTGTAACTGAATTTTGTATTTTCTATGTTAGCCACCAGCGTACCTGTGTATTATCTGTTCGCACAATAAATTTGTTATATACAATATATGGCTCAAACTCTAACAAACATTTATATAATGAACATAATTCTTTCCTATTTATTTCCCATTTTATTTCTGTCTCGTTGAACGTACCTGAGTAGTATCTACAATGATGTTCTATTTTTTCTGCTTCATATCTATATTTAAGTACTCCTCCGTAACTATATTCACTAGCATCTGCTTCTACTATATATATAAATTTTCTATTTTCATCCGAAAATTGTAATTTTGGTAATTCCTTGCAAAGTAATTTTATTTTTTGAACTTGTTTTTTATCTTCTTCGTCATAGTTATATTCTATATCCTTTTTAAATTTTTTCTGTAGTGGTTTCAAGTTTTCTGCTAATTTTGGAATATATTCTCTTACTTGGTTTACTAATCCTAAAAACGATTGTAATTTCTTTTTTGTATCTAATTCTTCTTTCGAATTTATTATTTTTTGTACTAGATGTTGTTGCATTTTTACTCCACTTTTATCTATTTGTATTCCTAAAAATTCTATCTGGTTTTCATAATTTCGGCTTTCTTTCACTTAGACTTATTCCTGATTTTTCTATTATATCTGTAAATTGTTCCAATAATTTTATATGTTCTTATTTAGTTTTTGTATATAATAATATATCATCTATGTATACTATACAGTTAGGTAATTGTTTAAAATAATTATCCATAAAATGTTGATATATACCTGGTGTATTTTTATATCCATAGGGTAATACATTCCACTCATAAAATCCTTGTGGTACAGTAAATGCGGTTAATTCTTTAGATTCTTCTTCTAACTTTAGATGGTAAAATCCTGATTTACAATCAAATTTGCTAAAATAATTATATTCTTGTATCTGTCTTATTTTTAATATCTTATTGGGTATTGGATAATTATATGTTATAGTTTTTGCATTTAAATTTCTATAATCAATAATCATTCTACTTTTTCCTCTTTTTTGTTCACTATGTTTATTTACTATAAATGCTGGACTATTATGTTTACTATTACTTTTTTGTATATATTGTTTTTCTAATAATTCATCTATATGCATTTTAAATTCTTTTAAATCGTCAAAATTATATGTTAATGGTTTTTGGGTCATTATACTATTTTTATCTATTAATTCAATTTTTATGGTAGTTTTATGTTTTTCTCATCCTTTTAATGGATCTTCACTATATAATTGTTCTAATTTTTTCTTAACTGTTTCTATCTTATTTATTGAAAATATAGTTATTTCTGTTTTATTTATCAAAAATACTACTAATTCTATTGTATCTTCAGTGGTTTTTATATTTTCTAACTTTTGTGTCATTTTTCACTTCTTTTTATCCAATCAGTTTTCTTTCTTATTTTATTATTAACTCTTTTTGCTCTTACTTTTTGTTTACATGGTGTTGTAAACCACCAATCGTTTTTAGTTATTACATGTGGGTATAGTTTATCTAAAAATAGCATTCCTAAAAGTATATCTTTTTATGTAAGTTCATAATTATAAATTTCTTCTATTGTCAATATCTTATCCCATATTTGTGTTTTTACATTCCTAGCTTTATAAGTAATTAAGCATCCTTCATTATTAAATCCTTTAACTACTATTGGTATTTTTAATTTATCCCATTTACTTTCTGGTAAGCAATTATATTTACATAAATTAGCTTCTGCTCCTGTATCTATCATAGGCGTATAGTATCTACTGTAATATCCTTCCACTATTATCTTCATTAATACATATATTTTCATTTTATGTTAAGGCTATTCTTAAGAATAATCTTTCCCTATTATATGTTATGGCTAATTGTGTATGTTCTATATTATATGGTTTTACTTGTTCTATCCATTTTATTCCTAATATTATATCTGCTTTTTGCATTTCTTCTTTTACTTCAAATTCTATTTTTATTTTTCTAATTCCTCCTATTATTATTTCTTTTTCTGCTATATCTTTACTATTTATTAAACTTCTCGGTAGATCTGGGCATATATCATTATCAGTTTTTATTTCTTTATTTTTCACTAGACATTTTGCTATATAATTTTCTTCTTGTCCTGTGTTTAATAGTATTAAATATTCTTTTTCATTTATTTTTCCTGTTATGTAATATTGATTTAGATTACTCAATGAATTTGTTTCATAACTCGTTCTTTTTGATGAGGTTGATGATTCTGGTTTTTCATTAGCTATTCTTTTTGTTGTACTTATTCTATCATTACCTATTTCTAAATTCTCTTCTATATCTATGTCTCTATAGCTATAATCATTATAATCTATTGCTTTTACAATTTGTTCAAATGGGCTATCTATTTGTATCTTGTTAATCTTATTTTTTCCTGTTATTTTATGTTTTGTTGTTAATACATATAGATTTTTACATCTTGCTGTAAATATTTTACTTCCTGGGGTTAATTCTATTCCTGATATCTTCCAATATAATACTAATGATTTATCTATATTTTTATCTGTTACTGCTACTAAATAATTTGCACTTATTATAAATTTAAATTTTTGGTATATTAAATTTTCTTTTACGACAGTTATTATGCTTTTTTCTATAGGTTTTATAATTCTATCATCTGCTAGATATAATTCTATCGGTGTATCTATTCATTCTCTAAAACATGCTTTTATTAATATTTCTGTACCTCCAAGGTGTACGTATTTTATTGGATCTCCTTTACTTTTTACATCATTTATTTCTTTATCAATTATTCTTTTTGTTACAAGTGGTATACTAGCTTTTCCTTTTGCATATCTATAGTCTAGTACATGTTCTTTTTGGTATACTACATAATATTCATCTCTTTTTCTACTAAAAATATTTTTTATTGTTGGTATTTTAAATATTTTTTTTACACTTAAATCTAACACTTTTCCTTTTATTTCGTCAAATATATTACTGTCAAATATTATTTTTTGTTCCGTTCCTTCATCATTTAAATATTCTTCCTTTGTTATTATTTTTATATCTTCTTCAGTCATTTGATTCATCTATTTCACTATCTATTTCAGTATCTGTTTCATTTTATGAAATTTCATATATACTATCTTCACTTTCTAATTCATAATCTATCTAATCTATTTGCATATATTCTGTATTTTCTATTTTTATTTCGGATATTTGTTTATTTTTTGGGTTTTTAGGTAATTTACAATCTCTAGCTAAATGTCCTAACTTTCCACAATTATAACATGTACATTCTTTTATAGATTTTTTCTTTCTATATGGTCTTTTATTTTTATAATTTTTTACATAATATCTTTTTCTCGGTTTCTTATATTTATATTTTAATTTTTTATATTTCTTATATTTCTTATGTCTTTTTCTTTTCTTATAATATCTTTCTTCGCATCCGAACTGAGGTGCTATTTTGTTTTTGCAACATGCTAAATTTCTTATTAATGTTTTTTCAAATTTTATTTCTTCTCTATATTTTTCACATAAATTTCTATACCATTGTTGTAAAAATTTTATTCTAGCTCCTAACGTATCTACTATTTTTGCTTCTTCCCAACTTTTTATTATTTTTGAACTAAATGGTTCGGGTAATTTATTAAAATATAATTTTCTTATTTCCTTACTTTCTTCTATACTATATGCTCCTTTATAATAATATTCTTTAAATGCGCAAGTATATTCATCTATATAACACATATTACATATTGGCAATTTTAATATTAAATTCCTATTTGTATCTTTCTCTTCATCCTGTTCTTTTTCTATTATTGTCATACTGCCAAATTCATCTTTTATAGCTGTTTCATATTTTTTCAACAATTCTATAGGTGTTAGTTTAGTTGTTGTTGATACTGTTCCTTCCATAGGTTTACTAGCTCTCAATACTTTCTTACTATTTTCAGTTAAATTTGAAAACCATAGTTTTACTGATCCTATTAGTGTTTTTTCTATATATTCTGGTGCATCTGTTATGTTTATATTATTATCTAATAATTGTTTGGTCATATATCCTATCCATAATTGTATTATTTTTTCTGTATCTATTACACAGTCTAGGTCTAAAAAGTTATAATTTTTATTAACTATTTGTTTTGGTGTCCATTTGTCATATTCATTATATCTTTTAAATTTATTTTTATAATATATAGGTTTTCTTATTTCTGTTGTCTTAGGTATTATATTTTCATCTTCTTTTTTGTCAAGAGTATTTATTTCTGTATTGGTATTTTCTAAGTTTTCTTCATTAATTATTTCTTGTTTTTCGTTAAGCTCTAAATTTTTTATATTTGTTAATATTTCCGTATATGTTTCACTATCTTCTGAATCATAATTATCTGTCTCTTCAATATCTATATTATTTATTTCTAATTTTTCCTTAAATTGGTTTATCTCGTTTAGTAATTTTTGTTCTTTATCTTTTTCTTCTTTTTCTTTTTGTCTCTGTTCGTATAAATCTTTTAACATTTGTAGTTCTTTTTCTAATTCAGCAATCCTACTATTTTTAGTTTCTTCTATTTTTCGTATTTCTTCTGTAGTTTGTTGTTTAATTTTTTTTATTTCCTTTTTTCTATCTATTTCTTCATTTTCTTTTTCTATTCTTACCATTGTTGTTAATTTATCTTCTAATTTTAATTCTTCTTTTTCTAACATTAGATATAAATTTTCTCCTATTTTTTTATACCTTCTTCCTAGATTAGAAAATACTATTTTTATTTTTTATCCTTCGTGATTTTCATATATTTTTTCATCTATTATAGATTCTTCTTTAGTCATTTTATTGTGAATAGTTCATGTTGGTATATATATTCTAAACTATCTATTTGTGATTCTAATTTTGATATTTCATCTTTTTGTGTATTTATTGAATTTTTACTAACTCCGGCAAATATGTTATAATGTAATCTTTCTTTTCTTATTTTTAATTCTTTACGTTTTTCAGAGATAAATTGTTTTAATTCCTTGTATTTTTGCTCTTTATTCATTTAAATTATATTTATAATAGCTTGGCGGATATCTAAATCTAATTTTATCATAATTAGGTGGTATGTGTCTCATTCTTCTGATTTTAAATGGATTATTAATTTTGCTTCAATACTAGATATTAATGTAATTAAATAGGCTAATCTTTTTGGATTTTCTTTTATTTTATGTAGACTTATATATTCTGAATATTTACTAATTAAAGATTCTTTAATTTTTCTAAAAGCTTCTCTATTTTTAAATGGTCTTCTCATAATTAATTTAATAACTTAACTAACTCTAATTCTAACAAATAGCTCACTTGTGTATCTTTTAAATTACTGTGCTCTGATACCATTTGTAGGGGGTGCGGATAACTAGGCTAATAAATAGATTTATTATATCTAATGAATCTATTCTTTTTTGTGCGTGGGTATTTTTTAGATTTTGTTTTAATAAATTTTTCTTGTTGTAAGATATATCCATTAATTTATTTGGCTTATTATTTTATCCTGTAGTGCCGGGGGTCTATCGGAAACAGCCTTTCTACTTCTTTAGAGGTAGAGGTATGGTCTGCGTAGATCTTACCCCCCCCAGACCCCACCAGGTGGGAATACACTGGGTTTGTTGTTGTTGTTGTTCTTGTTGTATTTTATCCTGTAGTAACTGCAGAGTTACAAATTTCTGTATAATAATTTATTCTATCTGTGCTGTAGTATATATCTAATTCTAGATTTTCTATGTCATTTATTATCTTGTGTTGTTCTTCTCGTAAGAGTTTTTTATACTATATAAACTATCACATGTACTTTTTTCTAAATTTTCTAAGGTTTTTTCTATCTATATTAACTTTTCTTTTAGATCTTCCATTATTTTTCTAATTCGGTTTCTATAATTAATTTCGTTATTTAAATTATCTTGGTTTTCTCTAGTTTTTCTAATATATTCTAACATCCACAATCTTGGTCTGAATAATATCCTTCTGGGTAAATGTCTTCGTATATCCGTTCTAACGCATTTATTATTTCAATTTCGTAGTTTATTACTTCTCCTAATATTATTTTCTTAATATCTATAATTTCTATATCTTTAAGTATATATAAGATTAAAACTCTAAGGTAGTCCAAATGAGCTATTTCCTAAAATTGATATTTTATAGTTATTTGTTTTAGCCTTAGTAGTTTTTACATATTTCGATTAAGAGATTTTTTTTTTCCATGTATTTGTCTATATTTACTTTTATCTGTTTTTCTAGTAACTGTATATTTCGCATATCTTTAAAAATTCTACGTAATTTTAACATAATAAGCATTTATAAGAGTAGTTAGGAATGTGTGGTATATAATTTACTCTAGCCATGTAATATTCTCCAAATGCTTTTTCTAATATAATTTTTCTTATATCTGCAACATTTATATCTCTAAGTGAATACAAAATAAGTATCTTAAATTTATCTACCATGACATCAGATAAATTATTATTCATTATCATAAAATTGTTTTTTTCAAAATATTCCCTTCAACCATGTACATAATAAAATATAGTCATCTCAGATTACTATATACTAGATTATTCTTAAATAACATGTTCTTCGGTCACTATTAGCATGGTAATTCGGTTATTAAAGCTTCACAAATTTCTTGTGAGCATTTTAAAAACTATTCTTTTTATTAAATTACTATTATCCCACATAAAAGACGACAGTAAAATTTTGAATTAATTTTAAATTTAGTTGGATAAATAGATATTTTATAGTGTCACTATCACTTTTTTATGACTCATCATTTTTCTATAGCATTTTAAATGTCCATGTAATTGTTCAAATTTACTAAAATGGATAAGATCTTGAAAGGTCATTAAAACTTATTAAGGATAAAATAGACAAAATACAGTTATGTGAGGACTATCAAAATGAGATGTTCTGTCTTATATATAGTCTAGTTTTATAAGGCCCGTACTAAGATCGAGCCCAAACTCAAGTAATTTATATTTTATGAATAACATGATTTAATACACACACACAAATATATATATATATATATATATATATATATATATATATATATATATATATATATATATATATATATATATGAGAACTTGCAAAGATCATAAAAATTGAAAAATATTAGTAAGCTAATTTATGAGCAGATAATTAATTTCTTTTCTACTTTCTCAATTCAAGTTCATCTTTGCAATAAGAAATGTGAAGACGAAAGTCATCAAGTGGATCAATTATTTTATTCAAGTCTTCTTGTGTGATGGAAAATGTATGATTCTATTTATAATTTCACATGACAAAAATTCATAATAGTGCTAGTTAAATATGGTGTTTTAAGCATAATTTTATTAATTCCAAAAGAAAACAGAAGGAAGTTCAATATCTGATGGAATTTGAGCATAATATGATTAGTGCAGTAAGTACGTTTTGTGATAATATTTCATTTCTTCTTGAATTAGTCATATTAATACTGACCAAGACTTTGGTCCTTCCATGCCAGAATTGACAAGACAATAACTAATAATCCAATCATCAGGTACCACCATGTGGGAAAGTGGAAAAACTTTTGTTTATTGACTACATTTTCTTTGTGATAATAACGTTACACCCAAAGGTTTTCACTCACAAAAATATTTAAAGACACTTTGTCCATCTCAGTCCTCTTTCTTGGAGACTTTGAAACGTCAAGTAAAGCAAAGGCAAGATTCATTAATTCCATGGCCATAGGCTGTGGTAAGACTCGAACTTCATGGTGCGGCTCTGCACTCATAAGTAGGTAAAAGCTATGGGAGATCAGGATTCAAATTCTAGCAAAGACAAAATTTAGGCGATTTCTTGGAATAATCCAAACTTTTAATGAGGATTAAATTAGTAATTTAGCCTATATTATTAGTATTAATAAATAAAATTAAAGTGAGCAAGACAAAATTCAAAACCCTCTCCTTTATTTTTGTGAACGCACGTTCTAATTAAGGAGTAAAAGGTAGGGTAAACATTGTTTTTCCAGTTTTCAGAAGCAGCAACACCTTTAGAGGAGTATAAAAGAAAAGAATTAGGGTAATTAATCTCTTTACTCTTGGAAGGGAACGAGCCAGGGACATAGAATAATATTAGCGAGCAACACTGGTGAACTATCATATTTATAAGGTATGAGTCTTGTTCGTAATTCTTTAATGTGGAAATTGTGCACACAATTAGTATTTGAGAAGATTGGTTTAAATGATGTTAATGGAATTGAAGGAAACCCATTGATTAGATACTAACTGAAGAGAAAAAGAAAACATTATGATGATATAATGATTGAGCAATGAGTAAAGAGAGAAAAGGGAATATTTATGTTTTTCCCATCCTTTTAATGGATCTTCACTGTATAATTGTTCTAATTTTTCTTAATTATTTCTATCTTATTTATTAAAAATATAGTTATTTATTTTTTATTTATTGAAAAAACGACCAGTTCTATTGGATCTTCAATATTTTTTATATTTTTTAATTTTTGTGTAATTTTTTCACTTCCTTCTATCCAATCAGTTTTCTTTCTTATTTTATTAGTAACTCTTTTTGCTCTTACTTTCTGTTTACACGGTGTTGTAAAATATCAATCATTCTAGTTATTATATGTGGGTATAACTTATCTAAAAACGACATTCCTAAAAGTATATCTTTTGATGTTAGCTCATAATTATAGATTTCTTCTATTGTTAATATTTTATCTCATACTTGTGTTTTTACATTCTTAGCTTTATAAGTAATTAAGATTCCTTCGTTATTAAATCTTTTAACTATTATTGGTGTTTTTAATTTATCTCATTTACTTTGTCGTAAACAATTATATCTACATAAATTAGCTTCTGCTCCTGTATCTATCATAGGCGTATAATATCGACTGTAATACCCTTCTACTACTATCTTCATTAATACATATATTTTCATATCATGTTAAAGCTCTTCTTAAGAATAATTTCTTTTTGTTATATGTTATAGATAATTGTGTGTGCTCCATATTATATGGTTTTAGTTGTTCTAGCCATTTTATCCCTATTATTATGTCTGTTTTTTGCATTTCTTCCTTTATTTCAGATTTTATTTCCTCATTTTTTTGCAAGATATCTTGCTATATAATTTTCTTCTTGTCCTGTATTTAAGAGTATTAAATATTATTTTTCATTTATTGTTCCTGTTATGTAATATTGGTTTAAATTAGTTGTTGAACTTGTTTCATAACTTGTTCTTTTTGATGAATTTGATGATTCTGGTTTTTCATAAGTTATTCTTTTTGTTGTACTTATTCTGTCATTTATTATTTCTAAATTTTCTTCTATATCTATGTCTCTATAACTATAATCATTAAAATCAATTATTTTTACAAATTGTTCGAAAGGACATTCTATTTGTATTTTGTTAATTTTATTTTTTCCCGTTATTTTATATTTTGTTGTTAATACATGTAGATTTTTACATCTTGCTGTAAATATTTTACTTCCTGGGGTTAGTTCTATTCCTAATATTTTCCAATATAATACTAATGATTTATCTATATTTTTATCTGTTATTGCTACTGAATATTCTCACTTATTATAAATTTAAATTTTTGGTATATTAAATTTCCGTTTATGGTAGTTATTATACTTTTTTCTATAGGTTTTATAATTCTATCATCTGCTAGGTATAATTCTATTTGTGTATCTATTCCTTCTCTAAAACATGCTTTAATCAATATCTCTGTTCCTCCAAGGTGTACATATTTTATTGGGTCTTTACTTTTTATATCGTTTATTTCTTAATTAATTATTCTTTTTGTTACTAGTGGTATACTAGCTCTTCCTTTTACATATCTACAATCTGTTACATGTTCTTTTTGACTTACTACGTAGTATTTTTCTTTTCTTCTACTAAATATGTTTTTTATTGTTGGTATTTTAAATATTTTTTCTATACTTAAATCTAATTCTTTTCTTTTTATTTCATCAAATATATGACTATCAAATATTAGTTTTTGATCTGTTCCTTCTTCATTTAAATATTCTTCCTTTGTTATTATTTTTATATCTTCTTCAGTTATTTGGTTTATTCTTATATTTTCTTCAGTCATTTAATTCATCTAATTCACTATCTATTTCATTATCTGCTTCATTCTCTGAAATTTCATATATACTATCTTTACTTTCTAATTCGTAATCTATATAATCTATCTGCATATATTCTATATTTTCTATTTTTATTTCTGATATTTGTTTATTTTTTGGGTTTTTAGGTAATTTACAATCTCTAGTTAAATGTCCTAATTTTTCACAATTATAACAAATACATTCTTTTATAAATTTCTTTTTCCTATATGGTCTTTTATGTTTACAATTTTGTACATAATATATTTTTCTTCGTTTCTTATATTTATATTTTGATTTTTTGTATTTCTTATATTTCTTATGTCTTTTTCCTTTCTTATAATATCTTTCTTCACATCCAAATTGAGGTGTTATTTTATCTTTGCAACATGCTAAATTTCTTATTAATATTTTTTTCATTTTTATTCTTCTCTATATTTTTCACATAGGTTTCTATATCATTGTTGTAAAAATTTTATTGTTGCTCCTAGAGTATCTACTATTTTTGCTTCATCCCAATTTTTTATTATTTTTGAACTAAATGGTTCAGGTAATTTATTAAAATATAATTTTCTTATTTCTTTACTTTCTTCTATATTATATGTTCCTTTATAATAATATTCTTTAAATGCGCAAGTATATTCATCTATGTAACACATATTACATATTGCTAATTTTAACATTAAATTCCTATTTGTATCTTTATCTTCATTTTGTTCTTCTTCTGTTGTTGTCATGCTGCTAAATTCGTCTTTTATAACTATTTCATATTTTTTTAATAATTCTATAGGTGTTAATTTAGTTGTAGTTGTTGATGATGTTTCTTCTGTAGGTTTGTCAGTTCTTAATACCCTTTTACTATTTTCAGTTAGATTTGAAAATCATAATTTCACTGTTCCTATTAGTGTTCTTTCTATATATTCTGGTGCATCTGTTACATTTATATTATTATCTAATAATTATTTTGTCATATATCCTATTCATAATTGTATTATTTTTTCTGTATCTATTACACTATCTAAGTCTAAAAAGTTATAATTTTTATTAACTATTTATTTTGGTGTCCATTTTTCATATTCATCCTTTAGATTATATCTTTTAAACTTATTCTTATAATATGTAGGTTTTCTTATTTCTGATGTTCTAGATATTATATTTTCATATTTTTTTTTATTAAGAGTATTTATTTCTATGTTTCCATTTTCTAAGTTTTCTTCATTAATTACTTCTTGTTTTTCATTGATTTCTATTTTTTTTTGTGTTTGTTAAGATTTCTGTATATGTTTCATTATCTTCTGAATCATAATTATATGTTTCTTCAATATCTATTGTATTTATTTCTAATTTTTCTTTAAATTGATTTATCTCATTTAATAATTTTTGTTCTTTATCTTTTTCTTCTTTTTCTTTCTGTCTTTTTTCATACAAATCTTTTAGCATTTGTAGTTCTTTTTCTAATTCAGCAATCCTACTATTTTTAGTTTCTTCTATTTTTCATATTTCTTCTGTAGTTTGTTGTTTTATTTTTTCTATTTTCTTTTTTTCTCTCTATTTCTTCATTTTCTTTTTCTATGCTTACCATAGCTGTCAATTTATCTTCTAATTTTAATTCTTTGTTTTCTAACATCAAATATAAATGTTTACCTATTTTCTTATACCTTCTTCCTAGATTAGAAAATACTATTTTTATTTTTAATCCTTCATTTTTTCATTTATTATAAATTCTTCTTTGTTCATTTTTATTTAATTGTTAATAGATCATGTTGGTATGTATATTCTAGACTATCTATTGTTGATTCTAAATTTGATATTTCTTTTTTTTGTGCATTTATTGAGTTTTTACTAACTCCAGAAATTATGTTATATTGTAATCTTTCTACCCTTATTTTTAATTCTTTATATTTTTCAGATATTATTTGCTTTATTTCTTTATATTTTGATAATTTTTGTACGTTATTCATCCAAATAATATTTTGGGGAATATCTAAATCTAGTTTTATCAAATAAGTCATAATTAATAAATTAATCAAATAATAAATTAATCAAATAAATCCAAATATATACTACTTCTGTAACTTTGAACAGTATAGGCTCTGATACCAATTGTGTGTGTGTGGGGGGGGGGGGGGTGAATAACTTGTGTGGTAAAATAGATCTATTATAAATACAATGGATCTGTTCTTATCTATTCTTATTTGTGCGTGGATATTTCTTATCTTCTCTAAATATTTTTATTTTTATTTTTATTTTGAGTTTATTTATGTTACTTTTATCAATATTCATATCTTGGGGGGTAATTATATGGTAATTGATTAAATGCTTTACTATAGTATTCTTTATTTTTTTTCTCTTAGTTTTTGTAATTCCTCTATATCATTTTGAAGGTATTCTAAATATTCTATATCTTTTGTTTCAAAATATCCAATTAGATTGTCTTTCATAAGTTTTTCTAATAATATTATTTCTTTCATATTTTCTCTCTAATTTTTTAAATATTCATAGTCTATCATTGTATACTGTAGTAATTATAGATTTACAAATTTCTGTATAATAATTTATCCTAATTGTACTATAATGTATATCTAATTCTAGATTTTCAATGCTATTTATTATCTTGCGTTGTTCTTCTCGTAGCGAGTTTTTTAAATTATATAAACTATCACATTTACTTTTTCCTAAATTTTCTAGGGTTTCTTCTAGCCATATTAATTTTTCTTTTAGATTCTCCATTATTTTTCTAATTCGGTTTCTATAATTAATTTCTTCATTTAGATTATCTTGATTTTCTCTAGTTTTTCTAATATATTCTTACATTTCTTAATTTGAATAATATCCATCTGGGTAATTATCCAGGTATAACTGTTCTATCCAATTTATAGTTTCAATTTCATAGCCTAATACTTTTTCTAATATTATTGTCTTAATATCTATAATTTCTATATCTCTAAGTATATATAAGATTAATATTTTAAGATTATCTATCATTTAAAATTGGTTAAATGCTTTATTACAATATTTTTTAGTTGTTTTTTTTAATCTCACTAATTCCTCTATATTTTCACTAAGAAATTGTATATATTTTATATCTATTTTCCAAGATTCTAAATATACATAATTTATCATAGTTAGTGTGTTGGTTTGGTATGTAAGTATTTATAAGAGTAGTTCGGTAGGTGTGGTATATAATTAATTCTAGTCATAAAATATCTATCAAATATTTTTTTCAATATGATTTTTCTTGTATCTACTATTTTTACATCCTTAAGTACATATAAAACGAGTATTTTAAATTTATCTACCATTTCATCAAATAAATAATTATCCATTTTTCATAAAATTGCTATTTTCAAAATATTTCCTTCAATCATGCATATAACAAAATATGATCATTTTACATTGTTATATACTATATTATTCTTAAATAACATATTCTTCGGTCATTACTATCATGGTAATCTGGATACTTTTCCCTTAAACAACGTCTCTACTCTGGTTACTCCCCTATCACGACTTTCTTGCCTCACCGGTTTCACCATTAGGATGGCATAGTTTTTAGAAATTTTTCTCCTTTTCCACTTTGCTAATCAACTTTTTAACATGTTATTTTTCGATTAATTCTACTATAAAGCAACTAACATGAACTTATGTTATCATATCATGATTGTTAGGAATTTATGAATTTAGCTATTTATAATAGTAAATGAATATACCTGTTCTGGTAGGTTTGATAATTCTAAGCTTTGTTTCTCCATAGATTTTTTCATTGAAATATACCTGTTTTTTAAATAATCAAAATATTTGTTGTAGACAAGAGAGTTTTTCGCTTCAACGTATGAAAGCTTACTTCTTTCTGCCTTCATTTATAATGGATGATTTACATAGTTTTTCGTACTAATGTTTTACACGTTTTAAAAATTTTACATGTATCTACATGCTATTCCTAGAAAAGACAAATCTTTTACAAAGTCTTACAAACTTAAAAAGGTCAAAAAGCCTATAGTAGGCTAATAATGGTACCTACCTAACCTAACTATACAATGTCTTTTACGTAAAAAAAAAAAATCAAAATCTATAATAATTTACATGTTGAAAATTATAAGTTATATGTCCTTTTCATATCTTTTATGACTTTGACAACTTTTGTCTTCTTTTCTTTATCCGTAGTTGATTTTTCTTCGTTGCTGTCTCTATCATATTTGCTATTTTTTATCTTCTTTCCAGCTGGCATGCTTATCTCTATTCTAGTTGTACATCTGGGACAATATTATCTTCTCCATTACATCTCGAACATTGATGGTCTGGATATTTGTGTCCAATTATCTTGTAATATCTTATCAATAATTTGTCTGAAATAAATCCTCTCTTAATTGCCCTTGCAGTAGATTATTTTTTTAGGTTAAGTAATGCCATTTCCATTGTCTAACATCTTCCATATCTGCTTGTCGTAGTTCTTTTAAATTTGAATAAATCATCTGATGGTCTCTTGAATAATAGCTCCATATTCAATTTCCATTGGTATAATTGTTTACTAGTTCTTGAATAATTGTAGCTAGTCCAATAAGTCGTTTGTTTGCATAAAAATTAGGTATCTCGATTTTGGGTATCTTTGGCTGCTGCACAATATCTTCTGGTATAATCATATCTCTGGTTAATTCTATTTTTACAACTTGTATAACTGGTTATCTCGTTGTATAATATCTCTGTTGGTGTAGTATAACACTTTATATAAAATAGATTTTCTTTGGTTACTCTTTTATAGGTGTTGAATATTTTTTGTAATTCTTCCATAGATGATAGTTCTTCTCCATCTTGGGTGTATATGGTATTTAATAATCCATAATCAAACAAGTTTTTATTAAGTTTGGGTTGATTTTAGGTAATGCAATTAGCTTGTTGTGACCTTGTAATCTTTGGATTATATAGTTTGTGTTGGGATCTTTGATATCTGTTGCTCTGGGGTTAAGGTTTAGAAAAGTTTGTACTCGTTAAATATTTTCTATGTATTTTTGAGTTGTATAGTTATAAACTTTTTTATCTTGGTTCAGACTATCTCGATACGTGGTAATTTGTGGGGGTATGTTCAAGAGGTCTTTTTGTATTTTTGGTGTAAATGGTTTTTCAAATGTCTTATTTAAGTTCATATTCTGGTATCTTTGTCCAATAACTCCTTTGCTAGTACCTGCAATTGTAGATTGATAAACATTATGGGTTTTACAGATTATCCCAACGTCTCCTTCTACCTATGGAATTTTAATATCTTCCGATCGACATAGCTCTGCGCACTGCTGAGTTAGCTGATTTGTAGCTACGGACTTCAGTTTATTTTCATTAGTCTTTAGCTTTTCTATTTCATTACCCATACTGTCCACTTTCATTGAAAGCGTAGTTAGGGTTTTGAATATTTTTTCTAAAGCATCATCTTCTATTATATCGGTCTATGTAGCTTTGTCTTGATATGTATTCTGCAATAACAGTTTTGTTAGTACTAATTACTTCAATTGTAAATGTAAAATTTAATATATTCAATACTAGTCTCCGAATCTCTTTTGTTGTAACTGAATTTTGTATTTTCTTTGTTAGCCACCAACATACCTGTGTATTATCTGTTCGTACAATAAACTTGTTATATACAATATATGGCTCAAATGCTAATAAACATTTATATAATGAACATAATTCTTTTCTATTTATTTCCCATTTTATTTCTGTTTCATTAAACGTACCTAAATAGTATCTACAATGATGTTCTATTTTTTCATTTCCATACCGATATTTAAGTACTGCTCCATAACTACATTCATTAGCATTTGCTTCTACTATATATATAAATTTTCTATTTTCTTCTGGGAATTGTAATTTTGGTAATTCTTTACAAAGTGTTTTTTTTTTGGACTTGTTTTTTTTTTATCTTCTTCGTTATAATTATATTCTACATCCTTTTTAAATTTTTTTCTGTAAAGGCTTTAGATTTTTTGCTAATTTTCGTATATATTCCCTTACTTGGTTTACTAATCCTAAAAATGATTGTAATTTTTTTTGTATCTAATTCTTCTTTTGAATTTATTATTTTTTGTACTATAAGTTGTTGCATTTTTACTCCACTTTTATCTATTTGTATTCCTAAAAATTCTATCTGTTTTTTCATAATTTCATCTTTCTTTTCACTTAAACTTATTTTTGATTTTTCTATTATATCCATAAATTGTTCTAATATTTTTAAATGTTCTTCTTTGGTTTTTATATATAATAGTATATCATCTATATATCCTATACAATTAGGCAATTGTTTAAAATAACTATCCATAAAATGGTGATATCTACCTGGTGCATTTTTATATCCAAATGGTAGCACATTCCATTCATAAAATCCTTGTGGTACCATAAATGCGGTTAATTCCTTAGATTCTTTTTCTAACTTTAAATGGTAAAATCCTGATTTACAATCAAATTTACTAAAGTAGTTATATCCTTGTATTTGTCTTATTTTTAATATCTTATTTGATATTGGGTAATTATATGTCATAGTTTTTGCATTTAGATTTCTATAATCAATAACCATTCTACTTTTTCCTTTTTTTTGTTCACTATGTTTATTTACTATAAATGCAGGACTATTGTGCTTACTATTATTTTTTTGTATATATTTTTTTTCTAATAATTCATCTATATGCATTTTAAATTCTTTTAAATGGTCAAAACTATATGTTAATGGTTTTTGAGTTATTATGCTATTTTCATCTACTAATTTAATTTTTATTGTAGTTTTATGTTTTTTCCCATCCTTTTAATGGATCTTCACTGTATAATTGTTCTAATTTTTTCTTAATTATTTCTATCTTATTTATTAAAAATATAGTTATGTATTTTTTATTTATTGAAAAAACGACCAGTTCTATTGGATCTTCAGTATTTTTTTATATTTTCTAATTTTTGTGTAATTTTTTCACTTCCTTCTATCCAATCAGTTTTCTTTCTTATTTTATTAGTAACTCTTTTTGCTCTTACTTTCTGTTTACACGGTGTTGTAAAATCTCAATCCATTCTAGTTATTATATGTGGGTATAACTTATCTAAAAACGACATTCCTAAAAGTATATCTTTTGATGTTAGCTCATAATTATAAATTTCTTCTATTGTTAATATTTTATCCCATACTTGTGTTTTTACATTCTTAGCTTTATAAGTAATTAAGATTCCTTCGTTATTAAATCCTTTAACTATTATTGGTGTTTTTAATTTATCCCATTTACTTTGTCGTAAACAATTATATTTACATAAATTAGCTTCTGCTCCTGTATCTATCATAGGCGTATAATATCTACTGTAATACCCTTCTACTACTATCTTCATTAATACATATATTTTCATATCATGATAAAGCTCTTCTTAAGAATAATTTCTCTTTGTTATATGTTATAGATAATTGTGTATGCTCCATATTATATGGTTTTAGTTGTTCTAGCCATTTTATTCCTAATATTATGCCTGCTTTTTGCATTTCTTTCTTTATTTCAAATTCTATTTTTATTTTTCTAACTCCTATTGTTATTTCTTTTTCTGCTATATTTTTAGTGTTTATTAAGCTTCATGATAGATCTGGGCATACACTATTGTCAGATTTTATTTCCTCATTTTTTACTAGATATCTTGTTATATAATTTTCTTTTTGTCCTGTATTTAAGAGTATTAAATATTCTTTTTCATTTATTGTTCCTGTTATGTGATATTGGTTTAAATTAGTTGTTGAACTTGTTTCATAACTTGTTCTTTTTGATGAACTTGATGATTCTGGTTTTTCATAAGCTATTTTTTTTGTTGTACTTATTCTGTCATTTATTATTTCTAAATTTTCTTCTATATCTATGTCTCCATAACTATAATCATTATTATCAATTGTTTTTACAAATTGTTCGAAAGGACTTTCTATTTGTATTTTGTTAATTTTATTTTTTCCGTTATTTTATATTTTGTTGTTAATACATATAGATTTTTACATCTTGCTGTAAATATTTTACTTCCTGGGGTTAGTTCTATTCCTAATATTTTCTAATATAATACTAATGATTTATCTTTATTTTTATCTGTTATTGTTACTGAATAATTCACACTTATTATAAATTTAAATTTTTGGTATATTAAATTTCCTTTTATGGCAGTTATTATACTTTTTTTCTATAGATTTTATAATTCTATTATCTGCTACACAATTTTATTCTTGCTCCTAGAGTATCTACTATTTTTGCTTCATCCCAACTTTTTATTATTTTTGAACTAAATGGTTCAGGTAATTTATTAAAATATAATTTTCTTATTTCTTTACTTTCTTCTATATTATATGTTCCTTTATGATAATATTCTTTAAATGCGCAAGTATATTCATTTATGTAACACATATTACATATTGCTAATTTTAATATTAAATTCTATTTGTATCTTTCTCTTCATTTTTTTCTTCTTCTGTTGTTGTCATGCTGCTAAATTCGTCTTTTATAGCTATTTCATATTTTTTTAATAATTCTATAGGTGTTAATTTAGTTGTAGTTGTTGATGATGTTTCTTCTGTAGGTTTGTTAGTTCTTAATACCCTTTTACTATTTTCAGTTAGATTTGAAAATCATAATTTCACTGTTCCTATTAGTGTTCTTTCTATATATTCTGGTGCATCTGTTACATTTATATTATTATCTAATAATTGTTTTGTCATATATCCTATACATAATTGTATTGTTTTTTATGTATCTATTACACAATCTAAGTCTAAAAAGTTATAATTTTTATTAACTATTTGTTTTGGTGTCCATTTGTCATATTCATCCTTTAGATTATATCTTTTAAACTTATTCTTATAATATGTAGGTTTTCTTATTTTTGATGTTCTAGGTATTATATTTTCATCTTTTTTTTTATCAAGGGTATTTATTTTTGTGTTTTCATTTTCTAAGTTTTCTTCATTAATTACTTTTTGTTTTTTCATTGATTTCTAATTTTTTTGTGTTTGTTAAGATATTTGTATATGTTTCACTATCTTCTGAATCATAATTATCTGTTTCTTCAATATCTATTGTATTTATTTCTAATTTTTCTTTAAATTAATTTATCTCATTTAATAATTTTTGCTCTTTATTTTTTTTTCTTCTTTTTCTTTTTTTCTTTTTTTTTCATACAAATCTTTTAGCATTTGTAGTTCTTTTTGTAATTCAGCAATCCTACTATTTTTAGTTTCTTCTATTTTTCGTATTTCTTCTGTAGTTTGTTTTTTTTATTTTTCTATTTCCTTTTTTCTCTCTATTTCTTCATTTTCTTTTTCTATTCTTACCATAGCTGTCAATTTATCTTCTAATTTTAATTCTTTTTTTTTCGAACATTAAATATAAATGTTCACCTAGTTTCTTATACCTTCTTCCTAGATTAGAAAATACTATTTTTATTTTTAATTCTTCATGGTTTTCATATATTTTTTCATTTATTATAAATTCTTCTTTGTTCATTTTTATTTAATTGTTAATAGATCATGTTGGTATGTATATTCTAGACTATCTATTGTTGATTCTAAATTTGATATTTCTTCTTTTTGTGCATTTATTGAGTTTTTACTGACTCCGACAATTATGTTATATTGTAGTCTTTCTATCCTTATTTTTAAGTATTTACATTTTTTTGATATTGTTTGCTTTAATTCTTTATATGTTGATAATTTTTGTACGTTATTCATCTAAATAATACTTTGGGAAATATCTAAATCTAGTTTTACCAAATAAGTAATAATTAATAAATTAATCAAATAAATTCAAATATATACTACTTCCGTAACTTTGAACAGTATAGGCTCTGATACCAATTGTGTGAGGGGTACGAATCACTTGTGTGGTAAAATAGATCTATTATAAATACAATGGATCTATTCTTATCTATTCTTATTTGTGCGTGGATATTTCTTAACTTCTCTAAATATTTTTATTTTTATTTTTATTTTTATTTTATTATGTTAGTTTTATCGATATTCATATCTTGGGGGTGATTATATGGTAATTGATTAAATGCTTTACTATAGTAGGTTTTATTTTTTTCTCTTAGTTTTTGTAATTCTTCTATATTATTTTGAAGGTATTATTAATATTCTATATCTTTTGTTTCAAAATATCCAATTAGATTGTCTTTCAAGATTTAGCTCTAATCTTAAAAGTTAGGAATATTGAGACTTGATTGCGAATAACATAATGATATCAATAATTAATATTTTTCTATAGATTGAGGCTACTGATGGTCATTTGGTTGGTGTTCTACGTGTTGCAAGGTTGTTGAAATCTTGTTGTTATTGATGTAAGTGCAACTTTAAACTTTGGGTGATTGCTTTTTAAATGTATTTTAAAAAATACATTTTTGTCTGCCCGATCCATGTGTTGGGACGAGCTTGTGCTTAACAGAATCGGTAGCCTTCAAGGCTAGTCGTATATATTTTATGTTTAAAAATATCAATTCTCCTGTTATAAAATATTTTGTGAAGTGATATGATTGTGTACTGTGAGATTAGGGCATTCTGTATGCTTCTTAATTCCATTGGGGCATTGTGTATGCTTCCCTTGAGCATTGTGTATGCTTGTTGATTTGATATGAGATATTTTGTATGCATCCCTTGAGCATTGTGTATGCTTGTTGATTTAATTTGGGACATTGTGTATGCTTTCCTGAGTATTGTGTATACTCCTGATACGCGTTATGTTTGTTTCCAAAAATCCTAGTGTTGGCTAATTACTTTAATTACAAATTATGATAAGTTCTTTGTATGAAATGTATTAAGGTATATGGTTCTTGATGAAGGATTTTTGGGTCTCGTTGGTCACCTTATTATGATATAATTATTGTGTGTAATAACTTTATGTTCTTAGTGTTGTTGTATTTTCTAATACTTGTCCCAGAAGTACTTAAAGTAGCAAGGTGGTATCTTACTGAGTTATATTTATATATAGCTCACTCCTTACTTACATGTCTGCAGATACTACCGTGCAAGGTAAAACTTGTGGGTTACGGTTCCTTCGTAAGGATTCAATTGCCAAGGTAAGCCTTCATATTGTTCGTGGAGGCTTGCGTTTCAGCTTTGGCTATCTAGTTTATGTTTCTTTTCATTGGGTTTGCATGCCCGAAGTTTGAACTCATGTAACCTTATTTTAGATACTCCATGTCTTAGTATGGGATTTGGAGCAAAAATTTAGCCCGGAAGTGATTATTGAATTTATAGTTTGGTTATGAATTTTTGTTGAATGATTATTCATTATTTATTGATGTGTTGGAGTTTCTCATACCCTATTTTAGCGCTTATTATCTGGTAAAGTGTAAGGAAGATTGGTTCTCCCGATAAGAAGTGTTAGCGGGTGCCAGTCAAGTCTAGAGATTATTTCGAGACATGAAAAAGTTGGTATCAAATACTAGGCTGTGGTCCCGAGTCATGGAGCGGTGTTTAGTAGATTCTTGTTCATTGGTACGTAGGGGACCATACTTAAGAACTTGAGGCTACAAAACATCTAGGAAGTTTTCCCTATTTCATTCATTATTCGTACGTTGAGTAGAATTTAGTCCAACCTTTAAATATTATTTGCAGATGGTTAGGAGACATGGTTCTTCCTCTACTAATCGATTAATGCACCTACTGGACATGGTGCTGGACATAGTTCTACCCGTGGTGGTTGTTTAGTTTGTTCTTATCCGACTAGGCCTCAGACTAGGATGCAGACCAATCCTCAACCTGGTGTTGGGAATAAGGGTCAGCCTTGAGATGTTGTCTAATACCCTAAAAATCCAAACCAATGTTAGAGCCATGTTTCAAGTTTATGCAAAGTACCTTTTAGTTCTTTGGTAGTATTATGAGTGAGTTTATGTATATTAAGGCCTCAAGTAACTCCCAGCTACTTGACGAATCAAAATATTCCTTACCGATTGAGTTTTCAAGAAGAATGTTGCTTTAGTCAACTTCAAACGAGCATATGTTTGTTCTAATCAGAATTTTCCAGCTCAAGATCCACCAAATGGTAGAAAATTGAATTAGCTTTCCAATGATACCAATTTCGCCTTAATCTGATACTTCGAATGAGAAGTTATGACACTTTTAGTAAAAAATAGTAGCCCAATGCGATAAGGCCGTGCCGCAGTGATGACCGAAATCACGTTTGTCCTTTTCTAGTGGAACACCGCGATAACATCGCATGGTGCCAAGAGGCAAAGTCGTGTTCAGTGAGGAACCGCGATGGCACCACGACGCGCCAAGGTGCTAGTTCGGAATTATCCGTTTCCAGTGGTGTATCGCGATATCACCGCGTTGTACCGTTGGACAAAATAAGGATTGTCCCTTTTACAGTGTCCCAACATAATAAACACCGCATCGCGCTGGAGCCAAAAATTGAGATTTTTCCAGTTTCGCGATTTAATTTCCAGGGACCATTTGGTCTTTTACCATGACCCAAGTCCATCCAAAACATGTAATTACAACCCTAAAGGGGCATTATGTGCCCCTTTACTCATAATTCCTCTCCAAGAAACTAATTATCTTTCAAGAACAAACCCTAGCCTTCAAGATTCAAGATCAATTCTCAAGAAAAAGCCCAAGAACTCTCACAAATTCATCTACCCAGGTATGTTAAATGTTCATCTATGAGCCTCTTTCACCCATGGAGTTTAAGAATCAAATTTTAAATTCAAGTCATGATTATTACAAGTTATTATGATTTTAAATGAGATTTAAATCATGAATTCTCATGAATCTTGATTCTATACCATGTTTACTGATCTTGGGTGTATTTATACACCTAAGCACCATAATTTATCCATATTTTAGCTATGTTTAGAGAACAAAGTGCTCAGTTTCTTATGTTTTTACTCTACTTCTATGTAATTAAGCTAACCGATGTGATTAGCATGATTTCAGGTATTAATGAGGTAGATGAAGAAATTATGGGACTATGGAATGCGGATGGCATATGACACAAGAGAGAGTAGCAACCTGGACCAAATGTGGAACCTATAAACTACAATCTGGACCAAATGTGGCGCCTAGAGACTATGTCTAAGACTAGTTTGTCATTTATAATTAGTTTAGGGACCTAAAAGGAAATTATGAGAGAAAAGATTATTAAAAGGCTTAATGCTGAATTTTTAAGCAGGATTCATTATTCTGTAATTTTTTTTGGAGAGAGCAGAGAAGGGCGGCTTAGCTTGAGAGAGAGAAAAACATTTTTGGCTCTTCCTCTTAGTATTCACACACCAAGATCGTCTTCTAGTTTTTGGTAAGATGAATATTTCTATTGTGATTTTCATTTTATTCATGAGTAGCTAAGTTTATTAGTTAGGGTTATGGAAGCCTTGTGGCATACAATCTATTACTTTGGATTTTGAATTCATTATGCATTGATTTTTTTACATCATACTCTCTTCGTTTATCTTGAATTCTCGTGGTTGCAAACATAGAGGATATGCCTTAAAATGCAACTTGTTCGAAAGAAAGGTTGTTGGTCGAAAAAGAGAGTAGTGACAAGAAAATAGGATTACTAACCCATATTTCATATGTTAGTGCCTTAGAAGGATTAACTACTTGGAGATTTCGTATTGTTTTTGGTAAACGCTTTTGATTCGAGAGAACTAAAGTGAATTAGGCCTTGATGGTTGAGAAACACTAGGATTTCTCTGTAAGCATGATGTATGTATGAATTCGTAAAGACCAGAGTTAGAAAGTATTGAAAACTATAAAGTGGACATAACCCTAGCTTGCTCTTTCTCTGAATTTGAATACTACTACACTTATTTCATCTTTTTAAACTGAAACCATTAATTTGTGAACTGAATCAAATCCCCCTATTTATTTTACGAAAATGAACGATTAAAAGTCAATTAATTTGTATACAACTTAATTAGCACCATATTCTCTGTGGGATTCGACCCCAACCTAGTTGGGTTATATTTGACAATGACCGCTTACTCTCTCGTAAGAGAGATGTAGTTTGGGTGTATCATTTACATGAAATTAATGTTGTTATTAAACCCCACACATTTGAATAATGTTATTTTCTGATCTAAATCATAATTTGTGGTGTTGATGTTGAAATCATGCTATTACTACAAGCTTTAAACTATTTCCATGCCTAGCTTGAACTATGAACATCAAGTGTTTGATGAAATGCCTACAAGAATGAATTTTGAATAAATGCTTTCACATTATGTTCTCAAAGTTTTAGTACTATTTTTCTATTATTGCTATCAAGTCTTGGGGGTTATGAATACCCAAAAAACATAGTTGTTTACTGTGTCTCAGTATCTTTAGGATAGTTTCAAGTATGTCATGAGCATTATCAGTTTAGTCAGATATCATAATCAGTTAAACTCAAAATAGTTCAGTATTTCAAGTCAGTTTAGTTGGGAGTAGAATTTAGCAGAGTGAATCCAGGGATGGGGGCTCACATGCCAGTTGAGGATGTGACCTTTAGTAGAAGTCCCCGATTTCCATAACTATGTAGCTAGTATAGATTGAGATGTTAACTTGTCAGTTGAGGGTTGATCTTATACGGGTACCTGCCAGTTAAGGGTATCCCTTAGTCCTTTGGGACAACACTTTAGTACATCCACATAGCCAGTGTTAGTACCCGTGGCATGGTACTGACACCGTTTCAACTGGGGTCACAGGTTGGACCCCAAATTGCACATTAGGGCATGTAGGTTAGATTATATCTCCCACAGTCTCAGTCCAGTAATCAACTCAGTAATTCAGTTTTAGTTTTGCTTGACCATAGCATACAAATATCAATTATTCATGTATCAGTACTCAGTATTTTAGTTTACAAATTATATTCAGAATAAGTTTTATGCTTGCTCATACACTTTCAATATTTACAGATTTTATACTTTTTATTCAGTACTTTATGCTATTCATTCAGTTAGTTATCACGCCAATACATAAAACCATGCATATCAGCCTACCTCATTTAGCATATCAGTACATTCAAAGTACTAATTGCATACTCGTTTCTTGGGCTATTATGTATTAAATCATAGGTTCGGATGCTCAATTCTCAAATCGTGCATAGACTTTATAGATTATCAGATGTAGCAGTGGTGAGTCCTTATATTTCGAGGACAGGATTTACTTATTTTAGCTATTTCATCAGTTTCAGTACTTTTTTTGCATTCAGTCGGAGTTAGTTGGGGGTTTGTCCCATCAGCTCCATAGTCAGTCAGTAGAGTCGTTTTAGACTAGTACAGACAGTTAGTCAATCTTCATTATTTAGTTGTCATTGTCAGATATTTAATCAGTTTTACCAGTATTGTTTTACATACTTTAGCAAAACTATGATTTAAAACCTTATGGCATTCCTTAGTTAAATTCCGCATATGATTTATTGTTATCAGTTTTATTTAGTGCTCACAACAGGTACCAGCTCATGGTTAGCTTGTGGTCCCTCAGGACTGTAAGCATTGTGTCACACTCAGGGTGTGCTCTAGGGGCATTACAAACTTGGTATCATAGCCTAAGGTTTTAAAGTGTCCTAGAAAGTTTAAAGCCGCATCAAGTAAGTCTTATGCATTGGTGTAAAGCTCACTACACTTATGGATAAGAGACTACGAGGTGTTTTAAGAAAAATTTCTCTTCTTTCAGTGTTTATGTTATGCAACTGAGTATCTCTGTCTAATCTATTCTTTATTCAGTTTACAAAACATGACACCCAGAAAAATAAATGGAAGAAGAAATATGAACCAACCAGTACCTCTGCCCATTCAGGAAGATCCCTTGAATGAGCATGTTTCTCATGTAGAGTTTAGATTTGTATTCACTACTCTAGCTCACTCTGTAGCGGCTCAAAATATTTAGCCAGCAGCTGTTACGACCAACTAATATAAGTATAATCACGTTGATGGACTTATAAGAGTGCATGTTGGACTCGATACTTGGTGTGTGTAATTTAAGTGTGAAATAGGACCTAAATTCACACCAAAATAGTCCACTACATACACTAGAAGTGTCAAAACAGTCCACGACATACACTAGAGGGGTGCCCCTTCACTAAGGGGCCTTTTGATCATTTAATCTATTATTTGTAATACACTATAAATAGAATAATGTAGGGTTTCATTCATTAGTTTTGATGAATATTTAAAGTTGTAACATTTGAAACACTCTCTCTTGTGAGAAAGGCCTCTTGGCCAAAACATTGTAACTAGGCAACATTGAGTATGGATTCACTCATGTTGGATTCAAGCTTGGAAATGTTGGATGCTTGGGAGATCGAGGTCACTCTTGTGGCAACGTAAGAGACAGGTGAATTTTTATGTGTAGTGTTAAGGTTCCAAGAGTGGAATATGCTCTTAGGTTCTTAAGATTATTCCTTCATGTAGTCTATCTGTCTATCTTGTATCTTATTGTGATCATATAGTTTGTATTCTTATAAATATAACCTGTGAAATATTATTACTATTACTACATTGTTGTTGTTCATCTTGTCTTCATATTGTTGTTGTTAATTCTAGTTTGGGTGGCTATTTTGGGTTTGAAACACACCCTTATATCTCGTTCTTATTGTTGTTGTAGTGAATCTGAGAATGGTCGCCAAAAGAGGTCCTCGGTTTCTTGACTAGTGGACTGATTTTGGTATTTGTTTTATTCTTCCTAAATTTTCTTGTATCATTTGGTATCAGAGCATGGCTTGATCTTGTTCCTACAAGATCAATCTTGGTCTTGTTTGTTAGAAAAATAAAAAAAGTGTTAGAAAACTGAAAAATAAAAAATAAGCAAATTTGTCTGTGTTTGTGTTCTCGACTGAAATTGTGTTATTTTTGTGTCTTGGCTGAGATTTTTAATTGTTTTGTTGTTTTAAGTGTTAGTTTTCTTCATCTCTAACACTCTTGAGTCTAAATCTAAATTTGAGCTTGAAATGTTGATCTTTTTATTGTGAACATAACTTGGTCGATTATGTTGCATTATTGCTGTGGCTTCACCTTTGGCCGTGTATTGGTGACATTGTTGATTGTTGTGGACGTTGAAGTTGTTGTTCTTAAGCTTAGAAGTGAATGTTGTCATAAATTGGTGGCCTAAGAACATTTTGTTGGAAGTGTGAGACATTGTTGTTGTGGAGTTGGCCGTGTGAAAAATTGTTGGTGTTCTTAGAGATTATTGTTATAGTTCTTGGAGTTGTTGTTGTTGTTGTTGATCCTGATTTTCATCACCACCTTCATATATTGTTGAAGATAAAATGAATGCTAAATCCAAAAAGTTAAAGGAAAAGGCGTGTATTATTTGCTAGTTTTGAAAGACACTACACACAACCAAGACTTATCAATCAAGTCTTAACCAATTTCCAATACTTTTCCATGATTTAAGGATCCATGTTGTAAGGAGAAGTACAAGAAAAGGTCAAGTCTTGAAAATTAAAAATTGAAAAGGGCTCCAAAACTTATTATTCCCTCCTAAAACAAAATTCCACCAATCCAAATTAAATTTCTTACCAAGATATGAACATTTGAGAATAATAATTCGTTGGAAAGACCACAACCAATACATGGCTGCCACGTCATCAAATTATTGTTCACATATCAAATTTTGGCTCAAATTTCAGATTCGTAGTTTTCATTTGCTGTTGCTTAGTTTCAATTTTATTGGTTCCAATACTAATTTGCAAACAGTACTCATCTACTAGATTACTAGTTAGTATTTGTGTTTGTTCATTCATGTTAAGCGTGTGTTGTGTGCTTTTCTCTTTTGTGAATTTGTTGTATCTTGTTGGTTCAAGTCCATAAACAAATTTTCCTTGAGTCAACTCAAACAAAAATATATTCCGGGCAAGAGTAGACTCGAACCTCAATCACTCGTGAAGTACAAGTCAGCTTGCAATACTTGTGAAACCAAATATGAGACGGTCAAGTGTGTGAGAGTGTGGTGAGGTTATTTCTAACTAACTTGTGTTTTGTTTTGTAGGTGTGTTCTTTTTTTTAGGTACAATTACAAGGGAACCCGCGGCTTCAACCTCTCAATCCATGGACAACAATGCCACCAATGTCATTTTGGCCTACCTTGACACTATGTCCCGAGATCTAGATATAGAAAATGAAAGGCTTGATTGTATGGTAGGTCAAAGGGAGAAAGCGGACACACATCAAGAGGAAGGCCATAACTCATGTGAGCTACGAGGTAAAAACTCTATCCCCTAACTCCTATGAACTTAGAATGTTGTGTTGTGGCTAGTAGTGGCAAATTGGATATAGTTGCAAATTTACATAGAGTAGAGATGTTTGAGTCTCCCTATTGTGATACTCTTGGTGATGTTAGGTCACGTGAGGACCAAACTCTTGTTGTAAGTACGCAAGCACTAGTTGATCCTTTAGATAAGGAAATTGATTCTTCTTGTAAGAATGATTTATGTCCATCTAGTGCTAGTCCTTAAAACTTAAACAAGGTTCCATTACAAATTATCAATTTTACTCACACACCAGTGGACCCTTTTGAAAATCGAGGTGAGACTACATTGGTATATGGGTTAGCAACAACTAGTGAGGGTATGTAAAATAAACAATCGGGTGAAGAAGACCTTGATTTGTTTAAAAGTATAGGAAACCCAAATTGTGATTGTACTTATGAAAATGGATTTGGTCGTAAACCCTTGGATGCTCGTGATAGTGTGAATATAAGCGTGGGTTACCCTTTTGAAATGGAGTATGACCGAAACCCATACCCATGGCTACTTCTCCCATTTGACCCCGGTGCCATCTTAGAGTCTGGTAGGAGTAGTCTCGACCTTTGTTCTTTATTTATTGAGTGTGATCCCTTTGCTTCCCATGATAGTTTATGTATATGTAAGGACTACTTTCTTGAAAGAGAAAGCGTTGCATGCCTAGAAATGCTATCTACTCCTTCTTCGCGTGTTTCCTATGTTAAGCATATTAATGACAATGAACTTAAAATTAGTAAGTACTTACATGAGGACACCCTAGTTAGAGTTGACTTGTGTGACACCTTTCTCTACCCTCTTTGTGTTCAGGATATTTTCCATAGTGATATAGAGGGTATGCCTAATTTTGAGGACAACACCATAGGGGAAAGAAGGAGTGGACGAGACCTAAGCCCTTGGTTATGACTACTATTTGATCTCAGTGCCAACTTAGGATGGGAAGGTATTATTCTCGGCTTAGGCTCATTTTGTATTGATCTTTATCCGAGCCACTTCCTTTGTAACATTTATACTAATCTTTCTATGTTTAATACGAAGGACTCGTGGATATACTTCAAATTTGTCCCCCCTCGGCATGACATGCTGATGTGTTTGTTTTTCTAACCCCAATACTCATGTCATGAGTATGTGTGCTTGTTGTCTTATCTTGATTTTGCAAGGTACGGATTCGAGGTCAAATCCTTTTCAAGAAGAAGAGAATGATACAAGTACGATCACGTCGATGAAGGTATGAGAGTGTGTGTTGGACCCGAGACTTAGTGTGTGCAATTAAAGTGCAAAATAGGACCTAAATGCACACCAAAATAGTCCACTACATATACTAGAAGGGCTAAAATAGTCCACTACATACACTAGAGGGGCGCCCCTTCACTAAGGGGCCTTTTGGTCATTTTACCTATTATTTGTAATACACTATAAATAGAATAATGTACGGTTTCATTCATTAGTTTTAATGAATATTGAAAGTTGTAACATTTGAGACACTCTCTCTTGTGTAAAAGGCCTCTTGGCAAAAACATTATAACTAGGAAACATTGAGTGTGGATTCACTCATGTTGGATTCAAGCTTGGAAACATTCGATGCTTAGGAGATCGAGGTCACTCTTGTAACAATGTAAGAGATAGGTGAATTTTTGTGTGTAGTGTTAAGGGTCCAAGAGTGGAATATTCTCTTGGATTCTTAAGATTATTCCTTCACGTAGTCTATCTATCTATCTTGTATCATGTTATGATCGTGTAGTTTGTATTCTTGTTAATATAACCGATGAGGTGTTGTTATTGTTACCACATTGTTATTGTTCATCTTTTATTCATATTTTTGTTGTTAAATATAGTTTGGGTGGCTATTTTGGGGTTGAAACACACCCTTATATCTCATTCTTATTGTTGTTGTAGTGACTCCGAGAGTAGTCACCAAAAGAGGTCCTCGATTTCTTGACTAGTGGACTAATTTTAGTGTTTGTTTCATGCTTCATAAATTTTCTTGTATCACCAACCTTGTGGCCAATACTGCCACAACTAGGATTTGGGACTTTACCCAAATGAATCCTGCTCTATTTTTGGGATCCAAAACTGAAGAGAATCTGTAGAAATTCTTAGACATGGTCCAGAAAGTGACAAAAATCATGGGGTGACTTCTAGTGAGAGTGCTGAATTGGCTACTTACCAGTTGCAGGATGTATCCCATACCTGGTTTAAGTAGTGGAAAGGGGATAGAGGCGTAGGTACAAGGCCTTTAGAGTGGGAGGAGTTTGCTACAACCTTCTTAGATAGATTCTTCTCATCGGAGCTGAAAGAAGCCAAAGTGTTAGAGTTTATCAACTTGAGGCAGGGCAACATAAGTGTAAAGGAGTATTCCCTTAAGTTTACTCAGCTAGCTAGGTATGCTCCTCATGTGTTGGCTGATAGCAGATCTAAGATGAGCAAGTTTGTGTCTGGGGTATCTGACAGTGTGGTCAAGGAGTGTAGGACTGCAATGTTAATTAAGGAGATGGAAATGTCTAGGTTTATGGTCCATGCTCAACAGATCGAGGAGTCGAAGAATAAAGAGAAAAAGAGAGAATGAAAGCGGGCTAGAACAAGTAGCTTTAATTTTACTCAGCCAAAGTCAGAAGGTGGTAATCGTCCTCAGTTCCGTCAGAAATCCTCAGCTCATGCCCTATCTTCAGCTAGTGCCCCAGTACCCAAATTTAAAAATAATAATAGGGATAAAGCTGCAGTCTCTAAGTCCCAAAGCATTGTAAACAGAGGTCGTACAAATCCCCTTTTCCAGAAATATAGTAGAAACCATCAAGGTATTTGTAGAACCAGTAGTGATGCATGTTTTGGGTATGGCAAGCCAGGCCACCGAATCAGGGTTTTCCCAAAAAGTGGTCAGCAGGGTCAGTCCAGTCGTCCCCTAATTCTAGCCGACCGTCTGACTCAATAAGGTGTCGTTTTCAATGCTACTAGTGGTCAACGTCCAAATAGATTGTATGCTCTTCCGTCAAGATAGGATCAGGAAAATTCTCTTGATGTGGTTACTAGTACATTATAGGTCTTTCATTTACATGTTTATGCTTTACTAGATCCTGGAGCATCTTTTTTTTTTGTACCCTCTTTTATAGCTGTTGATTTCGGTGTCAGTCCTAAGATTTTAGTAGAACCCTTTTTAGTGTCTACCCTAGTAGGTGTCTCTATTATAGCCCGACGGGTATACAAGAACTACCCGATTATAGTGTCTCAGAAAGTCACTTCAATTAATCCGTAGAGTTAGAGATAATGGATTTTGACATCGTTCTCAGCATAGATTGGCTCCACTCATGCTATGCTTCAGTTGATTGCAGAATCAGAGTAGTTCATTTTTAGTTTTCAAATGAACCAGTTCTTGAATGGAGGGGTAGTACTACAACGTTTAAGGTCAGCTCATTTCATACCTTAGAGTGAGAAAAATAATATCCAAAGGGTGTATTTATCATCTTATCCGAGTCAAAGACTCTAATTCTGAGACTCTAAATCTTGAGTCAATTCTAGTAAGGGAATTTCCAAATGTATTCCCTGAAGATCTTTCCAGAGTTCCTCCCGAAAGGGAAATTGACTTCGAAATAGACCTTCTTCCAAATACTCAGTCTATCTTTATTATTCCATACAGAATGGCTTTAGTCGAACTCAAAAAGTTGAAAGAACAGTTGAAAGATCTCCTAGATAAGGGATTCATCAGGCCCGGCATTTCCTCATGAGGTGCACCAATTCTGTTCGTGCATAAGAAAGATAGTTCTCTTAGAATATGTATTGACTACCGTCAATTGAACAAAGTCACAATCAAGAACAAATACCCGTTTCCCAAAATTGATAACTTGTTTAACCTACTTTAAGGTGCCAATTATTTTTCTAAGATAGACCTCAGATCCAGCTATCATTAGCTCAGAGTTAGAGAATGTGACATTTAGAAAATATCTTTCAGAAATCGGTATGGTCACTTTGAGTTTCTAGTCATATCCTTTGGTCTCACAAATTCCCCAGCAGCTTTTATGGACTTGATAAACTGAGTGTTCATTGATGACATTCTTGTCTACTTCCATAACAAAAATGATCATGCTGGCCACCCCAAGATAGTATTGCAGACTCTTAGAGCCCATCAGTTGTTCGCTAAATTCAGTAATTGCAAATTTTATCTAAGATCAGTAGCTTTTCTTGGCCATATTATTTTTGGTGATGGCATTAGAGTTGATCCTCAAAAGACCAAAGTAGTGATAAATTGTCCCAGACCCATCTCTCTATCAGATATCAGGAGTTTCTTGGGTTTAGCTGGCTATTACCGATGATTTTTTAAAGGGTTTTCGTCTATTGCATCCCCCATGTCTAGATTAACTTAGAAGAAGTTAAGTTTAAGTGGTAAGATTCTTATGAGAATAGTTTTCAAAAGTTGAAGACTCGACTCACCACAACCCTAGTTTTGATGTTAACAGATAGTTCAAATGGATTTATATGTACAATGATGCTTCCAGAGTTGGTTTGGGGTATATTTTAATGCAGAAGGGTAAGGTTGTGGCACATGCCTCTAGACAACTTAAGCCTCATACAAATAATTACCCTACCTTTGATCTTGACTTAGCAGCTGTTGTATCTGCCTTAAAGATTTGGAGGCAATTTTTATATGGGGTATATGTTGATGTGTTCACAGATCACAAAAGCTTGCAGTATGTGTTTTCACAGAAGAATTTGAATTTGCATCAGAAGATATGGTAAGAATTACTGAAAGATTATGATATAAGTGTTTTGTACCACCCGGGCAAGGTCAATATAGTGGCATATTTCCTAAGTAAATTGTCTTGGGTAGTGATGCTTATGTTGAGGATGACAAGAAGAAGTTAGTTCAAGAAGTTCATTAGCTTGCCAGGTTAGGTGTTCTTTTGGTTGATTCAGCTGAGGGTAGCATTTGGGTTGAGAATAGTTTGAAATATTCTTTGGTTGCCAAAGTGAAAGAAAAGCAGGATAGGGATCCTAATATGGTGAAGTTAAAAGAGTCAGTCAGAGATTAGAAAGTAGAGGTTTTCTCCTAAGAGGGAGATGCTGTGTTATGTTGCTAGGGTAGACTGTGTGTGCTGTGTGTTGATGATTTGAGACAACAAATTCTTGCAGAAGTGCATGGTGCACTCTACTCGATTCATCCAGGGGCCACAAAGATGTACTGCAATCTGTGGGAAATCTATTGGTGGAGTGGGGTGAAGAGTAATATTGCAGAGTTTGTGGCTAAGTGCTCTTCTTGTCAAAAAGTTAAGATTAAGCATTACAAGCCTAGTGGGTCTATGTAGGAGTTCAGTATTCCCACTTGGAAGTGGGAGCTAGTGAACATGGATTTTGTGACAGGTGTGTCTTGTACTAGTCAGCAGCATGATTCAATTTGGGTTATTATGGACAGGATGACCAAATCAGCCCATTTCTTACCAGTCCATATTTTTTATTCAGCTAAGGACTATGCTAAACTCTATTAGAGAGTTTGTTAGGTTGCACAGTTTTCCATTGTCCATCATTTCAGACAGAGGTACTCAGTTTACCTCTCACTTTTGAAAAGATTTTAGAAGGGTCTTGGTACCCAAGTTCACCTCAGTACAGCCTTTTACCCTCATATAGATGGCCCGGCAGAAAGGACCATTCAGACCCTTGAGGACATGTTGAGAAGTGTTGTTGACTTTAAGGACAGTTGGGATGACCACTTGCCTTTGATTTTATTCGTGTATAATAACATCTATTATTTTAGTATTTAGATGGCTACATTTGAGGCTCTATATGAGAGAAGATGTAGGTCTCCAATTGGTCGGTTTTTGAGGTAGGTGAAACCACTTTGATAGGGCCTGACTTGGTGTTTGATGCTTTGGAGAAAGTTTAGTTAATCTGGGAAAGGCTTAAGGCATCCCAAAGATGATAGAAATCTTATGCGGATGTGAGGATAAAAGATCTTGAGTTTGAGATTGGAGATTTCATTTATCTAAAGATCTCTCCCATGAGGGGAGTAAAGAGGTTTGGTAAAAAGGGGAAGCTTAGTCCCAGATATGTTGGCCTTTACAAAATTTTCAGCCATTTCGGAAAGATGGTTTACGAGTTTGTGTTGCCTGCAGACTTAGCATTAGAGCACTCAGTATTGTATATCTCATTGTTGAAGAAGTGTATTGGTGACCCAACTGCATTTATTCTCTTAGAAAACATAGATGTCAGAACAACCTTTCTTACGAAGAAATTCCAGTCGAGATCCTTGATCGACAAATTCGTAGACTAAGGAACAAAGAAGTTCCCCTAGTCAAAGTTCTTTGACAGAATCAATCCATTGAGGGAGCCACTTGGGAAGCAGAAGCAGATCTGCGGTCCAAGTACCCTCATCTTTTCTCCACGAACTCAGATTCACTTAAGGCAACAATTTTCTTAGAATTCCTCTTTTTTCGTACTCAATTTCAGCTGCATATCATTCTCATATCAGTCATGCATTCATAGAATTATTTTAGTCACGTGTCATGTTTCAGACTCAGTCATATAATCATATTTTTATCATGTATATTCAGCTTGTAACCTAAATTCCTCAGTTCTTTTAGGTTAACCAATCTTATTCAAGGACAAATGTTCCCAAGGTGGAGATATTGTAATACCCCAAAAAATCCAAACCACTATTAGAGAAATATTTCAAGCTCATGAAAAGTACCTTTAGTTCTTTGGTAGTTTTATAAGTGATTTTGATGTATGTTAAGGCCTCAAGTAACTCCCAGCTACTTGACGAATCAAAATATTCCTTACAGATTGAGTTTTCAGAAAGAATATTGCTTTAGTGAACTTCAAATGATCATATCTTTTATTCTACTCAGAATTTTCCAGTTCAAGTTCCACAAAATAATAGGAAATTGAATTAGCTTTCCAACGATACCAATTTTTCCTTAATTCGATACTTGGGTGAGAACTTATGGCACTTTTAGTGAAAAATAGTAGCCCAACACGATAAGGGTGCGCAAAAATCACATTCGTCCTTTTCCGGTGGACTACCGCAATAATACCACGTTGTTCTAAGGGGAAAATTTGAGTTCAGAGAGGCACCGCGATGGCACCGCATCGTGCCAAGGTGCTAGTTCGGAATTGTCTGTTACCAGTGGTGCAATGCGATAACACCACATCGCGCCATTGGACAAAGTAAGGATTTTCCCTTTTCCAGTGGCCCAACGTGATAAGCACCACGTCGTGCTGGAGCCAAAAATTGAGATTTTTCCAATTTCGTAATTTAATTTCCAAGGACTGTTTGGTCTTTTCCCATGGCCCCAAATCAATCCTAAACACGTAATTACAACCCTAAAGGGGAATTATGTGCCTCATTACTCATAATTCCTCTCCAAGAAACTAATTATCTTTTAAGAACAAACCTTAGCCTTTAAGATTCAAGATCAATTCTAAAAACAAAACCCCAAGAGCTCTCACGAATTCATCAACCCAGGTATGTTAAATTTTTATCCATAGGTCCCTTTCACCCATGGAGTCCAAGAATCAAATTTTAAATTCAAAGTCATGATCACTACAAGTTATTGTGATTTTAAATGAGATTTAAGCCATGAATTCCTATGAATTTGGATTCTATACCATGTTTACATGAAATTGATATTGTTATTAAACGTCATATGTTTGAATAATATTATTTGCTGATCTAAATCATAATTTGTGGTGTTAGTGTTGAAATCATGCTATTACTAAAAGCTCTAAACTATTTCCATGCTTAGCTTAAACTGTGAACATCAAGTATTTGATGAAATACCACAAGAATGAATTTTGAATAAATGCTTTTACATTATGTTCTCAAAGTTTTAGTAATATTTTGCTATTATTGCTATCAAGTTTTGGGGGTTATGAATACCCGACAAACATAGTTGTTTACTTAGTCTCAGTATCTTAAGGATAGTTTCAAGTATGTTATGAGCATTATCAGTTTAGTCAGTTATCGTAATCAATTAAACTCAGAATAGTTCAGTATTCTGAGTCAGTTCAGTTGGGAGTAGGATTTAGCACCGAGCAAACCCAAGGATGGGGGCTCACCTGCCAGTTGAGGGTGGGACCTTTAGTAAAAGTCCCCGCATTTCATAACTACGTAGCCAGCGTAGGTTGAGATGTTAACATGTCAGTTGAGAGTTGATCTTATATGGGTACCTGCCAATTGGGGTAACCTTTAGTCCTTTAGGACAACACTTTAATGGATCCACATAACTAGTATTAGTACCCGTGGCATGGTATTGGCACCTTTCTAACTGGGGTCATAGGTTGGACCCCAAATTGCTTATTGGGGCATGTCGGTTAGATGATAATTCCATAGCCCTAGTCCAGTAATCAGCTCAGTAATTCAGTTTCAGTTTTGCTTGACCATAACATACAAATATCAGTTATTCATGTATCAGTACTCATTATTTCAATTTACAGATTATATTCAAAAAAAGTTTTATGTTTTGTCATGCACTCTCAGTATTTACAGATTTCATGCATTCTATTCAGTACTTTATGATATTCATTCAGTCAGTTATTACTTCGGTAAATAAAACTATGCATATCAGCCCACCTCATTTAGTATACCAATACATTTAAAGTACTGATTGCATACTCATTTCTTGCGCTAGGATGTATCATATCATTGGTTCAGACACATAATTCCCAGATCACGCATAGACTTTCCAGATTATCATACGTAGCAGTGGTGAGTCCTCATATTTTGAGGACATGGTTTATTTATTTCAGCTGTTTCATTAGTTTTAGTATTCTTTCTCATTCAATCAGAGTTAGTTGGGGTTTTGTCCCATCAACTCCATAATCAGTCAGTAGAGGCATTTTAGACTAGTATAGATAGTTAGCCAGTCTTCAGTATTCAGTTGTCATTTTCAGACATTTTATCAGTATTATCAGTATTATTTTACAGACTTTATTAGAAATATGATTTAAAACCTTATGGCATTCCTTTGTTAAATTTTATATATGATTTATTATTATCAGTTTTATTCAATGCTCACAGCAGGTACCAGCTCATGGGTTAGCTTATGGTCCCTCGAGACTATAAGCACTGTATGATCTCCAGGGTGTACTCTCGGGTCGTTACATGTTTCTTCAGAGCAAGTTCTAGATTAGGTTCATCGGGATCTCCAACTGTTGTACCTACTATTGCATTGCCTACAGACATAGTGTTAAGAATGATGAATACACTTGAGGCATTGGTGTCTAATCAGGGTTGAGCTCCAACTCCTCAAGCTACTTCACAAACACAGACACAAGTTTAGTTGAATGTTGTGGATTCTTAGGCACCTTAACTAGATGATCTTTCGATTGCAGCTGTGGGGCAACCTAAGGATCTTAAGAGTTTCATGCATCTTAAGCCACCAGAGTTTGATGCTACACCATCTTCTATTGAGCCTCAAAAGTTTATAGATTAATATGAGAAAATACTGACTACCTTGGGAATGTAGGAGACTCGTGGTGTAGAATTTACCCCTTTTCTGTTCTCAGGGTCTCCTGAGGTATGGTGGATTTTCGTCTTGAGGGGCAGACAAGCAGGGCTTTCAATGATCACTTGGTTAGAGTTTTCAGCCATATTTTAAGAAAAATTTATTCCATTGAGCAAACAAGATGACATGAGATGCCAATTTAATAAGCTATGATAGGGACCTATGACAGTTACTGAGTACGAAGCTAAGTTCATTGAGTTATCCAGGTATGTTCCATCTTTGGTTGCAGATCGAAGAGAGAAATTAAGATGATTTATTGATAGACTTGAGGCTTGTTATCATGGTCCAATAATATGAGATGTGTGTGATGGATACTATGCTGAGGTGCTTGACACTACTCTCTATTTTAAGTCTTATTATGAGATGGAATGGATTAATCAAGAAAACAAAAAGGCACATAACTTAGGTGGGTTTAGTGGTGCTCAATCTAGGGGTAATGATAGTTTTCATTATGGGTAGTCTAGGCCTACATAGACAGAGTTCGTGGGGTAGTCTTTGAGGAAAAGTTATTCAGCTAGACAGGGTGAACAATAGATGCAGAGGAAGGGTAAAAATTCCTATCAATCAAGTCAATATACATGGTGTTCCAATTGTGGTAAAATGATAGTGGTCATTGTTACAGAACAAATAAGTCTTGTTATACTTGTGGTAAGTAGGGAAATATTGATAAGTTTTTTCCTAAGGAAGATTTTTTGTCTATTCAAGCTACTACTCAGGTGCAAAGGAATATTATAGGTGCATAAGGGCCAGCTCATTTGGCTAGAGCTGCTTTGCAAGGTGCTTATGGATAGAATAGACAAGGTGCTCAAGTTGCTCAGATAGAGAGTGGACCACTGAGATTTTTCACTATGGCTAGACAATATAGCGAGACATTTAATGCGGTAGTCACAGGTATTATATTGTTAATTCTCATGAGAGATATTCTCTTATTGATTTTTGTGCTACAGATTCGTTTGTATCTCAATATTTTGCTTTATTCTTAAAAAGAAGAATTGAGACTCTTATTTTGCCATATATGGTCATGACCCTAGTGGGAAACACTTTATCAGTGGATAGAATTTATAGAGATTTTATGCTATATATTTAGTGCAGGGACCATAGTTCATCTACTTATGTTGCATATATTTACCTTTGATGTAATTATGTGCATGAATCGATTGGCATCGTGTTGTGCTTTGATTAACTGTTATGCAAAGCTCATACATTTTTATTTTTCTTGGGAAAAAGGGACTACCTTTAATTTGGGAAGGTATGAATTTTTTGACTTAAGAAAAGATAATATTTTATATAAAGGCATGTCGAATATTGGATCAAGGGCGCTTGGATTTTATTGTTACTGTCCATGATGCTTGGGCTGAGAATGTTACTATTCATAGTTTTTCTATTAATCAAGAAATTGTTGGTGTGTTTCCAAATTTATTTTTTGATCTAGGTTGTTCATAGTTCATTTTGTTTTTTCACATGTCTGTGCGAGTTAGATTTCTTCACTTATTTGACATCTCTTATACGATTTTCATGTTCGAGGACGAATGTTATTTTAAGTGGGTGAGAATGTAATAACCTAAACTCTTAATGAGGGGTAGATGAGTAATTTAGCCTATATTATTAGTGTTAATTAATAAAATTAAAGTGAGCAAGCCAAAAGATAAAAACCCTCTCCTTTATTCTTGTGAACACACATTCTGATTAAGGAGTAAAAGGTAGGGTAAATTTTTTTTCCAGTTTTCAGAAGCAGCAACACCTTTAGAGGAGTGTAAAAGAAAATATTAGGGTAATTAATCTCTTTACTCTTGGAAGGGAATGATCCAGCTATGTAGAATAACATTAGCGAGCAACACCGGTGAACCATCATATTTATAAGGTATGAGTCTTGTTTGTGATTCTTTAATATGGAAATTGTGCACACAATTAGTATTTGAGAAGATTATTTTTAATGATGTTAATAGAATTGAAGGAAAATCATTGTTTAGGTACTGATTGAATAGAAAAGAAAACATTATGATGATATAATGATTAAGCAATGAGTAGAAAGGGAAAATGGAGCATATTCCTGGTAGGACTTCTAATTTTGTTTAGTTACTAATTGATTTTGAATACTTTAACTTCTTGCATGTGAAATAATGATAAGAATACTTACCGTAAATATGCATATTATCTGTATTAGTGGCGTGAGAGAGTGTATTAAATACTAGTTTCTAACGAGATCAAGTGGTTAAGTAATTAATTGATATAAGATTATAAATGAGAGGTTAGGTTGGAAAGTGGTAATTATTTTCTTTAGTTCATGAGTTAAGGTGTGAGATATTAAGATTAGCCCTAATCTTAAAAGTTAGGATATTGAGACTTGATTGCAAATAACACAATGATATCGATAATTAATATTTTTATATAGATTGAGGCTATTAATAATGATTTAGTTGGTGTTCTACGTGTTGCAAGGCTGTGGAAAGCTTGTTGTTAGCGAGGTAAGTGAGACTTTAAGCTTTGGGTGGTTACTTTTCAAATTTATTTTAAAAATTTTATTTTTGTCTGCCTGACCATTGTGTTGGGACAAGCGTATGCTTGGTAGAATTTGTGACCTTCAAGGACAGTTGTATATATTTTATGTTTAAGAATATCAATTCTCCTGTTATAAATTATTTTGTGTTGTGATATGATTATGTACTATAAGATTGGGGCATTGTATATGCTCATTAATTTCATTGGGGCATTGTGCATGCTTTCCTTGAGCATTGTGTATGCTTGTTGATTTGATATGGGACATTGTGTATGCTTCCCTTGAGCATTGTGTATACTTGATGATTTGGTATGGGACATTGTGTATGCTTCCCTGAGTATTGTGTATACTCCTGAATGCATTGCGTTCATTCCTGTAACTCTTGGTGTTGGATAATTACTTTAATCACAAATTTTGATAAGTGCTTTATATAAATTGTACTGATTTATATGGTTCCTGATGAAGGATTATTGTGCCTCGTTAGTCACCTTATTGTGATATAATTCCTGTGTGCAATATCTTTATGTTCTTGGTGTTGTTGTATTTTTTAATACTTGTCCTAAGAGTACTTAAAGTAGCAATCTAGTGATCTTACTGAGTTATATTTATATATATCTCACTCCCTACTTACATGTTTGCAGATACTATCGCGCAAGGTAAAACTAGTGAGTGACGGTTCCTTCGTAAGGATTCTATTGCCAAGGTGAGCCTTCGCATTGTTCGTAGAGACTTTCATTTTAGCTTTGGCTATCTAGTTTATGTTTTTTTATTGGGTTTGCATGCCCGAACTTTGAACTCATGTAACTCTATTTTAGATGCTCCATGTCTTAGTGTGGGGTTTTAAACAAAGAATTAGTTCGCGAGTGATTGTTGAATTTATAGTTCGGTCATGAATTTTTGTTGACTGATTATTGATTATTTATTGACGCATTAGATTTTCTCCCATCCTATTTTTGCACTTATTATCTGGTAAAGTTTAAGGAAGATTAGTTCTCCTGACAAGTGGTATTGGCGGGTGCCAGTCATGTCTAGAGATTATTTTGGGTTGTAACAAAGTTGGTATCAGAGCCTAGGTTGTAGGTCCTGGGTCATGGAGAAGTGTTTAGTAAATTCTTGTTCATTTATATGTAGGCGCCCATGCTTATGAACTTGAGGCTACTAAACATCTAAGAAGTTTTCCTTTTGCATTCATTATTCATGTGTTGAGTTGAATTTAGTCTAACCTTTAAATATTATTTGTAGATGGTTAGGAGATGTGGTTGTTCCTCAACTAGTTGATTTAATGCACCTACTGGACATGGTGTTGTACATGGTTCTACCCTTGTTCTCATCCGACTAGTCCTCAGACTAGGACGCAGACCTATCCTTAGCCTGGCATTGGGATGGGGGTCAGCCCCGCGATGTTGCTTTGGAGCAAGTTCAGGATCAGGTTGATCGGGATGGTATAGCTGTTGTGCCTACTGTTGTATTTCCTGCAGACATAGTGGTAAGAATCTTGAATGCACTTGAGGCATTAGTGCCTAATCAGGGTCGAGCTCCAGCTCCTCAAGCTACTTTGCAAACACATGCACAAGTTCACTTGAATGTTGCGACTTCTCAAGCACCTCAACCAGATGATCTTTCGGTTGCAACTGTGGGGCAACCCAAGGATATTAAGAATTTCATGGATGCCACCGGAGTTTGATGCTACACTATCTTCTATTGAGCCTCAGAGTTTATAGGCTGTGATAAGATACTAACTACCTTGAGATTGAAGGAGACTCGTGGTGTAGAATTTACCACTTTTCTGTTCTCATGGTCTCCTGAGGCATGGTGGACTTTCGTCTTGAGGGGCAGACAAGAAGGGCTTCCATTGATCACTTGGTTAGAGTTTTCAGCCATGTTTATGGACAGATTTATTCCTTTGAGAAAACAAGATGACATGACATGCTAGTTTAATGATCTACGACAGGAATTTATGTCAATTATTGAGTACGAAGCTAAGTTCACTGAGCGGTCCAGGTATGTTCTATCTTTGGTTGCAGATCAGAGGGAGAAAGTAAGACAATTTGTGGATGGACTTGAAGCTTATTATCATGGCCCAGCGATATCTGATGTGTGTAATAGATCCTAAGCTGAGGTGATTGACACTGCTCTCCATTCTAAGTCTTATAATGAGATGGAAAGGATTAATTGAGAAAACAAAAAGGTACGTAACTTAGGTGGGTTTATTGGTGCTCAATCTGGGGGTAGTGGTAGTTTTGATTTTGGGGAGTCGAGGCCTACACAGACAGAGTCCGTGGGGAAGTCTTTGAGGAAGGGTAAAAAGTTCCTATCAATCAAGTTAACATCTATCGTGTTCCAATTATGATAGAAATCATAGTGGTTGTTGTTATGGAACAAATAAGGCTTGTTATACTTGTGGTGAATAGGGACATATTGCTAAAATTTTTCCTAAGGGAGATTGTGGGTCTAGTCAAGCTACTACTTAGGTGCAAAGGAATACTGTAGGTGCACAAGACCAAGCTCAGTCGGATAGAGCCGCTCCGCAGGGTGCTTATGGACAGAATTGACAAGGAGCTCAGGCTAATCAGACAGGGGGTGGACCACTAAGATTCTTTGCGATGGATAGAAGGGATAGCGAGACATCTAATATGGTAGTAACAGGTATTATGTTGTTAATTCTCACGAGAGATATCTCTTATTGATTTTTGTGCTATGGGTCGTTTGTATCTCAATCTTTTGCTTAATTCTTAAAGAGAACAATTGAGACTCTTATTATGCCATATATGGGAAACACTTTATCAGTAGATAGAATTTGTAGAGATTGAATGATACATGTTTAGAGCAGGGGCACCATAGTTCATCTACTTGTGTTGCTTATGTTTGCCTTTGATGTAGTGACAGCGCCCAAGCGCACACGCAAGTCTACGTGGTCTACCAAGTAGCAAAGTGTCTTCAAGAAAGCCCAAGTATCGATCTCTCAGGGACTTGCGTTCGCGGACTATCCAATTTTAGTGAAACAATTGAGAAAAAGTAAACAAAAGGAGAGTTTATAATTTAAAAAAAAAGTAAAATAAAATAACTAATGCATGAAAATAAAAGTCTTGGGACAATCAATGGATTAAAGCAGAGGGTTAAAGCACTTCTAACAATCATACTATGTTATTGAATTTCATTCGCTAATTTTCTTATCTTGTTATTCATTCGTGGAGTTAATTGCATGATCATGGTTTCCTAACCTCTAATACTTTACCTAATATAGACATTACAACTACATCGTGGAGCGAGGATGTAATAATCCAATTAAGTGAATTAAAGTTATCATCCTACGAATGAATCAAGTAAGACATCTAAGTACATCCCTGTCATAGACGCTAAGTTTAATTCTTTATTTTATAAAAGAATAAAAACCCTAACTTTTTTTATTTTCAAGTTCTATCTCCCTATTCCCTCTCTCGAGATCAAAAGGTTGATAATATATGTATTTTATGAGTGATCAATCCATAAAATAATTAAAACAAGAATAAAAAAACAATCAAATATGATAAGCAAAATTAATCGAAATTAATCCAAAATAATAATAATCATATTCTTGGCTTTAACATTGGAAAGAGAGTTTCTAGCCGATAATATTCATAATTATGATCCAAAAATTTGAATACATGATACGAAAAATTAAAAACTAAATAAAACAATAAAATCTAATAAAACCGTGTAGTAGCCTCCGCCTATTTCCCAAAACCGTGTCCGCTTTGTACCCAGGTGTCCGCTCCTTTTTATATTGTGCAAAGTTGACCAAAAAAATAATATCCCAGATTGTCTCAAGTTGACCAAGAAAAATATATTGCTGTCCAGCTGTCCAGCTGTCCCCACCAGTAATATTTTAATCCTCCTTGTATTTGGATTAGGCAGCCACCAAATTTCGTCCCAGCACCGTCACACGTGTCCAGCAAATTGTCCACTTTTCTGCCAAATTATCCAAGAATTTAATATTCCAGTGAATTGTTGAAAGTTGTATATATTCCATGTTGTCTCCAGGTTGTCTTTATATAATATATTATTCATAATTCAAGTGAGATTAAGAAGCCTTGCACGTGATCCCATGCCATTCCCACAAGGATTCCCTCTTTATTTTTGCCGCCTTTCCTTTTAGGGAAACTTTTTGCGTGATTGATTAGAGCAACGCGACACGTTGCTGAATGTGTCACTACACTCCCAGCAATAAAAATATCAATGCGACGCGTCGACTTCGTTTACTCTCTGGAATTTACTTTTAAAATTTTGGTTGTGTGTTAAACATCTTATGCTTTGCCCACACCTTTTGTAGTGTATTTTCAATGAATTTTCGGCCTTTAAATCATCAATTTATCACCGTATTCATCTTACAAAGCCTCCTACAATATCACACACCACATATTAAAGATCAAAACAACACAATAACCTCAACGATAAATCAAAACTAAAGCTAAGATATGGAAAATTCGCAATAATCTTTCACTTATTATTCCAACTCTTGACTTAATCAAATTAAGCTTTGAAAATTACAAACAAGTTATTCCACTCATAATTACACATTTATACCATTTGTAACAAATTAAACACACTAGAATCCACCGAAACCAAGTAGACACACACCTAGCTCAAGCTAGTAAAACTAGTTTTATGGGTTGAACTCTAAATGACTCAATTAATCACAAACTTGTTTGAATAATATTTTGGACATTGTAATTGTATACTTGGATACTTAAATGCTTATTTATATCAATATGAACACATTAAGCACATGAGTTACTCTCAAAACAAGGCGAAATAAGTTAGAATAATGATATCAAAGTGTATAAAATCACCTCAGATAATCACCCCAAACTTAAATCCTTGTTCATCCTCAAAAAAACTCTTTAATCTAAGCATAAAAATCTGAGGTGCCGCTACACTTCTACTTAAATAAAGACACTCAAGCTAATACTACAATGACAACATGAAATGCAAGTTTCTACACATAGCATGTTATTACACAATTGAAAGCTCATGAACACCACTCCAAAATATCCTAGCCTCAAGAATTTACTCACCTAAGTGGCAAAATCTTGCTTATCATTTGACCAAGTACATCAAACAAATCACCCACATTCATCAAACATATTCCCCTCACAACAAGAGAGTTACTCATAATCACTCACAATAATGCAATTTATAGCACAATGGGTACAAGAATCAAATTACGTTCACTCTCACAAAGAGTTCACAAGTTACACACAATGAACCATAGGCTTGCCCTTAGTGTGATGCTCCACTAATAGTTGAATGTAAAGCTTAGGATCAATTAGGACTTTTTTGTGTTGTAATGTAGGCTAAGGGACGGGTAGGAACTATTTGAGAATAGTGACTAACCTCTCTAAGCGCTTTAATACCCTACATTATACATTTAAAACCAATCTTCAACAACCAAATTACACTTATTCATCCACCCATATCTTTTATTTTTGCCCCATCTCTTTTAATCATTTTCACAAATACTTGGTGGATGTATAGTTTACTACCATATGAATTATTTTTCTCTTTTTTCACAACCATGGAAATATTCTTAGCATAAATTACATCACAACCATCCACCACAAATCAATCATAAACACCAATAACTATTACCTTGGGGCACCAATTTCACCTTTTTCTTCTTCAATTTCTCAACTCCTTACTAAATTAATTTTTTCATTAAAGCAATTAGGAGCTTTTTGGATCAAAGAAGGGGATTAGGATACTTATGAAACTACCAAAGAAAAGGCTAAAGGCTCAATGTGAGTTAACTAGGATAATGCACAATGGAGGGACACATAAAAGGTATAAAAAAAGGCTATAAAAAAATGTCGATATCATCTCCTAAACCCACACCCTTTATTTCGCTTTGCACACACACCAGGCAAGTTCTAAACATCTCATACAACAAGTAATGTACAAAAATCTCACACGCACATGGCATATGCTCAGCTCAATATGATCATCATAGACTCCTATAACACCAAGGGATCCCAGACTTAGAAAATTCTAGCTAAGTTTTCAGATTTGTTTATTTTTTAGCCTTTAAAAGTTGGAAACCTCATTTCACGATCTTAAAGTCCTATAAATGTTTATATCTTAGTTAATTCATGATCAAGGGTGTACATAGGGATTTTTGGACAAGTTTCATATTTTTTGAACCTCGTTTAGACCAAGTTCTAGAGTCCAAAATAGTGAGTCAACACGATTTTGGGGTATCGCGTCGTCCATCGCATCGACAAATAAAATGTTCCTCAGCTCAAGGCAATTTCTAGTGAGCCAACGCAATGTTGACACAATGCGTTGGCTATCATATCACTGCCAATGACGCGGCGCATCAACCAGCGCCTCGATATCCAGTTTTCAGTCATTAAAATAGTCGTGACCCCAGGATTATTTTAGTCTTTTCCCACCCCTATATATCCCTAAAACACGAGATTCAACCATTATTCACCAAAGTACACTTGTTGTCTCTCAAATTCTCTCAAGAACAATTATTAAGGTTCTTAGTTCAATACTCAAAACCCAAGAACTTCACCGTCAATCTTCTTAAAGTCAAGTATTAAGGTATGTTAGATGTTGATTCATGGGTAACTTCCACCCATGAAGTTCAAGAATATTTTTTCTAAATTCAAAGATTGTGTATCTATGAGTTTTTCATGATTTACCTAAATTGAAGTGCATGTTCATATTGTTGTTGGGTGTTAATTCATGCCTTAGATTACAAGTTTCAAGATTGATCCTAGTATGTGATGACTTACATAATGTTCATGATAAACCCCTAAATTTACAAGTGAGTTGATGTAGCCATAATAATTTAGATGTATTGATTGCTGTATGACCAAAGAATGCTCCCCATACGTTTGATAAAAGGTCTATGTGAATAAGATAGAGTCATTATAGCTTGTTGACAAGAAATACCCAATTATGTATAATTTAATGCATGTCAAGTATTTGATGAAAGACCTTATTGAATGAATCATAAGACATTAATATGCTTTTCTATATATTTACAAGTTTATGACTTTCAAGTATTAGATAAAATGACTCATTGATTGTATTGTGAATGATAGACCATTTTTATGTTATTCAAGAATTATCATGCTTTATATTATCCAGGCTATCGAGTCCTGGGGGTATTTAATACCCATTAATTTAGCTGTGTACCTAGAGCCAGTGTCAGTTTCAAGACAATCTCAGTCGTGCCATAATTAGTAGAGCCTAGTCCATTACAAAACTTAGGATAACTTAGTAACTCAGTTCAGTTCAGTTAAACAGTACGATCAGTAACATCTCCATCAGGCCTAGTATGAACTAGGAAATCAGTTTAGTGTCTTTCAGTTGGGAGTAGGATTCAACACCGAGCGAGCCTAGGTATGGGAGCACACCCGTTAGTGAGGATAAGGTCCCTAGAAGAAATTCCTAAGTTCCAGAACTACATAGCCAGTGTAGGTATGAGATGTCACCCGTTAGATAGGACTGACATTTGAAGAGATCACCCGCTAGTTTAGGACTGATATCAGGGCTCACCCGTTAGATTAGGACTGACTCTACAGCAATTGTTTTTACCCGTGGCATGGTACTGACACCCTTCCAGCTGGGGTTATAGGTTAGACCCCAATTAGTTTAGAAAGAAGCATGTCGATTAGATGACTACCTTATACAATTTCAATCTCAGTCTTCAAAGTAGAACTCAGATCGGTATTATGAAAATTAGGACTGTTAGACACAGTCACTCGGCTCAATAAAGAACTTAAGTAGTTTTATAGACTTAGAGATCATCCGCTAGATAGGCCTGATCTCAGTTAGTCAATCAGATATCAGTATCAGTAGAGTCAGTTATTAGAAATCCAGTTATTAGAATTCAATATTCAATGATACTATGATTTCATTTATAGTTTATGCACTAATGCCTGCATTTTCACTCATTCATGTTTACGTTACGTAGTCAATTATAGTTCATGCATATGAACCCTTGCATTCAGTCATACCTCATCTAGCATACCAGTACATTCTCATGTACTGATACATACTTTTCTCTTATGATATGGTGTCTTATACCATACGTTCAAAAGCATGGGATCTCGAGCACCTTTAAAAGTTCAGATTTAGCCAGCAGCAGTGGACTTAGCAGTGAGTCCTCATCATGCGAGGATATTCCTAATTTTATTATTGCATTAGATTTAGCATTTTAGTAGATGGAGTTAGTTGGGGGATTATCCTATCAACTCCTTATTCAGATATTTTAGAGGCTTTTATAGACTAGATTACTTTCAGATAGTTTTTTTAGTTTTTGTATTATTATACTTTATTCAGTTATTATTTCACTATTGAACCTTATGGCAAGTTTTCTGCCATTTTTTGACATTTTATAATATATTATTCAATGCTTAGTTATAGATATCAATCATGGATTAACTTTTGGTCCTTTGGGGTCATAAGCATCGTATAACATTCGGGGTTCAGAATTTGGGGCGTTACAAACTTGGCATCAGAGTAGAGTCTTGTCCTAGGAATTTTGTACAGTCGTACCTAGTAGAGTCTTATGCATGGGTGTAGTGCATGCCATATTTATGTACAGGAGATATGAGATGTTTTAGGAATATTTTCCCTTCTTTCAGTATTCTTGTCATGTAAGTGAGCATGAGCTCTAGTAAAACTCTCAATCTAATCTCTTTCTTCCTTTTATTTACAAAATATGCCTCCTCACAGTGCTAATGCCTATTATAATAATATCCAGCCTCAGGCCGCAGATACTTTGAATGAAAATTTGTTATATGCAGAGTTTCAGGCAGTTTTTTAGGCGATAGCCCAAGTGGTGAAAACAAATATTCAGGGTAACCGTTAGGATGAAGCCCTACCTTAGCAAGATAGGGATATAGCCACAGCTAGAATCAAAGATTTTATGAGAATAAACCCGCCAGAATTCTTTGGGTCAAAGGAAGGTGAGGACCCACAATTTATCTTTATGAGGTGAAGAAGATCACCAAAATTATGTATGTGTCTAAAGAGGAAAGTGTAAAGTTGGAATCCTATAGGCTGAAGGATGTTGCTTATGATTGGGTAGTGATGTGGAAGAAAAATAAAGGAGAGGATGGAACTCCCAGGACTTGGCAGATATTTCAGGATACATTCTTAAATAAGTTTTTCCCACTTGAGATGAGAGATGATAAGGTATAAGAGTTCATGAACCTGAGGCAGGGCTCTATGAAAGTAAAAGAGTATTTCCTCAAGTTCAACCAGTTGTCTAAGTATGCCCCTGATTAGATGACTGATCCTAGAGCAAGCATGAGTAAGTTTGTGACCAGTGTATCTGGGTTGGTGGTTAAGGAGTGTAGAACTGCTATGCTCAATATAGACATGGATCTTTCTAGATGGATTATGTATGCTCAGCAGATTGAGGCAGAGAAATCCAAGGAAAGAGAGAGAGTAAATAACAGAGACATAACAGATAGTTTTAGTTTTTCTCAGCCAGGGTCACAGGGTGGTAACCGTTCTCAGCATAGTCAGAAGTTTTCAGTCCCATCTCCGTCCATCACATCGACAGATAAAATGTTCCTCAGATCAAGGCAATTTCTAATGAGCCAATATGATGTCGACACGGTGTGTTGGCTATCACGTCAGTGCCAATAATGCAGCACGTCGACCAGCCCATTAGTAACCAGTTTTCAGTCATTAAACAGTCGCGACCCTAGAGTTAGTTTAGTCTTTTTCCCACCCCCATATAGCCCTAAAACACGAAATTTGGCCATTATTCACCAAAGTACATATTTTCTCTCAAATTCTCTCAAGAACAAGCATTAGGGTTCTTAGTTCAAGACTCGAAACTCAAGAATTTCACCGTCAAAAAGTCAAGAATTAAGGTATGTTAGATGTTGATTCATGGGTACCTTCCACCCATAAGTTCAAGAATCTTTTTTCTAAATTCAAAGATTGTGTATTTATGAGTTTTTCATGATTTACCTGAATTGAAGTTCATGTTCATGTTGTTGTTGGGTGTTGATTCATGTCTTAGATTACAAGTTTAAAGATTTGATCTTAGTAAGTGATGACTTACATAATGTTCATGATAAACCCCTAAATTTGTCAGTGAGTTAATGTATCCATGATGATTTAGATGTATTGATTGTTGTATGACCAAATCATGCTCCCCATACATTTGATAAAAGGCCTATGTGAATGAGATAGTCATTATAGTATGTTGACAAAAAACCTATGTGAATGAGATAGTCATTATAGTATGTTGACAAAAAATCCCCAATTATGTATAAGTTAATGCATGCAAAGTATTTGATGAAAGACCTTATTGAATGAATCATTAGACATTAATATGCTTCTCTATACATTTACAAGTTTATGACTTTCAAGTGCTAGATGAAATGCCTCATTGATTGTACTGTGAAGGATAGACCATTGCCATGTTATTTAAGAATTGTCATGCTTTATATTATCCAAGCTTTCGAGTCCTGGGGGTATTTAATACCCGATAATTTAGCTATGTACCTAGATCCAGTGTCAGTTTTAAGACAATCTCAGTAGAGCCTAATCCATTACAGAACTTAGGATAACTCAGTAACTCAGTTTAGTTCAGTTAAACAGTAAGATCAGTAACATCTCCATTAGGCCTAGTATGAACTAGAAAATCAGTTTAGTGTTTTTCAGTTGGGAGTACACCTTTTAGTGAGGACAATGTCCCTAGAAGATATCCCTAAATTCCAGAACTACGTAGCCAGCATAGGTATGAGATGTCACCCGTTAGATAGCACTGACATACTAAAAGATCACCCACTAGTTTAGGACTGATCTCAGGGGTCACCCGTTAGATTAGGACTGACTCTATAGTAGTTGTCTTTATCCGTAGCACGGTATTGATACTCTTCTAGTTGGGGTTACAGGTTGGACCCCAATTAGTTTAGAATGGGTCATATCGGTTAGATGACTACCTCTCATGGTTTCAGTCTCAGTCTCCAAAATAGAACTCAGATCAGTATTACAAAAATCCGGACTGTTAGACACAGTCTCTCAACTCAATAAAGAACTTAGATAGTTCTATAGATTTAGAGATCACCCTCTAGATAGGCCTGATCCCAGCTGCAGTTAATCAGATATCAGTATCAGTAGACTCAGTTATTAAAAATCCAGTTATTAGAATTCAATATTTAGTGATACTATGATTTTAGTTATAGTTTATGCACTCATGCCTGCATTCTCACTCAGTCAAGTTCATGTTAAGTAGTCAGTTACATTTCGTGCATATGAACCCTTACATTCAACCTTACCTCATCTAGCATAATAGTACATTCTCATATACTAACGTATACTTTTCTCTTGCGCTATGATGTCTTATACCATAGATTCAGAAGCATGGGATCTCGAGCACCCTTAGTAGTTTAGATTCAGCAAGCAACAGTAGACTTAGCAATGAGTCCTAATCATGCGAGGATGTTCCTTATTTTATTATTGCATTAGATTTATCATTTTAGTAGATGGAGTTAGTTGAGGGATTTTCCCATCAACTCCTTATTCAGACAGTTTAGAGGCTTTTTTAGACTAGAGTACTTTCAGATAGTTGTTTTAGTTTTGGTATTGTTATACTTTATTTAGTTTTATTTTAGTATTGAACCTTATGACAAATTTTCTGCCAGTTTTCTGCATTTTACAGTATATTATTCAATGCTCAGTTACAAGTATCAATCATGGGTTATCTTGTGGTCCTTTAGGATCATAAGCACCGTGTAGCATCCGAGGTTTAGAATTCGGGGTGTTACAACTCCCGACCAAACAATAGCACAAATTCAAATTTAAGCCACCATGAACAAGAGTAGCAATTCACATCAATCAACATGTTTTTACCAACAAACCCACTTGCATCATGCAATCAATAATAGCACCAACAAGAATATCTCACTTATTCCTAGCATAAAGTTTTTTAAATTGAGCCAAAAATTGGGAATTTGAGACAAAAATTTGGAATTTCCCCACCCCACACTTAAAAACCTACTTTTTCCCCAAAGTAAATTTAAAAACTAAGAGATAGAAATACTCCTTGAGGCCTCTAGGCCTAGCTAGTAGCATCTTTTTTCATCAATGAGGTTCGTGGGACCCAACACTTAGTTTTTGCCATGCTCTTAGCTCAAGTTTCTGGTACTCAGACTTCCCAATAGCCTGTGACTCAACCAAAAACAAAAACTGCGTGAAATAAAAACTCAAAAAAAAAACTGAAAAGAAACATACCTACTTTAACTTTACTTGGGTTTCCTCCTAAGAAACGCCTAATTTAGTGTCGCGGCATAACCCATATCAATTTTTTCCTCTACCTTGAGGATATAAATTTCACCCCCAACTTAGCATCTATATTTTTACCTCACTCATAGGGTGGTGGTACCAAGATTAAGGAATCGAGTAATGGATTATGCATGGTAAACCACTCAGCCTTGAAGCGAGGTGTGTTTTTATGTTGCTTATTAGGTGCAAAATTAAGAATATAGGATTCTTGCTCCTCATATTCACACTCTTACACTATTTTAAATGATTCCACAAACAAGATATCATCTAAACATAATGTAGAAAAATGCTTTGAATGGGCCCCAACCAATTCTACTTGACAATCTAGACAATCTACTACACCCTCAGTTTTGTTCACCTTCTCAATTTCAGTCTCAAGATAAAGATGACAATAGAGTGGCTATGATTCTTGTGTTTGCTCAGTAAATTGGCCAATATCTTCCTCAAATTTTTTTGTGCTTATCCACTATATACATGGTGGTAGTGGTATATCCTCAACCTGTTCAACAATTTTAGTTTTTGAGTACTCAGACTTCCTTAAATTATCAACAACTTTCTCTATAATCGGTTGGAGATCCACTTGCTCTGCAGCCTTCCTCTGGTTCTTCATGTATGCAACAGCTCAACTTGAGATGCTAAAATTTGTTTTAGCATCTCTTCTATTTTACTCATTTGAGTTGTGGCCTGCATGTTTAGTTGTTGTTGCTATAACTATTGCTGCTTGGTCCATGATTGAATTTATGACTGATTCAACCCCATTCAGTTGTAGTAGTTTATATAATTTTGCCTTTCTGCATAGCCCACAAATAATTTTGAATTGAGATTGACAACGTTCATAGCTGCAGTATGACCACTTTGACCACAAACCACACACCATGTTCCAGTATGCTCCGCAGATAAAATAGTATCTGCATCATATTGTAAAGGTCCCGTCCACACACTTCCATCAAAATCTGAACAATAAGCTGCTTGATGTGATCCCCTACATAAACAATAAGAATCATTATCACTTAAAAAACATCTATCCCAGGCTGACATATCAAAAAGTGTGATAAAAATAGAAATAAAAGAAAATAAAAAGAAACTAAAAAAAATAAAAACTATTTACAACTCAAAATAGAAAAACTAAAAATAAAATAGGTTCCTAATTACAAGTCCCCGGCAATGACACCAAAAACTTGACAGCGCCCAAACATACACGCAAGTGTACGTGGTCTACCAAGTAGTAAAGTGGCTTCAAGAAAGCCCAAGTATCAATCTCTTAGGGACTTGTATTCGCGGACTATCCAATTATAGTTTAACAATTGAGAAAAAGTAAATAAAAAGAGAGTTTTTAATTTTAATAAAATAAAATAAAATAAATAATGCATAAAAATAAAAGTCTTGGGACAATCAATGGATTAAAGCCCAGGGTTAAAGCAGTTTAAACATACTATCTTATTGAATTTCATTTGCTAATTTGCTTATCTTGGTTGTTGATTCGTATGGTTAATTGCATGATTATATTTTTCCAACCTCTAATCTTTTTCCTAATATGGACATTACAACTACATCGTTGAGCGGGGATGTAATAATCAAATTAAGTGAATCAAAGCTATCATCCTATGTATGAATCAAGTAACGCATCTAAGTATATCCCTGTCCTAGATGTTAAGTTTAATTCTTTATTTTATAAAAGAATAAAAACCCTAACTTTGTTTATTCCCAAGTCCTATCTCCCTATTCCCTCTCTCGAGATCAAAAGGTTGACAATATATGTATTTTATGGGTGATCAATCCATAAAATAATTAAAACAAGAATAAACAAACAACCAAATATGATAAGTTAAATTAATCGAAATTAATTCAAAATAATAATAATCATGTTCTTGGCATTAACCCCGGAAAGAGGGTTTCTAGCCTATAATATTCATAATCATGATCCAAAAATTTAAATATATGCTATAAAAAATTAAAGACTAAATAAAATAATAAAATCTAATAAAATCGTGTAGCAGCCTCAAGAACCTCAACGATAAATAAAATAAGAGCTAAGATAAGGCAAATTCGCAATGATCTTCCACTTATTATTCCTACTCTTGACTTAATAAAATTAAGCTTTGCACATTACAAAAAAATTATTCCACTCATAATTACACATTTAAACCATTTGGAACAAATGAAACACATTAGAATCCACCGAAACCAACTGTACACACCTAGCTCAAGCTAGTAAAACTAATTTTTCGGGTTGAACTCTACATAACTCAATTAAGCACAAACTTGTTTGAAAAATATTTTGGACATTGTAATTGCATAATTGAACACTTAAATACTTATTCATATCAATATGAACACATTAAGAACATGAGTTGCTCTAAAAAAAGGCGAAATAAGCTAGAATAATGATACCTAAATGTATAAAATCCCCTCAGATCATGTAATTATGTGTATGTATTGGTTGGCATTATGTTATGCTTTGATTGATTGTTATGCTAAGCTCATATGTTTCAATTTTCTTGAGAAAAAAGGGACCATCCTTAATTTGGGAAGGTATGACTTTTGTGACTCAAGAAAAGATAATATTTTATATAAGGGTATGTCGAATGTTGGATCATGGGTGTTTGGATTTTATTGCTACTTTCCATGATGCATGGGCTGAGAATGTTACTATTGGCAGTTTTTCTATTGTTCGAGAATTTGTTGGTATGTTTCCAGATTTATTTTTCAATCTAGGTTGTTCAGAGTTTATCATGTTTTTCACTTGTCAGTGCGAGGTAGATTTCCTCACTTATTTGACGTCTCTTATATGATTGTCACATTCAAGGACAAATGTAATAACCCAAACATTTAATGAGGGCTACATGAGTAATTTAACCTATATTATTAATGTTAATTAATAGAATTAAAGTGAGCAAGCCAAAAGATAAAACTCTCTCATTTATTCTTATGAATGCATATTCTGATTATGGGGTAAAAGGTAGGGTAAAAATCTTTTCCAGTTTTCAGAAGCAGCAACACCTTTATAGGAGTATAAAAGAAAAGAATTAGGGCGATTAATCTCTTTACTCTTGGAACAAAATGAGCTCGCAACATAGAATAACATTAGCGAGCAACAATGGTGAACCATCATATTTATAAGGTATGAGTCTTATTTGTGATTCTTTAATATGGATTGTGCACATAATTAGTATTTAAGAAGATTGGTTTTAATGATGTTAATGGAATTGAAGGAAAACCATTGATTAGGTACTGATTAAAGAGAAAAAGAAAACATTATGATGATACAATGATTGAGCAATGAGTAAAGTAAGGAAAAGAAACATATTCCTGGTAGGACTTCTGATTTTGTTTGGACACTAATTGATTTTAAATATGTTAACTTCATGCACGTGAAAGAAAGATAAGAGTACTTACTGCATATATGCACATTATCTTTATTAGTGGCGTGTTGGATGTACAGTAGAGAGTATATTAAGTACTAGTGGCTAATGAGATCAAGTGGTTAAGTAATTAATTGATATAAGATTATAATTGAGAGGTTAGGTTGGAAAGTGATAATTTTTATCTTTATTTCATGAGTTAAGGTGTGAGATATTAAGATTTATCTCTAATCCTAAAAGTTAGGATATTGAGACTTGATTGCGAATAATATAATGATATCAATAATTAATATTTTTCTATAGATTGAGGCTATTGATGGTCATTTGGTTGGTGTTCTACGTGTTGCAAGTTTGTGGAAAGCTTGTTGTTAGCGAGGTAAGTGAGACTTTAAGCTTTGAGTACTTCTTTTCATTTTTTTTTTTGAAAAGTGTGTTTTCGTCTGCCTGGTCCATGTATTGGGACGAGTGTGTGCTTGAAAAAATTGGTGTCCTTCACGGCCAACCTATATATTTTATGCTTGAGAATATCAATTCTCCTGTTATAAATTACTTTGTGATGTGATATGATTGTGTACTGTGAGATTGGGGAATTGTGTATGCTTCCCTTGAGCATTGTGTATGCCTTTTGATTTGGTACAAGACATTATGTATGCTTCCGTTGAGCATTATGTATGCTTGTTGGTTTGATATGGGACATTGTGTATGCTTCCCTGAGTATTGTGTATACTCCTGATACACGTTGTGTTTGTTCCCGAAACTCCTAGTGTTGGCAAATTAATTTAATTACAAATTATGGTAAGTGCTTTGTATGAATTGTTTTGAGGTGTATGGTTCTTGATGAAATATTCTTAGGCCTCGTTGGTAACATTATTATGATATAATTCCCGTGTGTAATAACTTTATGTTCTTGGTATTGTTGTATTTTCTAATACTTGACCAATGAGTACTTAAAGTAGTGAGCTAGTGATCTTACTGAGTTATATTTATATATAACTTACTCCTTACATGTCTTTAGATACTACCACGCAAGGTGAAACTAGTGGGTGAGGATTTCTTCATAAGGATTCTATTGACAAGGTGAGCATTCACATTTTTGTGGGGGCTTTCATTTTAACTTTGGCTATCTAGTTTATGTTTCTTTTCATAAGGTTTGCATGCCCAAAGTTTGAACTAATGTAACTCTATTTTGGATGCTCCATGTCTTAGTGTGGGATTTGGAACAAAGAATTAGTTCACGAGTGATTGTTGAATTTATAGTTTGGTTATGATTTTTTGTTGAATGATTATTCATTATTTATTGATGCGTTGGAGTTTATTATACCTTATTTTAGCACTTATTATTTGGTAAAGTGTAAGGAAGATTTGGTCTCCTGGCAAGTGGTGTTAGCGTGTGCCAGTCACGTCTAGAGATTATTTTGGGACGTGATATTTCTACCTATTTGTCTAATCCTTGATGGATAGAGTTACCGATAACTTTATTGATTGGAAGTAGCAAGCACTCAATGAAATAACAGAAGTGCATACAAACTGGCGCATACACTATTGTTTTTTGAAAAAACAAAAAACAAAAATGTTGTATTGATAACCTTTGCATTCTTAGATATAGGACCAATTTAAAGTCTTCTTTAGAACTATATTTATATGTTAGACTATAATGGCTCTCTGTATGCTACTCTTCTTCTTTATCTTCTTCTTCTGGTCCTCTTTTCTCATAAGGCTAGCTCAGTTTCTCACCACCGCCACGATGAACTCAAATCTATCCATTTCACTGTCTTCAACATGATACCATAAATAAACAACATATCTTATTGTGAATGGTGTTGCAGGACAGACAATAAGACAAATCATCACCCTTTTGGCACCTTATATGTGTTCCAATATCCCTCAACTCTAAAAGCCAGCTCAAACTCAAATATAGTTGGAACAACTGAACGAATATTGATAACACCCTTGTTGAACAATCTGCAGAGCATATCTATTGCTAGGATCACTTTGAAGATGAAGCATTACAAAGGCTCAATATTAGTTGTGGAAGGCACACGCAATACGAATCCATCTAACCATCCTGTTATCTGAGGCACTGGTTATTTTCTGTTTGTTCAAGGTGGTAAACTGCTGATCGTTAAAACAAACAAATGGATTTCTGAAAGCTTAAAAAGCCAGCTCAAACTCAAATATAGTTGGAACAACTGAACGAATATTGATAACACCCTTGTTGAACAATCTGCAGAGCATATCTATTGCTAGGATCACTTTGAAGATGAAGCATTACAAAGGCTCAATATTAGTTATGGAAGGCACACGCAATACAAATCCATCTAACCATCCTGTTATCTGAGGCACTGGTTATTTTCTGTTTGTTCAAGGTGGTAAACTGCTGATTGTTAAAACAAACAAATGGATTTCTGAAAGCTTAATTGGGTAAGTAAAGTACTACACACAACTATCTAACAAGACAAGTGATTTAAATATTTTACCACCATATGTCCTGGTATGTTAAAGAATTTGTCCCATTTCTGCTTCAATCAGAACTATTCTCATTTTATGTCAATGATACTCTATCATCAGATGCAAAAGTTCTACATCAATTAGTTTATTGTATAAAGTACTTCTGACATTAGTTCTATGCAATCAAGACAAAGAACTAATGTAAAGTATTACACACAACTATCTAACAAGACAAGTGATTTAAATATTTTACCACCATATGTCCTGGTATGTTAAAGAATTTGTCCCATTTCTGCTTCAATCAAAACTATTCTCCTTTTATGTCAATGATACTCTATCATCAGATGCAGAAGTTCTACATCAATTAGTTTATTGTATAAAGAACTTCTGACATTAGTTATATGCAATCAAGACAAAGAACTAATGTATAGTAACACAAAGCATCAATTGAAAAACTGCTACCTCATTTAAGCCCTCCCTCCCACTCTTCATAGAATTTATTCAGAAAATCATCCACATATTTGTGCCTTTTCTCTGCCCTTTCTTTACCATCCTGTAATGAAGAGATGATTCATATGTAAATTATTCTTGCATAATTTATAAGATTCTGAAGGAATAAAACAAAATATATAGAAACAAAGGATAAGTTGACATTTGTCTTCATCAAGTCCTTTAATTTGAGAAGCTTCTCATGAAAATCATTCACTGTAGTCTGCTCTTCTTTGTTCATGTAATTTTCCTTAGATAGATCGAGGTTGAATTTTTCGGTCATGGAGAACTCTATGCCTGCTTCCACCAAAAGTAAAGCAATGGGCGATTCCTGAAACATTAATTGCTATGTGATATCCATATTAAGAAAGAACAAAACATTTTCTAAGGTAGGAATATAACCAAAGCAGTCTGTAATCAGTACAAATCTGAAGTAGTATAATTTTATATCCTCAGCAGCATCTACCACAGAGAAAGAGAGGAGACATAACAAATACAGGTGACCACGAGTAACTAAATTAAATCAATGACCTATTGCACCAAGCGCATCAAGTCGATCGACATCTTGCACCACCCCAAACTCTATTGAATAATTCCTATTGGCAAGCTCTTCAACTTCTTCCTTAAAACCTATATCAAGGGGAACATTGCATTTTATCAATATATTCAAATCATCAGAAAAAGATAACAATCATATTGTATCTATCTCTTCCAGAGAAAACAAAACCCAAGGAATATGACATATTATAATGAACAATCACTTTCGAGCATATTTTTCAACTGAATCAATAATTGCAAATATGAACCAACTATATTGTCTTCTTCCCTTTCATTGACTTGTGAGTTGTGTCTTCTCATCAGCTTCAAGCTTAAACAATCCAAATGAATTTTAGAGACAATCTTGTGTTGTATCCGTTTGTAGTGAGTAGGGCTTCTTTCTCGTTGATTAGTTCGCCCTCACTCTATTGAAAAGTAGGAGTTAAATCATCTTAAAGAGACAAATATTGTGATTTTTTGTGACATTTATTACACGTAAACACACTCATATAAATATAACAATAACATAGACTACACTTTCGTTTATAGTTTTCACTTTCATGAATTTCATGAATTTTCTCAACTAAAATTTCATATTCCGCAGTACAAAGGTCAAGTGTAACAAATCTAAGTTTCTCGAACTCGGGTGCGGGTGTCCGATATGGGTACAGATCTAGAGGTCTGATCCTTCACGGTCTCAATTTAAAAATTCGGGGATATGAATCTAGAGATGGATACGGGTGCAGAGATTTGGTAAAAAATAATTTAAATATCTAAAAATAGAATTAAAAACATAAATTATGAGATATTATGTGGAAACTTGAGGAGAAAATATTGTTCAAGAAGAAAATCCTGAAATGAGATAAAAAGAAAAGCAATAAAATAGAAATTTCTATGTACAAGGTATTTTATTTTCTTTAATTTCACCTTAGCTTTTGTTTTGATTACAAAATTTATAAAATCTATTGGATTTTCCCAGTCGATTTTGGTCAAAATACCCAAAATTGATTGACCAGATCAGATACGGATCCCACACCCACACCCTTGTCATGTCGACACGGGTGTGGCACCGAAAGATAAGAGTTCGAGTAACTTAGTAACAATCTACTCTCAATCAAAGGGCACACAAAAGATGACGGTTTGTCAAGGAAAGTGTAACCCCATCTCAACAAACGACACCATAATATATATTAAAAAGGAATGATTTTCTAAAGAACATGTGTATCTATAAGAACAAAATTCAGATTAGTTAGAATCGATATCTTATCAGAATTAACATGTGCTCATAACCAAAGACCCTTGTTTCTTATCACTGTAAACAAAAAATCTTTTGAGTAGTGGGACAAAAGAGAGATTGAATGTGTATATGCATTAACCATACTCAATAATAAGGCTCCTAAAACCTTTCAACATTACCAATAGGTCTCCTAATCCGGATCCCTCATCTTTGCACATCTCAAGGAATTAAATCATTTTTACATGAATCAAGACAACATCAATACCTTTTAACAACAATTGACACAACAAAAGGTTATGCGTATAAGCTTGGGCTTTCTTAAAGCAACTTATTTGATGACTCAATACATGTATGTCACAAATTATTGAAATAGAGTATGAAATCTTTCCTAAAAAGGTGGATGTAGTTAACCAAAGAAATCCAACAAATAGTAGCCAAAGGAGCTTCAAATGAAAACAACGACAAAAGAGTGGCGTTGGCCATATGCCAAAATAGTATCAGATATTTCATTAGCAACTGATGAATTGCCTTTTTTTTCTCCAAAATTTCAAAGCCCACCCAAAATTACTTCCCAAATTTAACTACTCTTGATAACTCCAATAATGTTCATTATAGAAGTATTAGGAGATGGGTATTACAATTGAAGTACATTAACATTGACTATATAATAGACATTACAATCACCGCTTCCACTCTTTATTAACAATTATAATCAGTCATTCCAAATGCTCAGAATAAAACACGAGAGAAATAATAGAGCACAAACAAGATGAAGGAATATGAAGATTTCATCTAATACATAACACCACTATAGACGTTGAGTCAAGAATTTGAATAGAATTTCTCAAGAAAAATTGTTGGAATCCAAGATTTAAGGCCTAAATCTTATGTATATTCAAAGAAATTTCATGGTTGTTCTATTTTGTAGCAGATTCTTCAAATAAAGTAAATTTATTCGTAGGATAAAGTAATACAGTTTAGCTTTTTCAGCTTTTCTAGAAATACAAAAACAATAGATTATTCATGATCATGTAGGTGGTCTAACTTATGCATGAGGTATGCTGCAATTATTAACTTATTATCTTTGAAATCGGTGATTTTTCCATTGGCCCAAATTGAAATTGGAGAAAAATATTATCTTAGAGAGTTTATTAATTTGCTGAGTATTAATATAGGAAGTGTTACTGTAGTTTCCATAAAGGAAAAAACCTATTTCTTAGAACCAATGAGAACAAACAACATCGAAAGGTAGGGAAAGAATGTTTATCAAAAACAAAAAGATGGGATAGCGTTTAAGAAGAAATTCAAAAAAATGCATTGTAAATGTAGCGGTCAATATAAATACCTGGATTGACCTTGCCAGCTCGATAGTAGCATCAATCGCTGGAACATATCAAGGTTCTTTTTATCCTCTTGTATGCCCATCATCAAATTGGCTTTTCACTATTTCAACTCCTTGCCTGCAGAAAACAAATTAGACAACTATTATGACATATTCTCCACTACATGTTACATCTCTAAGAAATTACGAAATTGGATAAACAAAATAAGTTTCTCAGTTCAAGCAAGTTAGGGAAGCAACAAAGAAAGTGCACTATAAAGTACGACTGTCCCACACTTCTACATATTTAAAAACAATGAAGAAAATTCTCAATAGAATTGAAAGACTGCTAAAATTGTGAGAAAGACCAAAGTTATGCAAAACAAAGAAAGTCCTAGTTGCTCATAGGAAATGTGAGTATCTTTAAATTATTTATCTTTGAGCTTCTTCTTCCACAGTTTTGTAACAATTTCCTTGCTAGGAGGGTTCTTAGGCAAACTTGAAGGATCACAACTCACAAGGCAATGCCTTTGTGGTGAAGTACTGTATGGGTATAACTTTGTTAATCAAGAAAATGGTGTGCAACTTTTTTATGCAAATATTAATGAAGATTCACATTGAAGAAATGATGTCACTGAAAGAAGATGGACACAAGGAGACAAGTCTTCTAGAATATTCAATAGGATAAAATAATAAACTACCTAAATTAATGAATACATCTTACGAAGAGAATAAATCATTAAAAGATATTGAAACTAAACTATATAATTTATACTAAGAATACAAAAGATTATGTAATACTAACAAAGATCCTAAAACATTAGATAATTTAATTATGATAATATCTAATTTAGAATACGAATTAATAAAACATCTTACGTCAAGAGGATAAAAATGAAAATTAAACCAACCAATAATATACACGAAATACTTTACTTAAAAATAAATACTTATTACTTAATAACTATTTATCATCTAGAAAGTTACCATGCCTAATCCGCTCCCCCTACAAATGGTATCAGAGTTCAGTTATTTAAAAAATACAGCAGTAGCATATATGTTTGAATTTAGATTGGATTAAATGAACAAAAAACAAAAATATAAAGAACTAAAACAAATTATTTCAGAAAAACGTAAAGAATTAAAAATAAGAATAAAAAGACTACATTATAATATATTTGCCGGAGTGAGTGAAAACTCAATAATACACAAAAAGATGAAATATCAAAATTAGAATCACAAATAGATAGTTTAGAATATATATATCAACATGAACTATTCACAATAAAATGAACAAAGAGGAATTTATAATAGACGAAAAAATATATGAAAATCACGAAGGATTAAAAATAAAAATAGTATTTTCTAATCTAGGAAGAAGATATAAGAAAATAGGTGAACATTTATATTTAATGTTAGAAAAAAAAGAATTAAAATTAGAAGATAAATTGACAGCTATGGTAAGAATAGAAAGAGAAAATGAAGAAATAGATAGGAAAAAGGAAATAGAAAAAATAAAACAACAAACTACAGAAGAAATACGAAAAATAGAAGAAACTAAAAATAGTAGGATTGCTGAATTAGAAAAAGAACTATAAATGTTAAAAGATTTGTATGAAGAAAGACAAAAGGATAAAGGAAGAAAAAGATAAAGAACAAAAATTACTAAACGAGATAAATCAATTTAAAGAAAAATTAGAAATAAACAATAAAGAAATAAAAAAAACAAGGAATTAGAAATAAATAATATAAATGTTGAAGAGACAGATAATTATGATTCAGAAGATAGTGAAACATATACAGAAATATTAACAAACACAAAAAATTTAGAAATCAATGAAAAACAAGAAGTAATTAATGAAAAAAACTTAGAAAATATTAACATAGAAATAAATACTCTTGATAAAAAAGAAGATGAAAATATAATACCTAGAACATCAGAAATAAAAAAACCTACATATTATAAGAATAAGTTTAAAAGATATAATCTAAAGAATGAATATGACAAATGGACACCAAAACGAATAGTTAATAAAAATTATAACTTTTTAGACTTAGACTGTGTAATAGATACAGGAAAAATAATACAATTATGGATAGGATATATGACAAAACAATTATTAGATAATAATATAAACATAACAGATACACCAGAAATATATAGAAAGAACACTAATAGGAACCGTGAAATTATGGTTTTCAAATTCAACTGAATATAGCAAGAAGGTATTAAGAACTAATAAACTTACAGAAGGAACATCAGCAACAACAACTAAACTAACACCTATAGAATTATTAAAAAAATATGAAACAGTTATAAAAGATGAATTTGGTAGTATGACAACAATAGAAGAAGAACAAGATGAAAAAAAAGATACAAATAGGAATTTAATGTTAAAATTAGCAATATGTAATATGTGTTATATAGATGAATATACTTGCGCATTTAAAGAATATTATTATAAAGGAGCATATAATATAGAAAAAAATAAAGAAATAAGAAAATTATATTTTAATAAATTACCCGAACCATTTAGTTCAAAGATAATAAAGAGTTGGGAAGAAGCAAAAATAGTAGATACTCTAGGAGCAAGAATAAAGTTTTTACAACAATAGTATAGAAACTTATGTGAAAAATATAGAGAAGAATTAAAAATGGAAAAAACATTGATAAGAAATTTAGCATGTTGCAAAAATAAAATAACACCTCAATTCGGATGTGAAGAAAGATATTATAAGAAAAGAAAAAAACATAAGAAATATAAAAAATCAAAATATAATTATAAGAAACTAAGAAAAAGATATTATGTAAAAAATTATAAATACAAAAGACCATATAGAAAAAAGAAATCTATAAAGAATGTACTTGTTATAATTGTGGAAAATTAGGACATTTAGCTAAAGATTGTAAATTACCTAAAAATCCAAAAAATAAACAAATATCAGAAATAAAAATAGAAAATACAGAATATATGCAGATAGATTATATAGATTATGAATTAGAAAGTGAGGATAGTATATATGAAATTTCAGAAAATGAAACAGATAATGAAATAGATAGTAAAATAGATGAATCAAATGACTGAAGAAGATATAAAAACAAAGGAAGAATATTTAAATGATGAAGGAACAGACCAAAAAATAATATTTGACAGTAACATATTTGATGAAATAAAAGGAAAAGAATTAGACTTAAGTGTAGAAAAAATATTTAAAATACGAACAATAAGAAATCTATTTACTAAGAAAAAAGAAGAATATTATGTAGTATGCCAAAAGGAACATGTAATAGACTGTAGATACGCAAAAGGTAAAGCTAATATACCACTAGTAACAAAAAGAATAATTAATAAAGAGATAAATGATATAAAAAGTAGAGACCCAATAAAATACGTACACCTTGGAGGTACAGAGATATTAATAAAAGCATGTTTTAGAGAAGGAATAGATACACCAATAGAATTATATTTAGCAGATGATAGAATTATAAAACCTGTAGAAAAAAGCATAATAACTGCCATAAAAGGAAATTTAATATACCAAACATTTAAATTTATAATAAGTGCAAATTATTCAGTAGCGGTAACAGATAAAAATATAGATAAATCATTAGTATTATATTGGAAAATATCAGGAATAGAATTAACCCCAGGAAGTAAAATATTTACAGCAAGATGCAAAAATTTATATGTACTAACAACAAAACATAAAATAACAGGAAAAATAAGATTAACAAAATACGAATAGAAAGTCCATTCGAACAAATTATAAAAAAAACTAGATTATAATGATTATAGCTATAGAGACATAGATATAGAAGAAAATGTAGAAATAATAAATGATAGAATAAGTACAACGAAAAGAATAGCTAATGAAACACCAGACTCATCAAGCTTATCAAAAAGAACAAGTTATGAAATAAATTCAACAAATAATTTAAACCAATATTACATAACAGGAAAGGTAAATGGAAAAGAATATTTAATACTCTTAAATACAGGACAAGAAGAAAATTATATAGCAAAATATCTAGTAAAAATAAAGAAATAAAAACTGATAATGATGTATGCCCAGATCTACCAAGAAGCTTAATAAATAGTAAAAATATAGCAGAAAAAATAATAATAATAGGAATTAGAAAAATAAAAATAGAATTTGAAGTAAAGGAAGAAATGCAAAAGGCAGATATAATATTAGGAATAAAATGGCTAGAACAAGTAAAACCATATAATATAGAACATACACAATTAACCTTAACATATAACAGAGAAAAATTATTCTTAAGAAGAGCCTTAACATAAAATAAAAACATATTTATTAATGAAGATTGCAGTAGAAGGATATTACAGTAGATATTATACGCCTATGATAGATACAAGAGCAGAAGCTAATCTATGTAGTTATACTTGCTTACCAGAAAGCAAATGAGATAAATTAAAAACACCAATAATAGTTAAAGGATTTAATAATGAAGGAAGTTTAATTACTTATAAAGCTAGGAATGTAAAAATACAAGTATGGGATAAAATATTAATAATAGAAGAAATTTATAATTATGAACTAACATCAAAAGATATACTTTTAGGAATGTCGTTTTTAGATAAATTATACCCACATATAATAACTAGAACAAATTGGTGGCTTACAACACCATGTAAAAAGAAAGTAAGAGCAAAAAAAGTTAATAATAAAATAAGAAAGAAAACTGATTAGATAAAAGGAAGCGAAAAAATTACACAAATGTTAGAAAATATAAAAAAATACTGAAGATACAATAGAACTAGTTGTATTTTCGATAAATAAAACATAAATAACTATATTTTCAATAAATAAGATAGAAATAATTAAGAAAAAATTAGAACAATTATATAGTGAAGATCCATTAAAAGGATGGGAAAAACATAAAACTACTATAAAAATTGAATTAATAGATAAAAATAGCATAATAACCCAGAAACCATTAACATATAATTTTGACGATTTAAAAGAATTTAAAATGCATATAGATGAATTATTAGAAAAACAATATATACAAAAAAGTAATAGTAAACATAATAGTCCAGCATTTGTAGTAAATAAACATAGTGAACAAAAAAGAGAAAAAAGTAGAATGGTTATTGACTATAGAAATTTAAATGCAAAGACTATGACATATAATTATCCAATACCAAATAAGATATTAAAAATAAGACAAATACAGGGATATAAATATTTTAGTAAATTCGATTGTAAATCAGGATTTTACCATTTAAAGTTAGAAGAATGTAAAGAATTAACCGCATTTACGGTACCACAAGGATTTTATGAATGAAACGTATTACCATTTGGATATAAAAATGCACCAGGTAGTTATCAACATTTCATGGATAGTTATTTTAAATAATTATCTAATTGTATAGTATATACAGATGATATATTATTATATACAAAAACTAAAGAAGAACATTTAAAATTATTAGGACAATTTACAGATATAATAGAAAAATCGGGAATAAGTCTAAGTGAAAAGAAAGTTGAAATCATGAAAAATCAAATAGAATTTTTAGGAATACAAATAGATAAGAGTGGAGTAAAAATGCAACAACATATAGTACAAAAAATAATAAATTCGAAAGAAGAATTAGATACAAAAAAGAAATTGCAATCATTTTTAGGATTAGTAAACCAAGTAAGGGAATATATTCCAAAATTAGCAGAAACTTTAAAACCACTACAAAAAAAATGAAAAAGGATGTAGAATATAATTATAATGAAGAAGATAAAAAGCAAGTTCAGAAAATAAAATTACTTTGTAAAGAATTACCAAAACTACAATTTCCAGATGAAAATAGAAAATTTATATATATAGTAGAAGCAGATGCTAGTGAATGTAGTTATGGAGGAGTACTTAAATACCGATATGAAGCAGAAAAATTAGAACACCATTAGAGTTACTTCTCAGGTACGTTCAATGAAATAGAAATAAAATTGGAAATAAATAGGAAAGAATTATGTTCATTATATAAATGTTTGTTATCATTTCAGCCATATATTATATTTAACAAGTTTATTGTACGAACGGATAATACACAGGTACGTTGGTAGTTAACAAAAAAAATACAAAATTCAGTTACAACAAAAGAGATTCGGAGACTAGTCTTGAATATATTAAATTTCACATTTATAATTGAAGTAATTTGTACTAACAAAAATGTTATTGCAGATTACATATCAAGACATAGCTACACAGACTGATATAATAGAAGAGGATACTCTAGAAAAAATACTCAACACCCTAACTACGCTTTCAATAAAAGTGGACAGTATGTGTAATGAAATAGAAAAGCTAAAGACTAATGAAGTTAAATTGAAGTCTATAGCTACAAATTAACTAACTCAGCAGTGTGCAGAGCTATGTCGATCGGAAGACATTAAAGTTCCAGAGTTAGAAGGAGATGATGGGACACTCCATAAAACCCATAACGCTTATCAATCCACTTCTGCTGGTACAAACAGAGGAGTTAGTAGACAAAGATATCAGAACATGAATATGAATAAGATATTTGAAAAATCATTTATACCAAAAACACAAAAAGACCCCTTGTTCATAGCCCCACAAATTACCACATACCGAGATAGTCTGAACTAAGACAAAAAAGTTTACAACTATACAACCCAAAAATACATAGAAAATATCTACAGGGTACAAACTTTCCTAAACCTTAACCCAGAGCTACAAATATCAAAGAACCAAACACAAACTATATAACCCAAAAATTACAAGGATACAATAAGCTAATTGCACTACCAAAAACTAACCCAAGCTTAATAAAAACCTGTTTTGACTATGGATTATTAAATACCATATATACCCAAGACGGAGAAGAACTAACAACTATGGAAGAATTACATTAAATATTCACCACCTATAAAAGAATAATCAAAGGAAATCTATTTCATATAAAGTGTTATATTGCACCAGCAGAGATATTATATGACGAAATAAAACCAGTTATACAAGTCGTAAAAATAGGATTAACCAGAGATATGATTATACCGGAAGATATTATGCAACAGCCAGAGATACCCAGAATTGAGATACCTGATTTCTACGCAAATAAACGACTCATCGGACTAGCTACAATTATTCAAGAATTAGCAAATAATTATACCAATGGAAATTCAATATGAAGTAATTATTCAAGATACCATCAGATGATTTATTCAAATTCAAAAGAACTACAACAAGCAGATATGGAAGATGTTAGGCAATGGATAATGACATTACTTAACCTAGAAAAATAATCTACTGCAAGAGCAATTAAGAGAGGATTTATTTCAGACGGATTATTGACAAGATATTGCAAGATAATTGGACACAAATATCCAGACCATGAATGTTCGAGATGTAATGGAGAAGATAATATTATCCCAGAAGTTCGCCTAGAGTAAAAGAATCAAGAAGATAAGCATGCCAGCTGGAAAAAAGATAAAAAATCAACAGATACGAACAAAAGATAAAAAGAAAACGGAACAAAAATAGACAAAGCATTAAAGGAAGAAAGTGACATATGGAGAAAAGAAAAAGCTAACTTTGAAATATACGTAAATAGCTTTAGCCTTTTTGACTTTTTTTTGTTTCATTTATTAGCTTTCACCATTATTGTCTTTTTAGGACAAATGTATAGAGGAAACGTGTAAAGACATATTAGGATAGCCTTTTTTCTTTTGTAATATTAGAACCATGTAAATTATTCATTCTCTGATTATAGATAGAGGCATAAAAGGCAGCAGAGAAGGCAAGCCTTCATGTGTTGAAGCACAAATTCTCTCTCCTGTCGGCAACAAATATTTTTCTTAGTTATTAAAAAACAGATTTATTTCAATGGAAAAAGCTATGGAGGAACAAACCTCAGAAATATCAAACCTACCCGAACAGGTATATTTATTTATGATTATGAATAGCTAATTCATAATTTCCAACAATCGTGGTATGATAAAATAAATTCATGTTAGTTACTTTATAGTAGAATTATTCAAAGAATAATATGTTAAGACGTTTATTAGCAAAGTGGAAAAAGAGAAAAATCCCTAAGAACTATGTCATCCTAAAGGTGAAACCAATGAGGCAAGAAGCCATGGTGGGGAGTAACTAGAGTAGAGGCACTGTTTAAGGAAAAAGTATCCAGATTACCATGCTAATAGTGACCGAAGAACATGTTATTTAAGAATAATCTAGTATATAGTAATCTAAGATGACCATATTTTGTTATGTACATGATTGAAGGGAATATTTTGAAAATTGCAATTTTATGAAAATGAATAATTATTTATCTGATGTAATGGTAGACAAATTTAAAATACTTATTTTGTATGCACTTAAGGATATAAAAGTAGTAGATATAAGAAAAATCATATTAGAAAAAGAATTTGGTAAATATTATATGACTAGAATAAATTACATAGTATACCTACCTAACTACTCTGACAAATACTTACCATGATAAATTACATATATCTAGAATTTTTGAAAAAATATATGAGAAACATACAGTTAATAGAAAAACAGATGAAAGTAAATTTAGCCAAATACATGGAAACTAAAGATATAAAATACATAGAATTTCTTAATGAAAATACGCAAGAACTACTTAGACTAAAACAAACAACTACAAAATATTATAATAAAATATTTAGTCAATTTTAAATGATAGATAATCTTAAAGTCTTAATCTTATATATACTTAGAGATGTAGAAATTATTGATATTAAGAAAATAATATTAGAAAAAGTATTAGACTATGAAATTGAAACTATAAATTGGATAGCACAGTTATACCTGGATAATTACCCAGATGGATATTATTCAGATTAAGAGATGTTAGAATACATAAAAAAAACTAGAGAAAATCAAGATAATCTAAATGAAGAAATTAATTATAGAAACCGAATTAGAAAAATAATAGAGAATCTAAAAGAAAAATTAATATGGAGAAAAAACCTTAGAAAATTTAGGAAAAAGTACATGTGATAGTTTATATAATTTTAAAAACTCGCTATGAGAAGAACAACACAAGATAATAAATAACATTGAAAATCTAGAATTAGATATACATTATAGTACAATTAGGATAAATTATTATACAGAAATCTGTAACTCTTGCAATTACTACAAGATAAAATGATAAACTATGAATATTTAAAATATTGGAGACAAAATATGGATGAAATAATATTATTAGAAAAATTACGAAAGATAATGTAATTGGATATTTATCACCCCCAAGATATGAATATCGATAAAACTAACACAAATAGATTTAAAATAGAAATATATAGAGAAGTTAAGAAATATCCACGCACAAAGAAAAATAGATCCATTTAGCATATATAATAGATCTATTATCCAAGTTAGTTATCCGCACCTTTGTAGGGGGTACGGATTAGGCATGGTAACTTTACTAGGTGATAAATACTTATTAACCATTTGTAGGGGGGTGCGGATTAGGCATGGTAACTTTACTAGATGATAAATATTTATTAAGTAATAAGTATTTATTTTTAAGTAAAGTATTTCGTGTATATTATTCGTTGGTTTAATTTTCATTTTTATCCTCTTGACTTAAGATGTTTTATTAATTCATATTCTAAATTAGATATTATCGTAATTATATTATCTAATGTTTTAGAATCTTCGTTAGTATTACATAATCTTTTGTATTCTAGGTATAAACTATATAGTTTAGTTTCAATATCTTTTAATGATTTATTCTCTTCGTAAGATGTATTCATTAATTTATGTAGTTTATTATTTTATCCTATTGAAATTTTAGCAATTTCTGTGTAGTATTTTATTCTAACTTAGCTATATTCAATGCATAGGTTTATGTTCTTTATCTGATTAACTAGTATTTATTGTTCATGTATAGGTAATTTTCCATCTGTATTAAATAATTTTTCGTATGTATTAAATAAATCATTATCTGTATCTTTTTTTTCTAAGGTTAATTTCATTTTAAGTAATTTTTCTTCTAGTTGTCTTTTTTCTATTCCAAGTTGATTTCTGTAATTAACTTCTTCATATATCCAATTTTGCCTTTCTCTAATTTTTTTTTATATATTCTAACATTTATTTATTCTAAATAATATCCATCTGAATCTAAGTAATATTGATGTTCATAATATATGTGTAAGTTTTCTTTACTGTTTAATAATTCTTTCTCTTCATAATCTTGTAATTTTTCCCATATTATTTTCTTTATATCTATAATTTCTATATCTCTAAGTATATATAAAACGAGTATTTTAATATCATCTGTCATTTAAGCTTGATAATATTTTTCAGTTGTTTGTTTTAGTCTTAGTAGTTCTTGCATATTTTCATTAAGAAATTCTATATATTTTATATCTTTAGTTTCCATGTATTTGTCTAAATTTACTTTCATCTGTTTTTCTATTAACTGTATGTTTCTCATATCTTTTTCCAAAAATTCTAGATATATGTAATTTATCATGGTAAGTATTTGTTAGAGTAGTTAGGTAGGTATGGTATGTAATTTATTCTAGTCATATAATATTTACCAAATGCTTTTTCTAATATAATTTTTCTTATATCTACTACTTTTACATCCTTAAGTGCATACAAAATAAGTATTTTAAATTTATCTACCATTACATCAGATAAATAATTATTCATTTTCATAAAATTGCTATTTTCAAAATATTTCCTTCAGTCATGTACATAACAAAATATGGTCATCTTAGATTACTATATACTAGATTATTCTTAAATAACATGTTCTTCGATCACTATTAGCATGGTAATCTGGATATTTTCCCTTAAATAGCGCCTCTACTCTGGTTACTCCCCATCACGGCTTCTTGCCTCATTGGTTTCACCTTTAGGATGACATAGTTCTTAGGGATTTTTCTCTTTTTCCACTTTGCTAATAAACTTCGTAACATATTATTCTTCGAATAATTCTACTATGAAGTAACTAATATGAATTATTTTATCATACCATGATTGTTGGGAATTATGAATTTAGCTATTCATAATCATAAATAAATATACCTGTTCGGGTAGGTTTTATATTTCTAAGGTTTGTTCCTCCATAGCTTTTTCCATTGAAATAAATCTGTTTCTTAATAACTAAGCAAAATATTTGTTGTGGACAGGAGAGAGTTTTTGCTTCAACACATGAAGGCTTGCCTTTTCTGCTGCCTTTTATGCCTCTATCTATGATCAGAGAATGAATAATTTACATGGTTCTAATGTTACAAAAGAAAAAAGGCTATCCTAATATGTCTTTACACGTTTCCTCTATACATTTGTCTTAAAAAGACAATAATGGTGAAAGCTAATAAATGAAAAAAGAAAAAGTCAAAAAGGCTAAAGCTATTTACATGATTTACGTATATTTCAAAGTTAGTTTTTTCTTTTCTCCATATGTCACTTTCTTCCCTTAATGTTTTGTCTATTTTTGCTCCATTTTCTTTTTATTTTTTTGTTCGTATCTGTTGATTTTTTATCTTCTTTCCAGCTGACATACTTATCTTCTTGATTCTTTTATTCTAGGCGGACTTCTGGGATAATATTATCTTCTCCATTACATCTCGAACATTGATGGTCTGGATATTTGTGTCCAATTATCTTGCAATATCTTGCCAATAATCCATCTGAAATAAATCCTCTCTTAATTGCTCTTGGAGTAGATTGTTTTTCTGAATTAAGTAATGTCATTATCCATTGCCTAACATCTTCCATATCTGCTTGTCGTAGTTCTTTTGAATCTGAATAAATCATTTGATGTTCTCTTGAATAATAGCTCCATATTGGATTTCCATTGGTATAATTATTTGCTAATTCTTGAATAATTGTAGCTAGTCCAATGAGTCGTTTATTTGCGTAGAAATCAGGTATTTCAATTTTGGGTATCTCTAGATAATCCTATTTTTACGACTTGTATAACTGGTTTTATTTTGTCGTATAATATCTCTACTGGTGCAGTATAACACTTTATATAAAATAGATTTTCTTTGATTATTCTTTTATAGGTGGTGAATATTTTATGTAATTCTTCCAAAGCTGCTAGTTCTTCTTCGTCTTGGCTATTTATTGTATTAAATAATCCATAGTAAAACAGGTTTTTATTAAGTTTGGGTTAGTTTTGGGTAGTGCAATTAACTTGTTGTAACCTTGTAATTTTTGGGTTATATAGTTTGTGTTTGGTTCTTTGATATTTGTAGCTCTGGGGTTAAGGTTTAGGAAAGTTTGTACTCTGTAGATATTTTCTATGTATTTTTGGGTTGTATAATTGTAAACTTTTTTATCTTGGTTCAGACTATCTCGGTATGTGGTAATTTGTGGGGTATAAACAAGGGGTCTTTTTGTGTTTTTGGTATAAATGGTTTCTCAAATATCTTATTCATATTCATGTTCTGATATCTTTGTCTACTAACTCCTCTGCTTGTACCTGCAAAAGTGGATTGATAAGCGTTATGGGTTTTATGGAATGTCCCATCATCTCCTTCTAGCTCTGGAACTTTAATGTCTTCCGATCGACATAGCTCTGCACACTGCTAAGTTAGTTGATTTGTAGCTATAGACTTCAGTTTAACTTCATTAGGCTTTAGCTTTTCTATTTCATTACTCATACTGTCCACTTTCATTGAAAGCATAGTTAGGGTGTTGAGTATTTTTTCTAGAGTATCCTCTTCTATTATATCAGTCTGTGTAGCTATGTCTTGATATGTAATCTGCAATAACATTTTTGTTAGTACAAATTACTTCAATTATAAATGTGAAATTTAATATATTCAAGACTAGTCTCCGAATCTCTTTTGTTGTAACTGAATTTTGTATTTTTTTTGTTAACTACCAACGTACCTGTGTATTATCCGTTCGTACAATAAACTTGTTAAATATAATATATGGCTGAAATGATAACAAACATTTATATAATGAACATATTTTTTCCTATTTATTTCCCATTTTATTTTTGTTTCATTGAACGTACCTGAGTAGTATCTACAATGGTGTTCTAATTTTTCTTCTTCATATCGGTATTTAAGTACTCCTCCATAACTACATTCATTAGCATCTGCTACTACTATATATATAAATTTTCTATTTTCATCTGGAAATTGTAGTTTTGGTAATTCTTTACAAAGTAATTTTATTTTCTGAACTTACTTTTTATCTTCTTCATTATAATTATATTCTACATTCTTTTTTAATTTTTTCTGTAGTGGTTTTGAAGTTTATGCTAATTTTGAAATATATTCCTTACTTGGTTTACTAATCCTAAAAATGATGGTAATTTCTTTTTTGTATTTAATTCTTCTTTCGAATTTATTATTTTTTGTACCATATGTTGTTGCATTTTTACTCCACTCTTATCTATTTGTATTCCTAAAAATTCTATCTGATTTTTCATAATTTCAGCTTTCTTTTCACTTAGACTTATTCCCAATTTTTTTATTATATCTGTAAATTGTCCTGATAATTTTTAAATGTTCTTCTTTAGTTTTTGTATATAATAATATATCATCTATATACACTATACAATTAGATAATTGTTTAAAATAACTATCCATGAAATATTGATATCTACCTGGTGCATTTTTATATCCAAATGGTAATACGTGCCATTTATAAAATCCTTGTGGTACCGTAAATGCGGTTAATTCTTTAGATTCTTCTTCTAACTTTAAATGGTAAAATTCTGATTTATAATCAAATTTATTAAAATAATTATATCCCTGTATTTGTCTTATTTTTAATATCTTATTTGGTATTGGATAATTATATGTCATAGTCATTGTATTTAAATTTCTATAGTTAATAACCATTCTACTTTTTCCTTTTTTTTATTCACTATGTTTATTTATTATAAATGCTGGACTATTATGTTTACTGTTACTTTTTTGTATATATTGTTTTTCTAATAATTCATCTATATGCATTTTAAATTCTTTTAAATCGTCAAAATTATATATAAATGATTTCTGGATTATTATGCTATTTTTATCTATTAATTTAATTTTTATAGTAGTTTTATGTTTTTCTCATCCTTATAATGGATCTTCACTATATAATTGTTCTAACTTTTTCTTAATTATTTCTATCTTATTTATTGAAAATATAGTTATTTCTATTTTATTTATCGAAAATACAACCAGTTCTATTGTATCTTCAGTATTTTTTATATTTTCTAACTTTTGTATAATTTTTTCTCTTCCTTTTATCCAATCAGTTTTCTTTCTTATTTTATTATTAACTCTTTTTGCTCTTACTTTCTGTTTATATGGTGTTATAAATGACCAATCTGTTCTAGTTATTATATGTGGGTATAATTTATCTAAAAACGACATTCCTAAAAGTATATCTTTTGATGTCAGTTCATAATTATAAATTTCTTCTATTGTTAATATTTTATCCCATGCTTGTATTTTTAGATTCCTAGCTTTATAAGTAATTAAACTTCCTTCATTATTAAATCTTTTAACTATTATTGGTGTTTTGAATTTATCCCATTTGCTTTTTGGTAAACAATTATATCTACATACATTAGCTTCTGCTCCTGTATCTATCGTAGGCGTATAATATCTACTGTAATATCCTTCTACTACTATCTTCATTAATATATATATTTTTATTTTATGTTAAGGATCTTCTTAAGAATAATTTCTCTCTGTTATATGTTAAGGTTAATTGTGTATGTTCTATATTATATGGTTTTACTTGTTCTAGCCATTTTATTCCTAATATTATATCTGTTTTTTGCATTTCTTCCTTTACTTCAAATTCTATTTTTATTTTTCTAATTCTTATTATTATTTTTTTCTGCTATATTTTTACTATTTATTAAGCTTCTTGGTAGATCTGGGCATATATCATTATCAGTTTTTATTTCTTGATTTTTTACTAGATATTTTGCTATATAATTTTATTCTTGTCCTGTATTTAAGAGTATTAAATATTCTTTTCCGTTTACCTTTCCTGTTATGTAATATTGGTTTAAATTATTTGTTGAATTTATTTCATAACTTGTTCTTTTTTATGACCTTGATGATTCTGGTTTTTCATCAGCTATTCTTTTCGTTGTACTTATTCTATCATTTATTATTTCTAAATTTTCTTCTATATCTATGTCTCTATAGCTATAATCATTATAATGTATTGTTTTTATAATTTGTTCAAATGGACTTTCTATTTGTATTTTGTTAATCTTATTTTTTCCTGTTATTTTATGTTTTGTTGTTAGTACATATAAATTTTTTTGCATCTTGCTGTAAATATTTTACTTCCTGGGGTTAATTCTATTCTTGATATTTTCCAATATAATACTAATGATTTATCTATATTTTTATCTGTTACCGCGACTGAATAATTTTCACTTATTATAAATTTAAATTTTTGGTATATTAAATTTCCTTTTATGGCAGTTATTATCCTTATTTCTACAGGTTTTATAATTCTATCATCTGCTAAATATAATTCTATTGGTGTGTCTATTCCTTCTCTAAAACATGCTTTTATTAATATCTCTGTACCTCCAAGGTGTACATATTTTATTGGGTCTCTACTTTTTATATCATTTATCTCTTTATTAATTATTCTTTTTGTTACTAGTGGTATACTAGCTTTACCTTTTGCATATCTACAGTCTATTACATGTTCCTTTTGGCATACTACATAATATTCTTCTTTTTTCTTAGTAAATAGATTTCTTATTGTTGGTATTTTAAATATTTTTTCTACACTTAAGTCTAATTCTTTTCCTTTTATTTCATCAAATATGTTACTGTCAAATATTATTTTTTGGTTTGTTCCTTCATCATTTAAATATTCTTCCTTTGTTTTTATATCTTCTTCTGTCATTTGATTCATCTATTTTACTATCTATTTCATTATCTGTTTCATTTTCTGAAATTTCATATATACTATCCTCACTTTCTAATTCATAATCTATATAATCTATCTGCATATATGCTGTATTTTCTATTTTTATTTCTGATATTTGTTTATTTTTTGAATATTTAGGTAATTTACAATCTCTAGCTAAATGTCCTAATTTTCCACAATTATAACAAGTATATTCTTTTATAGATTTCTTTTTTCTATATGGTCTTTTGTATTTATAATTTTTTACATAATATCTTTTTCTTGGTTTATTGTATTTATATTTTGATTTTTTATATTTCTTATATTTTTATGTCTTTTTCTTATATTTCTTCACATCCGAATTGGGGTGCTATTTTATTTTTGCAACATGCTAAATTTCTTATCAATGTTTTTTCCATTTTTAATTCTTCTCTATATTTTTCATTTAAGTTTCTATACCATTGTTGTAAAAAATTTATTCTTGCTCCTAGAGTATCTACTATTTTTGCTTCTTCCCAACTCTTTATTTTCTTTGAACTAAATGATTCGGGTAATTTATTAAAATATAATTTTCTTATTTCTTTACTTTCTTCTATATTATATGCTCCTTTTTAATAATATTCTTTAAATGCGCAATTATATTCATCTATATAACACATATTACATATTGCTAATTTTAACATTAAATCCCGATTTGTATCTTTTTCTTCATCTTGTTCTTCTTTTATTGTTGTCATACTACCAAATTCATCTTTTATAGCTGTTTCATATTGTTTTAATAATTCTATAGGTGTTAGTTGATAACGCTCAATCTACAGCTCTCGTGGGAGTGTAAAGCGGTCGTTAGCAAATATAGAACCCAACTGGGTTGGGTATCGATCCCTCAGAGAATAGCTTGGCCAACAAGTAAGCAAAATTACTAAACTTTTAGTGCAAGTCTCGTAAAAAGGGGGGATTTGTAATGTGTCACCAAAACAATTAAAGTAAAAGCTAAAAATAGCAAAGTAAAAGAGAAAGATTGTTACGTAAGTTGTAAACAATGAGAATTGAGGCGTTGGGGTTATGTCCACCTTCTGAGTTATACGTCTCTATTGGCTATGAGTGTGTAGAATTCTGACATGCATGTGCTTATAGAGAATTGTATTCGATGGTAAATCTAGGCGTCTTTCGACCTATTCGAGGATTATTTCACTTTAACTCTTTCGAGCTTAAAGCGTGTCTAACGGTACGAATTCTCCAAGAGGTTAATCCAGTTACGGCACTAACTTTTTAATAGGGGATGGGACCCTACTACCTTGACATTATCTCTTTTCCAGACAAATAACCTTTCTTTCGAACAAGTTAAATGTTAGACTGGCGTATTCTTGCGTTTGCAACCACAAAGAATATAGATTAAGATGAAGAGAATAATGATATAAGCAGCATATGTGTCACGAACTCACAAACTCACAGCAATAGATAGTATCTCATACGGCTTCCATAACCCCAACAGAGAAGTTTAGTTACCCATGAATGCGAAGGAGATCACTATTGACATTGTTATTATACCACAATATTGATTGATTCCGTGTAGCACAAATATGGTAGGCGTAAGACATGAATTCCTTAGCAAAGTAACAATTCTCGTGTTGCGGAATTTAAGAATACATTAATAGAAGAAGAAAAATAGAATTAATGGAAAGATTAGAATTGTTGGAAGAGTAGAAAAGATTAGAAGGTAAGAAGATTGTTAGAAGATGTCTTAAAATCTCTAGCATGATAAGGTATTTATAATACCCATATCCTAATCCTACTAGGCTAATGAAATATCTAACCAAATTCTACTAAGCTTATAAAATACTTAACCCAATTGTACTAGGTTAATGTAACATTCTCCTAATCCAAATAAACTAATGAAATACTTAACCCAATTGTACTAGGTTAATGTATCATTGTCCAAATCCAACTAAGTTACTGCAAGTCCCCAAAGTCTTCAGAAATGTTGTTTTAGCCCGGGACAGATTTTTCATGCATCACTTTTGGTCCTTTAGGCGTCCAAGCTCCCTTTCCTTCCTTCGTGAGCTTTCTTTGGCGTCAAGTAAGCCATAAAATGCTGAATTCTGCATCATTTATACCTGAAACTTAGATAATCATGTTCGTTAGCTCACTTACCGGAAAATGGACTAAAAGTGCATGAAATATATAATTTGTTCTCAAAACTAGGCTAAAATATGGGCAAAATATATTGATATAGGCGCGTAATATCGCCTATCATCATTAGTTTAGTTGTTGTTGATGATGTTCCTTCTGTAGGTTTATTAGTTCTTAATACCTTCTTGCTAATTTTGGTTAAATTTGAAAACCATAATTTCACTGTTCCTATTAGTGTTCTTTCTATATATTATGGTGCATCTGTTATGTTTATATTATTATCTAATAATTATTTTGTCATATATCCTATCCATAATTGTATTGTTTTTTCTTTATCTATTACACAGTCTAAGTCTAAAAAGTTATAATTTTTATTAACTATTTGTTTTGGTGTCCATTTGTCGTATTTATTCTTTAGATTATATCTTTTAAACTTATTCTCATAATATGTAGGTTTTTTTATTTCTGATGTTCTAGGTAATATATTTTCATCTTTTTTTTTATCAAGAGTATTTATTTCTGTGTTGATATTTTTTAAGTTTTCTTCATTAACTACTTCTTGTTTTTCATTGATTTCTAAATTTTTTGTATTTGTTAATATTTCTTTATATGTTTCACTATCTTCTGAATCATAATTATCTGTCCCTTCAACATCTATATTATTTATTTCTAATTCCTTGTTTTTTATTTCTTTATTGTTTATTTCTAATTTTTCTTTAAATTGATTTATCTCGTTTAGTAATTTTTGTTCTTTATCTTTTTCTTCCTTTTTCTTTTGTCTTTCTTCATACCAATCTTTTAACATTTGTAGTTCTTTTTCTAATTCAGCAATCCTACTATTTTTAGTTTCTTCTATTTTTCGTATTTCTTCTGTAGTTTGTTATTTTATTTTTTCTATTTCCTTTTTCCTATCTATTTCTTCATTTTCTCTTTCTATTCTTACCATAACTGTCAATTTATCTTCTAATTTTAATTCTTCTTTTTCTAACATTAAATATAAATGTTCACCTATTTTCTTATATCTTCTTTCTAGATTAGAAAATACTATTTTTATTTTTAATCCTTCGTGATTTTCATATATTTTTTCATCTATTATAAATTCCTCTTTGTTCCTTTTATTGTGCATAGTTCATGTTGATATATATATATATATATATATATATATATATATATATATATATATATATATATATATATATATATATTCTAAACTATCTATTTGTGATTCTAATTTTGATATTTCATCTTTTTGTGTATTTATTGAGTTTTCACTCACTCCGACAAATATATTATAATGTAGTCATTTTATTCTTATTTTTAATTCTTTACGTTTTTCTGAAATAATTTGTTTTAGTTCTTTGTATTTTTGTTCTTTGTTCATTTAATCCAATCTAAATTCAAACATATATGCTACTGCTGTATTTTTTAAATAACTGAGGTCTGATACCATTTGTAGGGGGGTGCGGATTAGGCATGGTAACTTTACTAGATGATAAATACTTATTAAGTATAAAAAGAAGACGGAGCAAAAATAGACAAAGAATTAAAGGAAGAAAGCGACGTATGGAGAAAATAAAAAGCTAACTTTGACATATACGTGAATCGTGTAAATAGCTTTAGCCTTTTTGACTTTTTCTTGTTTCATTTATTAGCTTTCACCATTATTGTCTTTTTAGGACAAATGTATAGAGGAAACATGTAAAGACATATTAGGATAGCCTTTTTTCTATTGTAACATTAGAACCATGTAAATTATTCATTCTCTGATTATAAATAGAGGCATAGAAGGCACAGAATCAGTAGAAAGTAATGTATCCATCAACTTGACAGCAGATAGAGAAAGATCCTTAAATATTTCCCTGATACACCGTCTGTAAGGATGTAATGGTTTAAATATTGTTGAATGATGTAATTGTATCCCAATAATTTTGAGATGGTGATCCACAAAGCTTAAAAATCTTATGTAGCTGCTCCACTTACAAGGAGAAAAAAGTTCATGTATTTAAGATGTAAAAAAATAATTCTAAGACAGGAAAAACACACAAATAAAATTAATCAGGCATAATTTTTCTTAAAAAGAACACAAACAAAATTTCAGTTGATGAACACGTACCAATGAGTAAAAAGCACCATTAAGAAATTAAGGCTCAATCAGTTCTCTTTTATTTGCCTAAACTCACGTGACCTGTTACTCCCGTCAGATAACTAATAAATAATACATATGCTATGCCTAAATTTACTCCACAAATACATAATATCTAAAGAAATAAGACACTTGTTGTCCAAACAATAAAGCATTTGGGGAAATTAACTGCATAAGGTATTAAAGGTTTTTTTTTTACATTCTTTCCATCGAAATGTTAAGAAGCACCTAAATTATCTCAAATACATTAAACTATCAAATACAACATCTATTTTCAAAGGAAGGAGCTAAGGTTGGCATTTAAAAGATTAGTAATAACCAAGAGCCATATAATAAGTAATATAAAATTGAATTGACAATAAAATAAATTTGTTATCGAGAGTGCGCTGACTAGTTTAACTCTTACTTGAAAATTTTACAAAAATTAATGAAAATGATATTCAGTATTATATGTCCCAAATAGTGTTTGAAGAATGGTCCCCTAATGTATGTTCTCTTTGGCTGCACCAGATCAATCCATCAATTACAACTTTCAGTTTTAGAAATAGTATATCCAACAGAACAAGAGACATACAAGATTATGTTATGTTTATTAGCAATATTTATGAAAATCCAATAAGTGCAGTTAGGTCACGATCACTCTACTTTTCATGTATCAACTGGTTGCTTCCTCTAGGAATTGTTAAATGTTATAAGACATGAGATCTAAAAGCATATATGCTAGAGACTTGTCTTTTTAAGCTTAACTTATTACTGAAATGTTAGTGATGCTTTGTGCCTCCTTGTTAACCTTTTATACAGTTTATGTATCCATTAGCCACAAATATGTCATCACCAATTATGTGTCACTCTTATTTTATCTTATTTCTGGTTTACACAGTTTAAAAATTAAATGTTGATTTTCATTTCTTTGCAAAGTAATGTATGTTTCTTGGAAAGGGAAATTCTTGACTTTTGATGTAAAAGCCTCACTATTAAACCTCACCAAGATAAAGGCCTTGAAGCTAAAATACAACCTTCTCTCCACCGAATCTCTACCATAATTTACAACCTATGGATAATTTATAGCTCTATACAATGAGATTCTTTCAAAAGAGAAGTTGTGGTGCAAAAGATGTTACCCAACTGGACAGAATATATGTGCTGCAAAAGTAAAATTTAAAATTTTTGATGACATCAAACAAGCAAGGAAAATCTTTAGCTTGATACAACCCATCCCTAGTTTTTTTGAATAGCAACTTCGAAAGTATATCTTACAATCAACTACTTAAGATCCCATTTGGTCTATAACACAAACCACCTCTAGATTTTAGAGTCAATCTGACATTTAACTACTTGAGTTAGTAAATCTAAACATTTTCCAATCATAACAGTCCTATATATATTGTCAGGGGTCTATCGGAAATAACTTTACTTTATTTTGAGGTAGTGGTATGGACTGCATACACTTGACCTCCTCAGACCCCTCTTTATGGGAATATACTGGGTATGTTGTTATTGTTATAACAGTCATGTATAGCTAAAGTCAATCTACATATAAATTTAATATTACATATACAAGCCTAAAATAATGTATAACACCTACTGTGAAGATGACACAAGTTCTCTGAGCTAGCATCAAACTCTTCTTATAAATATGATTGGTCCCTATAGTAGTAGAGTAGAATATGTTCAACCGGACAAACTATTTCCTAACATATCATGAATTTTGCTTTTCTTATGATTTTTGCTACTTTTTTTACAGTATTGGTCTCATTTAGTGAATAGTATAGTAACTCAAATAATCCATCTTTTTTATCAGTTATTAAGGAAATGAAATAAGTTACCATCATGTTCAGTCGCTCAATTAACTAACATCAATCCCAAAGTAGTTCAGAGATAGTTGTTATCATCACATCATTGTAACTCAAAAATCTATAGTAATAAATCAATTGTTCTTTTCACTTTTCTTTCTTTCCATTATAAAACCACAATGTAACTCAAAAACCAATGTAAAGATCAACAAAAAAAAATTCAAACTTGCCAAGAAATATTCGATAAACAAACTAAAAATTATTGACCCTCAAAAAGTAAGGAAAGCCTTTTGGTCTAACACAATGGGTCCCTAATAGCTTTGGCGGTAAATGTTACATCTAACTATTTAAGATAATCTAATAGAGTCAGTCCCTAGTAGGCAATAGCTGTCTAAGTCAACCTTAACGCTACTACATGAGTTATTAAATGGCACCCATAAAGCCAAATTAAATCATCTAAATAAGTAAAGGTGACGTATCTACTAAGGAAATAACAGAAAACACTAATTAGGTAACATTGTCACAATACAATAATTATCAAATATAATTCTACAGGTTTTATAATTCTATCATCTGCTAAATATATTCTATTGGTGTATCTATTCCTTCTCTAAAACATGCTTTTATTAATATCTATGTACCTCCAAGGTGTACATATTTTATTGGGTCTCTACTTTTTATATCGTTTCTCTCTTTATTAATTATTCTTTTTGTTACTAGTGGTATACTAGATTTACCTTTTGCATATCTACAGTCTATTACATGTTCCTTCTGGCTTACTACATAATATTCTTCTTTTTTCTTAGTAAATAGATTTCTTATTGTTGGTATTTTAAATATTTTTTTTACACTTAAGTCTAATTTTTTTCCTTTTATTTCATCAAATATGTTGTTGTCAAATATTATTTTTTGGTCTTTTCCTTCATCATTTAAATATGCTTTCTTTGTTATTATTTTTATATCTTCTTCAGTCATTTGATTCATTTATTTCACTATCTATTTCATTATCTGTTTCATTTTCTAAAATTTCATATATACTATCATCACTTTCCAATTTATAATCTATATAATCTATCTGCATATATTCAGTATTTTCTATTTTTATTTTTGATATTTGTTTATTTTTTGGATTTTTAGGTAATTTACAATCTCTAGCTAAATGTCCTAATTTTCCACAATTATAACAAGTACATTCTTTTATAGATTTTTTTTCTATCTGGCCTTTTGTATTTATAATTTTTTACATAATATCTTTTTCTTGGTTTCTTGTATTTATATTTTGATTTTTTATATTTCTTATATTTCTTATGTCTTTTTCTTTTTCTTATAATATCTTTCTTCACATTCAAATTGGGGTGCTATTTTATTTTGGCAACATGCTAAATTTCTTATCAATATTTTTTCCATTTTTAATTCTTCTATATGTTTTTCACATAAGTTTCTATTCCATTGTTGTAAAACTTTTATTCTTGCTCCTAGAGTATGTACTATTTTTGCTTCTTCCCAACTTTTTATTACTTCTGAACTAAATGGTTCGGGTAATTTATTAAAATATAATTTTCTTATTTCTTTACTTTCTTCTATATTATATGCTCCTTTATAATAATATTCTTTAAATGCGCAATTATATTCATCTATATAACACATATTACATATTGCTAATTTTAGCATTAAATTCCTATTTGTATCTTTTTCTTTATTTTGTTCTTCTTCTATCATTGTCATATTACCAAATTCATCTTTTATAGTTGTTTCATATTTTTTTAATAATTCTATAGGTGTTAGTTTAGTTGTTGTTGATGATGTTCCTTCTGTAGGTTTGTTACTCTCTTTATCAGCTTAGTTATCCGCACCCCCCTACAAATGGTATCAGAGCACAGTAGTTTAAAAGATACGAAAGTGATATATATGTTGGAATTAGTTAAGTTAGATTTAGATTTAGTTAGATTTAAATTAGTTAAGTTAAATTTAGTTATTCATTAAATTAATTATGAGAAGACCATTTAAAAATAGAGAAGCTTTTAGAAAAATTAAAGAAAATTTAGTTAGTAATTATTTAGAATATATAAGTCTAAATAAAACAAAGGAAAATCCACAAAGATTAGCCTATTTAATTACATTAATATCTAGTATTGAAGCAAAATTAATAATCCATTTAAAATCTAGAAGAATGAGACATATACCACCTAATTATGATAAAATTAGATTTAGATATCCACCAAAATATTATAAACACAATTCAAATGAATAAAGAGCAAAAATACAAAAAATTAAAACAATTTATCTCTGAAAACGTAAAGAATTAAAAATAAGAAAAGAAAGATTACATTATAATATATTTGCCAGAGTTAGTAAAAATTCAATAAATATACAAAAAGATGAAATATCAAAATTAGAATCCCAAATAGATAGTTTAGAATATATATATCAACATGAACTATTCACAATAAAATGAATAAAGAAGAATTTATAATAGATGAAAAAATATATGAAAATCACGAAGGATCAAAAATAAAAATAGTATTTTCTAATCTAGGAAGAAGGTATAAGAAAATAGGAGAACATTTATATTTAATGTTAGAAAAAGAAGAATTAAAATTAGAAGATAAATTAACAGCAATGGTAAGAATAGAAAAAGAAAATGAAGAGATAGATAGAAAAAAAGAAATAGAAAAAATTAAACAACAATCTACGGAAGAAATACGAAAAATAGAAGAAACTAAAAATAGTAGAATTGCTGAACTAGAAAAAGAATTACAAATGTTAAAAGATTTATACGAACAAAGACAAAAAGAAAAAGAAGAAATAGATAAAGAACAAAAATTAATAAACGAGATAAATCAATTTAAAGAAAAATTAGAAATAAATAATATAGAGGTAGAAGAAACGGATAATTATGATTCAAAAGATAGTGAAACATATACGGAAATATTAACAAATATAAAAGATTTAGAAATTAACCAAAAACAAGAAAGAATTAATCAAGAAAACTTAGAAAATAATAATACAGAAATAAATACTCTTGACAAAAAAGAAGATGAAAATTTAATACCCAAAACAACAGAAATAAGAAAACCTATATATTATAAAAATAAATTTAAAAGATATAATGAATATGACAAATGGACACCAAAACAAATAGTTAATAAAAATTATAACTTTTTAGATTTAGACTATGTAATAGATACAGAAAAAACAATACAATTATGGATAGGATATATGACAAAACAATTATTAGATAATAATATAAACATAACAGATGCACCAGAATACATAGAAAAAACACTAATAGGATCAGTAAAATTATGGTTTACAAATTTAACTGAAAATAGTAAAAAAGTATTAAGAGCTAATAAACCTATGGAAGGAGCAGCATCAACAACAACTAAATTAACACCTATAGAATTATTGAAAAAATATGAAACAGCTACAAAAGATGAATTTGGTAGTATGACAACATTAGAAGAAGAACAAGATGAAGAAAAAGATACAAATAGAAATTTAATGATAAAATTAACAATATGTAATATGTGTTATATAGATGAATATACTTGCGCATTTAAAGAATATTATTATAAAGGAGCATATAGTATAGAAGAAAGTAAAGAAATAAGAAAATTATATTTTAATAAATTACCCGAACCATTTAGTTCAAAAATAATAAAAAGTTGGGAAGAAGCAAAAATAGTAGATACATTAGGAGCTAGAATAAAATTTTTACAACAATGGTATAGAAAGTTATGTGAAAAATATAGAGAAGAATTAAAAATGGAAAAAACATTAATAAGAAATTTAGCATGTTGCAAAAATAAAATAGCACCCCAATTTGGATGCGAAGAAAGATATTATAAGAAAAGAAAAAGACATAAGAAATATAAGAAATATAAAAAATCAAAATATAAATATAAGAAACCAAGAAAAAGATATTATGTTAAAAATTACAAAAATAAAAGACCATATAGAAAGAAAAAATCAATAAAAGAATGTACATGTTATAATTGTGGAAAGTTAGGACATTTAGCTAGAGATTGTAAATTACCTAAAAATCCAAAAAATAAACAAATATCCGAAATAAAAATAGAAAATACAGAATATATGCAAATAGATTATATAGATTATGAATTAGAAAGTGAAGATAGTATATATGAAATTTCAGAAAACAAAACAGCTATTGAAATAGATAGTGAGATAGATGAATCAAATGACTGAAGAAGATATAAAAATAATAACAAAGGAAGAATATTTAAATGACGAAGGAACGGAACAAAAGATAATATTTGACAGTAATATATTTGATGAAATAAAAGGAAAAGAGTTAGATTTAAGTGTAGAAAAAATATTTAAAATACCAACAATAAAAAATCTTTTTACTAGGAAAAAAGATGAATATTATGTAGTATGTCAAAAAGAACATGTAATAGACTGTAGATATGCAAAAGGAAAAGCTAGTATACCACTAGTAACAAAAAGGATAATTAATAAAGAAATAAATGATATAAAAAGTAAAGGAGATCCAATAAAATACGTACACCTCGGAGGTACAGAAATATTAATAAAAGCATGTTTTAGAGAAGGAATAGATACACCAATAGAATTATATTTAGCAGATGATAGAATTATAAAACCTATAGAAAAAAGCATAATAACTGCCATAAAAGGAAATTTAATATACCAAAAATTTAAATTTATAATAAGTGCAAATTATTCAGTAGCAGTAACAGATAGAAATATAGATAAATCATTAGTATTATATTGGAAGATATCAGGAATAGAATTAACCCCAGGAAGTAAAATATTTACAGCAAGATGTAAAAATTTATATGTATTAACAACAAAACATAAAATAACAGGGAAAAATAAGATTAATAAAATACAAATAGATAGCCCATTTGAACAAATTGTAAAAACAATAGATTATAATGACTATAGCTATAGTGACATAGATATAGAAGAAAATTTAGAAATAGTAAATGATAGAATAAGTACAACGAAAAGAATAGCTAATGAAAAACCTGAGTCATCCAGCTCATCAAAAAGAATGAGTTATGAAACAAACTCAATAAGTAATTTAAACCAATATTACATAACAGGAAAAATAAATGAAAAAGAACATTTAATACTATTAAACACAGGACAAGAAGAAAATTATATAGCAAAATATCTAGTAAAAAATGAAGAAATAAAAACTAATAATGATATATGCCCAGATCTACCAAGAAGTTTAATAAATAATAAAGATATAGCAGAAAAAGAAATAATAACAGGAGGAATTAGAAAAATAAAAATAGAATTTGAGGTAAAAGAAGAAATACAAAAGGCAGATATAATATTAGGAATAAAATGGTTAGAACAAGTAAAACCATATAATATAGAACATACACAATTAGCCATAACATATAATAGGGAAAGATTACTCTTAAGAAGAGCCTTAACATAAAATGAAAATATATGTATTAATGAAGATAGTAGTGGAAGGATATTATAGTAGATATTATACGCCTATGATAGATACAGGAGCAGAAGCTAATTTATGTAGATATAATTGCTTACCAGAAAGTAAATGAGATAAATTAAAAATACCAATAATAGTTAAAGGATTTAATAATGAAGGAAGCTTAATTACTTATAAAGCTAGGAATGTAAAAGCACAAATATGGGATAAGATATTGACAATAGAAGAAATTTATAATTATGAACTAACATCAAAAGATATACTTTTAGGAATGCCATTTTTAGATAAACTATACCCACATATAATAACTAGGAACGATTGGTGGTTCACAACACCATGTAAACAAAAAGTAAGAGCAAAAAGAGTTAATAATAAAATAAGAAAGAAAACTGATTGGATAAAAGGAAGTGAAAAAATTACACAAAAGTTAGAAAATATAAAAACTGCTGAAGATACAATAGAATTAGTAGTATTTTCAATAAATAAAACAGAAATAACTATATTTTCAATAAATAAGATAGAAATAGTTAAGAAAAAATTAGAACAATTATATAGCGAAGATCCATTAAAAGGATGGGAAAAACATAAAACTACCATAAAAATTGAATTAATAGATAAAAATAGTATAATAACCCAAAAACCATTAACATATAATTTTGATGATTTAAAAGAATTTAAAATGCATATAGATGAATTATTAGAAAAACAATATATACAAGAAAGTAATAGTAAACATAATAGCCCAGCATTTATAGTAAATAAACATAGTGAACAAAAAAGAGGAAAAAGTAGAATGGTTATTGATTATAGAAATTTAAATGCAAAAACTATAACATATAATTATCCAATACCAAATAAGATATTAAAAATAAGACAAATCCAAGGATATAATTATTTTAGTAAATTCGATTGTAAATCAGGATTTTACCATCTAAAGTTAGAAGAAGAATCTAAAGAATTAACCGCATTTACGGTACCACAAGGATTTTACGAATGGAATGTATTACCCTTTGGATATAAAAATGCACCAGGTAGATATCAACATTTTATGGATAATTATTTAAAACAATTACCTAATTGTATAGTATACATAGATGATATATTATTATATACAAAGACTAAAGAAGAACATATAAAATTATTAGAACAATTTACAGATATAATAGAAAATTCAGGAATAAGTCTAAGTGAAAAGAAAGCCGAAATTATGAAAAACCAGATAGAATTTTTAGGAATACAAATAGATAAAAGTGGAGTAAAAATGCAACAACATATAGTACAAAAAATAATAAATTCGAAAGAAGAACTAGATACAAAAAAGAAATTACAATCATTTTTAGGATTAGTAAACCAAGTAAGAGAATATATTCCAAAATTAGCAGAAAACCTAAAACCCCTACAGAAAAAATTAAAAAAGGATATAGAATATAATTATAATGAAGAAGATAAAAAACAAGTTCAGAAAATAAAAATACTTTCCAAAACTACAATTTCCGGATGAAAATAAAAAATTTACATATATAGTAGAAGCAGATGCCAGTGAATATAGTTACGGCGGAGTACTTAAATATAGATATGAAGCAGAAAAAATAGAACACCATTGTAGATACTATTCAGGTACGTTCAACGAGACAGAAATAAAATGGGAAATAAATAGGAAAGAATTATGTTCATTATATAAATGTTTGTTAGCATTTGAGCCATATATTGTATATAACAAATTTATTGTGCGAACAGATAATACACAGGTACGCTGGTGGCTAACAAAGAAAATACAAAATTCAGTTACAACAAAAGAGATTCGGAGACTAGTTTTAAACATATTAAATTTTACATTTATAATAGAAGTAATCAGTACTAACAAAAATGTTATTGCAGATTACATATCAAGACAAAGCTACGCAAACTGAAATGATAGAAGAAAATATACATGAAAAAATACTCAACGCCCTGACTATGCTTTCATTGAAAGTAGACAGTATGGGTACTGAGATAGAAAAGCTAAAGCTAAAGACTAGTGAAGATAATCTGAAGTCTATAGCTATGAATCAGCTAACTCAGCAATGTGCAGAGCTATGTCGATCGGAAGACAATAAAATTCCAGAGCTAGAAGGAGATGTTGGGATACTCCATAAAACCCATAACGCTTATCAATCTACTTCTGCAGGTACAAGCAAAGGAGTTAGAAAAAATATGAACTTAAATAAGCTATTTGACAAGCCATATACACCAAATATACCAAAAGACCCTATGTTTACACCTCCACAAGTTACCACATATCGAGAAAGCCTAAATCAAGACAAAAAGACATATAACTACACAGCCCGCACATATATAGAAAATATCTACAACGTACAAACTTTCTTAAATAGCAACCCAAAAGCTACAAATATCCAAGAACCAGATACGAACTATATAACCCAGAAATTAACCGGATACAACAAGCTAATTGCCTTACCCAAAACTAGACCCAGCTTAGTAAAAACTTGCTACGAATATGGATTACTTAGTACCGTATATACCACAGACGGAACTGAGATATCTACTATACCCGAGATATATGAAGCATTTACCACATTTCAAAGAATAACCAAAGGTACTTTATTTTTTATAAAAATCTACACGGCTCCAGCAGAGATATTATTCGATGAAGTTAAGAAACCTATACAAGTTGTAAAAATAGGAATGACAAGAGATATGATCATACCGCAAGATATTGGTACACAGCCAGAGATACCCAGAATCGAGATACCAAAATTTTACGCGAATAAAAGAGTTATCGGAATATCTACGATTTTACAAGAACTAGCAAATGCATATTGTAATCAAAATCCAATATGGAGTTATTATTCAAGAAACCATGTATTAATATATTCAAACTCAAAAGAACTACGAGAAACAGATATGGAAACAATTAGGCAATGGATTATGACGTTGCTTAAACCAGAGACAGAACCTATCGCCAGAGCTATTAAAGAAAAATTTATTTCAGAGGAATTATTGACCAGATATTGCAAAATTATTGGACACAAATACCCAGACCACAGATGTTCAAAATGTAATGGAGGAGATAATGACGTCCCAGCAGTACAGTTAGAATAAAAGAAGATAAGGACGACAGCTGGAAAGATAAGAAGAGAAATAATGGAGATACTACAGATACGACAAAATAGACGGAGGACTTATTGTAAAAATTGTCTACGTAAAGTTAGTAGTTGGTAGCATCATTTAATGAAAAGTTAATGTAACTTTCCAAAGTCTTTTAGGATAGGTAGGTTAGGTTAGGAAAGAAGACTTTTCAAGTCTTTTTAATTTCTTTTTAGTTTTTTAATTTTATACGGATGTAATTTTTGTACATTTCATTCTATAAATAAAGAACTTAGGAGGCATTGCAGAGGCAAGCTTTCCTACATTCAGCAAAAATACTCTCTCCATTCCAATTCAAAAATATTTAGCCCAGTTAATTAAATATATACACCGCAATGGAAAAAGCTATGGAACAACAAACCTCAGAAATATCAAAGCTACCGGAACAGGTATATCTATTTACTATTATGAATAGCTAAATTCATAATGCCCGACAATCATGATATGATAAAATAAATTCATATTAGTTACTTTATAGTAGAATTATTCGAAAAATAATATGTTAAGAAGTTTATTAGCAAAGTGGAAACGGAGAAAAATCCCAAGGAACTATGCCATCCTAAAGGTGAAACCAATGAGGCAAGAAGTCGTGGCGGGGAGTAACCAAAGTCGAGGCGCTGTTTAAGGGAAAATATCCGAATTACCATGCTAGTAGTGACCGAAGAACATGTTATTTAAGAATAATCTAGTATATAGTAATCTGAGATGACTATATTTTATTATGTATATGATTGCAGGGAATATTTTGAAAAAAGCAATTTTATGATAATGAATGATAATATATCTGATGTCATGGTAGATAAATTTAAGATACTTATTTTGTATGTACTTAGAGATATACATGTTGCAGATATAAAGAAAGTTATATTAGAAAAAACATATGGAAAAAATTATACGGATAGAATAAATTATATACCACACATACCTAACTACTCTTATAAATATTTATTATGTTAAAACTACGTAGGATTTTTAAAGATACACAAAAAATACAGTTACTAGAAAAACAGATAAAAATAAATATAGACAAATACATGGAAAATAAAAAATATATAAAATCTCTTAATAAAAATATGCAAAAACTACTAAGTCTAAAACAAATAGCTATAAAATATCAATCTTAAAAAATAGCCCATTTAGACTACCTTAGAATTTTAGTCTTATATATACTTAAGGATATAGAAATAATAGATATTAAGAAAATGATATTAGAAGAAGTAATAAACTATGAAATAAACTATGAAATAGAAATGATAAATGCCACAGCACAAATATACGAAGACATTTACCCAGAAGGATATTATTCAGACCAAGATTGTGGATGTTAGAATATATTAGAAAAACTAGAGAAAACCAAGATAATCTAAATAACGAAGTTAATTATAGAAACCATATTAGAAAAATAATGGAAGATCTAAAAGAAAAGTTAATATGGATAGAAAAAACCTTAGAAAATTTAGAAAAAAGTACATGTAACAGTTTATATAATATAAAAAACTCACTACGAGAAGAACAACACAAAATAATAAATGACATAGAAAATCTAGAATTAGATATACACTACAGTACAGAAAGAATAAGTTATTACACAGAAATTTGTAACTCAGCAGTTACTACAGGATAAAATAATAAACTAAAAATTAATGAATACATCTAACAAAAAGAATAACTTATTAAAACAAAATCTAAAAAATAACCACGCACAAAAAAGAATAGATTCATCAGTTATAATAAATCTATTTATAAATCTCTTTATCAGCTTAGTTATCCGCACCCCCAACAAATGTCTTAACTTCATCGAATAATATCTCTGCTGGAGCCGTGTAGATTTTTATAAAAAATAAAGTACCTTTGGTTATTCTTTTAAATGTGGTAAATGCTTCATATATCTCGGGTATAGTAGATATCTCAGTTCCGTCTGTGGTATATACGGTACTAAGTAATCCATATTCGTAGCAAGTTTTTACTAAGCTGGGTCTAGTTTTGGGTAAGGCAATTAGCTTGTTGTATCCGGTTAATTTCTGGGTTATATAGTTCGTATCTGGTTCTTGGATATTTGTAGCTTTTGGGTTGCTATTTAAGAAAGTTTGTACGTTGTAGATATTTTCTATATATGTGCGGGCTGTGTAGTTATATGTCTTTTTGTCTTGATTTAGGCTTTCTCGATATGTGGTAACTTGTGGGGGTGTAAACATAGGGTCTTTTGGTATATTTGGTGTATATGGCTTGTCAAATAGCTTATTTAAGTTCATATTTTTTCTAACTCCTTTGCTTGTACCTGCAGAAGTAGATTGATAAGCGTTATGGGTTTTATGGAGTATCCCAACATCTCCTTCTAGCTCTGGAATTTTATTGTCTTCCGATCGACATAGCTCTGCACATTGCTGAGTTAGCTGATTCATAGCTATAGACTTCAGATTATCTTCACTAGTCTTTAGCTTTAGCTTTTCTATCTCAGTACCCATACTGTCTACTTTCAATGAAAGCATAGTCAGGGTGTTGAGTATTTTTTCATGTATATTTTCTTCTATCATTTCAGTTTGCGTAGCTTTGTCTTGATATGTAATCTGCAATAACATTTTTGTTAGTACTGATTACTTCTATTATAAATGTAAAATTTAATATGTTTAAAACTAGTCTCCGAATCTCTTTTGTTGTAACTGAATTTTGTATTTTCTTTGTTAGCCACCAGCGTACCTGTGTATTATCTGTTCGCACAATAAATTTGTTATATACTATATATGGCTCAAATGCTAACAAACATTTATATAATGAACATAATTCTTTCCTATTTATTTCCCATTTTATTTCTGTCTCGTTGAACGTACCTGAATAGTATCTACAATGGTGTTCTATTTTTTCTGCTTCATATCTATATTTAAGTACTCCGCCGTAACTATATTCACTGGCATCTGCTTCTACTATATATGTAAATTTTTTATTTTCATCCGGAAATTGTAATTTTGGAAAGTATTTTTATTTTCTGAACTTGTTTTTTATCTTCTTCATTATAATTATATTCTATATCCTTTTTTAATTTTTTCTGTAGGGGTTTTAGGTTTTCTGCTAATTTTGGAATATATTCTCTTACTTGGTTTACTAATCCTAAAAATGATTGTAATTTCTTTTTTGTATCTAGTTCTTCTTTCGAATTTATTATTTTTTGTACTATATGTTGTTGCATTTTTACTCCACTTTTATCTATTTGTATTCCTAAAAATTCTATCTGGTTTTTCATAATTTCGGCTTTCTTTTCACTTAGACTTATTCCTGAATTTTCTATTATATCTGTAAATTGTTCTAATAATTTTATATGTTCTTCTTTAGTCTTTGTATATAATAATATATCATCTATGTATACTATGCAATTAGGTAATTGTTTTAAATAATTATCCATAAAATGTTGATATCTACCTGGTGCATTTTTATATCCAAAGGGTAATACATTCCATTCGTAAAATCCTTGTGGTACCGTAAATGCGGTTAATTCTTTAGATTCTTCTTCTAACTTTAGATGGTAAAATCCTGATTTACAATAGAATTTACTAAAATAATTATTTCCTTGGATTTGTCTTATTTTTAATATCTTATTTGGTATTGGATAATTATATGTTATAGTTTTTGCATTTAAATTTCTATAATCAATAACCATTCTACTTTTTCCTCTTTTTTGTTCACTATGTTTATTTACTATAAATGCTGGGCTATTATGTTTACTATTACTTTCTTGTATATATTGTTTTTCTAATAATTCATCTATATGCATTTTAAATTCTTTTAAATCATCAAAATTATATGTTAATGGTTTTTGGGTTATTATACTATTTTTATCTATTAATTCAATTTTTATGGTAGTTTTATGTTTTTCCCATCCTTTTAATGGATCTTCGCTATATAATTGTTCTAATTTTTTCTTAACTATTTCTATCTTATTTATTGAAAATATAGTTATTTCTGTTTTATTTATTGAAAATACTACTAATTCTATTGTATCTTCAGCAGTTTTTATATTTTCTAACTTTTGTGTAATTTTTTCACTTCCTTTTATCCAATCAGTTTTCTTTCTTATTTTATTATTAACTCTTTTTGCTCTTACTTTTTGTTTACATGGTGTTGTGAACCACCAATCGTTCCTAGTTATTATATGTGGGTATAGTTTATCTAAAAATGGCATTCCTAAAAGTATATCTTTTGATGTTAGTTCATAATTATAAATTTCTTCTATTGTCAATATCTTATCCCATATTTGTGCTTTTACATTCCTAGCTTTATAAGTAATTAAGCTTCCTTCATTATTAAATCCTTTAACTATTATTGGTATTTTTAATTTATCCCATTTACTTTCTGGTAAGCAATTATATCTACATAAATTAGCTTCTGCTCCTGTATCTATCATAGGCGTATAATATCTACTATAATATCCTTCCACTACTATCTTCATTAATACATATATTTTCATTTTATGTTAAGGCTCTTCTTAAGAGTAATCTTTCCCTATTATATGTTATGGCTAATTGTGTATGTTCTATATTATATGGTTTTACTTGTTCTAACCATTTTATTCCTAATATTATATCTGCCTTTTGTATTTCTTCTTTTACCTCAAATTCTATTTTTATTTTTCTAATTCCTCCTATTATTATTTCTTTTTCTGCTATATCTTTATTATTTATTAAACTTCTTGGTAGATCTGGGCATATATCATTATTAGTTTTTATTTCTTCATTTTTTACTAGATATTTTGCTATATAATTTTCTTCTTGTCCTGTGTTTAATAGTATTAAATGTTCTTTTTCATTTATTTTTCCTGTTATGTAATATTGGTTTAAATTACTTATTGAGTTTGTTTCATAACTCATTCTTTTTTATGAGCTGGATGACTCAGGTTTTTCATTAGCTATTCTTTTCGTTGTACTTATTCTATCATTTACTATTTCTAAATTTTCTTCTATATCTATGTCACTATAGCTATAGTCATTATAATCTATTGTTTTTACAATTTGTTCAAATGGGCTATCTATTTCTATCTATCTCTTCATTTTCTTTTTCTATTCTTACCATTGCTGTTAATTTATCTTCTAATTTTAATTCTTCTTTTTCTAACATTAAATATAAATGTTCTCCTATTTTCTTATACCTTCTTCCTAGATTAGAAAATACTATTTTTATTTTTGATCCTTCGTGATTTTCATATATTTTTTTATCTATTATAAATTCTTCTTTATTCATTTTATTGTGAATAGTTCATGTTGATATATATATTCTAAACTATCTATTTGGGATTCTAATTTTGATATTTCATCTTTTTGTATATTTATTGAATTTTTACTAACTCCGGCAAATATATTATAATGTAATCTTTCTTTTCTTATTTTTAATTCTTTACGTTTTTCAGAGATAAATTGTTTTAATTCTTTGTATTTTTGCTCTTTATTCATTTGAATTGTGTTTATAATAATTTGGTGGATATCTAAATCTAATTTTATCATAATTAGGTGGTATATGTCTCATTCTTCTAGATTTTAAATGGATTATTAATTTTGCTTCAATACTAGATATTAATGTAATTAAATAGGCTAATCTTTGTGGATTTTCCTTTGTTTTATTTAGACTTATATATCTGAATAATTACTAACTAAATTTTTTTTAATTTTTCTAAAAGCTTCTCTATTTTTAAATGGTCTTCTCATAATTAATTTAATAAATAACTAAATTTAACTTAACTAATTTAAATCTAACTAAATCTAAATCTAACTTAACTAATTCCAACATATATATCACTTCCGTATCTTTTAAACTACTGTGCTCTGATACCATTTGTAGGGGGTGCGGATAACTAAGCTGATAAAGAGATTTATAGGGGGGTGCGGATAACTAAGCTGATAAAGAGATTTATAAATAGATTTATTATAACTGGTGAATCTATTCTTTTTTGTGCGTGGTTATTTTTTAGATTTTGTTTTAATAAGTTATTCTTTTTGTTAGATGTATTCATTAATTTTTAGTTTATTATTTTATCCTGTAGTAACTGCTGAGTTCTTTTTGTTACTAGTGGTATACTAGCTTTTCCTTTTCTATTACATGTTCTTTTTGACATACTACATAATATTCATCTAGAATTAGATATACACTACAGTACAGAAAGAATAAGTTATTACACAGAAATTTGTAACTCAGCAGTTTCTGGTGCATCTGTTATGTTTATATTATTATCTAATAATTGTTTTGTCATATATCCTATCCATAATTGTATTGTTTTTTCTGTATCTATTACACAGTCTAAATCTAAAAAGTTATAATTTTTATTAACTATTTATTTTGGTGTCCATTTGTCATATTCATTATATCTTTTAAATTTATTTTTATAATATCTATCTCACTATCTATTTCAATATCTGTTTCGTTTTCTGAAATTTCATATATACTATCTTCACTTTCTAGTTCATAATCTATATAATCTATTTGCATATATTCTGTATTTTCTATTTTTATTTTGGATATTTGTTTATTTTTTGGATTTTTAGGTAATTTACAATCTCTAGCTAAATGTCCTAACTTTCCACAATTATAACATGTACATTCTTTTATAGATTTTTTCTTTCTATATGGTCTTTTATTTTTGTAATTTTTAACATAATATCTTTTTCTTGGTTTCTTATATTTATATTTTGATTTTTTATATTTCTTATGTCTTTTTCTTTTCTTATAATATCTTTCTTCGCATCCAAATTGGGGTGCTATTTTATTTTTGAAACATGCTAAATTTCTTATTAATGTTTTTTCCATTTTTAATTCTTCTCTATATTTTTCACATAACTTTCTATACCATTGTTGTAAAAATTTTATTCTAGCTCCTAATGTATCTACTATTTTTGCTTCTTCCCAACTTTTTATTATTTTTGAACTAAATGGTTCGGGTAATTTATTAAAATATAATTTTCTTATTTCTTTACTTTCTTCTATACTATATGCTCCTTTATAATAATATTCTTTAAATGCGCAAGTATATTCATCTATATAACACATATTACATATTGTTAATTTTATCATTACATTCCTATTTGTATCGAACCACCAATCGTTCCTAATTATTATATGTGGGTATAGTTTATCTAAAAATGGCATTCCAGATTTAATTAGATTTAAATTAGTTAAGTTAAATTTAGTTATTTATTAAATTAATTATGAGAAGACCATTTAAAAATAGAGAAGCTTTTAGAAAAATTAAAGAAAATTTAGTTAGTAATTATTCAGAATATATAAGTCTAAATAAAACAAAGGAAAATCCACAAAGATTAGCCTATTTAATTACATTAATATCTAGTATTGAAGCAAAATTAATAATCCATTTAAAATCTAGAAGAATGAGACATATACCACCTAATTATGATAAAATTAGATTTAGATATCCACCAAAATATTATAAACACAATTCAAATGAATAAAGAGCAAAAATACAAAGAATTAAAATAATTTATCTCTGAAAAACGTAAAGAATTAAAAATAAGAAAAGAAAGATTACATTATAATATATTTGCCGGAATTATTAAAAATTCAATAAATATACAAAAATATGAAATATCAAAATTAGAATGGAAAAAGTAGAATGGTTATTGATTATAGAAATTTAAATGCAAAAACTATAACATATAATTATCCAATACCAAATAAGATATTAAAAAGTAGAATGGTTATTGATTATAGAAATTTAAATGCAAAAACTATAACATATAATTATCCAATACCAAATAAGATATTAAAAATAAGACAAATCCAAGGATATAATTATTTTAGTAAATTCGATTGTAAATCAGGATTTTACCATCTAAAGTTAGAAGAAGAATCTAAAGAATTAACCGCATTTACGGTACCACAAGAATTTTACGAATGGAATGTATTACCCTTTGGATATAAAAATGCACCAGGTAGATATCAACATTTTATGGATAATTATTTAAAACAATTACCTAATTGCATAGTATACATAAATGATATATTATTATATACAAAGACTAAAGAAGAACATATAAAATTATTAGAACAATTTACAAATATAATAGAAAATTCAGGAATAAGTCTAAGTGAAAAGAAAGCCGAAATTATGAAAAACCAGATAGAATTTTTAGGAATACAAATAGATAAAAGTGGAGTAAAAATGCAACAACATATGGTACAAAAAATAATAAATTCGAAAGAAGAACTAGATACAAAAAAGAAATTACAATCATTTTTAGGATTAGTAAACCAAGTAAGAGAATATATTCCAAAATTAGCAGAAAACCTAAAACCCCTACAGAAAAAATTAAAAAAGGATATAGAATATAATTATAATGAAGAAGATAAAAAACAAGTTCAGAAAATAAAAATACTTTGTAAGGATTTACCAAAATTACAATTTCCGGATGAAAATAAAAAATTTACATATATAGTAGAAGCAGATGCCAGTGAATATAGTTACGGCGGAGTACTTAAATATAGATATGAAGCAGAAAAAATAGAACACCATTGTAGATACTATTCAGGTAAGTTCAACGAGACAGAAATAAAATGGGAAATAAATAGGAAAGAATTATGTTCATTATATAAATGTTTGTTAGCATTTGAGCCATATATTGTATATAACAAATTTATTGTGCGAACAGATAATACACAGGTACGCTGGTGGCTAACAAAGAAAATACAAAATTCAGTTACAACAAAAGAGATTCGGAGACTAGTTTTAAACATATTAAATTTTACATTTATAATAGAAGTAATCAGTACTAACAAAAATGTTATTGCAGATTACATATCAAGACAAAGCTACGCAAACTGAAATGATAGAAGAAAATATACATGAAAAAATACTCAACGCCCTGACTATGCTTTCATTGAAAGTAGACAGTATGGGTACTGAGATAGAAAAGCTAAAGCTAAAGACTAGTGAAGATAATCTGAAGTCTATAGCTATGAATCAGCTAACTCAGCAATGTGCAGAGCTATGTCGATCGAAAGACAATAAAATTCCAGAGCTAGAAGGAGATGTTGGGATACTCCATAAAACCCATAACGCTTATCAATCTACTTCTGCAGGTACAAGCAAAGGAGTTAGAAAAAATATGAACTTAAATAAGCTATTTGACAAGCCATATACACCAAATATACCAAAAGACCCTATGTTTACACCCCCACAAGTTACCACATATCGAGAAAGCCTAAATCAAGACAAAAAGAAATATAACTACACAGCCCGCACATATATAGAAAATATCTACAACGTACAAACTTTCTTAAATAGCAACCCAAAAGCTACAAATATCCAAGAACCAGATACGAACTATATAACCCAGAAATTAACCGGATACAACAAGCTAATTGCCTTACCCAAAACTAGACCCAGCTTAGTAAAAACTTGCTACGAATATGGATTACTTAGTACCGTATATACCACAGACGGAACTGAGATATCTACTATACCCGAGATATATGAAGCATTTACCACATTTAAAAGAATAACCAAAGGTACTTTATTTTTTATAAAAATCTACACGGCTCCAGCAGAGATATTATTCGATGAAGTTAAGACATTTGTAGGGGGTGCGGATAACTAAGCTGATAAAGAGATTTATAAATAGATTTATTATAACTGATGAATCTATTCTTTTTTGTGCGTGGTTATTTTTTAGATTTTGTTTTAATAAGTTATTCTTTTTGTTAGATGTATTCATTAATTTTTAGTTTATTATTTTATCCTGTAGTAACTGCTGAGTTACAAATTTCTGTGTAATAACTTATTCTTTCTGTACTGTAGTGTATATCTAATTCTAGATTTTCTATGTCATTTATTATTTTGTGTTGTTCTTCTCGTAGTGAGTTTTTTATATTATATAAACTGTTACATGTACTTTTTTCTAAATTTTCTAAGGTTTTTTCTATCCATATTAACTTTTCTTTTAGATCTTCCATTATTTTTCTAATATGGTTTCTATAATTAACTTCGTTATTTAGATTATCTTGGTTTTCTCTAGTTTTTCTAATATATTCTAACATCCACAATCTTGGTCTGAATAATATCCTTCTGGGTAAATGTCTTCGTATATTTGTGCTGTGGCATTTATCATTTCTATTTCATAGTTTATTTCATAGTTTATTACTTCTTCTAATATCATTTTCTTAATATCTATTATTTCTATATCCTTAAGTATATATAAGACTAAAATTCTAAGGTAGTCTAAATGGGCTATTTTTTAAGATTGATATTTTATAGCTATTTGTTTTAGACTTAGTAGTTTTTGCATATTTTTATTAAGAGATTTTATATATTTTTTATTTTCCATGTATTTGTCTATATTTATTTTTATCTGTTTTTCTAGTAACTGTATTTTTTGTGTATCTTTAAAAATCCTACGTAGTTTTAACATAATAAATATTTATAAGAGTAGTTAGGTATGTGTGGTATATAATTTATTCTATCCGTATAATTTTTTCCATATGTTTTTTCTAATATAACTTTCTTTATATCTGCAACATGTATATCTCTAAGTACATACAAAATAAGTATCTTAAATTTATCTACCATGACATCAGATATATTAGCATTCATTATCATAAAATTGCTTTTTTCAAAATATTCCCTGCAATCATATACATAATAAAATATAGTCATCTCAGATTACTATATACTAGATTATTCTTAAATAACATGTTCTTCGGTCACTACTAGCATGGTAATTCGGATATTTTCCCTTAAACAGTGCCTCGACTTTGGTTACTCCCCGCCACGGCTTCTTGCCTCATTGGTTTCACCTTTAGGATGACATAGTTCCTTGGGATTTTTCTCCGTTTTCACTTTGCTAATAAACTTCTTAACATATTATTTTTCGAATAATTCTACTATAAAGTAACTAATATGAATTTATTTTATCATATCATGATTGTCGGGAATTATGAATTTAGCTATTCATAATAGTAAATAGATATACCTGTTCCGGTAGCTTTGATATTTCTGAGGTTTGTTGTTCCATAGCTTTTTCCATTGCGGTGTATATATTTAATTAACTGGGCTAAATATTTTTGAATTGGAATGGAGAGAGTATTTTTGCTGAATGTAGGAAAGCTTGCCTCTGCAATGCCTCCTAAGTTCTTTATTTATAGAATGAAATGTACAAAAATTACATCCGTATAAAATTAAAAAACTAAAAAGAAATTAAAAAGACTTGAAAAGTCTTCTTTCCTAACCTAACCTACCTATCCTAAAAGACTTTGGAAAGTTACATTAACTTTTCATTAAATGATGCTACCAACTACTAACTTTACGTAGACAATTTTTACAATAAGTCCTCCGTCTATTTTGTCGTATCTGTAGTATCTCCATTATTTCTCTTCTTATCTTTCCAGCTGTCGTCCTTATCTTCTTTTATTCTAACTGTACTGCTGGGACGTCATTATCTCCTCCATTACATTTTGAACATCTGTGGTCTGGGTATTTGTGTCCAATAATTTTGCAATATCTGGTCAATAATTCCTCTGAAATAAATTTTTCTTTAATAGCTCTGGCGATAGGTTCTGTCTCTGGTTTAAGCAACGTCATAATCCATTGCCTAATTGTTTCCATATCTGTTTCTCATAGTTCTTTTGAGTTTGAATATATTAATACATGGTTTCTTGAATAATAACTCCATATTGGATTTTGATTACAATATGTATTTTCTAGTTCTTGTAAAATCGTAGATAGTCCGATAACTCTTTTATTCGCGTAAAATTTTGGTATCTCGATTCTGGGTATCTCTGGCTGTGTACCAATATCTTGCGGTATGATCATATCTCTTGTCATTCCTATTTTTACAACTTGTATAGGTTTCTTAACTTCATCGAATAATATCTCTGCTGGAGCCGTGTAGATTTTTATAAAAAATAAAGTACCTTTGGTTATTCTTTTAAATGTGGTAAATGCTTCATATATCTCGGGTATAGTAGATATCTCAGTTCCGTCTGTGGTATATACGGTACTAAGTAATCCATATTCGTAACAAGTTTTTACTAAGCTGGGTCTAGTTTTGGGTAAGGCAATTAGCTTGTTGTATCCGGTTAATTTCTGGGTTATATAGTTCGTATCTGGTTCTTGGATATTTGTAGCTTTTGGGTTGCTATTTAAGAAAGTTTGTACGTTGTAGATATTTTCTATATATGTGCGGGCTGTGTAGTTATATGTCTTTTTGTCTTGATTTAGGCTTTCTCGATATGTGGTAACTTGTGGGGGTGTAAACATAGGGTCTTTTGGTATATTTGGTGTATATGGCTTGTCAAATAGCTTATTTAAGTTCATATTTTTTCTAACTCCTTTGCTTGTACCTGCAGAAGTAGATTGATAAGCGTTATGGGTTTTATGGAGTATCCCAACATCTCCTTCTAGCTCTGGAATTTTATTGTCTTTCGATCGACATAGCTCTGCACATTGCTGAGTTAGCTGATTCATAGCTATAGACTTCAGATTATCTTCACTAGTCTTTAGCTTTAGCTTTTCTATCTCAGTACCCATACTGTCTACTTTCAATGAAAGCATAGTCAGGGCGTTGAGTATTTTTTCATGTATATTTTCTTCTATCATTTCAGTTTGCGTAGCTTTGTCTTGATATGTAATCTGCAATAACATTTTTGTTAGTACTGATTACTTCTATTATAAATGTAAAATTTAATATGTTTAAAACTAGTCTCCGAATCTCTTTTGTTGTAACTGAATTTTGTATTTTCTTTGTTAGCCACCAGCGTACCTGTGTATTATCTGTTCACACAATAAATTTGTTATATACAATATATGGCTCAAATGCTAACAAACATTTATATAATGAACATAATTCTTTCCTATTTATTTCCCATTTTATTTCTGTCTCGTTGAACGTACCTGAATAGTATCTACAATGGTGTTCTATTTTTTCTGCTTCATATCTATATTTAAGTACTCCGCCGTAACTATATTCACTGGCATCTGCTTCTACTATATATGTAAATTTTTTATTTTCATCCGGAAATTGTAATTTTGGTAAATCCTTACAAAGTATTTTTATTTTCTGAACTTGTTTTTTATCTTCTTCATTATAATTATATTCTATATCCTTTTTTAATTTTTTCTGTAGGGGTTTTAAGTTTTCTGCTAATTTTGGAATATATTCTCTTACTTGGTTTACTAATCCTAAAAATGATTGTAATTTCTTTTTTGTATCTAGTTCTTCTTTCGAATTTATTATTTTTTGTACTATATGTTGTTGCATTTTTACTCCACTTTTATCTATTTGTATTCCTAAAAATTCTATCTGGTTTTTCATAATTTCGGCTTTCTTTTCACTTAGACTTATTCCTGAATTTTCTATTATATCTGTAAATTGTTCTAATAATTTTATATGTTCTTCTTTAGTCTTTGTATATAATAATATATCATCTATGTATACTATACAATTAGGTAATTGTTTTAAATAATTATCCATAAAATGTTGATATCTACCTGGTGCATTTTTATATCCAAAGGGTAATACATTCCATTCGTAAAATCCTTGTGGTACCGTAAATGCGGTTAATTCTTTAGAATCTTCTTCTAACTTTAGATGGTAAAATCCTGATTTACAATCGAATTTACTAAAATAATTATATCCTTGGATTTGTCTTATTTTTAATATCTTATTTGGTATTGGATAATTATATGTTATAGTTTTTGCATTTAAATTTCTATAATCAATAACCATTCTACTTTTTCCTCTTTTTTGTTCACTATGTTTATTTACTATAAATGCTGGGCTATTATGTTTACTATTACTTTCTTGTATATATTGTTTTTCTAATAATTCATCTATATGCATTTTAAATTCTTTTAAATCATCAAAATTATATGTTAATGGTTTTTGGGTTATTATACTATTTTTATCTATTAATTCAATTTTTATGGTAGTTTTATGTTTTTCCCATCCTTTTAATGGATCTTCGCTATATAATTGTTCTAATTTTTTCTTAACTATTTCTATCTTATTTATTGAAAATATAGTTATTTCTGTTTTATTTATTGAAAATACTACTAATTCTATTGTATCTTCAACAGTTTTTATATTTTCTAACTTTTGTGTAATTTTTTCACTTCCTTTTATCCAATCAGTTTTCTTTCTTATTTTATTATTAACTCTTTTTGCTCTTACTTTTTGTTTACATGGTGTTGTGAACCACCAATCGTTCCTAGTTATTATATGTGGGTATAGTTTATCTAAAAATGGCATTCCTAAAAGTATATCTTTTGATGTTAGTTCATAATTATAAATTTCTTCTATTGTCAATATCTTATCCCATATTTGTGCTTTTACATTCCTAGCTTTATAAGTAATTAAGCTTCCTTCATTATTAAATCCTTTAACTATTATTGGTATTTTTAATTTATCCCATTTACTTTCTGGTAAGCAATTATATCTACATAAATTAGCTTCTGCTCCTGTATCTATCATAGGCGTATAATATCTACTATAATATCCTTCCACTACTATCTTCATTAATACATATATTTTCATTTTATGTTAAGGCTCTTCTTAAGAGTAATCTTTCCCTATTATATGTTATGGCTAATTGTGTATGTTCTATATTATATGGTTTTACTTGTTCTAACCATTTTATTCCTAATATTATATCTGCTTTTTGTATTTCTTCTTTTACCTCAAATTCTATTTTTATTTTTCTAATTCCTCCTATTATTATTTCTTTTTCTGCTATATCTTTATTATTTATTAAACTTCTTGGTAGATCTGGGCATATATCATTATTAGTTTTTATTTCTTCATTTTTTACTAGATATTTTGCTATATAATTTTCTTCTTGTCCTGTGTTTAATAGTATTAAATGTTCTTTTTCATTTATTTTTCCTGTTATGTAATATTGGTTTAAATTACTTATTGAGTTTGTTTCATAACTCATTCTTTTTGATGAGCTTGATGACTCAGGTTTTTCATTAGCTATTCTTTTCGTTGTACTTATTCTATCATTTACTATTTCTAAATTTTCTTCTATATCCATGTCTCTATAGCTATAGTCATTATAATCTACTGTTTTTACAATTTGTTCAAATGGGCTATCTATTTGTATTTTATTAATCTTATTTTTCCCTGTTATTTTATGTTTTGTTGTTAATACATATAAATTTTTACATCTTGCTGTAAATATTTTACTTCCTGGGGTTAATTCTATTCCTGATATCTTCCAATATAATACTAATGATTTATCTATATTTCTATCTGTTACTGCTACTGAATAATTTGCACTTATTATAAATTTAAATTTTTGGTATATTAAATTTCCTTTTATGGCAGTTATTATGCTTTTTTCTATAGGTTTTATAATTCTATCATCTGCTAAATATAATTCTATTGGTGTATCTATTCTTTCTCTAAAACATGCTTTTATTAATATTTCTGTACCTCCGAGGTGTACGTATTTTATTGGATCTCCTTTACTTTTTATATCATTTATTTCTTTATTAATTATCCTTTTTGTTACTAGTGGTATACTAGCTTTTCCTTTTGCATATCTACAGTCTATTACATGTTCTTTTTGACATACTACATAATATTCATCTTTTTTCCTAGTAAAAAGATTTTTTATTGTTGGTATTTTAAATATTTTTTCTACACTTAAATCTAACTCTTTTCCTTTTATTTCATCAAATATATTACTGTCAAATATTATCTTTTGTTCCGTTCCTTCGTCATTTAAATATTCTTCCTTTGTTATTATTTTTATATCTTCTTCAGTCATTTGATTCATCTATCTCACTATCTATTTCAATATCTATTTCATTTTCTGAAATTTCATATATACTATCTTCACTTTCTAATTCATAATCTATATAATCTATTTGCATATATTCTGTATTTTCTATTTTTATTTCGGATATTTGTTTATTTTTTGTATTTTTAGGTAATTTACAATCTCTAGCTAAATGTCCTAACTTTCCACAATTATAACATGTACATTCTTTTATAGATTTTTTCTTTCTATATGGTCTTTTATTTTTGTAATTTTTAACATAATATCTTTTTCTTGGTTTCTTATATTTATATTTTGATTTTTTATATTTCTTATGTCTTTTTCTTTTCTTATAATATCTTTCTTCGCATCCAAATTGGGGTGCTATTTTATTTTTGCAACATGCTAAATTTCTTATTAATGTTTTTTCCATTTTTAATTCTTCTCTATATTTTTCACATAACTTTCTATACCATTGTTGTAAAAATTTTATTCTAGCTCCTAATGTATCTACTATTTTTGCTTCTTCCGAACTTTTTATTATTTTTGAACTAAATGGTTCGGGTAATTTATTAAAATATAATTTTCTTATTTCTTTACTTTCTTCTATACTATATGCTCCTTTATAATAATATTCTTTAAATGCGCAAGTATATTCATCTTTTATAGCTGTTTCATATTTTTTCAATAATTCTATAGGTGTTAATTTAGTTGTTGTTGATGCTGCTCCTTCCATAAGTTTATTAGCTCTTAATACTTTTTTACTATTTTCAGTTAAATTTGTAAACCATAATTTTACTGATCCTATTAGTGTTTTTTCTATGTATTTTGGTGCATCTGTTATGTTTATATTATTATCTAATAATTGTTTTGTCATATATCCTATCCATAATTGTATTGTTTTTTCTGTATCTATTACACAGTCTAAATCTAAAAAGTTATAATTTTTATTAACTATTTGTTTTGGTGTCCATTTGTCATATTCATTATATCTTTTAAATTTATTTTTATAATATATAGGTTTTCTTATTTCTGTTGTTTTGGGTATTAAATTTTCATCTTCTTTTTTGTCAAGAGTATTTATTTCTGTATTATTATTTTCTAAGTTTTCTTGATTAATTCTTTCTTGTTTTTCGTTAATTTCTAAATCTTTTATATTTGTTAATATTTCCGTATATGTTTCACTATCTTCTGAATCATAATTATCCGTTTCTTCTACCTCTATATTATTTATTTCTAATTTTTCTTTAAATTGATTTATCTCGTTTATTAATTTTTGTTCTTTATCTATTTCTTCTTTTTCTTTTTGTCTTTGTTCGTATAAATCTTTTAACATTTGTAATTCTTTTTCTAGTTCAGCAATTCTACTATTTTTAGTTTCTTCTATTTTTCGTATTTCTTCCGTAGATTGTTGTTTAATTTTTTCTATTTCCTTTTTTCTATCTATCTCTTCATTTTCTTTTTCTATTCTTACCATTGCTGTTAATTTATCTTCTAATTTTAATTCTTCTTTTTCTAACATTAAATATAAATGTTCTCCAATTTTATTATACCTTCTTCCTAGATTAGAAAATACTATTTTTATTTTTGATCCTTCGTGATTTTCATATATTTTTTCATCTATTATAAATTCTTCTTTATTCATTTTATTGTGAATAGTTCATGTTGATATATATATTCTAAACTATCTATTTGGGATTCTAATTTTGATATTTCATCTTTTTGTATATTTATTGAATTTTTACTAACTCCGGCAAATATATTATAATGTAATCTTTCTTTTCTTATTTTTAATTCTTTACATTTTTCAGAGATAAATTGTTTTAATTCTTTGTATTTTTGCTCTTTATTCATTAGAATTGTGTTTATAATATTTTGGTGGATATCTAAATCTAATTTTATCATAATTAGGTGGTATATGTCTCATTCTTCTAGATTTTAAATGGATTATTAATTTTGCTTCAATACTAGATATTAATGTAATTAAATAGGCTAATCTTTGTGGATTTTCCTTTGTTTTATTTAGACTTATATATTCTGAATAATTACTAACTAAATTTTCTTTAATTTTTCTAAAAGCTTCTCTATTTTTAAATGGTCTTCTCATAATTAATTTAATAAATAACTAAATTTAACTTAACTAATTTAAATCTAACTAAATCTAAATCTAACTTAACTAATTCCAACATATATATCACTTCCGTATCTTTTAAACTACTGTGCTCTGATACCATTTGTAGGGGGTGCGGATAACTAAGCTGATAAAGAGATTATTTTTTTTATATCTATTACACAGTCTAAGTCTAAAAAGTTATAATTTTTATTATCTATTTATTTTGGTGTCCATTTGTCATACTCATTTAGATTATATCTTTTAAACTTATTCTTATAATATGTAGGTTTTCTTATTTCTGATGTTCTAGGTATTATATTTTCATCTTCTTTTTTATCAAGAGTATTTATTTCTGTGTTAATATTTTCTAAGTTTTCTTCATTAATTACTTCTTGTTTTTCATTGATTTCTAAACTTTTTGTATTTGTTAATATTTCTGTATATATTTCACTATCTTCTGAATCATAATTATCTGTCTCTTCAACATCTATATTATTTATTTCTAATTCCTTATTTTTCATTTCTTTATTGTTTATTTCTAATTTTTATTTAAATTGTTTTATCTTGTTTAGTAATTTTTGTTCTTTATCTTTTTCTTCCTTTTCCTTTTGTCTTTCTTCATATAAATCTTTTAACATTTGTAGTTCTTTTTCTAATTCAGTAATCCTACTATTTTAAGTTTCTTCTATTTTTCGTATTTCTTCTGTAGATTATTGTTTTATTTTTTCTATTTCCTTTTTTCTATCTATTTCTTCATTTTCTCTTTCTATTCTTACCATAGTTGTCAATTTATCTTCTAATTTTAATTCTTCTTTTTCAAACATTAGATATAAATGTTCACCTATTTTCTTGTATCTTCTTCCTAGATTAGAAAATACTATTTTTATTTTTAATCCTTCGTGATTTTCATATATTTTTTCATCTATTATAAATTCTTCTTTGTTCATTTTATTGTAAATAGTTCATGTTGATATATATATTCTAAACTATCTATTTGTGATTCTAATTTTGATATTTCATCTTTTTGCGTATTTATTGAGTTTTCACTAACTCCGGCAAATATATTATAATGTAGTCTTTCTATTCTTATTTTTAATTCTTTGCGTTTTTCAGAAATAATTTATTTTAGTTCTTTGTATTTTTGTACTTTATTCATTTAAACCATATTTATAATATTTTGGTGGATATCTAAATCTGATTTTATCATAATTATGTGGTATGTATCTCATTTTTCTAGATTTTAAATGGATTATTAATTTTGCTTCAATACTAGATACTAAAGTAATTAGGTAGGCTATCTTTGTGGGTTTTATTTTATTTTATTTAGACTTATATATTCTGACTAATTACTAATTAAAGATTCTTTAATTTTTCTAAAAGCTTCTCTATTTTTAAATGGTCTTCTCATAATTAATCCAATCCAAACATATAGGGAGGTGCGGATTAGGCATGGTAACTTTACTAGATGATAAATATTTATTAAGTAATAAGTATTTATTTTTAAGTAAAGTATTTCGTGTATATTATTGGTTGGTTTAATTTTTATTTTTATCCTTTTGACTTAAGATGTTTTATTAATTCATATTCTAAATTAGATATTATCATAATTAAATTATGTAGTGTTTTAGGATCTTCGTTAGTATTACATAATCTTTTGTATTCTAGGTATAAACTATATAGTTTAGTTTCAATATCTTTTAATGATTTATTCTCTTCGTAAGATGGTTGGAGGGAGAGAAATGGAGAGATTGGAGGGTGAGGAAAAGAGAGGCGAGAGAGAGAGGCTGAGCAAGAGATAGAGAATTCAAGAGAGATTGAAGATTGGAGATCGGATAAGGGAGATTCAAGAGAGAGTAGAGAAAAACAAGGGGGATCGAAGTTTGTCGGAGCTCGCCGGAGGATCAAGGATACAAAAACAATTAACCAAACTCCCCTTCACCTCTGATTCCGTCCAAATCCACCAGAATCTGACCGACCACCACTGGTTTCACTCAATTTTCTGACCAAATCACATTCAACAACTATTCCCGTCCCCTTTTCGGAGAATATTCATCGAAATTCATCAAAAAATTATATGGGATGAATTTGGGTCTTCATCATTTCGTGTTTTCTAATCTTTGGGGTGAGAAACAGTAATGAGTCTATGTTGAAGTTGGTTGGTGCGACATTGAGGTTCCATTTGGGGTCGAATTTCTGTTAGTTCGTGGTTCCGAAGTCATGAGGCTTTTTCTCTATTTAATAAAGCATCAATTTGAGGTCTAATCTCTAACTCTTATCTTTTTTTCCCATTATTTTTATCGTAATACGATGTGTTTGATACTGTAATTTGTGTGGTGCATATTGATCATTGATATAATCCCGCTAGTGTATTTGACATTCTTTAATTGTTATTGGTTGATGTTACTTTGAAATCGATTAATCATTTGGTTTGGTTTGAGAAATAAATTATGGGAGGGTGAATTTTGGTTAATTTGATTCATTGGTCGTTTGACTTGATGGCATTTTTGAAATCGATAGGAGCATATTTTAGGTCGAGAGCCTAATAGGTAAAGTTTAGGTTCGGGTAGGCAAATTAGTGTTATGGTTGAATGTTGAAAGTTTGAATGTATGTGTGGTGAATGTTTCTTTCTATTTTATCGTATTTAATTTAAATGTATTCATTTAGCTGGGGAATTCCCCAAGATCACTTGTATTTATTCACTGAGGAATGCCCCGACATATCATGTTCGCAAAAAATGATCATGATGAAGGCTCGCAGCATCGGGTAAGGCATTGGAGCTTAGTCTAGATTTAGTTTAGAACAGGATTTATATTTTCATATTTTTCTATTTTTGGATTGTATAATTGGACTGGACTTTACATTTTTGATTGTTTTGTTTTGTTTGATTATTTTGCGTGCTTTTGTGTGGTTTATACATTTCTTAGTGCCAAAAAATAGTCGATACACTCTACCAAGCGACCGTGGTTGAACCCCGGGATCGAGAGGTGCCTAACACCTTCCCCTCGGTCAACAGAATTCCTTAGCAGGAATCTCTATTCGCAAACCAGTTTAAAGAGTCAAATGGTTTTGAAAAGGATTTTCTAATGGTGACCTGGCACACCAGATTATGCCAAGTGGCGACTCTGATTTCAAAAAAAAAATGTAAAAAACAATCCTTCTTCGAAACAAATAATTTTCATTTCTTGTTATTTAAATAATAAAACTTTTTCAAATTTTAAACTATAAAAATTCTTTTGGAGTCGAATAAGGTGGTGTGATAGCTCTGGCGACTCTGCTGGGGAACCTTGATAAGTTTTCAGAATTCGAGCTATATTTTGGAGTCGTATCAGCTTTGTTTGGCATTACGAGTGTATAAGCATTGTTTGTGATTATTGTTGGTGTTATTTTCACTTTCGTGCATTTTCGTGCTCTTTGTTATAGTATTTATCTTATGTGTTACCGCTTTATATCTGTCATCATGAGTCCGCCCCCCGGCCTTCTTTCTGCAATAAGTTCGTAGTACACATGTTGTACACGACCTCTAGTTGAGTCACCCTTATTCTAGGGGGGAGCCGTCGGTGTTATGGAGTAGGTGGAAAGCAAAGCAGCCACTATCGACCATACGCTCCCCCGAACAGCCTTGTTAGTGAACCACAACGTAGGTCAGCCTTTAGGTCATGCTTATGTACATCATACGGAGACCTAGCGGGACCCACATAGTTCTTTGTAGGAGACTCACCTCTAAAGCATCTCTACATACTAACTGTTGCATCTTTAAGGGTAACACGGTCATTTGATGGACTGATTTAAAAAAAAGTATGAATCAAAAGGAATGTCGTAGTTTATTATAGAATTCTTTATGGCTTTTGTTCTTCACGATCCAAAAACTCAAAAAGATTTTTTTTTTACGTTTTACATTTGTCTTCTCAAAGTACCATAAATTCAAAAAAAGAAAAAAAGAAAAAAAAAGTTTTGTTTGCCTTTTCTACTTATTTGTCAAAAACAAAAAGATTTTTCTTTATAATAGGTGGTGTCAGTCTTAGTTAAAGTGTCTAGCTGAAAATCCAAAAGTTTTTTTTCGTTTATTTTTGGTAGTGTCTCTGAAGTTAGGGTCAATTTATTAGTTAATCTTTAATTGTCCAATCTGGATGAACTACGCATACCTGATTCCCTTCCCTCGGGTTGGGATACGTAGGCAACCCTCGGTGGGTTTGATAATCTTTGTGTTGGCCTTTGTCTTATTATTTAGCCTAGGATTCTCGCCCCGTAATCTAGAGTTGTTACCCAAGTAGATTGATCTCGCTCAGTACTTCTGTTCGGCAAATTGGAGTCATGAATATGGTCTGTCCCATCGACATATGTTTGCGTCAAAAATCTCAAGGGTTGGGAATCTTCTACTCCTGTCAAATTTTTTAGATAACGTCTTGTGTGTTATTATAGGATAGATTTGTCCACCAAGTCTAGAGTTCTGATGGTTGTCAAGGTGCCCAAAAAGTTAATCAAATGGTGGGAAATATTTAACTATGTTGATCAGCAGAAACGGATTAAAATATTAGGTGATTTTATGGAACTTCTGCATGTTACCCCCCGTCCAGATTTAATAGAGGCTTTGTTGATCTTGTGGGATCCAAGTAGTTTGGTGTTCAGGTTTGGGGAATGTGAAATGACTCCTACTTTGGCAGAAATATCCTGTTTGTTGCATTTGCCCTATATCGAGAAGGATATGATCCGAACACGAAATCATACTGGCGTGAGATTTTTGCAGTCTTGTGGTTTAAAAAGTAAGGGTATCCATTTGGGTTGTTTAAGTGATTCGTGGGTTTCCTTAGATTTTTTGTTTGCTAGATTCGGGCCCTCAGAAGGTTTTGATTGCTTTTGGGATGAATTTCATCTGACAAAGGAGAAGTAGGAGAGAAAGCATTTTGAAGTCTTCACCCTCACTTTGTTAGGTACTTTAGTGTTTCCACTAGAAGAAAGACGTATTAATACCCATTTGAAATATGTGGTGATGGCCCTATTTCATAAGAATCAAAACGACAAGGGCATTAATCAAAAGGGCAGGTTCACTCTCATACCCATGATCTTAATAGAAATATATAAGGCTTTAACCGAAGTGAAGGGGGGAAGGAGATTTTTTGAGGGCAGTAACCTGATATTGCAGTTATGGATGATGGAGCATTTGTATGCGTATTCTTTAGTTAGACCAGACGTGTTAGATCATTGTATTCCCAATCCAGTGAAAGCCATGGACTCCAGGTTGCATTTGGATAAATTCTCGTTACCCGTGAGAGTCGACGCTTGGATTGAATTTCTTGAGTCAAGAACCAGGGATAACATTTTGTGGACTTATCTGTGGCTTCGACCAAAGATAGTATTATTGGGTTATCAGACGCAGCTCCCTTTAGTTATGTTAGGGCTCAATTGCACTAGACCATATAGTCCTTCTAGGGTAATGCGCCAGTTGGGTAGGCTGCAGGACGTGCCACCAGGAGTGGATCTTCTGAAGGATGTTGAGTACTTCAAGGACCAATCCTTAGGTGAGAGCAAGTACGAGCAGATTTGGAAGCATGCAACAAAGCTAGGTGTGGACACACTCAAAGAAAGTTTGGATAATCCAGGGTACACTCAGGGATATGGGGTATGGCTTTAATCTATCTCTCGGGGTATCAGTCAACCGTTACTAACGCAGCTTAGAGGGAGAATACAGTAAGAATGCATAGTAGATAACCATCAGGATGAAAGTGTAGGGTCCAAAGTGGAAACACTGAGAGTTCAGTTAGCAGATTTATTCAAGACGGTATAAAGGTGTCAGAATAATCTTTCGAAGTGCACTCCTCATGAGGCAGGAATACGGGCCCGAAGCTTCTTCCCCAGTATCAGGGTGTCTTTACAGGATATGCTACAAAGTTTAAATGGGAGAAAGAGAACTTCACAGGTAGGTCTATCTCAGCCAGGGTCATCATGCAGAGCACCATTCAAAAAGAGCGTTTCTTATCTTTATTTAGTTTGAGTCTTTTATGTGTCTGTTATTGTAGGGTGGTGTCTGCTTTAAGTCGAAGTCAAGTTGTTTTTGGTATTAGGGTCTTTATTAGTAATTTCACCTATGTCGTCTTAGGGGTCTAGAATGTTGTTTCATATTTGTTGTTTAGTTTTAAAGTGGTCCCAAACATTTTGTACGTTTTTGTTGTTTTCTTTCTTCAAAATGTTATGATGTTACGTCTTTCCTTTGTTTGTTTATTTTTGTTTTTGCAAAAAAAAAGTGGGTGTTGTTTATGCATATGCTGCCCGAACTATGCAAGATCTGATTCATGTACAACATGATACGTAGGCAACCTACTTTTGGTTCGATCAAATCATTTTGTTTCATTGTTTTTCATTATTTTTCCTCTTTTAAAGAAAAACAAAAGTCATAAAGAATGATAAAATAAAGGTAGATAACGAGAGAAAAGAAAAGAATAGAGATGGATACAAAAAAAATAATAAGAATATAATAATAATAATAAGTGTAGATAAAAAAGTGTAGACAAAAATTAGGATGATGTTAAAATGACCTCGCTACCCTCAAAAGCTGGTAGAAATGAACATGAATTTAGGACAATTTTACTAGTGTGATTCCCATGCTTGTGTGTGCCCTAATCCTAACGGATGTTGTCTTTGATGAGCATGTTCTTTCAGATAACAGTGGTAGGCTTGCAGCACTCTGGATAGTCACCCATACTTCACTAGATCTAAAGTAAAGCTCGCCATGGCTAGCAGGGAGATTGAAAATTTGCTCATTGACCCGGATTAGGATCACAGGGAAAAAAGTTCAAAACACAATGATGAGGTAGTAAATCTCAGGCAACAACTGATAGATTTGCATTGGGCATGGGCCAGCGGAATGCCTCCTTCTCCGCTCCCTGAAGGTCTTGGGAATATATCTAACTGCCCACCGCTCTCTCAGGCACAATTCTCTGCTCCTACTAAGCACGCGCCAGGATTCACTCCGCGACATTATTATCCTGGCAGTTCTGGTGTGCCCTTGGAAGCTCCCCAATTAAGACCCGCTGTTCAGCCAGTGCCACCGATCACACTGGTATTCGTGTCTTTGACACCACATGAAACTCCCATATATGCTGTGCATCCCACAATGAGGCTTCCTAGGTCTGCCAGTGAGCCAGTATTGAAGATTTTAGATAGTCAGTATTGTGCTCCAGAGCCTACTTTGCAAATGAATGAACCGTATGGGTACACTCAGCCGCCTGTATTTCTATTTAATACGGAGAAACCTGTTGTAGCAGAGGAACAAGATATTATAGCCCAGAAATTGAAAAGTTTGGAACAAGCTATGAGAAATTTGCAAGGAATCGGAGATTATAGGAGTGTTTCCTATAAAGATCTTTGCATGTTCCCAGACATCAACCTTTCCCTCGATTTGAAGATGCCTAAGTTTGAGAAGTATGCAGGACACGGTGATCCCGTGGCACACTTGAGACGTTATTGCAACCAGTTGAGGGCTGCAGGAGAAAGGGAATAGCTGCTCATGGCCTTTTTTGGCAAGAGTCTTTCTGATCTAGCCTCAAAATGATTTATCGATCGAGATATCGATAAATGGAACAGTTGGGATGACTTAGCTTCTAAATTTTTTCAATATTTTTAGTATAACATCGACCTGATTTCGAACAAAAAATCCTTGGTCAACATGAAGAAAAAGAGCACTGAAGGTTTTAGGGAATACGCAATAAGGTGGCGTGAACAGGCCGCCAGGGTAAAGCCTCCAATGAAAGAAAGTAAGTTGGTAGAAGTTTTCATTCAGGCATATGATGAGACCTATTTTCAACATTTACTTCCGACAATGGGAAAATCTTTTATGGAAGTCCTCAAAATGGGGGAGATGATAGAGGACAGAATTAAGACCGTCCGAATAGTGAGTATTACCGTATTAAAATCCACCACACAAGCGATTCAAGGTGGATCTGGCGCATTTAGAGGTAAAAAGAAGAAAGAAGATGTGGCGAATGTCATAGCTGGAACCCATTTCTATCCCAAAAGATGACCTCACCTCTATCCCCTATCCCAAGCCCAAGTCTACGCCCAAGCTCCATATATTCCTCCCCACCATTACTACCCTCCACAAAACCCTTTATATTCTATTCCACCACCCTCGTACCTAGTATATAGCGTGCATCCATATGCCCAAACCTCTTCTTACCCACAGTGGCGCGCGCAAGCTCCATAAAATCGCCCATTCGCTCCACCAAATTACCAAAACCCCTCCAGACCCAGTTTTCAGCCTAGGCCTGAGTATAAAAAAGAGAAGGTGGTCAAAAATCAATTCACACCTCTTGGGGAGTCGTATGCTAGTTTATTTGATAGGTTGAGAAAGTTGAAGGTTTTAAGCCCAATTCAAGAAAGGCTTTCAAATCCACCACCGAGAAATCTCGATTATTCTTTGAGGTGTGCGTACTATTTTGATATGACAGGCCATGATATTGAGAAATGCTGGCATTTAAAGAGAGCTGTCCAAGATTTAATTGACATAAATCAGATGCTGGTCCAGGCCCCGAAGGGTCCAAACATTAACCAGAATCCACTGGCAACGTATGCTGAAGCCAATATATTAGAATTAATATATGATGGGAAAGAGTCTTTGAGGGGTTATAAGCCTATTGTCAAGATACAGACCGTTGAGGAAAAATCCATAAATGTAGCAGAGTCTTTGAAAGCAATGTCGTTGAGCCAGTAAGGAATGAGAGAAGATAAAGCCCAATAAAGCACAAAGAAACCCCTGATCACAGTACAAGGCGCCAGAAGGTATGTTCATTTAAGTCAGGATAAACCTAAGTTGACAATGGTGGGAGCTCTGAGTCAGCCCATCTTAACGGTGAATGGAGCACTGGCAGCGCCTATTGTCCTCAAACCGGTGACCCAACCTCTAATAGTTGATACAAAAAGGGTTTCTTAGAATTATGGGCGAATTGTGATGACCTATCACGGGAAAGAGGTAGTGAAAGATGTAGATGAGGTAGGGGTTTGACTAGGTCAGGAAGATGCTTCGTGCCTGAAAGCTTAAGAAAGTCCAAGCCAACGGTGAGTGGACCATCATATATCAAAAAGCCTATCATCGAAGAAGAAGCCGAAGAATTTTTGAAAAAGATAAAATTGCCAGAGTATTCAATATTAGACCAGTTGAAGAAAACCCCTGCTCAAATTTCCCTTTTATCCTTGTTGTTGCACTCCAAGGAGCATCGTGATGTTTTACTAAAGGTATTAAATGAAACATATGTTCCTAGGGAGATTACAATCAACCAACTTGAGAAAATGGTTGGAAAAATATTTGAGGTTAATCGGATCAGCTTTTCTAATGATGAATTGCCTGCTGAAGGTACAGGGCATAACCAGGGCCTTTACATTACAGTGAAGTATGAAGATTTCTACGTCACTCATGTTATGATTGATTGAGGTTCAGGTGCAAATATTTGCCCTATTTCTACTTTGCAAAAGTTGAATATTGGTACTGACAGGATCAGGCCCAACAATGTATGTGTTAGGGCTTTTGATGGTGCAAAATCAAATTCCATTGGCGAAATCAAACTAATGTTGACCATAGGGCCTGTTGAGTTCGCCATTGAGTTTCAAGTATTGAATATAGACTCCTCTTACAATCTGTTGTTGGGAAGGCCGTGGATCCATAAGGCCAAGGCGGTTGTATCTACACTGCACCAAATGATTAAGTTTGAGCATGACAGGCAAGAAATAGTTATTCATGGTGAAGGAGATTTGTCCTCCGACGAAGATTCTCCCTTGTCTTTTATTGAAGTAAATAACATAGAGGAAACGTTCGTCTATCAAATTTTTTATACAGTGCCAGTGAATCATATCCTTGAATGACAGGCTATACCGGGACAACAATTGTCTTCTGCTTCTATCATGATGGTGAGTAAACTTTGGAAATATGGATTTGAGCCAGGAAAGGGTTTGGGAGAATCTCTGCATGGTATAGCTCATCCCATATGTCCAAGTGAGAACATGGGAACGTTTCATCTGGGATTTGAGCCTACGGCTGAAGATCTAAAGAAAGCCAAGGGAAGAAAAAAGGAAACATGGTCACTCCCTCGCCCAATGCCACTACTTAGTGAATCATTTGTTAAGAGCGGTGTCATAAAGCATACCGAATTTGAAGTTGAATTGGTTGATGACTTCCAGAACCTTTTTATTGAAGTTGATATGGTCGAAGCAGGAGAAGGTACCAGTATGGCAGACATGCAATTCATAGGTCCAGCTGTCTGGCTCAATAATTGGGAAGTCACTCCTCTCCCCATCAGGAGGGAGTTTTGGTAGTTTATTTTGTTTTCTTTTTATTTATCCAAGTTATTTCAAGGTTGTAATTTGGATTTTAGTTTGTTTATATTATGTGGGAATCTATGTTTAAACCCTTCTATCTTTTATTTAATGAAATGCAATGTCCCTTTTGTTTTGTGTCTAATATATTTTGTTTTTCTTTTTTTTACACAATTCTCTTTATGCTAATTCTAATGACATGACATGCATGCAGAATTTTCAGCCTGATCTTAAAATCCAAACTAATCAAGATGTAATGAAGCAGGATGGGGAATATGATAAAGAAAAAAGCACTAGAAGAAATAAGCAAAGAATTGGAACAGTTTGAAGACAAATCGAATCCTAATTTGAATGAGACTGAGCCAATAAATCTAGGGACTCAAGAAGATGTTAGGGAAACTAAAATCAGTGTACATGCTCTGCCATAGATAAAAGATGGAATGATTCAAGCATTAATTGATTATAAGGATATTTTTGCATGGTCTTATGATGATATGCCTGGTTTAAGCACTGAATTAGTGCCTCACAAATTGGCAACTGATCTCGTTTTCCCTCCTGTTAAATAGAAGTTGAGGAAGTTTAAAATGGATGTAAGTATTAAAATTAAAGAGTAAATCATGAAACAACTTGAAGCCAAAGTAATTCGAGTAGCTCGCTAACCCATGTGGTTATCCAATGTTGTTCTCGTACCAAAGAAAGATGGCAAAATTCGAGTATGTGTTGATTACCGTGATTTAAAAGAGCAAGTCTGAAAGATGATTTTCCACTACCCAACATCCATATTTTGTTAGAAAATTGTGCTAAACATGAGGTTGCCTCTTTTGTGGATTGCTATGCCAGATATCACCAGATCATTATGGATGATGACGACGCAGAGAAGATGTCTTTTATCAGACCATGGGGGACTTATTATTATCAAGTGATGCCGTTCGATTTGAAGAATGCTGGAGCAACATACATGAGAGCCATGACCACTATGTTTCATGATATGATGCATAAAGAGATAGAGGTCTACGTGGATGATGTGATTATTAAGTCAAAAAGTCAGGCCGACCATGTTAAAGATTTAAGAAAGTTCTTTGAAAGGATTCGTAAGTATAATCTCAGACTCAACCCGGCAAAATATGTATTGGGAGTTCCATCTGGATAGCTGTTGGGGTTTGTAGTCAGCCGTCGGGGAATTGAGTTGGATCCCTCAAAAATCAAAGCCATTTAGGATTTGCCCCCGTCCAAGAATAGAACTGAGGTGACAAGTTTGCTTGGTAGACTGAACTACATTAGCAGGTTTATTTCTCAACTCACAACTATTTGTGAGCCCATATTCAAGTTGCTAAAAAAGAGTGATGTGGTAAAATGGACTGAAGAATGTCAATAAACGTTTGATCAAATCAAAAGATATTTGTCAAATCCGACCGTGCTGGTACCCCAAAGCCTGGTAGGCCATTGATCTTATATTTATCAATCATGGACAATTCTTTCAGTTGTGTCCTGGGTCAACATGATGTCAAGGGCAAAAACGAGCAGGCTATTTATTATCTTAGCAAGAAGTTCACCACATATGAGGCCAGGTATACTCTTCTTAAAAGGACGTGTTGTGCCCTAACTTAGGTAGCACAGAAGTTGAATAACTATCTCTCATCCTATACTACTTATCTCATCTCCCGCATGGATCGATGGAGCTGTCAATATGAAAAGAGTTGAAATAGGTGCGGTTCTTATCTCTAAATTGGGACAACATTTCTCGGTAACAGCTCAACTTTGATTCTACTGTACTAATAATATGGTAGAGTATGAAGCCTGCATTCTTGGTTTGAGGTTAGCTATTGATATAGGAGTCTAAGAATTATTGGTGTTGGGGGATTCAGATTTGCTCGTCCAACAAATTCAAGGCGATTGGGAGATGCGAGATTTGAAGCTCATCCCATATCAACAATGCTTGCAGGAGCTATGTCAATGATTTATGTTAGTAAAATTTAGGCATATTCCAAGGATTCGTAATGAAATTGCTGATGCTTTAGCCACTCTGTCTTCAATGCTCCAATATCCTGACAAAGCCTACATCGATCCAGTGCATATACAGAGTCATGATCAGCATGCTTACTGTAATGTGGTTGAAGAAAAGCTTAATGGAGAGCCTTGGTTCTTGGATATCAAGCGGTACATTCAGTCAGGAGAACACCCATCATATGCCACCAACGATCAAAAGAGGACTATTAGGCATTTGGCTAGTGGATTTTTCTTAAGTGGGGGAATCTTGTATAAGAGGACCCCAGATATAGGACTTTTAAGGTGTGTAGATGCAAGAGAAGCCTCGGAAATCATGGTTGAAATACACTCTGGATTATGCAGGTCACAGATGAACGGTCATGTCTTGTCAAAGAAGATTCTTCGAGCAGGTTATTATTGGCTTACAATGGAAAGGGATTCTATTCAATTTGTTTGAAAGTTTCATCAATGTTAGGTACACGGTGATCTGATACGTTCTCCTCTTGTTGAGTTGCATACAATGGCCGCTCCATGGCCGTTCGTGGCTTAGAGAATGGATGTGATTGGACCGATTGAGCTGAAAGGCATCAAATGGGCATAGATTTATTTTGGTAGCAATTGACTACTTCACAAAGTGGGTAGAGGCAGTAAATTTCAAGTCAGTGACAAAGAAGGTTGTGGTAGATTTTGTTTATGCCAATATCATTTGTAGATTTGGAATTCTTAAGATGATCATTACAAACAATACTGTCAATCTCATTAGTCATTTGATGCAAGAAGTATGTCAACAGTTTAAGATCGCACATCGAAATTCTACTCCATTTCACCCAAAGGCCAATGGTGCTGTAGAAGCCACCGATAAGAATATAAAAAATATACTGCGAAAAATGGTACAAGGGTCTAGATAGTGGCATGAAAAGTTGCCATTTCCATTTCTAAGTTATCGCACCACTGTTCGCACTTCAACAAGGAAAACTCCACATTTATTGGTGTATGGGACAGAAGCAGTCATCCCTGCAGAAGTTAAAATTCCCTCTCTTCGAGTCATTGTAGAAGTAGAGATTGACGATGACGAATGGGTAAAAACTCGATTGGAACATTTAAGTTCAATTAAGGAAAAAAGGCTAGCATCTGTGTGTCATGGCCAGTTGTATCAGAGGAGGATGGCTCGAGTGTATAACAAAAAAGTTTGTCCCAGGAATTTTGAAGTTGGTCAGTTGGTATTGAGACGTATCCTTCCTCACCAGGTTGAAGCGAAAGGAAAGTTCTCCCCTAACTGGCAAGGTCCCTTTGTTGTGAAGAAAGTGTTGCCCAATGGAGCCTTATATTTGATAGATATTGAAGGCAAAATGGAAGAAATGGCTATCAATGCTGATGCGGTCAAAAGATACTATGTATGATATTTGATCCTTTGTTGAGTTTATTGCATATTTAGTACTTGCATTTTTGAAGATTTATATGATAAAGGCATTTTATTCTTCTATCCAAACATTATGTCATCCTTTGTTTACCTATTTGAGCTTCGTTTTATTTTTCTTTCATATCCCTCTTTGGAATCAAAATAGAGTCAAAGATAAATGTCAAGAAAATAAGAATAAAAGAAAGAGTTCAAAAATAATAATAATAAAAAAAAGTCAATCAAGTCAAAATAAATACCAAGCTGATAGAACTACGTGCGATTTGATTCTTCTCTCTCGGGAGTGAGATACGTAGGATACCCTATTTTAGGCTCGGTCCAACCAAATAAAGATCTAAGATTCACCAGTCAACAAAAACTGGGGCATGACTTAATGTATTGTTTGAGTCGATTCTGAAATTTGTAAGTCCTACCCCCACTTCAGGTATCATTTGAACCCCTTACCATCTTTTCTAACCTTAACCAAAAGCCAAGTTACAACCAAAGAAAGTCCTTCAGATCAATTTTTGATAATGTTAAAGCTAAGCATGCAATGGATATGATGATACATTGTGAGGTACCACTTGTCTCCCTCAGCATAAGAAATCAGGAAAAAGATACAAAAATGAGAGTGTCTTATTGGTGAAAACCCCCGTGGGCATCATAAGGCAATGGTGAGTTGAGAGAAATGAAAATGAGAGAGTCTTATTGGTGAAAACCCTTGCAGGAATCATAAGGCGATAGTGAGTTGAGAGAAATTAAAATGAGAGAGTCTTATTGGTGAAAACCCTTGCAGGCACCATAAGGCGATGGTGAGAAATAAAAATAAGAGATTCTTATTGTTGAAAACCCTCACGGGCACCGTAAGGCAATGGAAAGATCAAGAGAAAAGTGAAAAGTGAAAAGAAAGAGATTTGTTGGCGAAAGTCTTTTAAGATGTCGTCAAATGAATGTGATGTATGAGTTTAATAAATTTGAAGAAACCGCTCAACGGCAAAGGCACAAACTCAACAACAAATGGGGAGTTTGGATAGGAAGATCATGCAGCTCAATCCAAATTGCATGTCATACTCATTGGAGTTGGTTGTCGTATTCGGATAAGTTTTCTTTTTGAATATGGTACATTGCCCTTTTCTTTCATTTACATATTCATTCTTTTGGTCTTTTCTTATGTCATTTATCAAAATAAAAGTCACCATCATTTTTTTACATTTTAAGTCAAGTCTGTGTCAACACAAGCGAGAAAGGATTTCAAAATTTACTACCAGTCTTTCCAATTATATGAGAAAAAGCCAAGGAAAAATATAGGAAAGAAATATGATCGTAATTCAACACGAAGCAAAGGAAGTCTATCAATCGACAGGATATTGGATTCTTGGAAGAATTCAGACTTGGGAAAAGAGTGCACCTCAAGGGCATGGTAAAATGAAAACCCATTGTTTGAGTTAGAACTCATTTTCCTCAATCTGGATCCGAGGCAATAATGCGGCAAGATAGGGCAGGTGTCAGCGATTTGGAAAAAAGATGAAAGGTACGAGTGTTGGGGCAGATACCTAAAAAGCCAAGAGTTACAAGCCACCATTAAGTTTAACTAACAAATTTTCTTTGTTGAAATAGGGGCAAATTCACTTCACTTAATTCAGCTACCATTGGAAATGCACATCCGTGAGGAATCTACTTTATGTTCAGGACCCTCCTGAAAAATGGGAATTTACTTTCAGTTTAGGACCCTCCTAAAAAATGAGATTTTACTTTATGTTCAGGACCCTCCTGAAAAATGGGATTTTACTTTCTGTTCAGGACCCCCCCTGAAAAATGGGATTTTACTTTATGTTTAGGACCCTTCTGAAAAATGGGATTTTATTTTCTGTTCAGGACCCTCCTGAGATGGGATTTTACTTTATGTTCAGGACCCTCCTGAAAAATGGGATTTTACTTTATGTTCAGGACCCTCCTGAAAAATGGGATTTTATTTTCTGTTCAGGAACCTCCTGAAAAATGGAATTTCACTTTCTGTTCAGGACCCTCCTGAAAAATGGGATTTTACTTTATGTTCAAGACCCTCCTAAAAAATGGGATTTTACTTTATGTTCAGGACCCTCCTAAAAAAATGGGATTTTACTTTATGTTCAGGACCTTTCTGAAAAATGGGATTTTATTTTATGTTCAGGACCCACCTGGAAAAAATGGGATTTTACTTGTTGTTCAGGACCCTCCTGAAAAATGGGATTTTACTTTATGTTCAAGACCCTCCTGAAAAATGAGACAACGCTTTCAAAAACAAAACACTACTTTATTATAATTCTTGTTTGGGATAATTTTTGTTCTAATTTTAATTTCGGGTATCAGGAGCCCGCCTGAAGAACAGGGTGATAAAATAGTAAGTCAGGAGCCCGCTTGGGGAACAGAGTGAAAAAAAGAAAAGTCAAGTAACAAAGTGATGAAATAGCGAGTCAGGAGCCCGCCTTGGAGAATAGGGTGAAGAAGCGAAAATTCAAGCATAGGCGAAGCAATTGAAAGCCAAGCAACAAGTTAAAAGAAATTGCAAGTCAGGAGCCCACCTGAAGAATAGGGTGATAAAAGTCGAGTCATGAGCCAACAGAAGTTGTATATATAGGATTTTGTAATTTCATTTATGTTTTAACTTGTAATTTTCATTTTTGATGTAATAACAGAGCCACAGAATGGAACCTCGATGGAACCTCACTCGACTCTCCAACTCGGTATAGTCCATCTCCTTCCAATCCTTTGAAATACTTGTCACTTGATCCCCTCATAACTTGGGTGGGTAGGATGTCCTAAGTCAAGACCTGGTTTTCCCCCTCCCTCTTGCTCTGTGCTTTTAAATAAAGGTCAGGACAAAATTTTTCTTCGTTGTCTACTGCTTTGTATGAAAACACCATGTGTTTACATCCAAAGGGGGGCATGATGTAGACACGTGATTTCGTCCTCTTAAAGTTCAATTTTATTCACTTTTACCCATTTTATGTTATCCTACCGTGTACCCTCACCCGTGTGATAATCCCTCCACAAAATGACAAAAAATAACAATTCCCTAACTAATTTTGTCTTATCCTAATATTCTAACAACCCACCCAACTAAAAATTGACAACACATCCTAACCCCTACCCCACCTACCCCTACCCCACATAACCCCCTACCCTACATTTCTTTGACACAAAGAAAAAAGCATATAGACACTCATATATAAGATTCCCTCACAGAAAACAGGGGATGGTCACTCACACCCACACCATACACACCGACATCACCAAAAATCTCACATACACACCCGAAAACTCACGCACACACATCAGTAAAGAAAAAGCTAGTTGAAGAGAGAGAAACGGAGAGATTAGAGGGTGAGAAAAAAAGAGGCAAGAGAGAGAGGCTGAGCAAGAGATAGAGAATTCAAGAGAGATCGAAAATTGGAGATCGGATAAGGGAGATTCGAGAGAGAGTAGAGAAAAACAAGAGGGATTAGAGTTTGTCGGAGCTCGTCGGAGCATCAAGGATACGAAAACAATTAACCAAACTCCGCTTCACCTCTGATTCCGTCCAAATCCATCGAAATCCGACCGACCACGACTGGTTTCACTCAATTTTTTGACCAAATTGCGTTTAACAACCATTCTCGTCCCCTTTTCGACAAATATTCATCAAAATTCACCAAAAAATGATATGAGATGAATTCGGGTCTTCATCATTTCGTGTTTTCTAATCTTTGGGGCGAGAAACAGTAATGGGTCTATGTTGAAGTTGGTTGGTGCGACATTGAGGTTCTATTTGGGGTTGAATTTTTGTTAGTTCGTGGTTTTGAAGTCGTGAGGCTTTTTCTCTATTTAATAAAGCATCAATTTGAGGTCCAATCTTTAACTCTTATCTTTTTTCCATTTTTTATCGTAATACGATGTGTTTGATACTATAATTTGTGTGGTGTGTATTGATCGTTGATATAATCCCGTTAGTGTGTTTGACATTCTTTAATTGTCATTGGTTGATGTTACTTTGAAATCGATTAATCATTTGGTTTGGGTTGAGAAATGAATTCTGGGAGGGTGAATTTTGGTTAATTTGATTCATTGGTCGTTTGACTTGATGGCATAGTTGAAATTGATAGGAGCATATTTTAGGCCGAGAGCTTAATAGGTAAAGTTTAGGTTCGGGTAGGCAAATTTAGTGTTATCGTTGAATGTTGAAAGTTTAAATGTATGTGTGGTGAATGTTTGTTTCTAGTTTATCGTATTTAATTCAAATGTATTCATTTAGTCGGGGAATTCCCCGAGATCACTTGTATTTATTCACCAGGGAGTGCCCCGACGTATCATGTTGGCAAAAAATGATTGTGATGAAGGCCCGCGGCTTCGGGTAAGACATTGGAGCTTAGTCTAGATTTAGTTTAGAAAAGGATTTATATTTTCATATTTTTCTATTTTTGGACTGTATAATTGGACTGAACTTTACATTTTGGATTGTTTTGTTTTGTTTGATTATTTTGCGTGCTTTTGTGTGGTTTATACATTTCTTAGTGCCAAAAAAATAGTCGATACACTCTACCAAGCGACCGTGGTTGAACCACGGGATCGAGAGGTGCCTAACACCTTCCCCTCGGTCAACAGAATTCCTTAGATGGAATCTCTATTCGCAAACCAGTTTAAAGAGTCAAATGTTTTTGAAAAGGATTTTCTAATGGTGACCTGGCACACCAGATTATGCCAAGTGGCGACTCTGATTTTACAAAAAAATGTAAAAAATAATCCTTTTTTGAAATAAATAATTTTTATTTCTTGTCACTTAAATAATAAAACCCTTTCGAACTTTAAACTATAAATATTCTTTTGGAGTCGAATAAGGGGGTGTGACAGTAGATTGTTTTTCTGGGTTAAGTAATGTCATTATCCATTGCCTAACATCTTCCATATCTGCTTGTCGTAGTTCTTTTGAATTTGAATAAATCATCTGATGGTCTTTTGAATAATAGCTCCATATGGGATTTCCATTGGTATAATTATTTGCTAATTCTTAAATAATTGTAGCTAGTCCAATGAGTCATTTATTTGCGTAGAAATCAGGTATTTCAATTCTGGGTATCTCTGGCTGTTGCATAATATCTTCCGGTATAATCATATCTCTGGTTAATCCTATTTTTAGGACTTGTATAACTGGTTTTATTTCATCGTATAATATATCTGCTGGTGCAGTATAACACTTTATATAAAATAGATTTCCTTTGTTTATTCTTTTATAGGTGGTGAATATTTTATGTAATTCTTCCATAACTGTCAGTTCTTCTCCGTCTTGGGTATATATGGTATTTAATAATCCATAGTCAAAATAGTTTTTTATTAAGCTTGGGTTGGTTTTGGGTAGTGCAATTAGCTTGTTGTAACCTTGTAATTTTTGGGTTATATAGTTTGTGTTTGGTTCTTTGATATTTGTAGCTCTAGGGTTAAGGTTTAGGAAAGTTTATACTCTGTAGATATTTTCTATGTATTTTTGGGCTATATAGTTGTAAACTTTTTTATCTTGGTTCAGACTATCTCGTTATGTGGTAATTTGTGGGGGTATGAACAAGGGGTCTTTTTGTGTTTTTGTTATAAATGGTTTCTCAAATATCTTATTCATATTCGCGTTCTGATATCTTTGTCTACTAACTTTTCTGCTTGTACCTGCAGAAGTAGATTGATAAGCGTTATGGTTTTTATGGAGTGTCCCATCGTCTCCTTCTAGCTCTGGAACTTTAATGTCTTTCGATCGACATAGCTCTGCACACTGCTGAGTTAGCTGATTTGTAGCTATAGACTTCAGTTTAACTTCATTAGTCTTTAGCTTTTCTATTTCATTACCCATACTGTCCACTTTCATTGAAAGCGTAGTTAGGGTGTTGAGTATTTTTTCTAGAGTATCCTCTTCTATTATATCAGTCTGTGTAGCTTTGTCTTGATATGTAATCTACAATAACATTTTTGTTAGTACTAATTACTTCAATTATAAATGTGAAATTTAATATATTCAAGACTAGTCTCCGAATCTCTTTTGTTGTAACTGAATTTTGTATTTTCTTTGTTAACCACCAACGTACCTGTGTATTATCCGTTCGTACAATAAACTTGTTATATACAATAGATAGCTCAAATGCTAACAAACATTTATATAATGAACATAATTCTTTCCTATTTATTTCCCATTTTATTTCTGTTTCATTGAACGTACCTGAGTAGTATCTACAATGGTGTTCTAATTTTTCTGTTTCATATCGGTATTTAAATACTCCTCCATAACTACATTCACTAGCATCTGCTTCTACTATATATATAAATTTTCTATTTTCATCAGGAAATTGTAGTTTTGGTAATTCTTTACAAAGTAATTATTTTCTGAACTTGTTTTTTTATCTTCTTCATTATAATTATATTCTACAGTCTTTTTAAATTTTTTCTGTAGTGGTTTTAAAGTTTTTGCTAATTTTGGAATATATTCCCTTACTTGGTTTGCTAATCCTAAAAATGATTGTAATTTCTTTTTTTGTATCTAATTCTTCTTTCGAATTTATTATTTTTTGTACTATATGTTGTTGCATTTTTACTCCACTCTTATCTATTTGTATTCCTAAAAATTCTATCTGATTTTTCATGATTTCAGCTTTCTTTTCACTTAGACTTATTCTCGATTTTTCTATTATATCTGTAAATTGTCCTGATAATTTTAAATGTTCTTCTTTAGTTTTTGTATATAATAATGTATCATCTATATATACTGTACAATTAGATAATTGTTTAAAATAACTATCTATGAAATGTTGATATCTACCTGGTGCATTTTTATATCCAAATGGTAATACGTGCCACTTATTAAATCCTTGTTGTACCGTAAATGCAGTTAATTCTTTAGATTCTTCTTCTAACTTTAAATGGTAAAATTCTGATTTACAATCGAATTTACTAAAATAATTATATCCCTGTATTTGTCTTATTTTTAATATCTTATTTGGTATTGGATAATTATATGTCATAGTCTTTGTATTTAAATTTCTATAGTCAATAACCATTCTACTTTTTCCTCTTTTTTGTTCACTATGTTTATTTACTATAAATGCTGGACTATTAGGTTTACTATTACTTTTTTGTATATATTGTTTTTCTAATAATTCATCTACATGCATTTTAAATTCTTTTAAATCGTCAAAGTTATATGTAAATGGTTTCTGGATTATTATGTTATTTTTATCTATTAATTCAATTTTTATAGTAGTTTTATGTTTTTCCCATCCTTTTAATGGATCTTCACTATATAATTGTTCTAATTTTTTCTTAATTATTTCTATCTTATTTATTGAAAATATAGTTATTTCTGTTTTATTTATCAAAAATACAACAAGTTCTATTGTATCTTCAGTATTTTTTATATTTTCTAACTTTTGTGTAATTTTTTCTCTTCCTTTTATCCAATCAGTTTTCTTTCTTACTTTATTATTAACTCTTTTTGCTCTTACTTTCTGTTTACATGGTGTTGTAAACCACCAATCTGTTCTAGTTATTATATGTGGGTATAATTTATCTAAAACGACATTCCTAAAAGTATATCTTTTGATGTTAGTACATAATTATAAATTTCGTCTATTGTTAGTATCTTATCCCATGCTTGTATTTTTACATTCCTAGCTTTATAAGTAGTTAAACTTCCTTCATTATTAAATCCTTTAACTATTATTGGTGTTTTAAATTTATCCCATTTGCTTTCTGGTAAGCAATTATATCTACATAGATTAACTTCTGCTCCTGTATCTATCATAGGCACATAATATCTACTGTAATATCCTTCTACTACTATCTTCATTATTACATATATTTTGATTTTATGTTAAGGCTCTTCTTAAGAATAATTTCTCTCTGTTATATGTTAAGGTTAATTGTGTATGTTCTATATTATATGGTTTTACTTGTTCTAGCCATTTTATTCGTAATATTATATCTGCTTTTTGCATTTCTTCCTTTACTTCAAATTCTATTTTTATTTTTCTAATTCCTATTATTATTTTTTTCTGTTATATTTTTACTATTTATTAAGCTTCTTGATAGATCTGGGCATATATCATTATCAGTTTTTATTTCTTGATTTTTTACTAGATATTTTGCTATATAATTTTTTTCTTGTCCTGTATTTAAGAGTATTAAATATTCTTTTCCATTTACCTTTCCTGTTATGTAATATTGGTTTAAATTATTTGTTGAATTTATATGATGACTTGTTCTTTTTTATGAGATTGATGATTCTGATTTTTCATCAACTATTCTTTTCGTTGTACTTATTTTATCATTTATTATTTCTAAATTTTCTTCTATATCTATGTCTCTATAGCTATAATCATTATAATCTATTATTTTTACAAAGTGTTCAAATGGACTTACTATTCGTATTTTGTTAATCTTATTTTTTCCTGTTATTTTATGTTTTGTTGTTAGTACATATAAATTTTTGCATCTTGCTGTAAATATTTTACTTCCTGGGGTTAATTCTATTCCTGATATTTTTCAATATAATACTAATAATTTATCTATATTTTTATCTGTTACCGCTACTGAATAATTTGCACTTATTATAAATTTAAATTTTTGGTATATTAAATTTCCTTTTATGGCAGTTATTATCCTTTTTTCTACAGGTTTTATAATTCTATCATCTGCTAAATATAATTCTATTGGTGTGTCTATTCCTTCTCTAAAACATGCTTTTATTAATATCTCTGTACCTCCAAGGTGTACATATTTTATTGGGTCTCTACTTTTTATATCATTTATCTCTTTATTAATTATTCTTTTTGTTACTAGTGGTATATTAGCTTTACCTTTTGCGTATCTACAGTCTATTACATGTTCCTTTTGGCATACTACATAATATTCTTCTTTTTTCTTAGTAAATAGATTTCTTATTGTTGGTATTTTAAATATTTTTCTACACTTAAGTCTAATTCTTTTCCTTTTATTTCATCAAATATGTTACTGTCAAATATTATTTTTTGGTCTGTTCCTTCATCATTTAAATATTCTTCCTTTGTTTTTATATCTTCTTAAGTCATTTGATTCATCTATTTTACTATCTATTTCTTTATCTGTTTCATTTTCTGGAATTTCATATATACTATCCCCACTTTCTAATTCATAATCTATATAATCTATCTGCATATATTCTGTATTTTCTATTTTTATTTCTGATATTTGTTTATTTTGTTGGGTATTTAGGTAATTTACAATCTCTATCTAAATGTCCTAATTTTCCACAATTATAACAAGTACATTCTTTTATAGATTTATTTTTTCTATATTGTCTTTTGTATTTATAATTTTTTACATAATATCTTTTTCTTGGTTTATTGTATTTATATTTTGATTTTTTATATTTCTTATATTTCTTATGTCTTTTTATTTTCATATGATATCTTTCTTCATATCCGAATTGGGGTGCTATTTTATTTTTGCAACATGCTAAATTTCTTATCAATGTTTTTTCCATTTTTAATTCTTCTCTATATTTTTCATATAAGTTTCTATACCATTGTTGTAAAAATTTTATTCTTGCTCCTAGAGTATCTACTATTTTTGCTTCTTCCCAACTCTTTATTATCTTTGAACTAAATGATTCGGGTAATTTATTAAAATATAATTTTCTTATTTCTTTACTTTCTTCTATATTATATGCTCCTTTATAATAATATTCTTTAAATGCGCAAGTATATTTATCTATATAACACATATTACATATTGCTATTTTTAACATTAAATTCCTATTTGTATCTTTTTCTTTATCTTGTTGTTCTTCTATTGTTGTCATACTACCAAATTCATCTTTTATAGCTGTTTCATATTGTTTTAATAATTCTATAGGTGTTAGTTTTCTTGTTGTTGATGATTTTCCTTCTGTCGGTTTATTATTTCTTAATACCTTCTTGCTATTTTCAGTTAAATTTGAAAATCATAATTTCACTGTTCCTATTAGTGTTCTTTCTATATATTCTGGTGCATCTGTTATGTTTATATTATTATCTAATAATTATTTTGTCATATATCCTATCCATAATTGTATTGTTTTTTCTGTATCTATTACACAGTCTAAGTCTAAAAAGTTATAATTTTTATTAACTATTTGTTTTGGTGTCCATTTATCATATTCATTCTTTAGATTATATCTTTTAAACTTATTCTTATAATATGTAGGTTTTTTGATTTCTGATGTTCTAGGTATTATATTTTTATCGTTTTTTTTTATCAAGAGTATTTATTTCTGTGTTGATATTTTCTAAGTTTTCTTATTAATTACTTCTTGTTTTTCATTGATTTCTAAATTTTTTGTATTTGTTAATATTTCTGTATATGTTTCACCATCTTCTGAATCATAATTATCTGTCTCTTCAACAACTATATTATTTAATTCTAATTCCTTGTTTTTTATTTCTTTATTGTTTATTTCTAATTTTTCTTTAAATTGATTTATCTCGTTTAGTAATTTTTGTTCTTTATCTTTTTCTTCCTTTTTCTTTTGTCTTTCTTCATACCAATCTTTTAACATTTGTAGTTCTTTTTCTAATTCAGCAATCCTACTATTTTTAGTTTCTTCTATTTTTCGTATTTCTTCTGGAGTTTGTTGTTTTATTTTTTCGATTTCCTTTTTCCTATCTATTTCTTCATTTTCTCTTTCTATTCTTACCATAACTGTCAATTTATTTTCTAATTTTAATTCTTCTTTTTCTAACATTAAATATAAATGTTCATCTCTTTTCTTATATCTTTTTCCTAGATTAGAAAATACTATTTTTATTTTTAATCCTTCATGATTTTCATATATTTTTTCATCTATTATAAATTCCTCTTTGTTTATTTTATTGTGAATAGTTCATGTTGATATATATATATATATATATATATATATATATATATATATATATATATATATATATATATATATATATATATATATATATATATACGTGAATCATGTAAATAGCTTTAGCCTTTTTGACTTTTTCTTGTTTCATTTATTAGCTTTCACCATTATTGTCTTTTTAGGACAAATGTATAGAGGAAACGTGTAAAGATATATTAGGATAGCCTTTTTTCTTTTGTAACATTAGAACCATGTAAATTATTCATTCTCTGATTATAAATAGAGGCATAGAAGGCACAGGACCAATAGAAAGTAATGTATCCATCAACTTGACAGCAGATAGAGAAAGATCCTTAAATATTTCCCTGATACACCGTCTGTAAGGATGTAACGGTTTAAATATTGTTGAATGATGTAATTTTTTCCCAATAATTCTCAGATGGTGAACCACAAAGCTTAAAAATCTTATGTAGCTGCTCCACCTACAAGGAGAAAAAAGTTCATGTATTTAAGATGTAAAAAAATAATTCTAAGACAGGAAAAACACAAATAAAATTAATCAGGCATAATTTTTCTTAAAAAGAACACAAACAAAATTTCAGTTGATGAACACATACCAATGAGTAAAAAGCACCATTAAGAAATTAAGGCTCAATCAGTTCTCTTTTATTTGCCTAAACTCACGTCGACCTGTTACTCATGTTAGATAACTAATAAATAATACATATGCTATGCCTAAATTTACTCCACAAATACATAATATCTAAAGAAATAAGACACTTGTTGTCCAAACAATAAAGCATTTGGGGAAATTAACTGCATAAGGTATTAAAGGTTTTTTTTTACATTCTTTCCATCGAAACGTTAAGAAGCACCTAAATTTCATATATGTTCACAAAAAAATTTCATTATTTTTCCAATCGAAGTATCTCAAATACATTAAACTATCAAATACAGCATCTATTTTCAAAGGAAGGAGCTAAGGTTGGCATTTAAAAGATTAGTAATAATCAAGAGCCATATAATAAGTAACATAAAATTCAATTGACAATAAAATAAATTTGTTATCGAGAGTGCGCTGACTAGTTTAACTCTTACTTGAAAATTTGACAAAATTAACGAAAATGATATTCAGTATTATATGTCCAAAATGGTGTTTGAAGAATGGTCCCCTAAGGTATGTTCTCTTTGGCTGCACCAGATCAATCCATCAATTACAACTTTCAGTTTTAGAAATAGTATATCCAACAGAACAAGAGACATACAAGATTGTGTTATGTTTATTAGCAATATTTATGAGAATCCAATAAGTGCAGTTAGGTCACGATCACTCTACTTTTCATGCATCAACTGGTTGCTTCCTCTAGGAATTGTTAAATATTATAAGACATGAGATCTAAAAGCATATATGCTAGAGACTTGTCTTTTTAAGCTTAACTTATTACTGAAATGTTAGTGATGCTCTGTGCCTCCTTGTTAACCTTTTATACAGTTTATGTATCCATTCGCCACAAATATGTCATCACCAATTATGTGTCACTCTTATTATATCTTGTTTCTGGTTTACACAGTTTAAAAATTAAATATTGATTTTCAGTTCTGTGCAAAGTAATGTATGTTTCTTGGAAAGGGAAATTCTTGACTTTTGATGTAAAAGCCTCACTATTAAACCTCACTAAGATAAAGGCCTTGAAGCTGAAATACAACCTTCTCTTCATCGAATCTCTACCAAAATTTACAACCTATGGATAATTTATAGCTCTATACAGTGAGATTCTTTCAAAAGAGAAGTTGTGATGCAAAAGATGTTACCCAACTGGACAGAATATATGTGCTGCAAAAGTAAAATTTAAAATTTTGATGACATCAAACAAGCAAGGAAAATCTTTAGCCATATACAACCCATCCCTTATAGCTTTTTTGAATAGCAACTTCGAAAGTATATGTTACAATAAACTACTTAAGATCCCGTTTGGTCTATAACACAAACCACCTCTAGCTTTCAGAGTCAATCTGACATTTAACTACTTGAGTTAGTAAATCTAAACATTTTCCAATCATAACAGTCCTGTATATATTGTCCGGGGTCTATCGAAAATAACTCTACTTTATTTTGAGGTAGTGGTATGGACTGCATACACTTGACCTCCTCAGACCCTCTTTATGGGAATATACTGGGTATGTTGTTATTGTTATAACAGTCATGTATAGCTAAAGTCAATCTACATATAAATTTAATATTACATATACAAGCCTAAAAGAAGGTATAACACCTGCTGTGAAAATGACATAAGTTCTCTTAGCTAGCATTAAACTCTTCTTATAAATATGATTGGTCCCTATAGTAGTAGAGTAGAATATGTTCAACCGGACAAACTATTTCCTAACATATCATGATTTTTGCTTTTCTTATGATTTTTGCTACTTTTTTTACAGTATTGGTCTCATTTAGTGAAATAGTCTAGTAACTTAAATAATCCATCTTTTTTATCAGTTATTAAGGAAATAAAACAAGTTACCATCATGTTCAGTCGCTCAATTAACTAACCATCAATCCCAAAGTAGTTCAGAGATAGTTGTTATCATCACATCATTGTAACTCAAAAAATCTATAGTAATAAATCAATTGTTCTTTTCACTTTTCTTTCTTTCCATTATAAATCCACAATGTAACTCAAAAACCAATGTAAAGATCAACAAAAAAAATTCAAACTTGCCAAGAAATATCCGATAACCAAACTAAAAATTATTGACCCTCAAAAAGCAAGGAAAGCCTTTTGGTCTAACATAATGGGTCCCTAATAGCTTTGGCAGTAAATGTTACATCTAACTATTTAAGCTAATCTAATAGAGTCAGTCCCTAGTAGGCAATAGCTGTCTAAGTCAACCTTAACGCTACTACATGAGTTATTAAATGGCACCCATAAAGCCAAATAAAATCATCTAAATAAGTAAAGGTGACGTATCTACTAAGGAAATAACAGAAAATACTAATTAGCTAACATTGTCACAATACAATAATTATCAAATTTCTCTCTTGAGTTTGTTGCCTTTTATTCCTGTGATAAAACCACAATGTACCTAACTCAAAAATTTAAATCAAACACTTGAAGCACCTCAAATCATCATAAACACTATTAAAGTCTAAACTTTCCATTGAAAACCCATTCACATAGATTAGCAGTTAATTACATTATTTATTATGAAAATGGCAATTATCATTCCTTTAAGCTCCTGAGTAACTTTTCCAATACTGTCCGAAATCCCCAAAGCATTAGCAGTGGAAGAAAACAAGGGTTCTTTAGCCATAGCCATATAATTTTTACTCTCATCAAGTGCCTGGACTACATGAACAACCTATAACACCTCAATTTTCTGAACTGGAATGTTAGACTATGCTTATGACCCCAAAGGACCACAAGCTAACCTATAACTAATATTTGTACCTGTGCACTACAATATATAATGTAATAATGTGGAAATCATAAACATGTAGGCCATAAGGTTCAGCTGAATAAAAAATCTATAAAATAGTAACATCCATCTGGGTAAAAGATACCCAAAATAACTGAAACTGAATCAAATCTGAACTAAATTTGAAAGCCACTAAATACTATCTGAATAAGGAGTTGAAGAAACATGTCTCCAACTAACTCCATCGAGCAAAACTGAGCTGAAATAATAAATGAAATAAAATAATATCGTCTCATCCTCGAATGAAGAGGACTCACTGCAACTCCGTATACTGGAATGTAGCTGCTACTACTGGTCTGGAACTTGTGTCTCTGAACTTATGGTGTCACATAAAAAGAAAGCCCCATAGCGCAAATGTGTCAGTACAACTAGAGTACTGAGTATACGAGTGAGGTAGGCTAATGCAAAGGGTTTACATGCATGAATAACGCTAACTGATTGACTGATATGAACGTAAGAGTACAAATATACATACATAGTAACTGAGATCGTGAGTACGTGATAGCTAAATTTGTACGCTAATACAGGGTTTAATGATAGTTGACATGGCTAAAACTGCAGTTCTGATAGCATGGGCGACTGTGTCTGACAGTCTTGAATCTGGTGGAACTTTCTGAGTCTCGTGCTATAACTAAATTTGACTGTATCTAACAGTCCTGGTATACTGATATCTAAAGAAATGTCTGAGTTCTTTTACTGAGACTGAGTCTGAAACTGTGGGAGGTAGTTGTTTAACTGACATGCCCCATGTGTGCCATTATGGCTAAGCTTGGGTCCAATCTCTGCCCCGACTAGAGGGGTGTCAATACCGCACCACTGGTAAGGATAGTTGTGAGTGACCCTTAGCTGGCAGGTACTCAAAATGAGAGCGGTGGGAACCCTGAACTGACAGGTTAAGACACCTCATCAACCCTAATCTGATAGGTTAAGATGTCTCAACCTATGCTGGCTACATAGTTCTGGAACGCAAGGATGACTGCTAAGAATCACACCCTAAACTGGTAGGTGAGTTACCATCCTTGGGTTCACTTGGTGCTAACTTCTACTCCCATCTGAAGAGACTGAACATGATTCAACTGACTGTGCATGGATTGATTAACTAACTTCCATTGACTAACAGAATAGTACTACTATCTGAGAGTTAACTGAGATCATGAGATTTCTGAGGTTTCCTGAGTCATATGACTGACTGAGTTCTATAGATTATAGCTTGACTGAGATTATCAGGACAACATGACATGGCTCTAGGTACAAAGCTATATTTTTTGGGTACAAATACCCCCAGGACTCGAAGGAAACTGACATACATGACATGACTTGATCACAAAATTAGAGTCCACAATTCATAATATCATAAGTAAGGGATCTTATACTTCATGTAGTTATTCAAAATCTTAAACATTGTAGAGATTTCATGGATGTATTTCATGTACATATTATACATTTCCATTATCATACATGCTTCATACCCCAATAATAGCAACACATCAATAGCATAGAATTCATATTTAAGTATATAGATAACACAGAATTGTCATTTAGATATCATGGAACCATGTAAACTTAAATTCCTAACATCCCAAGCATTTTATCAAACACCTAGCATGTATTTTTTAAGGCATAGGTGTATTTCATAACTTGCACCATATTACACCACCTAAAGTTCATAGTTTTCAACTAACAACCATATATATTCCATAAAAACACCTTTATATATCATCTTAAAACTTAAAAAAACAATCATCAACATGTACATGCTCATATCACCACAAAATTTTACAAAATAGTATTTAAAACATGGTTCTTGAGCTCTATGAACAAATTGGATCCATAGATAAACACTACACATACCTTAGATTAATAATCTGTGAAGATAGTAGTGAAATAAGCTTGGAATTTGAAACCCCCAATTGAACCCTAGACTTGTTATTGGTTGTTCTGGAGTGAATTTTGATAAAAAGTAATGTAAAGAGCTAACTTGGGGCCTCAATCCCATGTTTGGGACTTATATAGAGGGGAAATATGACCTAAATACCCCTCTAGATGCATTATTTAATTTCTATAAAAATTATCCGATTTGAGCCCTCAGCGCGACATGGAGACATTGTGTTTCCACCTGTTTATGACCTGGAAACTCACCGCGATGCGCTGGAATCATGGAGAGACAATGTAAATTGACGAACATCATTTTTTCTTACGGTGTGACGCGCTACTGACTGAAATGATGCTGCTGAAACTTTAAATCGCCATAACTTCTTCACCGGGTGTCCGTCTTAGGTGAATTTGGTATCGATGGAAAGCTTATTCAATTCTATAAAATTTAGAGGGTATAAATCTTCCAAAATATCAACTGTAAACCAATTTATTCTCATTCAAAGATGAGCTATGTGAAATCACACACAAAAAATTGGTGGATTCAAAAGTTCTTAGCTTGGCTTACTCTAAGTGACTCTTATGAACACGCTTTACACATCATAAGCTCAATTATCACTAGGATACTCATCCTAATTCATATACTCAAATATGAATCATAGGATAGGAGGTTTCATGTGTAGGAACTATTTATTTTCTAGCTTTGAAATATACGGGGTGTTACACAACCCCAGGATGTCTCAACCTGACCAATCGGGTGGCATAAGCCCGAATGATGTCAAAAATGAAGTCTTTAGCAGACTTAGGTAGGACCACTCATTGTCATGCCTCAGAAAGGGACCGCTTATTAAGAAGCCAAACACAAATATTTGGGTAAATGGCATGGCCATCTCAGACCTTTGGAAAGTACAACTTCCAAGCTAGGCTCGGCTCAGCTGAATCGATCTGATCTAAGAGATCATAGTTTTGCAAAGTCTGGGTAAATTAGTAACTTATTGTACCATTATTTGAACCATTTTCTTGATCACCGCTTAAATACAAAAATAACGAGAAAATAGTGAACCAACAAAAGTGATAGTTTTAATCACGTCACTTTCTAAATGTGCTGCTAATTTTGGATTATGAAGGAGCATCAAAGTTGCACTTTGTCAACCAAATTATCTAGTACATACTATAAATTGAAAAGTATCTTCTTTGCTTTTAGCTAAAAACACCAAGCTTATCGCAAATCACTTGAATGTCGTAACTAAAATAGCCACTCTGTAAGGTCATTACTCTATTAGTGTCCGGTGGATCTTCTTATAGATACAATTTACTCCCATATATTCCTTTTTATTTTATTTTGTATCTATTTTGTTATCTTTTAAACTCAATATTTTCAATCTTTTCACACTTCTATGTTTAGCAATGAATATATTGAACATGAAATTGAGAATTTGAAAATACCCAAAAAGGCAAGGATTTAAAAGAAGATAAAGGAAAAAAAACAAATAAGAATTGAACAAAAATTAAAAGATAGAACAAACCTAAAGTTTTAATCCATTGTGACACTTAAGAATATGATAGAGAGATAGGCAAATCAATGATTCTAGATAAATATTGTGTAAAGTGAGCAGAAGGTTTTTTCCATTGAAAAAAATAACTATGTGCCATTACTTAGTAACAAGTCATTGCTGAATTAGGTTAGAGGGAAGAAAACAAGCATCATACTTGAGAAGTTAGTATTCATGTTGTTATTTGGATCCAAGATTGGAGTTGGGGCTTGAGAGCTTGAGGAAGAAGAATTTTATGATTGTGTGCGGAGAGATAGAGAAAGACAAAGGGAAAGATCTAGAAGGGAAAGGAAAGCTCGTGGTTTGGTTAAAAAACAAGCTTATCATTTTACCCTTGAAAATGTGCATATTTATAGTCATACTCTTGGTCGTCCTCAACTCTCCTTTCTATAGAGTAGAAAAAAATAAATATAAATATAATTTGTTTTGCCATTTGTTTTGAATGGAGAATTGGGGTTTATATAGTTTGATTTGATTCGAATGAAAAGGCTATAGAGATTGAGGGAATCTATATATATCTATACTATATTAAAAGTGTGAAGAGCCTTAAAAATATTGTTTAAACTTTTTGCCCTTCATTAAAAGTCTCTTCTTTAGACAAAATCATCCATTTCACTACTTTCTTAATATTTAGGAGTTGAAAATTAATTAAAATTTATAGTAAAACCTTTCCTTATTAGAAGTCATCAAAATTAATGACAACTAATACCTTTTCATTAGTTTAAGAATTCTAAATCAAATAAAGCTGATTTTACTAAGATTTAAAAAATCTAGAAATAAATATGAAAGCGTTAGAATAAGAAAAATATAAGAAGTACCAAATTGTTAAAAGTTTTAAGTAGGTAATCAAAGATTTAACTTTAAAAATAAGAAAATATTTTAAATATAGGAAAAATAAATAAAAATAATCATATTACAAATATGGTTTAGATCGATGCGTCTCTCTTAGTCCCTAGCAACAAGAAAAAGAGGTACTGCATGACAAACACAAAGGTGACGATCCATTGACCACTTGAAACTTTTGTTGGTAAAATATATATGTATTTATAATAAAATATATGTTATATTTACATTATTATATTAGTCTGAAGGATCTTGGAGAGGTGATTTGAACATTTTGCACTTCATTAAAAATCTTCGCAATAGATAAAATTATCTAATTTTAAATAATCAAAAGTTACACGTGCGAGGCATGCGCGGTTAAAATAGTGTGTGTGTGCGTGTGTGAGTGTATATATATATATATATATATATATATATATATATATATATATATATATATATATATATAAAGGAAACATAGGAGGCTATAGATGTGGCATGCCTCCAAGGCCACTACTAGGATTTATCTTTTTTCTTCAAAAAAATTGAACTGTTTCCTTAATATTTTGGCCAAATTTGAAAAAAATAGTATATTTCTTGGATCATTAATTATTGAAATTTATTTTAGTTCTTCAAACACCTTTCATGTTCTTTTAAAAAAAGCCATAACTTTTTCAATTAGCGCCATTTATTTCATTTCTATCAAATAAACCATATTTTTCCTTTTTATTTTCTTAAAAATCTTTTCGCTTATTTTCTAATTAAAGAGCTAAAACAGTTAATCATACATACCATAATTACTTTAAAAATTAATCAACAGTATCACACACACACGTATATAAAGAAAACATAGGAGACTGCTGATGTAGAATGCCTCCAAGGCTACTATTAGGATTTATCTTTTTTTTTTTTTTAGAATTTTGAACTTTTTCCATAGTATGTTGGCCAATTTTTTTTTAAAAAAATCATACTTCTTGGCTCATTAATTATTGACATTTTTTTAATTTCTTCAAACCTATTTCATCTTCTTTAAAAAAGAACTATAACTTTTTCAAGTAATGCCATTTATTTCATTTCTATCAAATACACCATATTTTTCCTTTTTTAGAAAAATTAAATCTTTTCCCTTATTTTGTAATTAAAGAGCTAAAATGTTATAAATGTATTTACATTATAGTGTATGCCTATTAAGAATATAGATAAGATCTATCAAGATCTATTTGATATCTATCAGGATATGAAATATCTTTTAGAGAGAAATTAAGAGTAATTTCCCCTATAAATAGAAGAGTTTTCTTTATTGTAAAATACCCTAATAGAATCCTCAAGAGAAATAAGAACTACTCTATCTTCTCTCTCTACTCTTGTTCTTCTCTACTTTATATTTCATAACATGTTATCAGTACAAATATTCTTTATTGGTTGCTTAACAAACATGAGTTATGGCTTATTTTGTTATTATTAAAAAATTCACATCTTGATTACTTGATCCAACAAGGAGTGTAACAACCTGAAAATTTTATCAAATATGTGAAATTTATAATTTTGTGTGATTTGACTATTTTACTCCACTCCATATTTGTATTGTGATATTTTTGGGGTGTGAGGGTGATTGGTACGGTTTTCGATGCATTTTGGTGACTTTTGCATGATATTGTGGTTTTTGGTGGCTTCGAGAGCCTTATTTTAGACTTCTGTGGATATCATTTGGTCTGTGCAATAGATGGTTAAACAAAGTATGCCAAGAACTTTAAAATGTGAATTTTAGGCTAGGTAGACCTTTAGTTCGAGTCTTGATGCACCTGAGCTCATTTCTTCCTATTAGTCAAAAAGTTGAAAAATTAAAAATATGGGAGTGGGATCCATATTTGGTCAAAATAATGTCATATGTAAAATACAACTTTGCCAATGCATCTGAAACATTGATTATAGGGTGGCAAATATTTGATGTGATTTTATGGCTTTTAAATCTCATTTCGATCCTTGAATTGAAAATTTATAATTTTGGATTTCAGGGGTCAACTTTGTGAAAATGATCCTTTTACAAAATTTTGATATCGCCATTGAGTCTGGAGCATCGAATTTAGTGTGGTTGCATAGTTTTTTTGCGTATATCAAACTCCGAATGAATTTCAAGCACCCTATTGAAGTCTCTTTGGACATAGAAAAATCTTGTCTGCACTATAAAATAGCCCTTTTTGGCTCATTTTTCTCATTCTTTCACCTTTACTCTTGAGAGTTAAATCCTAAGATAGTTTGAGAACTTAAAAGTAAATCTTGTAGTAGCTTGGAAAGCTATATTAACATCTATTTCTTGATTCTATTATAGATTCAAGGTGAGATTTCATCCTTTCTTACTCTAATTGTTGATTAATTTCTCAAAACACCAAAAGTATTAGGGCTTGATTTTAAACTCCAATTTCACTTAATAATATTTTACTTTTATAATTACTAGTTTTTTCATCAATTTAACCTTCAAAAGAACTTTTATTCTTAATTTTAACACAAATTTTAAAGATTTTACCCAATAAAGCTTTAAAATATTTTTTCTTTGATTTGAACCTTTTTTTTACTCAGTTTAACTTGATTTTTTAAATATAGATTTTTAAAAATATGGGGAACACATTTTTGAAGTAAAATTACTATTTTGCCCTTCTTTTTTGAAAATAGGTTCATTTTGACCCTGAATAAAAAATAGTCAATATTGGTATCGTTATCTTTGTTTTGACACATAGATTATATATTTCTTAGTTTTAGTTAATTTTGGGATCATTCGCGAAAAGTAAGGTCGTGGGTTTGAAGTGTAGCAAACTGGTTTCAGCATTCGAAGTAAGTTATGGCTTAACTCTTCAGACTAGGTTGAGTAGTTAATTTGTATACCAACATGCATGTTAAGGGTGAGAACTAATCATAAAAAATAGCTATCTAAATGTTGTACTCATGTGGGGGCCTATAGATGTTGTAATTATTGAATTTGGGATATTACGTGATATGTATGACTGCATGGGGTATTATATTATGTCGATAGCTTGGAATATATGTGAATAATCATATTATGGTTCCTTTGATATATTGTGATATATTCATACTTTGTGGTCATATGAATCATGTGAAAAATCATGGATGGTAGAAATAATGAGTGGATGTTGGCTCATGTGGTTATGAAAATGTAATATTATGGTTGGTTGTGGAAAAATATCATATGATTGGTTGTGAATATTGCATCATTATCCTTATGTCATCAGACACATTATTTCACTTATTAGTTGTACTGCTTTATATATACATGTTTTCACGTATGTGTACTTAATTTGTGTATGATGTTATGTATGCGCTCTAAAAACACTGGAAATATAAGAAATACTTGAAATACTGGATATTAGTATCGAATATTAGATGTTATAGACCTTCGTCGAAGGATTATGCCAAAGAATAGTCATGGATTTTGATGGTATATAGGTTAACAAATCCCCTATGGGTCTTGCATAGGGAAGGATTGCCTCCATAGGTATATATAGAGTGGTATATGGGTTAACGAACCCTTCATGGGTCGCACATCAGAAAGGATTGCCTCCATAGGTGTATGTAGAGGTTGTGGCACAACCTCATGCATCATCATCATCATCATGATCTTCTTCAGCATCAGCATCATCTTATATATTGTACTTGATTTATTGTGTTGATGTTGTGATTGAATTTTTATGTTGATTTTTATATGTCTACTTGATCTATATCGTGTTATTTATACTTGACCATCTTGTATATACATGTTAATCTCTGTTTCTACTTGTATGTGATGTAATTTATACTTGTGTTCCATTTGCTATGTTATTGTTATTTTTGTGATATATTAGAATTGTTAGTACAAGCGGTGTGGGTAATCATTGTGAGATATTTTTTAATTATAGGTGAAGTTCTCTTAGTGTGTATTTTATGTACTTTATTTTCTACTTTTATCGGTCGACCTATGATACCTATTGAGTACAAGTGAACTGTGCTCACTCCTACTGTACCTTTCTGGTGCAGATTCAAGTTTGGGTGTGCCCCATATTACGTGACTTGAGCAATTGTTGGAGATTTTAAGGTCGTTGATGATTTTAGGTGTCCGAATGTCTTATGCTACCTTTCTTTATAGACTATGACTTTACTTTCATTTCAGAGAAAGAGTTTCTCTTTTATTTGGACATCTTATGTATTTTCTTGGATTTAACTTGTATTTAGATGTATTCTTATACTGTTGACACCTGTTATAGGGCGTTATGGCTACATTGTTATGTTTCTTTCTGCATTTATTATACTTGTATGGTTTTGCTTCATTCTAGAAGCCTTACCTTGGGGTTATTATTGTCTTTTTTCCTTTATGTATTAGTTTGGATGATATGCTTACTAGTCAAGGTTCACCGCAACAAGTGACATCGTGACTTTTTGTTTTTTGGGTCATGACAAATTGGTGTCATAGAAGCTAGGTTTCATTAGTCTCAACGGTGTAAGAATGGGATGTCTAATTGTGTCTCACAGATCAGTGCGTAGACGTTTGTATCTATCTTCGAGAGGCTATAGGATGTCTTTAGGATGCTTCTCTCATTTTATTCCTTATCATGTGAAGTTCTTTCATACCTTGTGTTCTGAGTTGTGTTTTACTCTTTCTGTGTAGATGGTGTTGACTAGGTCTAGCGAGAGTCAAGACATAAAGCCATTACTAGAGGGCGAGCCTGGAGTTATGGATTGACTTAAGGGAGAAATGAGTGGAAACTTTTTCACTCATTTACATCAAAATTCTTGGACACTGCAATGATTTAACTATCTAAATAAGAGTAAATTCTTTATTAAAATGCATTAATATCAACCTTTTATGATATTGCAGGAAATCTAATAGAAATGAGTTGAGACAAAGCTTAAGTAGAAGTAAAGTAGGCAAGAAGAGCGAAAGAGCAGGAGATCAGTTCCAGGAGGCGATCCTTAGATATTACAATCATGATCTGAGGGTCAAAATTGCCATCAGTTACAAGTCAGAGTTATGCGATCGTAGATAGATACTACGCAATCACAGAATTGCGATCGTAACCAAGAGAGGGCAATCGCGAGAGGGAAAAAAATTTTTAGGGACAAAATTAGAAGTTCATAGAGCTGAATCCCAAATCACAAAAGGCTAAACCCTTTCATATTTTTGGGGACATCTATCCTCCCATCATCTATCTTCTATTTAGGGGAACACTATTGTACTACTCTTAAGTGAAGAATACATTAGAGAATTTCCTAAGTGAAGGCTTAGAAATTTCCAATGAAGATTTATTGAAATATAAAGTTTGGATTTGCATTCTCTTTAAATTTTATGTAAACTAATAAAAGTTAGTGAAGTTGTCGAACTTTGAAAATGAGGCAAAGGCGTGTAGTTAAGTCACTATTGATTTAGAGTCACCTCTTGAGAGTTAGTAGTCATTGCTTAATTGTTCTTAAAAATCTTTTGCATTATTAAAAATGTGATTGATTTTGAGGGGAGCTTTATGAATAGTTTTTCTCATGCTTGTTAGCTAATTGTTAGTGCTAATCGAGTTCAGAATTATGGTGATAATTTGGTTGTGAGAATGGTCTTATAAGTAGATTAGTCTCCTTGAGTATAGAGTAGTATTACTTGAGGACAAGCAAAGTTTTAAGTTGGGGATGTTGATGAGTGGCAAATTTGCCTCTCATTTAAGTCCAAATTCATGCACACAACAATGATTGGATTGTGTAAATGAGACTAATTCTTCATTGAAATGCCTTAATATCTAGTTTTTATGATCATACAGGGAATCTAATGGAAACAAATTGAGACAAAGCTAAAAGAAAAGTAGAGTAGGCAAGAATAGCAAAAGAGTTGGAGATCAGGTGTAGGAGGCAACCCTTAGAAGTCGCAATTACGATCTGAGGGTTGTGGTTGACATTAGTCAGAATGTTAGAGTTGCACTACCAGAGATAGATGCTATACAATCACAGAATCACGATCACAACCAAGAGAGGCTGATCACGAGAGGGCAAAAAAGTTTCAAGGACAGAACTGGAAATTCACGGAGATGAATCCCAAATCACAAAACGCTAAACCCTTTCACAATTTTGGGGACATCTATCCTCTCATCATCTATCTTCTATTTAGGGGAACACTATTGTACTACTCTTGAGTGAAGAATACATTAGAGAAATTCCTAAGTGAAGGATAGAAATTTCCATTGAGGATTTATTGAAATTTAAAATTTGGATTTGCATTCTCTTTAACTTTTATTGATCAATTCGGTGGAAATTTTGGTATATCTTTTCTTTCTATCTTTATGAGTAGCTAATTCTTACCCTTGGGGTTATGATTCAATAGGTTGCGATTAGTGCATGTGTGTTGTTTATTCATCTACCTAATTAGCTAGTTGTTGTGGGTTTTGCTTTTACTCTATTTTTGAACTAAAAATTGGGAACGAAAACCCTAATCATTTTTGAATCCATACCATTCTTGAAAGAGGGGTATTGGGTGAGGAGAATTTGTGAACAATAACTTGAGTTAGCATATTGAGTAGCATCATTTTAGAAATAAGGGTGTTATTTGAGGTAGTTCATTTAAAAGCACTATCTTAGAAATAAGGGTGTTAATTGAGGTAGTAGATTTCTAGATTTGACATGCTCATGAAGTGTTTGAAAGAATCCATAAGCGATATTTAGGACTTCATTGGAAGATTGAGACTAATACCTCTAAATATAGTCTACCCATGATTCTAACTAAATTTTGATAAACTCTCAATTACCCATGCATGAATTCACACCTAGAATGACATAACCCCAAGATCCGCTCCTAATTGATTACAGTCTAATTATTCTTAGCTCGAGTTAGTAAAGCTCTGAAATTGTTATATCTTTTAAAACATTCAAACAAACCACCAAATATTTGTATCCCATATTTGAATTTAGTAAGTAACTCCCATTTCGAACTTACTTGATCACCATTCACATTATTTCTCGTGGATTCGACCTCGACTCATGTTGGGTATATATTGACAATGTCCATCTTAAATCTAAATAATGGTGTAAGTTGAGTGTTATAAAAAATGGTGTCATTGCCAGGGAACAATTTGTCGTATTGAGTTAGTTTGGAATTTTAGATTATTGGCTTTGATTCAAACTTGTGAATATGTGTCTGTGATTTTTTTTATTTCGTGTGTTAGATAGATTTTTGTTTTTGTCTACTTGTCACTATGGCATCATGAAATAAAAATGATTTTTGTGGTTGCAAATCTTATCTTGACGATCTATGTCCGTATGATGGTAGACCCCACTTTTGACAAAATTGTAAATATTCTCCCAAAAAAGAGGTGTGTGAACCATCTCAATCCTATTGGGAATATGATTGTTCTTTTTGTGGTTGTCAAGATGGACATTGGAGTAATTGTTCAAATACTCCCACTTCAAGTTATGCTAATGAAAATGTTATTCTTCTTATGAGTTTGGTAGGTCTCGTGATGTGACAAAGTAAGAAAAACATGCCAAACACAAAGGTATTGAAGCAATGCTTCTAACTATTTTGAACCGAGTGACTACAATGGAGGGGACATGCATCTCTTACATCAATCCATGGAGGCATTTGGAAAGGAAAGTGAAAATAAATAAGAAGTGGGTGAGAATGTCAATATTTAAAGTGTTATGAATATTCCCAATCCTCAAAATGAAGTTGATGAAGAATATTTTAAGCCATGAAGTTGATCCAATAACGTATGATGACTCAAAAAAAGTTACCAATATAAAAGGAATGGCTCAACTAGAAGAAGAAGAAGAAATCTCAGATTCTAGAAGAAAACAAATAGAGGAGATGTTGAAAGATACAATGGGAAAGAATGAAAAATGTGGAAAAGACTTGGCTAAATGGTGGGAATTAGTCCAATATAGTTATGATGATATTTTTAAGGATATCGACTTCTCCATCCAAGGACTTTTGCAACAGATTATTGAGTATCAAAATAAAAAAAAAAACTTGACAAGGAAGAAATCATGAGCAAAGAATGGCTAATGACTCAAACTCAACAACTTGAAGTCCATAAGGGTCAACTTGATAGTGTTTTACTAATGGTGTATGACTATCTCAAATAGCATGCAGAGATATGTCAAGTTTGGATTAAATTTGAAATAGACACTCAAAAATTAAAAACCAAATTGAATGCAAGAATTGAAGCATGTGCTACACCAAATCAAATGAATATGCATGATTGTCTTAGAGCGGTTACTAATGAAGATAAGAGTGAGCTTGATGTTGAAGAATTCTTGGTGATTTACCCACCAACCAAACTAAAAATAATGAAGGATGCTGACATTGAGTAAATTATATTAGAGTTGCATGAAAAATCCAAGAAAATCTTTCGTGAAAGCTCTAGTTCATTTCTAGGTGAGAATTTCAAGAAGAATGCGAATTTGAAATTAGAAAGACAACCTTATTCTAACTACCTTTCGACATTATGCTTGGTGGATGTGATGGAAGTTAAACCACTCGAGCAAATGAAGAACTTTGGAGATGATGAACAAAATCCTTACATTTTGAAGTTCTTCATTCCAAAGGGGAGAAATGACGCCCCTTACTTGAAGGCCAAGAAGTGCAAAAAATGTTTTACTAGTGGTTTATTGATGTTGTCACCAATACCCAACGAGCCTACTCGAAAGTTTGATGTAAATTTAGGTAAAATGTTCAAGCCTTCAAAGTGGTGAGATAGAGTATGTATCATTGTGCCCTTACCTTTGGTCAATATACCTCAAAGATATATTGATCAAAAGTTGGGCCGATAATTCAAATCTTCTAAGTGGAGACATAAATAATGAGTAAACAATGTTGTGAAGCGAATTTAACTAAGGTGCTTGATGGGAGGCAACCTATCATTTTCATATTTGTGCCATATATTTTTTATTAATTCACATAGTTTTGATGCTTTTCAGGTGTTTCTGATAGATTTGTAGACAAAAATATTGGAAAATTGAGTTTAGAAGTATGCCAGCCATGTAAAAAAATAGGGCAAAACAGGAGAGAAAAATTCCTCAGGTACCGCGATTACAATCCAAGGATCTATCACGATTGCAGTAGTGTGTCCAACATTCATATTATCCCTCGATGCAGTTTTAGGGAGCCCCTTTAGCCCTTCTTATGTATTTATGTTATGCAGTGAGGACACTACAAGCCTCTTCATTAGTGTGTGTGTTATCTTTGTGTGCACCCATGTTTCATAATTTAAAATTTGTTGAAATATTTAAATTTAGCTCACACTGAGTATGGAAATTTCAGGAATTAATTATGTCATTTTTTTAGCTTTTTAATTTCTATTTTAATACGGTGTTGGATGAGTCTTTCCCTATTATAGATTCAGTAATGACATTCTTAAGGAAAATTGATTATGTTGGAGTTTTGTGATATAAATGAAGTGAAAGTCTAAGTACCTGTGGCATTATAGAATATAATAGAAACAAGTTGAGACAAAGCTGGAAGAGAAGTAAAGTGGGAAAGAAGAGAAAAAAAGTTAAAGATCAGATCCAGAAGGAGACCCTTAGATGTCACGATAGCGATCTGTGGGTCACATTTGCCATCAGTCAGAAACTTGAAATTGCACAATCGCAGTTAGATGCTACACAATCATAGAATCGCAATCGCAGCCAAGTGAGGGCGATCGCAAGAGGGCAGAAAAGTTTCAAGGATAGAATTTGAAGTTCACAGAGCTGAATCCCAAATATAAAAAGGCTTAACCCTTTCACATTTTTGGGGACATTTATCCTCCCATCATATATCTTCCATTTGGGGGGAAAACTATTGTACTAGTCTTGAGTAAAGAATACATTAGAGTAATTCCTAATTGAAATATTAACAATTTCCTTTGAAGATTTATTAAAATTTAAAGTTCCGATTTGCATTCTATTTAACTTTCATGGATTATTTTGGTGGAATTTTTGGTATATATTTACTTTCTATCTTTATGAGTAGCCAATTCTTCCTCTTGGGGTAATGCTTGAATAGGTTATGATTAGTGCATGGGTATTGTTTATTTATCTACCTAATTAACTAATTATTGTGGGTTTTTCTTTTACGCCATGTTTGAACTAAAAATTAGGAGTGAGAACCCCAATTGTTTTGGATCTCATACCATCTTTAAAAGAGGAGTACTGGGTGAGGTATATTTGTGAACAATAACTTGAGTTAGCAAATTGAGTAACATTATCATAGAAATAAGGGTGTTATTTGAGGTATTAGATTAGGTAGATTTAACATGCTCGTGAGGTGTTCAAAGAGTACACAAGTGAGATTAAGTGTTTTATTCAAAGATTAACACTAATACCTCTAAATCTAGCCTACCTATGACTCTAGCTAAATTTGGATAAATTCTCAGTTACCCATGAATGAGTTAGCATCTAGAATGGCATAACCCCAAGATCCGCTCCTAATTTATTACACTCTAATTATTCTTAGCCTCAAGTTAGTAAAGCTTAGAAATTTTTATATCTTTGAAAATGTTCAAATGACCCCCCAAATATTTGTTTCACATACTTGAATTTAGAAAGTAACTTTCATTTTAAACTTACTCGATCATCATTTACATTGTTCCTCATGGATTTGACCCCAACTCATATTGGGTATATATTAACAAAGTTTACCTTGCATCTAAATAATTGTATAAGTTGAGCATTATCAAGGAGTGGATGGACATGTAGTTTAGCCTCATCTAGAAGGAGTGATAGGGTACTCTCCCCTGAGCCTCTTATTGAGCAGGTTGGAGGTATGGGTCTTACTCTAGTTTCTTAGGTTTTATCTGCCCCAGTTTTGGAGAGATTGTTGGTGTGTTTGCTGACCCATTTAGAGGGTTCTCCTTTAGGTATGTTGGGTGTTCCTCCAGTTCAGAGTATGGATCCTACTTTTGCACTTGATTTTGTTTTGGGTACTCCTCAGACTAAGAGTACGATTCCTCCTTCAGTGTCGGTATCTAAGTATATTGATTTGGGGTTGGGAGTTCGGCCTTTATCTATGTTACCCCTCTGGTGGGGTCTTAGCCAGCTACACTTATTTTGTCTCCTACTCTTTAGTTACTTAGATGATACGGTTTGGAGCAACATTACAAAATATAGGGGACCGAGATTGGATGTAGGGATCTACTCCTCGAGCGTCTCAAGAAGACGCCAAAAGGGTACGCCATTAGGACAAGTTTAGAGGTTGCTTTGTGTGTTTTACTATATCCTCAATATGATAGGACAGTTATATGCTAATGGGACTATAAGATTATATTGGCCTGTTTACAATGTCAAATTTCTAAGCATGAAAAGCTCTTTTAATTATTAGGTTAGTAATTCATAATGATAGAAAAAAGAAAAGAAAAATCTAGCACCAAGTTGGCTCTAGTACATTTACATAGTCAGATCCCTTCTACCAAAAAGAAAAGGAAAAAAAAAAGAAGGGTTTCTTCTGTCAATTCCTATCCTTCTATTGAATTGAGGAAATCAATGAGCTATTTTCATCGTTGACATCCTAAATATTACACAAAAAAGCCATAAACATCTAAACTTAATCTTCTGTATTGAATGTACTTTTCCTTCAAAGCATCATACATTTTCTTTTCTTCCATAACATCTGAGAAACACAAGATGGTAAAGTTTTTCATATATTTCTTGTAGTTTTCTTACTTCTTAAAAGCCCCTATATCAATTTTCTCCCACAGATAATGCTAAATTATTTATCACAAGGAGGTTTGCTTGTGTAATTTTGGGACTTCCTTTTCTAGGAATTTTATCACCGTCTGAAATATTATTATATAGATTATGTAGTTAGCATGCTCCCTGTTAAAGTTTGGTGCTAGATTGTCTCTACCAGATTCACATACATCTACGTTAGAAAGCTCCTCAAGAGGTCCAAGGTTAATACTTATATCTTCCCAAAGAGAAGCATATGGTCATCCTCCCATTTCCATAATTCAAATCCTTTCCTCTAATAGTACTCCATGTTTTATTAAAAATTCTCCATCTGATTCTGAATATAGCATTTGTTACTGCTACAAAACTATATTTTTACCTTGAGAGATTACATAATTCTAGCATAAGAGTTGTTTTCCCAGTAACCAACAGGGCCACCAATTCCAATAGTAAAGGCTCTTGCATTGATGTTCCTGTCAGTAAGTAGAGGTGCTCTTCTATGATGATCTGAAGAAGCCATTTGATTTGTTTAGAGAGTGGAGATTTTCAGAGTAACAAGAGAGATATAAGATTCTAAATCTACCACTAAGAATAGTAAGAGTCATTTTTGGAGCCGCATCTCTTTTCCCAATCTTGAACTTTTTTGTCGGTTATTCCGATGCTTTAGGAAAAAATTAAATGTTTAATAGGGTTACTTTAATGCTTAACGAAATCATAGATAAATAATGTTGGATTGAAACTTAGTAGTTATCCAACTAGTTATACAATGAAACTTAGAAATTTTTAGTTGAAGTCATATGTTAAGGCATAATATGATTAGTCTATCAAATATATTTCTCACCAGTTCATCAATCAACCATATATTCTAGTTTTATGTATATTTCATCTAAAAGCTTCCAGTAGTCCTATATTTCTTTGCAAATATAGAGTTATCTACGACATCGATTAAGAGTTTTAGGTTAACATAGTCAGCTTCTGCTAAGAGCTATCTAAGGAACCCATTTCTGCTAATTTAGTTCCTTTTATTTAGAGTTATCTATGAAATTAGGAGTTTGAACTCAGTGTATCCAAAATTCTTTTTAAACTTTGATGAATTCATGACTTAGTTACTTGAAGGTAACTCTTTTATGAATAGACAGATAAAAAACTAAAGCATACTAAATAGAAATCCTTATAAGAGCTTAAGAATAGTGAAACAACTGTATATAAGATTTAGAGGGAACATTGCCGCCAAGCAAATGGCTAGTGATTCAGATATGGGATACATATCTTGTAAAACAAACTCCTATTATATTCTATTCGTGTCCATCTATTTCAAGTCTCATCCTACATAATCGTTAATCATTTTAAAGATTAATGTAATATTCTGCTATAGTTGGACTCCAAAATTTTCCATGGTTTAGTTATTGTGACCATCTCTAGAGGCCTGTGAGACTTTCTAGTTTATCGAGGCCTCATGGCAGCATTTCTCCAAGGTTATTACTGGTAAGATCCAGTTGTCGTAGGGATGAGCAGTTTAGTAGCTCTAATGAAAAGTTCTCAGATAACTTGTTGTCAGCCAGGAAAAGTAGGCTTAATCTTGAACAACAAAGACAAAAGTTACTTGGGATGCTTCCTGTTAAAAAGTTACCAGAGAGTGCTAAAGTCACAAGATTCTTCAGCTTAGTATTAAGAAACCTTATGGTTCCTGAAAGGTTGTTTGATAAATCTAACGTTTCAAGCTGAACCATCTGTTTAAGCTCGAAAAGAATTCCACTCTAATTCATTACCAAACAAGTTTAAGTATTTAAAACTTGAGAGATGGCTCAGCTCAACAGGAATTGAACCATAAAAGTTATTGTTTTTTAGGTTCAAGATTTTGAGTGATTCGAGCTGACCAACTAAGGCAGGAATCTATCCCATAATATTGTTATTTGATGATGCAAAATTTTGAAGATTTTTGCAGCCTTCAGTTGCTTTTGGTATGTGGCTACTAAAATTGTTTTGTTGTAAGTCAATATTTATCAGATATTTCAACTGACCAACGTTATATGGTATCTTTCCACTGAATTGGCAATAAGCAAGAGTAGAGACACTCAGCTCAGACAAGTTACCAATTTATGGCATCACTTATCCTGTCAGCATGTTGGCTCAAAATCTAAGAAATTATAGCTTTCTCAAATGACTGATCTCCAAAGGAATCTCACCAGTGAGAACATTGGAGAAAAGATACAATTTCTCCAAGTCATGAAGCTCTCCTAATGCAGCCGAGATTGTTCCATTAAGAAAATTTTTCGAAAGATCAATCACTCGAAGATGAGTGAGATGTGTGATTTCTCACTCTATGGCTGGGCTATGTCAATATTTAAATAATATCTATGATAATAATTGGTGAAATCTGATATGCCTCTTGTTTCAAATTCATGCCCCATTTCTATAGCAGCTTCTTCATAAAGAGAATATAAGGATCAATCTTTTCTTAATTTTGTGAAATTGGATTTTGGTTAATTCCTCTCATATATGAGCTCGTGAATTTGATCCTTCTTGGAGTTCACATTTTAGAAAAGTTCCTTATTCTTTAATTCAAGCTTCTATTTTTTTTGTTATTATAGATTGCAAGGAAAGCTTCGTGAGGGTCCCTAGATGGTCTGTTTCAAATTTACCAAATAACAGCCAATGGGGAAGGTCCCTTCAAAGTTTCTGCTGAAGAATCATTGGATCTGGTTGAAGCTTTAATATATTATCTATTTCTAAGAAGCTGATCCTAAGTTAGTTAGGTTCTTTATCTTGTTAAATCCTTATTCTCAACACCCATCCTACAAAATAAACACACTGGTCTGGTCTTTTGTAGTTGGTTATTACAAAACTTCCTTCAGAATATGCTATGAAGGCCCTTAAGGTAGTATGCTTTCCATCTATTGCTCCATTACATGAAAGATTCTTTTTAAGATTTTATGAATGGTAAAATTAAATTGATTTCCCAATCCTAGTAGTGTGTGGCTGCTTCGGAACATGGAAGCCCTCTTGTACCTTAGAATTACTGTGATATCATCAATTTTATATGGGATGATATTGTGTTTTAAGTCCCAACATATCCACAATCTGAGTATCACATAAATACCAACATTAAGATGGATGTGCAATTGATTTTCCTTATGAGGTGAAGCGATATACTAAATTTCTGCTTTACTGTTGCAAGAGGTACATGATTTAGGTAAAATAGTAGGATTTGAAAGTCGAGGACTTGATTATTTTTTGCCCCTGTGATGGAAGCTGGCAAGTTGAGCTGAAATTCGATGACTTAAACAGTAGAAACATAAGTTACTTGAGTAATGTTTTGCTATGTATTCAAATGTTATGGAAAATTTGATATCATAGTCTAGCTTGATTGGGATGGTAACTATGTTTTTTGTGAAACAACTATTGAAACTAATAACATGGGATGTTTTCTAATTTTTCTGGTCTCTAATTATGTCATGTTTTTGTATCAAGATTCTTGATATCATTTTGGTATTTATTTGAGAAAATTTATTATTTTATGATATTAGGCTCATTTTTGGTTAATTACAGACTAGAAATATTGCTCATCTTTAAATGTTTATCTAGGATGAGATGTTGATTGTCTCTAAAGGTTGATCTACGACTAGAATGTGTCTCTTATTTAAAGGTTATCTAGGACCAAGATGTTTCTTATCCTTAAAGGTTGATCTAGGAAAATAATTTTGCTCGTCGCTAAAGGATAATTATGACCAGGTAGTTAGTTTATTTGGGACGAGAAATACCGCAGCAAAAAAATAATTACATTGAGATAGTTAGTCTATTTGTGACAAGATATACCATTGCTAAAAGATAATTATGACCATGTAGTTAGTCTATTCGAGATGAGAAATAGCGTCGCGAAAATATAATTAGGAAGAGATAGTTAGTCGATTGGGACAAGATATACCAACGCTAAAAGATAATTACGATCAGTTTTTTTGCCATCTCAAAAGGGTTTTAGGGACCAGCTTATTAGACTCGTCGCTAATGAATTTTTGCAGCTGAGCCTGTTAAGAAATGATGCGACTAGATTTTCCCTATCCTAAAAGACCAATTGGGAAAAGATTTGGACTTTTAGGGACCATATTTCTTTCCTTATAAGTAGTTTTTCTTGTAGAGAAAGGTGTGATGAGGTTTGGGAAGAGGGACAAGCTTAGCACCAGGTCTATTGATCTATCTAAGATTCATCGGACTGTAGGTGATGTGGCCTATGAGTTAACTTTTCCTCCAGATTTATCTTCTGTTCATCCAATTTTTCATGTTTCTATGCTTTGTCGTTACATTCCTGATGAGTATCATGTCATCATTCTTTCATGAACCAAACCAAGGCCTAGATGCAATGGGAATCCCAAGTCTAACCACGATCGAGGACCATGATGATAGGTGAATTTACACGTCTATAGTGCTATATTTGACCCATATTTTAGCCATGTTTTGAGGACAAATTATATAATTCATGCACTTTTAGTCCTTTTTCCTATAAGTGAGCTAATGAACATGATTAGCAAGTTTTCAGGTATAAATGATGCAAATTTAAGCATTTTATGGATAACTTGACGCCAAAGAAAGCTTCACGAAAGAAGGAAGGGAAAGCTTGGACGCCTAAGGACCAAAAGTGATGCATGGGAAACCTGTCCCGGGCAAAAAAAGCATTTCTGAAGACTTTGGGGACTAGCAGTAACTTATTAGGATTAGGATAGTGATGCAGTAATTTATTAGGATTAGGATAATGATGCAGTAACCCAGTAGGAATGGGTTAAGTAATGCAGTAGCCTAGTAGGAATAGGATATGAGTATTATAAATACCCTATTCTGCTAGAGATTTTTATTCAACTTTCAATACATTCCTCAACATTCTAACATTCTCCATTCTTACACTTAATTCTACTTTTTATTCTTCTTCTATTCATCTATTCAATTCTTAATTTCCATAACAAGAGAAACGCTACTTTGCAAGGGAGTTCACGCCATTCTTACCCCTATACCTAACGTGAGATCTTTAGTGTGGTACAATGATAATGTCTATTGTGATTTCCTTCGCGCTCATGAGTAGCTAAACTTCTCTGTTGGGGTTATGGAAGCCTTATGAGATACTATATATTGCTACGAGTTTGTGAATTTGTGACACATATGCTGCTTATATCATTATTCTCTTCATCTTAATGCAAATTCTTGTGGCTGCAGATGCATTGAATACGCCAGTATAGCATTAACTTGTTCGAAAGAAAAGTTATATGTCTGGAAAATAGATAATGTCAAGGTAATAGGGTCCCATTCCCTATTAAAAAGTTAGTGCCGTAACTGGATTAACCTCTTGGAGAATTTGTACCGTTAGATACGCTTTAAGCTCGAAAGAGTTAAAGTGAAATAGTCCTTGTTTAGGTTGAAAGACGCTTGGATTTACTATCGAATACAATTCTCTATAAGCACATGCATGTCTGAATTCCGCACAACTCATAGCCAATAGAGACGTACAACTCATAAGGTGGACATAACCCAAACTTCTCAATTCTCATTGTTTTACATCTTACTAAACATTCCTTCTCTTTACTTTGCTATTTTCAGTTTTTACTCTATTATTTTGGTTACACGTTACAATCCCCCTTTTTACGAGACTTGCACTAAAAGTATAGTAATATTTGCTTACTTGTTGACCAAGCTATTCCCTGTGGGATCGATACCCAACCCAGTTGGGTTCTATATTTGACAAACGACCGCTTTACACTCCTACGAGAGCTGTAGATTGAGCGTTATCAAAAATTGGCGTCGTTGCCAGGGAATACAAGTGCCAATCAAGTTCATGATAATTACTAGACCCTTTGGTCAAAGATTCTCGTACTTTTACTTTTAGTTTTTGTTTTTGTTTTCTGCAGGTTTTTATTCAGTGCATGCCCCATACTCGAAGTTCTGGTCAACCGTTATTACCTATCAGTCCTGAACCACAACGAATTGGCAGAATGGAGGCACAACACGAAATTGTAAGAATGGCTGCTCAACAGGAACAGGCGAGACTAGCTGCTCTTGCCGCCGCCCAAGTACACCAACAAAACATTGATAACCCTGGGCGAGCAACAAATCCTGACGATGAGGATTTAGGTGATGACGAGTTACTAAACCCTAGGCATGATGCTGAGATCACAACACCTGCCAACAGAAGAGGTCGACAAGCTAGGTTTAGGTATGAACGCCAACCCATGCAACCAGCTTTCAACAATGATGATGATGATCTTGATGGAGCCGGAGCCACAGGAGCCATTATTCCTCCACTATTGGCACCCGGAGCCAAGTTCAACATCACAAGCACCATGATTCAGTTATTGCAACTCAAGGGATTATTTGGTGGACTAGCAGGCGATGATCCGAATATGCATTTCATCAACTTTATTTCTATATGCAAGTCATTTGACAATCCTGGTGTTGGTCAGAATGCAATTCGATTACGTCTATTTCCATTGTCTCTGTCTGGGGAGGCAACTCTATGGTTGAATGGGATGACTCCTGATTCTATTACAAATTGGAGGCAATTGAGAGACGGTTTCCTAGAAAGATTCTTTTCGCCATCCAAAAGAGCACAATTGAGAGATAAAATCAGCAACTTTTGTCAGCTTCCAACCAAAGATCTTCATGAAACATGGAAGAGGTTCAAGACAAAGCTAACGTGGTGCCCAAACCATCATATGACTAGTGTTTACCTAATGGAGATACTATATAGAGCCTTGAATTCAATAACTAAACCAGTGGTTGATAATGTGGCTGGAGGATCACTCATGGACCTCACCTTTGGTCAGTCAAGCAATATGCTAGATCGGATGATGAAGCAAAGTAGAGCTTGGCATACCAGGGATTCTGAGGTAGCAAGCCCCACTTTATCTATGGGCATGACTACAGACCAAAAGAGAAGAGAAGATGAACGTGATCAAGATATGGCGCACATAAAAACACAAGTGGATCTTCTTACAAAGCATCTATTATCAGGGAAGACCGAAAAAGTCAAAGCCGTTGCGTCAAAAGGAAGAGATGAATCTGATTCGAAAGAAGGAGCCAACTACTTGAACAATCAGGGGGGTTTCCGAGGCAATGCCCAAGGAAACCAAGGTCGGCACTACTATGGTAAATCTGGAAACATGGACCAAGGTAGTTGGAAGAACAAGAATGACAATAGTGGTCTGTATGTTCCCCCCAGAAGACGTGATGCCACTGCATGGAAATATGGAAGACATGATGGCTAAACTGTTGAAAGGAGTGGAGGCAACCAGCGCGGGAGTAACGGAGGTAATAAATGATTTGTCCTCGATAAAGCAATTGGTTGACTCACACTCCACATCAATAAAGCAAATAGAGCAGCAATTGAGCCAACTTTCAGCAGCACTCAACCAAAGAAAGGTTGGCACTTTACCTAGTAACACTGTGCAAAATCCAAGGAACGACGGATCATGCATGGCTATTACTACCCGAAGTGGTAAGGTGCTGGAAACTTCATCCAAAGGCAATCAAGTGGCTGAAAATAAGGAAGATAATGACGCCATAGAAGCTGACCAAGACGTCCATGACGTCACCCCTAGTAGGTTGCAGCCTGAAACTACCAAAATTAGAAAGCAAGAGGAAAAGAAAGCCGTGGAGAAAGCAATTCCATATCCACCACCACCGTTTCCTCAAAGATTGAAGAAGCAGGCGAATGATACAAAGTTCAGCAAATTTATGACGATGTTAAAGCAGCTGACCATTAATGTTCCGTTGGTGGAGGCACTAGAACAAATGCCTGGGTATGGAAAATTTATGAAGGACCTATTGACAAAGAAGCGGGCAGCAAGCTATGAGTTGAAAGATACTGTTCATCATTGTAGCGCAATTGCTACCCAATCACTAGTTCAGAAGAAGGCAGACCCTGGAGCTTTCACTATTCCTTGCACAATTGGATCGTTGGATTTTGCTAAGGCATTATGCGATTTGGGAGCTAGCATCAATTTGATGCCACTATCTATCTACAGAAAGTTAGGGGTGGGAGACCCTACACCAACCAATATGCGGCTTGTAATGGCAGATAGGTCGGTAAAACGACCTGTGGGTATCTTGAATGATGTGTTAGTGAAGGTTTCCACCTTCATCTTTGCTGCAGACTTTGTGATCTTGGATTGCGAAGTGGATTCTGACGTTCCCATAATCTTGGGACGCCCCTTCCTCGCAACTGGAAGTGTGCTTATTGACATGAGAGATAATGAACTTTTATTCCGAATAAATGACGAAGTGATTCGTTTTGATTTGGGCAAATCAATGAAGCAACCCAAAGATCTGAATGTGTTCTCTGTAGCTGATGTCCATTATGAGGATAAGAAAACATTATCTGTAAAAAAACAGCTTACTGTTAAGCCATTGTCTGCCGTGCTACTGAACATTGAGCATAAGGATGATGAAGATCATGAAGAAACTAAGTGTGCTCTTACAGAGATAGGGTCCTATTCTCATAATCCTAAGCAGCTGGACCTTGATCTTAAGAATCAACCATCACCAACAGTGAAGACTTTTATTAAAGAGCCACTAATGCTAGAATCGAAAGAGCTCCTCGATTATCTAAGGTATGTGGAAAGTGGAAATATACTTCCGGTGAGTATGACAGATGAGTTAAGTGAACAGCATGTAAAGGCTCTCATCTCTGCTCTAAAGAGGTACAAGACAGCCATTGGTTGGTCTATTGATGATATAATTGGTATCCCACCTAGGATATGTATGCACAAGAGTCATATCGAAGAAGATTGCATGCCTATAAGTAAGTATCAGCGTCGTTTGAATCCATTCAGAAAATGATGCACCATCTATCTCGATGAAGTCTAAGTAATCGAGATAGCTATGTCGTGCCGCGACAATAAATCAAGCGCTAGATGGGAGGCAACCCATTGTTTTTTAATTTTTTGTCTTTCTTTCGTTCTAGTACGTGTTTGATTTTGACAAATAAAAATCCGAAAAGAAGAGTCGTGCCACGACCAAAACTAAGGCGCTTGATGGGAGGCAACCCATCGTTCTAATCATTTTTGTTATTTTTGAGCAAGTATAGGTATAAGAGGTATAAAGAAAAAGATTGGTTTCAAATTCTGATTAGGAAATATAGCATGTTGAAGGTGGTAAGTTAGGAATGAAGAAGCAAAAGGCTATGGATTGGGCATTGCTTATGAAAATATAGGCAACGAACAAGGCAAGGCCTATGTAAATATAGGCCACGAACAAGGCAAGGCCTATGCTATGGCCTAAGCTCTCGGATTCTAGTGTGCCATAGCATAGGCGCCGCCTATGTCAATGCCTTTTGTCTATGAATCCCATATGCTATGGCATAGGCGCCGCCTATGCCTAACAATGCCATGGCATAGATACGAATAGAGAAGTATAGCATGCAATACCACCACCCCACACTTAGTCGGGACACTGTCCTCAGTGGAAAATAAATACGAGGAACCTGGTTGGTCGGACTTATCCTCTATGTCTGGGGTCATACCCCTTGCATTGGAATCATCATCAGAGTCGTCATCCTTAGAAGTTACTCATAAGTATCCCACTTAATTCCAAGTGTGAGTCAAGGTGTTTGCAGCGGGGAGGGTTCTCCTTGCTCCTTGCGGCCTCTTTTCTTGCCCTTTTGGGAAGTGGTAGCCTTCTCCTTGCCTTGTCTCTCTTTAGGTGCCATTGTACCTGAGACTTGAAATAGTGTTAATGGTAGCACAATCTCAATGGATACAATCTATACATAAGCAGTAGGGGTACCACCCCACACTTAGTTTTGTTAACACAAATCAGTGAAGCGAAAGTGGTCGATTACTCAGATTTCGTCGACATACGTTTTAGGATTGTATTCCGACAAGAAAATCAGCAATGCATCACTTACTTGCAGCCATTGGACTACTTTCATGGTAGATATAGCAACACTACTACATAGGGGTTACCACATGGAATAGTTATTCTTACAACAATCACAACCTCTTATGTCGGTAGGCACTATAAGTCTTATCCCGATGGTCGGGATAGTCTAACATGTAAGTATCCAAACAACAATCTTAAGCACTATTCATAGCCATAGTAATTCCGCAAATAGTATAACAATGCTATTGAAACCAATTTCAAGTCGGAAACAAGTCAAGATTTTCCTACGTATATGTTCACTCACATGATTTTGTATCAACTATCCAAACACATAAACATCACCAACAATCTTATACGATTTAGCAATTCATAATAGACATAGCAACGTAGTACTTACGAGAAATAAATGAAGAATAAGAGAGTACTTACTTGCTTGAAGCTTGTGGAGATGGTTTTGTGAATTGGAAGAGCAAAAGAAGAAAATTTTGAGAGGATTTGGATGTATATGCGGCGCCCTTAGGTCAATTTTTAGTGTGGTTGTGTTGTAAAACTAAGTCCCCTTTATATAGGAAGAGAATGGGTCGGGTTTTGACCCATTTACAATCGGTTTTGGAGACAAAAATTCCACCTATGCGGCGCATAACACTCGGCATATCAATGACATATGCGGCACATTGTCTATGGAATAATGGGACATATGCGCCGCATAGTCTATGGCATTTATAGACATATGCGCCGCATAGTCTATGGCATATGAGATACTGAGACCAAATGCCATAGCATAGGCGGCGCATAGTCAAAAGCATACCTAGGAATAGGCGGCGCATAGTGTATAGCACACTATATTCCGAGACCTTAGGCTATAGGATAGGTTGTGCATCGTTCGTGGCCTAGTTTTACCAAGGCCTAGCCTTCCTCGAAGCCTATTTTGGTGTGAGAAATGCTCAATCCATAGCCTTGTGCATCACCATGCCTAACTTACCAACTTTACCATACAATGCGTCCAAATCGTCAATTGAAATCAATCTCCTCGTTGAATACTTCTTGCACCTATATTTGCTCAAAACAACTGAAAATGATTAGTACAATGGGTTGCCTCCCACCAAGCGCCTTAGTTTTGGTCGTGGCACGACTCTTATTTTTGGATTTTCATTTATCAAGAACAAAACAAGTACTAGAACGAAAGAAAAAAGAACGATAAAACGATAAAACGATAAAACAATGGGTTGCCTCCCATCTAGCGCCTTATTTATTGTCGCGGCACGACATAGCTATCTCGATTACTTAGTCTTCATCGAGATAGATGGGGCATCATTTTTTGAATGGATTCAGACGACGCTGATACTTACTTATAGGCATGCAATCTTCTTCGATATGACTCTTGTGCATACATACCTCAGGAGAGATACCAATTATGTCATCAATAGTCCAACCCATAGCTCTCTTGTATCTCTTCAGAGCAGAGATGAGAGCTTCTACGTGCTGTTCACTTAAATCATCTGCTCTCTCCGGAAGTATATTTCTACTTTCCAAGAACACATACCTTAGATAATCGGGGAGCTCTTGCGTTTCTAGCATTGGTGGCTCGTCAATGGTAGTCTTCGCTGTTGGTTGATTCTTGAGATCACATTCCGGTTGCTTAGGAGTATACGGCTCTGTTTCTGTTAGATCACCCATAAGTTCTTTATAATCTTCATTATCCTCATGTTTAACTTTCAGTGGCACAGCAGACAATGGCTCAACAGTAGGCTATTTCTCTATAGATAATGCTTTCGTATCCTCATGATGACCATCGGCTACAGATAACTCATTCATATCGCTGGGCTGCTTCATTGTTTTGCATATATCAAACCGTACCACTTCGTCATTAATTTGAAACAAAAGCTCATTATCTTTCATGTTAATAAGCACACTTCCAGTTGCAAGGAAGGGACGTCCCAAGATGATGGAAACTTCAGAATCCTCCTTACAATCCAGAATAACGAAGTCTGCAGGAAAGATGAATGAAGAAACCTTCACCAACACATCACTCAAGATACCCACAGGTCGTTTTACCGACCTATCAGCCATCACGAGCCTCATATTGGTTGGTGTAGGGTCTCCCAACCCTAACTTTCTATAGATAGATAGTGGCATCAAATTGATGCTAGCTCCCAAATCGCACAATGCCTTAGCAAAATCCAACGATCCAATTGTGCAAGGAATAGTGAAAGCTCCAGGATCTGCCTTCTTTTGAACTAGCGATCTTGTAGCGATTGCACTACAATGATGAACATTATCCGCCAAGTCATAACTTGCTGCCCGCTTATTTGTCAAGAGATCCTTCATAAATTTCGCATACCCAGGCATTTGTTCAAGTGCCTCCACCAATGGAACATTAATGGTGATCTGCTTTAACATATTCATGAATTTGCTGAACTTTGTGTCATCCGCCACCTTCTTCAATCTTTGGGGAAACGGTGGTGGTGGGTATGGAAGTGTTCTCACCACGTTTTTTTTCTTCTCTTGCTTCTGTTTTTCCACTTTTTTAGGCTGCACGTCACTAGGTGAAACATCCCTGACGTTGGGAGTAGTTGTTGCGGCTTCTTGTCCTTTTGTAATGTCACTAGGTGTAATGTCCATGTCCGCAACTTCGTCAACCACTTGCTTGCCTTTTGCTGAAGTTTCCAGCACCTTACCACTTCTGGTAGTGATGGCCATGCATGACCCATCATTCTTTGGGTTTTGCACAGTATCGCTTGGTAAGGTGCCAGCCTTTCTTTGATTGAATGCTGCTGAAAGTTGGCTCAATTGCTGCTCTATTTGCCTGATAGAAGTGGAATGAGAATCAACTAGTTGCTTCATGGAGGACAAATCATCAATAACCTTCTTAACTCCTGCGCTCGTTGCTTCCACTCCTTTCAATAACTTAGCCATCATGTCTTCCATACTCCCAGAATTAGATGTGGTGGTATCACGTCTACCAGGGGGAACGTACAAACCACTCTTTTCATTATTTTTCTTCCAACTACCTTGGTCTTTGCTTCCAGATTTATCATAATAGTTCCGACCTTGGTTTGCTTGGGCATTCCCACGGAAACCCCCCTGATTGTTCAAGTAGTTGGCCTCCTCTTCAGAATCAGATTCGTCTCTTCCTTTTAGCGCTACAGCTTTCACTTTTTCGGTCTTCCCTGATAATAAGTGCTTTGTCAGAAGATCCAATTGTGTTTTCATGTGCACCATGTCTTGCTCACGTTCTTCTTCTCTTCTTCTTTGGTCTGCAGACATGCCAATAGATAAAGTGGGGCTTTCTACCTCAGAATCCCTGGTATGCCAAGCTCTACTTTGTTTTGTCATCCGGTCTAGCATATTGCTTACCTGAACAAAGGTGAGGTCCATAAATGATCCTCCAGCCGCATTATCAACCACTGGCTTAGTCCCCGAATTCAAAGCTCTGTATAATATCTCTATCAAGTGGACATTGGTCATATGATGGTTTGGGCACTGCATTAGCTTCGTCTTGAACCTCTCCCATGTAACGTGGAGAGCTTCAGTTGGAAGCTGTCGAAAATTGGTGATCTCATCTCTCAACTGTGCTCTTTTGGATGGCGAAAAGAATCTTTCTAGGAAAGCGTCTTTCAATTGCCTCCAATTAGTAATCGAATCAGGAGTCAGCCCATTCAACCATAGAGTTGCCTCCCCAGACAGAGACAATGGAAATAAGCGTAGTCGAATTACATTCTGTCCAACGCCAGGATTGTCGAATGACTTGCATGTAGAAATAAAGTTGATCAGATGCATATTCGGATCATCGCCTGCTAGTCCACCAAATAATCCCTTGAGTTGCAAAAGCTGAATCATGGTGCTAGTGATATTGAACTTTGCTACAGGTGCTAATGGCGGAAGAATAATAGCTCCGGTGGCACCAGGTCCGTCTAGATCGTCCTCTTCGTCATCAAAAGTAATTTGCATAACTCGGCGATCAGGCCTCAATCGCGCTTGACGATCTCTCCTCTGCATGGGTGCCGCCATCTCAGCAGTATGCCATGGGTTTAGTAGCTCTTCATCGCCCAGATCCTCATCGTCAGGATTTGTTGCTCGCCTACGATTATCAATATTCTGTTGATGCACTTGAGCAGCCATCCTTTCAATTTCACGTTGTGCCTCCATTGATGCACTGAATAAACCTAAATAAAACAAAAACAACAACTAAAAGTAAAAGTACGAGAATCTTTGACCAAAGGGTCTAGTAATTATCACGAACTTGATTGACACTCGTATTCCCCGGCAACGGCGCCAATTTTTGATAACGCTCAATCTACAGCTCTCGTGGGAGTGTAAATAGGTCGTTAGCAAATATAGAACCCAACCTGGGTTGGGTGTCGATCCCACAGGGAATAGCTTGGCCAACAAGTAAGTAAAATTACTAAACTTTTGGTGCAAGTCTCGTAAAAAGGGGGGATTGTAATGTCGTGCAAGTAATGTAAACAAAAGCTGAAAATAATAAAGTAAAAAGAGAGAGATTGTTACGTTGGTTGTAAACAATGAGAATTGAAGCGTTGGGGTTATGTCTACCTTCTGAGGTATACGTCTCTATTGCCTATGAGTGTGTAGAATTGTGACATGCATGTGCTTATAGAGAATTGTATTCTATGGTAAATCAAAGCGTCTCTCGACCTCAACAAGGACTATTTCACTTTAACTCTCTCGAGCTTAAAGCGTGTCTAACGGTACGAATTCTCCAAGAGGTTAGTCCAGTTACGGCACTAGCTTGTTAATAGAAAAGGGTGTCCTACTACCTTGACATTATTTCTTTTCCAGACAAATAACCTTTCTCTCGAACAAGTTAAATGTTAGACTGGCGTAGTCTTGCGTTTGCAACCGCAAAGAATGTGGATTAAGATGAAGAGAATAATGATATAAGCAATATACGTGTCATGAACTCACAAACTCACAGTAATAGATAGTATCTCATTCGGCTTCCATAACCCCAACAGAGAGGTTTAGTTACCCATGAATGCGAAGGAGATCACGATTGACATTGTTATTATATCACGATATTGAGTAATGGCGTGTAGGTCAAGTGATAGGCGTGTGGCGTGTTTCCTTGGCTTGGTAACGATTCTCTTGTTGTGGAATTTAAGAATAGAAGAAGAATAGAATTAATGGAAAGATTAGAAGAGTTGTAATTGAGAAGTAGAATGTGTCTCTCCACTAAGGGAGGACTTGTCTCTCCACTAAGGGAGGACTTAATTAAAAATCTCTAGCATGATAGGGTATTTATAATACTCCTATCCTACTCCTACTATGCTAATGAAATAAATAACCAAATCCTACTAAACTAAGGAAATACTTAACCCATTTGTACTAGGTTAATGTAACATTCTCCTAATCCAAATAAACTAATGAAATACATAACCCAATTGTACTAGGTTAATGTATCATTGTCAAAATCCAGCTTTGTATCTGTAAGTCCCCAAAGTCTTCAGAAATGCTGTTTTAGCCCGGGACAGATTTTCCATGCAGCAGTTTTGGTCCTTAGGCGTGTAGACTTCCTTCCCTTCCTTTGTGAGCTTTCTTTTGCGTCAAGTAAGCCATAAAATGCTGTATTTTGCATCATTTATACCTGAAACTTTCCTAATCATGTTCGTTAGCTCATTTACAGGAAAAAGGACTAAAAGTGCATGAAATATATAATTTGTTCTCAAAACTAGGCTAAAATATGGGCAAAATATATTGATATAGGCGTGTAAATTCGCCTATCATCATAGATTGAGCGTTATCAAAAATTGGCGCCGTTGCCGGGAAATACGAGTGTCAATCAAGTTCGTGATAATTACTAGACCCTTTGGTCAAAGACTCTTGTACTTTTACGTTTAGTTTTTGTTTTTGTTTATTGCAGGTTTTTACTTTAGTGCATGCCCCATACTAGAAGTTCTGGTCAACCGTTATTACCAATTAATCCTGAACCACAACGAATTAGAAGAATGGAAGCACAAGCTGAAATCGACAGGATGACTGCTCAACACGAGCAAGCAAGACTAGCTACTCTTGCCGCTGCTCAAGTCCAACAACAAAACATTGATAATCCTGGGCGAGCAACAAATCCTGACGATGAAGATTTAGGTGATGACGAGTTACTAAACCCTAGGCGTGATGCTGAAATTATAACACCTGCCAACCGAAGAGGTCGACAAGCTCGGTATAGGTATGATCGCCAACCTTTTCAACCAACTTTCGATGATGATGATGATGATCTTGATGGTGCCGGAGCCACTGGAGCAATAATTCCACCACCATTAGCGCCCGGAGCCAAGTTCAACATCACAAGCACCATGATTCAGTTATTGCAACTCAAGGGATTATTTGGTGGACTAGCAGGCGATGATCCGAATATGCATCTCATCAACTTTATTTCTATATGCAAGTCCTTTGACAATCCTGGTGTTGGTCAAAATGCTATTCGATTACGCCTATTTCCATTGTCTCTGTCTGGGGAGACAACACTATGGTTGAATGGGCTGACTCCTGATTCAAATACAAATTGGAGGCAATTGAGAGACGCTTTCCTAGAAAGATTCTTTCCGCCATCCAAAAGGGCTCAATTGAGAGATGAAATCAGCAACTTTCGTCAGGGAAAGCTTCCCTCTGAAGCTCTTCATGAAACATGGATGAGGTTCAAGACAAAGCTAGCGCGATGCCCAAACCATCACATGACTAATGTTCACCTCATGGATATCTTGTATAGAGCCTTGAATTCAATAACTAAACCAGTGGTGGACAACGCAGCTGGAGGTTCTTTCATGGACCTCACCTTTGGTCAAGCAAGCAATATGCTAGATCGTATGACGAAACAAAGTAGAGCTTGGCATACCAGGGATTCTGAAGTAGCAAGCCCCACTTTATCTATTGGCATGACTGCAGACCAACAAAGAAGAGAAGAAGAACGTTATCAAGATATGGCGCACATGAAAACCCAAATGGATCTTCTTACAAAGCATCTATTAGGGAAGACTGAAAAAGTGAAAGCGATTGCGTCAAAAGGAAGAGACAAACCTGATTCGGAAGAGGAGGCCAACTACTTGAATGATCAGGGGGGTTTCCGAGGGAATACCCAAGGAAACCAAGGTCGGAACTATTATGATAAATCTGGAAACAAAGACCAAGGTAGTTGGAAAAACAAGAATGAAAAGAGTGGTTTGTACGTTCCCCCTGGAAGACGTGACACCACCACATCTAATTTTGGAAGTATGGAGGACATGATGGCTAAATTATTAAAAGGAGTGGAAGCAACGAGCGCGGGAGTAATGGAGGTAATTAATGATTTGTCTGCCATGAAACAATTAGTAGATTCACATTCCACTTCAATTAGACAACTAGAGCAGCAAATCAGTCAACTTTCAGCAGCACTCAACCAAAGAAAGGCCGGCACTTTACCTAGCGATACTATGCAAAACCCAAGGAATGATGGGTCATGCATGGCCATCACTACCAGAAGTGGTAAGGAGCTGTAAACTTCAGCAAAAGGCAAGAAAGTGATTGACGAAGTTGCGGAAATGGATGACAATGCAAAAGGAGAAAATGCCCCAGCCACTACTCCCGATATCAAGGACGCCACATCCAGCACTGTGCAGCCTAAAAAGGTGGAAAAACGGAAGCAAGAGGAGAAGAAAACCATGGAGAAAACAGTTCCATACCCACCACCACCTTTTCCCCAAAGATTGAAGAAGGTGGCGGATGACACTAAGTTCGGCAAATTTATGACTATGCTCAAGCAGCTCACCATTAATGTTCCATTGGTGGAGGCACTTGAACAAATGCCTGGGTATGCGAAATTTATGAAGGATCTCTTGACAAAGAAGCGGGCAGCAAGTTATGAGTTGGCGGATAATGTTCATCATTGTAGTGCAATCGCTACAAGGTCGTTAGTTCAAAAGAAGGCAGATCCTGGATCTTTCACTATTCCTTGCACAATTGGATCGTTGGATTTTGCTAAGGCATTGTGCGATTTGGGAGCTAGCATCAATTTGATGCCACTATCTATCTACAGAAAGTTGGGGTTGGGAGACCCTACACCAACCAATATGAGGCTCGTGATGGCTGATAGGTCGGTAAAACGACCTGTGGGTATCTTGAATGATGTGTTGGTGAAGGTTTCTTCATTCATATTTCTTGCCGACTTCGTTATTCTAGATTGTAAGGAGGATTTTGAAGTTCCCATAATCTCGGGACGTCCTTTCCTTGCAACCGGAAGTGTGCTTATTGACATGAAAGATAATGAGCTTTTATTTCGAATTAATGACGAAGTAGTATGGTTTGATATATGCAAAGTCATGAAGCAGCCCAGCAATTTGAATGAGTTATCTGTAGCTGATGTTCATCAAGAGGATATGAAAGCATTATCTATAAAGAAACAACTTATTGTTGAGCCATTGACTGCTGCGCCACTGAATGTTGAGCATAAGGATAATGAAGATTATGAAGAACTTATGGGTGCTCTAACAGAAATAGAGTCTTATACTCCTAAGCAACCGGATTCTGATCTCAAGAATCAACCAACAGTGAAGACTCCCATTGACGAGCCACCAATGCTAGAATCACAAGAGCTCCCTGACTATCTAAGGTATGTGTTCTTGGAAAGTAGAAATATACTTACGGAGAGAGCAAATGATTTAAGTTAACAGAACATAGAAGCTCTCATCTCTGCTCTGAAGAGATACAAGAGAGCTATGGGTTGGACTATTGATGATATAATTGGTGACTCTCTGGGGAAACGTATGAGCCATCTCGAAGAAGATCACATGCCCACAGGTAAGCCTCATTGTCGTCTAAATCCTTTCAGAAAATGATCAATCACTTACCTCGACGAAGTCTGAGTACTCGAGGTAACTATGTCGAGCCACGACAATAAATAAGGCGCTAGATGGGAGGCAACCCATCGTTTTATTGTTTTATCATTTTATCGTTTTATCGTTTCATCGTTTTTTCTTTCGTCCTAGTACTTGTTTTGTTTTGATAAATGAAAAATCCAAAAATAAGAGTCGTGCCACGACCAAAACTAAGGCGCTTGGTGGGAGGCAACCCATTGTACTAATAATTTTCAGTTGTTTTGAGCAAATATAGGTGCAAGAAGTATTCAACGAGGAGATTGATTTCAATTGACGATTTGGACGCATTGTATGGTAAAGTTGGTAAGTTAGGAATGGTGATGCACAAGGCTATGGATTGGGCATTTCTCACACCAAAATAGGCTTCGAGGAAGGCTAGGACTTGGTAAAACCAGGCCACGAACGATGCACAACCTATCCTATAGCCTAAGGTCTCGGAATCTAGTGTGCTATACACTATGCACCGCCTATTCCTAGGTATGCTTTTGACTATACGCCGCCTATGCTATGGCATTTGGTCTCAGTATCTCATATGCCATAGACTATGCGGCGCATATGTCTACAAATGCCATAGACTATGCGGCGCATATGTCCCATTATGCCATAGACAATGCGCCGCATATGTCATGACTATGCCAAGCATTATGCGCCACATATGTGGTATTTTTGTCTTCAAAACCATTTGGAAATGGGTCAAAACCCGACCCATTCTCTTCCTATATAAAAGGGACTTATTCTTGAAACATAACCACATTAGAAATTGACCCAAAGGCGCCGCACATCCATCCAAATCATCTCAAAATTTCTCTTTTTGCTCTTCCAATTCACAAAACCATCTCCACAAGCTTCAAGCAAGTAAGTACTCTCTTATTCTTCATTTATTTCTTGTAAGTACTACGTTGCTATGTCTATTATGAATTGCTAAATCGTATAAGATTGTTGGTGATGTTCATGTGTTTGGATTGTTGATACAAAATCATGTGAGTGAACATGTACGTAGGAAAATCTTGACTTGTTTCCGACTTGAAATTGGTTTTAATAGCATTGTTATACTATTTGTGGAATTACTATGGCTATGAATAGTGCTTAAGATTGTTGTTTGGATACTTACATGTTAGACTATCCCGGCCATCGGGATAAGACTTATAGTGCCTACCGACATAAGAGGTTGTGATTGTTGTAAGAATAACTATTCCATGTGGTAACCCCTATGTAGTAGTGTTGCTATATCTACCATGAAAGTAGTCCAATGGCTGCAAGTAAGTGATGCATTGCTGACTTTCTTGTCGGAATACAATCCTAAAACGTATGTCGACGAAATCTGAGTAATCGACCACTTTCACTTCACTGATTTGTGTTAACAAAACTAAGTGTGGGGTGGTACCCCTACTGCGTATGTATAGATTGTATCCATTGAGATTGTGCTACCATTAACACTATTTCAAGTCTCAGGTACAATGGCACCTAAAGAGAGACAAGGCAAGGAGAAGGCTACCACTTCCCAAAAGGGCAAGAAAAGAGGCCGCAAGGAGCAAGGAGAACCCTCCCCGCTGCAAACACCTTGACTCACGCTTGGAATTAAGTGGGATACTTATGAGGAACTTCTAAGGATGACGACTCTGATGATGATTCCAATGCAAGGGGTATGACCCCAGACATAGAGGATAAGTCCGACCAACCAGGTTCCTCGTATTTATTTTACACTGAGGACAGTGTCCCGACTAAGTGTGGGGTGGTGGTATTGCATGCTATACTTATCTATTCGCATCTATGTTTGTTTGCTTTTGTTTCATTTTTGTTAAAAAAATTTCTAGCTTCGCATGAAATTATTTTGATAGGCAGCATGAGATTATAACAAGAGTATGTGCTACAATTGTGACTATTGAGACGTTTAGGCTCCAGTTGTGACTCATTATGTGATATTGTGTGGTTCAATTCCTTTACTTGTTGGGTCAAGAGTCTATATTACTTCCAATAAAGTCGACCATGTGCCTTGTGTGTGTGAGATTAATAGTATCTTCTATGTTTGTGGCTGATGCTAGAACTTGCCTGGTATGTATGCAAAGCGAAAATAAGGAGTGTAAGTTAGGATATGATTTAGGCATTTCTTTGGCAACCTATATTTGTTTACCTTCAGTTTTACCTACCCATGGACATCATCCCTAGTTAAACCCTTTTGAGCCTTTAGCCTATTTCTTTGACAACATTGCATACAAGCCTAACCCATTTTCTTTCAAGACCAGAATTTGATCCAAATTCCTAAGTGCTTTAAAGTGAAAAAGTCATGTGACAACATAAGAGGAAATTGGGTAAGTATGATGCTTTAAATTGTAAATGGTGCTTGAATGTGTTACGGAAAAGAAAGTGCTATCATAAGAGGTATGTTGTTGAAAAGAAAAAGGAAAAGAAAGCTGAAAAGTGAGTTGTTCTTAAAATTGAAAAACAAAAGAGGATAACAAGGGTGGTAGAATAAAAGAAAGAAGAAAGGTTGAAAGAAAAAAGTGTCAATGATACAATGTGATGTATTAAAGCGCTTAGGAGCTTAGTCACTATTCCTGGCCAAAATAGTCCTACCCGTCCCTTAGCCTACATTACAACCATCAAAAGACCTACTTGATCCTAAGCTTAGCATTCTGACATTTAGTGGAATATTACACTAAGGGAAAGCCTATGGTCATCAGTTCCTACATATGAATTCTTTGTAAGAGCGAGAGCAAGGATATTGTTGATACCCATGTTTGAAAAATATGTTATATTTGTGAGTGATTATGGGTACTATATGGTGAGACACACATGGTTGATGAGTTTTGGATAGTTGTATATGATTCTATGCACTTTAACGTTTGCATGCGAGTTGATCACCATCACGAGTCTATACTTGAGGTTAAATTATTTCTACTGATAATAGGAAAGCTACTCTTTGTTGATAATTGTAGTGCTTATCTTGATAAATGATTTGTGTTGTTGTTGTGAAAACCCTAAGTTGATGTTTAGAAGGACATGATATGTTGTTCGAGGACGAACAAAGCTTCAAGTGTGGGGTGTTGATGATAGGCGAATTTACACGCCTATATCAATATATTTTGCCCATATTTTAGCCTAGTTTTGAGAACAAACTATATATTTCATGCACTTTTAGTCCCTTTTCCTATAAATGAGCTAACGAACATGATTAGTAAAGTTTCAGGTATAAATGATGCAAAATACAGCATTTTATGGCTTACTTGACGTAAAAGAAAGCTCACAAAGGAAGGGAAGAAAGTCTACACGCCTAAGGACCAAAACTGCTGCATGGAAAATCTGTCCCGGGCTAAAACAGCATTTCTGAAGACTTTGGGGACTTACAGACACAAAGCTGGATTTTGACAATGATACATTAACCTAGTACAATTGGGTTATGTATTTCATTAGTTTATTTGGACTAGGAGAATGTTACATTAACCTAGTACAAATGGGTTAAGTATTTCCTTAGTTTAGTAGGATTTGGTTATTTATTTCATTAGCATAGTAGGAGTAGGATAGGAGTATTATAAATACCCTATCATGCCAGAGATTTTTAATTAAGTCCTCCCTTAGTGGAGAGACAATTCCTCCCTTAGTGGAGAGAATTCATCCCTCACCACAATACATTCTTCCATCCCTCTCTTCTTCCACCACAACAATTCTACAACTCTGCTAATCTTCCCATTAATTCTATTTTTCTTCTTCTATTCATCTATTCTATTCTTAAATTCCACGACAAGAGAATCGTTACCAAGCCAAGGAAACACGCCAAACGCCTATCACTTGACCTACACGCCATTACTCAGTATTGTGATATAATAACAATGTCAATCGTGATCTCCTTCGCATTCATGGGTAACTAAACCTCTCTGTTGGGGTTATGGAAGCCGAATGAGATACTATCTATTGCTGTGAGTTTGTGAGTTCGAGACACGTATATTGCTTATATCATTATTCTCTTCATCTTAATCTACATTCTTTGCGGTTGCAAACGCAAGAATACGCCAGTCTAACATTTAACTTGTTCGAGAGAAAGGTTATTTGTATGGAAAAGAGATAATGTCAAGGTAGTAGAACACCCTTTCCTATTAAAAAGCTAGTGCCGTAACTGGACTAACCTCTTGGAGAATTCGTACCGTTAGACACGCTTTAAGCTCGAGAGAGTTAAAGTGAAATAGTCCTTGTTGAGGTCGAGAGACGCTTGGATTTACCATAGAATACAATTCTCTATAAGCACATGCATGTCACAATTCTACACACTCATAGGCAATAGAGACGTATACCTCAGAAGGTGGACATAACCCCAACGCTTCAATTCTCATTGTTTACAACTTACGTAACAATCTTTCTCTCTTTACTTTGCTATTTTCAGCTTTTACTTTATTGTTTTCGTTACACATTACAATCCCCCCTTTTACGAGACTTGCACCAAAAGTTTAGTAATTTTGCTTACTTGTTGGCCAAGCTATTCCCTGTGGGATCGATACCCAACCCAGGTTGGGTTCTATATTTGCTAACGACCGCTTTACACTCCTACGAGAGTTGTAGATTGAGCGTTATCAGCATACCTTCATGAAACAGCTCGGTCATATGTTATGTCTTCAGAACTCAATCTTGCTTTAGTTATGCATATCAGTATGATAGTTCAGTATATCAGTAGATTCAGTCATGATATCATGCTTCAGTTGTGCATGATCAGTATATAAATTTACTTTATTAGTATTCTTAGCTTAGTTAGTCTTATTCGAGGACGAATGTTCCCAAGGGGGAGATATTGTTAAACCCCACGGAGTTCTATGCTTAACTCAGTCTTTTAGAGTAGGGAAAGAGGTCCCAAACTTTGAAATTTCAGATAAGTGTTGACACTTAGAATTTATTTTAGCCTTCATAAGTTGGCGATCTTATTTCATGACCCTTATGACCTTAAAATGTCGATACTTGGATTAGATCATGAGCAGGTCTGTCAATAGGTTACTTCGGGTGAGTTTCAAATTTTTTGAACCTCGTTTGAATCATAGTCAAGTGGCCAAAATAATGGGTCGACACGATCTCGATGCGTCGCATCGCCCATCGTGTTGATGGATAATCTTTCCCCAACTTTCAGTGCAATTTCAATGAACTAATGCAAACACAACGCGGTCCGTTGGTCATCTTGTTGATGATATCGATGCGGTGCATCTCTCACCGCGTCACTGGGCACGTTTTCAGTTTTTAAAACTCCACATTTAGAGGGGTATTTGGGTCAGTTTCCCACCCTTAATTAGCCCTAAAAACATAATATTAACCTACTATAAAGGAAAAATCTCTCATTCTCTCTCAGATTTACTCAAGAAAAACCCTAGGGCATTCAAATTTCAAGACCAATCTTCAAGAACACACCATCAATATTCGTGAATTTACTTACCAAGGTATGTTAGATATTCATCCAAGGGTTTTCTTCCACCTATAGAGTTCAATAACCTCTTTTAATATTTCAAGATAATTTTTTTCATGAATTACATGTTGAGTTAAATTGTATTCATGATTATGACTTTATTTGGGTTCTAATCCATGATTTAAAAATTCATGTGAATTAAATAGCATGTGTGTAATTTTATGTAGTTTCATGTTGGAAATCCTTGAATTTATGAGTTTGGAATTGTGGTCAAGATGCTTGCATGTTAACTAGTATTATGTGCATAAACTATGCCCCCAAGTGTTTGATATAATGTTCATGAGAGTTTAATAGTGAATCATGGCATAATAGTATGTGTACAAGCTCATGCCATGCAAGTGTTTGTTAAAATACCTCAATGAATGAATTATGACAAAGTGACTAGTTATCATGTTTTCCAGATTATGCTATGTTTTTACTATCTATGCTATCGAGTCCTGGGGGTATCTAATACTCGACAATCTAGTTGCTACCTAGATTTATAGTAATTTCAGGATAGTCTCAGTGATTTCTTATACAGTATACTCAGTTAGTGGTAGAACTCAGTATATTTAGTCAATTAACAGAGCTCAGTAAAATCAGTCCAGTATAAGGGTGTCTAACGGGATGGGTCGGGCCAACCCAGAATTGGCCCTCCCATTTTACTCGGGTTTCGGGCTGGTTACGGGCCAGGTTTGGCGTTAATCGGGCCAGGCAGGGCCGGGCCAAATAGTAAAAAAATTAAAACCCACCCTAAACTGGCCCACTTAACCCAATCCGGTCAAACCCACCAAAACCCGGTCAAACCCGGTTAAAAACTGGTCAAACCCATTTAAAAAATAAATAAATAATCCAATATACACTATATACACTCCAATATACAATATATATTTTTAAAAAAATATATAAAGTATAAACAATTACACATATATATGTACCATTCAATATATAATTATATATGACTATACGTACTACTTTAAATAAAACATATGCTATAATAGTATAATATATATATATATATATACACTACAATATATATATATATATATATATATATATATATATATATACTAATTTATAAAACATATACACATGTATACGTTAAATATATACTACTTTAGAAGATATATACACATATATATGCACCATTCAATATATATGTACTGCTTTAAATAAAATATATACTACAATATACATATATATATATATATACAACAATATGTATATATATAGTTACATACTAATTTATAAAACATATACACTTGTATACTTTAAAGATATACGTCTATAGAATATATGTACACATATATATGCACCATTCAATATATATGTACTACTTTAAAAAAAGTATATACTACAATATATATACTAATTTATAAAACATAAAGTAATGTATACGTTAAATATACACGTCTATAGAAGATCTATTCACATATATACACTATATTCTATGTATATGTAATACTTTAAATGAGATATACTACAATATATATACATTACAATATATATTTGTATAGTTATATACTAATTTATAAAATATATACACATGTATACGTTAAATATACACATCTATAGAAGATCCATTCACATATATACACTGTATTCTATGTATATGTAATACTTTAAATGAAATATACTTTAATGTATATACATTACAATATATATTTGTATAGTTATATACTAATTTATAAAACATATACACATGTATACATTAAATATACACTTCTATAGAAGATATATACACGTGTATACGCACCATTCAATGTATATATACTACTACTTATAAACTATACTACATTATATATACATTACAATATGTATAGATATACTTTTATACTAATTTATAAAACATATACACATGTATATGTTAAATATACACTTCTATAGAAGATATATGCACAAATATACAAAACATATGCTACTTAATATAATAAATTAATAATATTTGGTAGTATATTAATAATATATTAGAAGTAAGTTTTTAATTTAAAGTAGAAAACTAGAAATTCAATTTAAAATTTTAAATCGTTAAATAAAAAAAATAAAAAACAACGACTAAGGAGTGAATGAATTTGGGGAATTTTATTGATTGCAAAATGATCCAAAATTTATAATTTACATGAATGAAAAATCTATAAATTATGCATCATTTTTTCCAACTCATTCATGTTAATATTAATGGGAATTTGCATAGGATAGTCGAAGTCAACGGGGGCAAAACCATGCATTGGACTTGATTCTGCTGAGTTCTCCCATGAAGTCATAATATCTTCAAGTTTCAGCTCGTCGCTCGGCTCCGGTTCCATTCCTTGGTCTCTTCTTTCCGCTCTAATCCAATCTCTAAAGCAAACTAGAACATTCATTGCGTTGCTTCCCAATGAGTGTCGGTTGTCTCCAAGCTGCTGTCTTCCCTGACTGAAGGCGCTCTCTGATGCAACGGTTGACATTGGAACATTCAAGATATCTCTATCTAATCTTGAAAGCACAGGATATTGTGATTCATTATTCCTCCACAAATCCAGCGTGTTGATCTGTCGTCTGCGATCCTCTGGTGCCGTCCGAAGATAATATTTCAGCTCTTCCCGATAAGTGGATGTGTAAGCTCTCTCATCAACACTGTTCCAACAATTTAAATCATAAAACGAATCAGAAAAACCACTAGCTCTCTCATCAAAATTTAAATAGATTTTTTTGGGGGATTAAAAAATATTTTTTAAAGTTTTTTTTTATTATTAAATGGGCCCGAACTAGCCGTTTGGACCCAAAAATGGCGATATAGCTGTTGGGCCAACGGCTAGTTTGGCCCAAAAACCAATAATTTTTTTTTTAATTTTTCGGGCAGGGCCGGGCCGGTTAACCGACGGGCCTGGACCGGGCTTGGTTCGAGCCGAGTTAACCAGGCCCATTTTAATAAAAAAACCAGCTCGGGACCCAGAACCCTAAAGCCCTAGGGCTTATCGGGCCGGGTCAAACTGGGCCGGGTTAGCTAATCAGGCCGGGCCGGCTCATCCCGTTTGACACCCTTAGTCCAGTACAGTTAGACTGCACAATCAGTAACAGTTCAGTCAAGCCTAGTATAGTCTAGAAATTAGTTCAGTCTCTATTCAGTTGGGAGTAGGAATCAACACCGAGCAAACTCAGGGATGGGGTCATTCCTTTCAGTAAAAAAGGTTTGACACTTAGTAGCAGCCCCTGCATTATAGAACTACGTAGATAGCGTAGGTTAAGATATCTTCTCGCCAGTCTAGGGTTGATACATCTCGTACAAGTTTTCCTACCAATGAGGGTTAATGAAAGAGCTTCATTCCAGAGAGTATTAACCCATTTCCATTGTTAGTATCCCTTGGCAAGGTGCTAACACCCTTCCAACTAGGTCACAGGTTGGACCCCAACTCAGTACATAATTGAGGTATGTCGGTTAGATGAACACTTCCATAGTTTCAGTTTTAGTTTTACACTCAGTATGAAACCTCAATTTAGTATCAAAATCAGGACTATCAGATATAGTCACCCAACTTAGTTTAGCACTCAGTTCAGTTTTACAGAATTAGGACTGTCAGAAGAAGTCATTTAGTTAATAGTAATATAGTATCAGTAAACTCAGATATCAATCATTCAATTTTTAGAAATCATTATCCAGTATTAAATACGATCTCAGTTACAGTATACGTAGTTATATGCATAGCATTGCATAATTAGCATTTTACAGTATTTTCAGATATACATGTACTCGCACTCAGTTATATTTATGATTTCTCAGCCAGTTACCATTCATGCATATGAACCCCTGCATTCAACCTTACCTCACCTAGCATACCAGTACATTCAAAGTACTAAAACATTTCTTTCTTTTGTTCTATGATATCTTATATCATAGGTTTAGACGCACGGGATCCTAATCGTACCTAGCATCCCAGATTATTAGCAATAGATTTAGTGGTGAGTACTCATAGTTTGAGGACAGAGTATTATTTCAGTTATCAATACTTAAGTATTCGGAGATAGTTGGGGGCATGTCCCATCAACTCCATATTTAGATAGTTCTGTTAAAGGCTCTTCAGATAAGATTATTTCAGATAGTAGTTTAACTTTCAGTATCTATTTACCAGTATTCAGTGTTTGATTTTAGTTATGAATCTTATGACAGATTCAGCCTAATTTCTGCATTATTATAGAGTTATTATTATTCAGTGATTACAGCAGGTACCGGTCATGGGTTAGCTTATGGTCCTTCGAGATTTTGAGCATCGTATGATGTCTGAGGTGCAAACTCAAAGTATTACAGTAAGATAACCACTTGTACATTTATTTTCAACCTGTAGTTTGACATTCATAAATTTGTTGCTCAAGAAAATTGAGTTAAGAGCATAATTTTTAGATTGTCTAATCAAGATAATACATCTTGATAATGATGGTTTGACATTAAATGCCTTTCATAAATGGTTGAACTATTGCTAATGATAACAAAGTTGTATGTGTTGGTTTGAAAAATGATATATTATATGCAAAAGTACTTGTATGCATTAAATCAATAAATTATGATTTATTTCCATTTAAAGTTGATTCTGAGTCAGAAACCATATATTGTCCATCTAATAGTTTTGATGTGTTGTATATTATTAATGAATATACCATGATGCACAAAGATGAATTCCTCAACGAAGATGGAGAATGTATGTTAGTTTTCCCAACATAAAGGGGGAGATTATAAGTAGTTATGAAGTATGTTAGGAATTATCATCAGATCCTCATTCAAAATATAATTCAAGTCAAATGCTGAAAGCATGTACTGACACAAATTTAATATCATATCTGAGATTCGTATTGTGTGTTCATAAAGGACAAAGTATATGAATATATAAATCATGGTAGACCAATTGGTTCCAAATGAAATACTCTTTGTAAAGGATAAGGAGCAAATTTATAAGAGTAACTCTTTGTAGACAATGTGCTCTTGAAGAACCTATGACATAACACTTCAAGAAACCTTATAATAGGTTCAGGTACTTGAAAATAAATAAAGTGATGAGATCTCAAAAGGTTATGTCTTATTGAGAACCTATAAAAATGATATAATATCGATAATACCTTTGATAAAATATTGGCATAATATTGTAAAAGATTACAAGGATTTGAATTCTACATTTATTTAAGAATGCTGACATAGAATCATTTATCAAGTGATGTGAAAGGATGTATTTTGGTAAGCATAAAACTTATTTGATTTGTAGTCCATATACTTGAAGATTTCATACATGAAATGTTGACTATTGTTACTAGACAAAATTTATATGAAAACTTTTTTAAGGAATCAAAATGTTTGAAGCATATAAAAGTTTTTGGGGAACTTATTTATAATCCTTATATTAAATAAGTTTATAACTTGAAAATCATTGAAACTCTTGGAGAGTTTTCAAAAGCAATAAATTCTTTGTTGAAATAAGAAACATACCTAATTAGATTAGTCCTGAAGTATCATATCTTAGTGCAATTGATGTAGTAATTTATCTTGCAAACACTGCAAGCCTAATATAGCCTTTTAAGTTAATTATTAGCAAGGTAGAGTTCTGCTCCTACTAGGAGACATTAGAATGGGTTCAAACACATATTACAGTACCTAAAAGGGTCTATTGATATGGACCTATTTCATTCTAAAGATTGCAGTGCCGATCAATTATTTATGCTGATCCTGGGTATTTATTTAACCCACATAAATCTTGGTCTCAAACATGCAATGTGTTAACATGTAGAGATACTGACATATCTTGGACATACATAGAGCAGTCTATTTAGCCACTTCAGAGAATCATGTTGAGATAATATCTATTCATGAAGCAAGTTAAGAATGTGTGTGGTTGAGGTCCATGATACATCTCATTAAAGAAAAATGTGGTTTGAAATATGACAAATTACTCTCAATTTTATATAAAGATAATTTTAGTTATGTAATCATGCTATGCTCCCATGTTTAAGACATTCTCATGTTCAAGTTCATGATCGCCATGTGTTTGATAAATTTCCCAATTTAGAAGTGTTAATCTCAATGCATTTGAATAAATGCCCAAGTGATGGGTTTCCTTGAATAATGCCTTCTCATTATGGTTTTAAAGCTTTAGTATGTCCTATTGTTATTGTTATCGAGTTCTAGGGTTTATGAATACCCAAAATTTAGTTGTTTACCTAGTTTTTAATATCTACAGAATAACTTCAATTATATATGAGCAATACTATTCAGTCAGTAATATGGTTAGTTGTGAGTCCAATTAAGCTTAACTTAGTCCAGTTTCAGTTGTAATATAAATTTATACATTAATAATTACCTCAGAATCTGTATGCACTGTTATTTTCAGAATACCATGATCTGATCTTATCAGTTATTAGTAATCAGTGCATGCACCAGTTAGTATTCCAGTATCATTTAGTTGAGAGTAAGATTAAGCACTGAGCGAACCCAGGGATGGGGGCATTCCTGCCAATTTAGGGTTTTACCCTTAGTAGCAACCCCTGAGCTATAAAACTATGTAGCCAGCATAGGTTGAGATGTCTTTCTGCTAGATTAGGATACAACAATTTTTAGTACTCATGGCACAGTACTAACACCCTTACAACTCTGTTATAGGTTGGACCTCGATTAGCTCAGATTGGGGCATGCCGATTAGAAGAAACCTCCTACAGTTTTAGTTTCAATATTCAGTTCAGAACTTAATTTAGCTCTGCTTGACCATAGCATACGGTTATTAGTCATTTAGATTTCTATATTTTAGTTTTCAGACTATTTCAAAATCATTTTATATGTTTTTTCACAAATCCTTAGATTTTACAGTTTTCATGCATTTGTGCTTAGCTATCCTGTGTTGTTCAATAGTCTATGTTCATATATCAGTTACTCCATATGTATAAGCGAGCTATCCCTTTTTATTAGATCTCACTCATTCAGTAACCCAAGCATCAGTTATTCAGTTAATCAGATCAGTTCAGTCCATATAGATTACTTTTGAATGTTCTTGTATACATGTTTTATCATATCCCAGTTTCTGTTCTACTTATATTACAAAAGGAAAGTTTTAAGAAACTAATTGTAGTGATTCACTAGCTTATCAGATCAACTTTATTACTCATGTTTTAAGATATTTTAGCTTTCAATTTATTCCAATCTCTTGGTGAGTCTACTTACACCTAGTCATGCATGTTTTAAGATTACGTATGAAAACAGTTTTAATTATTGCATTCACCTCTGCATACTTAGTACATTCCAAGAGTACTGATCTGCATATAAATCTGTGTGGCTATATTATTTCATAATATAGGTACCATTTGTAACCAGTACATCATGATCAGATAGTTGTAATTTTCAGCTAGCAGGTGATGAGTTCTCTTATTTCAGTAACTCCAGTCAGTTTTAGTTCATGTATAGTTCATTTATTTTTCAAATACATTGATTAGTGGTAGTTGAAGTCATGTCCTAACTATCTATAGTCAGTATAGTAGAGGCTTTATAGATGTCATTCAGATTCAGTCATGTAATTTCAATTTCTTCCTTTAGGTTTATCAGATTGTAAAACTTTATCAGTTACATACTATTTCAAATTTTTAGTATGATTATGTTTCTTCACAGCAAAACTTGTTATTTAATGTATTATAATTCAGTTGCTTAATAGTAAACCAGTTCATGGGTTAGCTTGGATCACTTATTGTCCAGGGTGTACTCCTGAGGCTTTATAAGCTTGGTATTAGAGCACAAAGTTTAAGTGTCCTAGGATGTCTATGAAATCATGTCTAGTAGAGTCTTACGGAATGGTATGGAGATATATGTCTTCCAGAGGCTACAGGGTATTTAGGGAATGTTTCCCTTCTTTTATATCTCAGATCATGCAATAATAGTATCCTCTAAGAAATTTATGCAGATCCTTATCTTGCTCGATTAATGTTAACTCTACCTTGGTATCGAGGTAACAGATTAGCCAAGCTCAAATTCCTACAGGTAGAGCTTTCTTAGACAGTCCCCACAGATAGTTATGGGATTACACATAGGCTTAAAGTATCCCATTAGTTCCCTTATGTTCTAAGCTTTGAAAATATTTATTCTTATTCATGAAAATATTACATTTAGTCAAAGTTAGATATGATTTTTGATCCCTTCTCTATATCTTAAGATAGCATATGCCCTAGAGTTAGAACCATGAACCCAGAAGTTTAGCAGCAATAAATTGGGGATAGTATTTATCAGTATTTAGTAGATTATGTATTCATAGGGCTAGTTGTGCGAAAGGTGAATCAGTAGGCTTGAATGGTGTATGTAAGAATTTAAGTTTATTGATTTGAAATTAAGCATGATGTTGTGTGAATAAAGCTAGTAATGTAGTATGCAACGTTCTTACCAGCTAAGTTATAGGCTATAGAAAGTTAAGAGTTGTATATCAGAAGGAAGTACTAGCAACGGGTTCTACACTCTCAGGTGCAGGATTTTAGGGTGAGTTTAGTAATTATGTGTATTATTATAACTCGTGCTCTAGATTAAAGTGGTTCCAGTTCAGATAGAGTTTATTAAGTGGTTCACAGACTTAGAATGATAGCTTAAAGTTAAGGGGAGATGGTAGAACAAGTAACCAAGTAAGGCTCTCATAATCTAGTAGTGCCAGTATGTGTAGAAAAGCAGTAAGGAAGGATGATTCCCGACCTATTCTTATCTTAGTGAAAAGTTTTTCAGTGATCGCTACATCTACTCATGCCTTACATCTCAACTCTATAATCACTGCTCATATTCATGCGCTTTATGAAAATCATGTACGCTTCTAGGTCCTAGTATGAGGAGTTCCAGTCCACTCAGTAGTACGAATCATGTTCCATAAAATTATGAACTTCAAACTTAGGTCATGCAGCTTATGACTCAGGTACTCATGTTTTACAGTATGTTTATTTCTAGATCCCCATGCTACACTCTTAATGATCAGAAAAATTCAGTTTATGTCATGTATGTCCTTAGTTTAGCTCTCTTAGAAGAATTCATGCTTTTGATGCTCTATTCCTCAGGGCTCAATTAAGTGTCAAGGTTATCCTTTCATGTTTCAGGTCCTTATGTTCTAACCTTTCAGTGACCTCTCCTTTATATTAAGATAGTAATAATAAACGGTTATTTAGATGGGAAAGACTAAGTATTCCTTGTTTTTATGGTTCAGACTAGTACTAAAGTGTAATGTGTATACCTAGTAGTTTTACGTTAGGCTTGAACATAGTGGGAGTTTGTAGCTCAACTCATACTTTTGCAGGAATAGTTATATTTACACATGTAAGAATTATAATTTAAGTGGTATTTAAGAGGAAAAGTATAGTAGAGTATAAGCTTTTATCATAATTCAGTTCGTATAGCCAATAATTTAGTTTAGCAGTCAGACAGACAAGTTTCTATGGTTTTTTATCTTTCCTATACATGAGGTAATTCTCTTCCATGCAAACTTCAAATTCATCTCAGTTTATGCATATGCATCAGTTTTAGATTCAAGATATTCAGTCATGATTCAGTTCGTAAGTGTCTCATACAACATCTCAGTCTTTCCTTAGTATTTCAGCCAAGTCAGTATCATTTGGGGGATGAAATATCTCAAGGGGGAGATGTATGGTAATAACCCAAGTATTCATGTCCTAAAACTTTCATATTTTCTTCACAAAACAAGATCCAGCTTGAAGTAATGGTTACTCATCAGTTGACTCTCTTATTTCTATCTCAGCCTTATAACTATTCTCATGTCACTGCATGTATTTGTGAAGTCAGTTTAGTTCATGTATCAAGCTCAGACTTTGTTATGCAGTAATGTTCTAAGTCATGTATGTTGAGAATATGATCTCAATTACCTTTGTACAGTACTATCAGTCTAACTAGTTTTATTCGAGGATAATGTTCTCAAGGGGGATATAATGTAACACCCCTTATTTTTGGGCTAGTATTTGAACCATCGTTCCTATATGTATAAGTTATAATCCAAATTATTTCTATGTGAATATAAGTTTCTTGATCTTTATCCTCATGTTTGATGTGCTTTTGAAGTGAAAAATATTCATAAGAATCACTTAGAATAAAGTTGAGCGTAGAGCCTTTGATTTGTCCATAGTTTGGTATTTGATTCTATAAGGGTCTACTTTGAACGTGTATAACTTTTTATATACATAGAATTTTACAATTCCAGACCCACGAATTTGTATATAATTAATTAACTTTTAAACGATACCAATTTTACCTTAATCCAATAACCGAGTGAAAAGTTATGGAATTTTTCATGTGAGCCAGTAAGACGATGCGATTAGGACATGACACAATGGTCCTTGATGCGATGAGTGACGCAATGTGATGTCCAAAGTAATACGGAGCTGTTTCACAAGCTATTTTAGTTCCAAAAGGACCTAGGGGCACTTTGGTCACTTCCCCTCACCCAAATCCGCCCATAACACTTAATTTCAGCCCCCAAAAGCATTATACACACTATTATTCATCTTTTCTCTCAAATAAAAACCCTAGCAACCTCCCAAGAACACCAAATTAATTATCTTTTCTTCAATAAAAGCCAAGAACTCAAGTTTCCCAATTCAAGAAAGCTTTCAAGGTTCTGTTTCTCCTTCAAGATTAAAGTTTTAAGGTATGTGAGAGTTCATCCATGGGTCTCCTTTCACCCATGGATCCCAAAACCCCCTCTTTTTAATTAAAGAATGAAATTTTATTTTTATTATGGAGTTTTGTATGTTTAAGGAGGATTTAGTTTTATGATTTCATGGTGTTTTTAATTCAATTTAGTCCATGTGTGATTCCATGAAAAATGTTGAATTCCTCATGCCATGAATTTAAGTTTCCCTATGTTGTATTCAAGTGAATTCACGATAAACCCTAAATTCATGATTTTTAGCAACATAACCATGTTTCAAATTCATGTTTTCCACATGTTTGATAAAATTCCCATATCATGTTCAATCAATTTCAAGATGAATCCCCAAGTTATAAATTTTGCCATGTGACTATTGTTCCCTCACGTTTAAGACATTCTTATGTTCAAGATATGATCTTTACATGTTGTGATTAAATGCCCATGTCCTACTTTAAGCGAGTTTCATGTAAATTCCCTAATTTATAATTTTAGTTGTGCAATCATGTCGTGCTCCCATGCTTAAGACATTCTCATGTTCAAGTTCATGATCCCCGTGTGTTTGTTTAATTTCCCTATGTAGAAGTGTTAATCTCCATGTGTTTGATGAAATGCCCAAGTGATGGGTTTCCTTGAATAATGCTTTCTCATTATGGTTTTGAAGTTTTAGTTGGTTCTATTGTTATTGTTATCGAGTCCTGGGGGTTATGAATACCCAAAATTTAGCCATATAGCTAGTTTTCAGTATCTACAAAATGACTTCAATTATACCATGAGAAATATCAATCAGTTAGTAATATGGTTAGTTGTGAGTCTAATTAAGCTTAACTCAGTCCAGTTTCAGTTGTAGTATTAATTTATACATTAATAATTACCTCAGAATTCATATTCACCATTATTTTCAAAATACCATGACCCGATATTATCATTTATTAGTTATCAGTGCATGCACCAGTTAGTATTCTAGGGTGATTTAGTTGAAAGTAGGATTTAGCACCGAACTAACCCAGGGATGGGGGTATTCCTGCCAATTTAGGGTTTGACCCTTAGTAGCAATCCCTGAGTTATAGAACTATGTAGTCGGCGTAGGTTGAGATGTCTTCTGACCAGATTAGGGTTGACATATACATATATCTCCTGAGTCTTCCTACCAGATTATTGTTGACACAACCATTATTAGTACCCATGGGACAGTACTAAGACCCTTCCAACGGGGGTTACAGGTTGGACCCCGATTAGCTCAAATTAGGGTATGTCAATTAGATGATACCTCCCACAATTTCAGTTTCTGTATTCAGTTCAGAACTCAGTTTAGTTCTACTTGACATAGCATATGGTTATCAGTCATTCAGATATCAGATTCTAGTATTTTAGTTTTCAGACTATTTCAGAATCATATTACATGCTTGGTCACGCATCCTTGGATTTTATAATTTTCATGCATTTGTGCTCAACTATCTTGTGTTGTTCAGTAGTCTATGTTCATATATCAGTTACTCAGTATGTATACGCTAGTTATCCCTTTTCTTAGATCTCACTCATTCCATTACCTAGGCATCGGTTATTTAGTTAATCAAATCAGTTCAATGCACATAGATTGTTTTCAAACGTTCATGTATACATGTTTTACCGTATCCCAGTTTTAGTTCTATGTATATTATAAAAGATAAGTTTTAATAAACTGTGTAGTGATTCACTAGCTTATCAAATTATGTTTGCTACTTATGTTTTAAGATATTTTAGCTTTTAATTTATTCCAGATTTTTGGTGGGTCTACCTACACCTAGTCATGCATGTTTTAAGATTACGTATGAAATAAGTTTCACTTATTGCATTCACCCCTGCGTACTCAGTACATTTCAAAAGTACTAATCCATATATATGTTTATGTGGCTACATTATTTTATAATATAGGTACCATTTGTTGTACGCACATCATGACCAGACAGTTGTAATTTCCAGGCAGTAGGTGATGAGTTCTCTTATTTCAAGAACTCCAAACAGTTTTAGTTTATGTGTAGTTCATTTATTTTTCATATGTATTAATTAGTGGTAGTTTGAGGTATGTCCCAACTATCTATAGTCAGTATAGTTGAGTTTTCATAGATGTCAGTCAGATTTAGTCATGTAATTTCAGTTTCTTCCTTCAGGTTTATCAGATTGTAAAACTTTATTAGTTACATACTATTTCAAATTTTCAGTATGATTATGTCACACAACAGAACTTGTTATTTAATGTATTATAATTTTGTTGCTTAACAGTATGCCATTTCATGGGTTTTCTTGGATCACTGGTGGCTCTAAACACCATGTGGCGTCCAGGGTGTACTCCCGGAAAATCCTCAAAAGAAATAAGAATTACTCTTTCTTCTTTCTCTTCTCTTGTTCTTCTCTACTTTATATTTCATAACATAAAAGAATTAATCATACAATATCACAATTAATTTTGAGTTACTAATCTTAAAAGTTTAGAATTGAGCAAGACTCGAAGAGTCGGTAATGTTGAAGGTTTCTTAGAATGAATATATATATGGAAATGTACAATAGAACCGCTGCTAAAAAACACTCTCTACCTTGATAACTCTAACCCTAAACCCTACTTTCTAGAAAACTTTGGCCACCATGGCCACCACCTTCGGTTCGTCAAACCCATTGAAACATAAGTGTAAGATGAAAGATGTAGAAGTATGTAATGAGATGCAGTCAAATGCTACTACTTTGAATTCTAATAATACATTAAACCCTAAGATTCACAACACTAACATACCTAGGTTTCTACCTACACCTGTTGTTATTTTGCACGGTGGACCTAGTATAACATATAAGTCATTAGAAGTTAGAAGTTTAATGTTCAGGATAATTTGCAATATGTTATAAATGAAAAATTTTCTTATGCCAAACCAGACATTAAGGAACTGAGAAAAATGATCCCAGGTTAGTGTGGTAACAAAGGTGAATGTTGTATAGGAGTTTTGGATGCTAGACATACTCTAATTCAATTAGAATGGCTGAAAGACTATGTGAACCTATTGTCCACTACTGCATATCATATCAAGGGTAATGAGATATACTGGCAAATGAGAACATTGAAGTAGATTCCATGGTTTAAGCCGGATGTGAAAACTACTATTGGAGTAGCTTGGAAATCCATACCAGATTCCCCACCTAATTTCTTTGATAAAAGAGGTAATTTTTTCAATTGCCTCAGCAGTAGGTAAACCTTTAACGATGGATATGGAAAAAAAATCAAAAAAGACCAGATTGTGCAAAAGTAAAGGTAGAAATGGACTTAGTCTCCAAGCTGCCTCAAAGTGTAAGAATCAATGAAGAAGATGATGTAACAGGAGAAATCAAGTTTAAGTGGATACAAATTCAATATGATTATATGTCCAAATATTGCAAGAAATATTGTTTGCAAGGACATGATAAAAGTAGTTGATGGAATATACATGCTGAACTGCATGATAAAAGTATGGAGAAAAAAGAAGAAGCAACTAATAAACAACCAGACAGAGGAGGTATGGAGCAAGAGAAAGAGGCAACTAATAACAAAGTTAAAGGAAGAAACTCAAATACACTACAATGGCTAACAAGAAAGAACAAGTATAAAATAGATATATATGTCCATATTTGTAGAGAGGTGGATAAGGAGAGCATGAACGAATTAGCAGTTTCAAATACTTTTGATGTACTAAGGGATAAAGGGAATGAATTGATGGATCAAAAGAAAGAGGAACAAAATATAGGGAAGGAAAAGCATATGTGCAAAGAAAGTAATAAAGAATGAGTTACCAATAAATTTGGTAAAATTCTAATAGGAACAAAACCAACAACAGAAAATGTAAATAAGCAGAAATCAAAATACAAACAGAAAATAATATCAAAAAAGAAGGAAAAAACTGGATCCTCTGAAGTCCAATAACTGGAAAGTCAGAATGTGTATAACGTAATGAAGAAGAAAGAGAGATCAAAAGAGTTTATAATATCTGATCACCAGATCAACAAAGGAAAGGTAATGGTGATGGGGGGAGTTGTCCCATTAGCAACACAAGCTAGAAATTAGATTGAGTTTAGTAATAAGAGAAAAGATACCCTGATGAGGATGATCTATAAAAGAATATTAATAAAGTAGCCATTTAAGTAAACCTATCTCCCAAGAAAATAGATACAATTAAAGCAGTACAAGGCAAGCAGATGAAGAAAGGTAAAGGTGATATTGTAACTATAATGCAGACACGAAGTTTTTCCAAAAATAAATCAAGATAAATGCTTTGATATGGAATATAAAGATCAATGAACACAAAGAAATCATTCAACAGATTGATAACTTTATAGAAAATAAATCACTTTTATTTTATAGGGCTAACGGAGCCATTTAGAGATAATCATAATATAGAGAAATATAAAAAAAGTCTAGAGATGCAGCATCCAATGGCTAACATATTAGGAAAAATTGGGCATTTATGGATTTAATTGTAAATTTTACAGTTCTCATGGACGAAGAGCAACATATAACCTTGAAGTTAGAAAATCAAGATGCAGGAGTGATAGTAATAGCCACTTTAGTATATGCAAAATATACACAAACTGAATGACTATCACTGAGGATATTTTTAGGAGAGATGGAACAATCAATTCAGGAACCATGAATAGTAGGAGGAGATTTTAATGTCATCATCAGTGATGAAGAGAAGCTGGGGGGTTTGCCTGTTACTATATCTAGTGGACTTCAAACACTGCATAAATTTAGGCAATTTAGAAGACCCTGGGTTTAAGGAAAGTAAATACACATGGTGGAATGAAAGAACAGATATTGACTGTATATTCAAGAGATTGGATAGGTTTCTATGTAATAATAGAATTCAAGGTTTATTTCTAGTATTAGAGGTTGAACATTTGATCAGAAGTGGTTCAGATCATACATATTTGTTGCATAAATTTAGTACTGTTAATGAACAAATAATAAAATCCTTCAGGTTTCTAAATTTCAGGCTTAAGGAAGAATCATGTTTGGAAGTTATAAGAGAGAACTATAAAACGGATGTGCAAAACAATCCCTTTGTTATGTTCCATCACAAGTTGGAAAGGACCAAATCTACTTTAACCCAGTAGAGTAAAGAGAAATTTGGTTATATTTTTCAAGAAATTCTAACTTTGGAGGAGTTCACTAAAGTTTTGGAGAATCTGTTTGAGGAAGATCCATCAGGTGCAAATAAAGAGAAAACATTTAAAGCTCAGGCTGATTAAAATTTACAGCTCAAAAAGAAAGAAGAGTTTTGGAAGAATAAAATTGGTTTAGAGTGGTTTAAATATGGGGAAGGAAATACTAAATTCTTTTACTCAAATTTTAAGGGGAGAAGAAGTAGGTTGAAGGTGAAGAGAATCCAAAATAAAGACGGTATTTGGGTGAAAGATCAAATTGAGAGTGCTGAAATTGCTATACAATTCTTTCAAAAATAGTTCTCTAAGGAATAGGAGGGTGAGTATTTCTCAATGCTAGAAGAATTGCCAAGAATAGTAACTATAGAGCAGAATAAGGAGTTAGGTAAAATCCCTAAGATTCAGGAGATTAAAGCAACAATTATGGGGATCAATAAGCATACTATTGGAGGGACAGATGGAATGACATAGTCTTTCTACCAGGAGACATAGAATATTATTGGAGAAGATGTCTACCAAATGGTAGTATCTTTGTTTTGTGGGTTCGAACTTCCAAGATTCATCAGACATACTAATTTGGTACTACTACCCAAAAAGTTAGTTGTGAACATTTTCTCTTACATGAGACCAATTTACCTAAGTAATTTTATCAATAAGATTTTCTCAATACTCATTCATGATAGACTCAAGGATTTGTTACCTAAGATTATTTCAGATAAATAAGCTTATTTTGTTCAACGGAGAAGCATTACAGAGAACATTCCTATAGTCTAGGAAATCATCTCAAAAATAAGAAAGAGAGGTAAACCCCATTAAGTTGGAATGATGAAGTTTTATGACTGGTGGAGTGGTTGTATCTAACAAAGGTATTGAAAAAATTGGATTTTAACGAAATTATTATTGACATAATGTACAGACTAGTGGGAAACTATTGGTATTGAATCCTACTGAATGGGAAACCAAAAGGCTTTTTTAAATCCTACAGAGGATTGAAATAAGGAGATCACTTATCTCCTACCATCTTTATACTAGTTGCAAAGATAATGTCTAGAACCTTAAAATCTTTGGCACTAAAAAAAAAGTATAAGATGTTTGGTCCTTGGAGAATCCTAAAAGTCAATCATCTTGCATTTGCAGATGATATGATCATACTATGCAACACTGAACTAGGAATAGACAAAGAATTATAACAACTTTAGAGAGATATGAACTTGTGTCAGGGTAGAAGATTAATAAGGGGAAGAGTGCAATATACTTGTATAAAGGTGCTTCTCAGGGTTAGTAGTGATGACAGAGGTTGCTACAGGTATTTTAATGAATGATTTTCTTTTCAACTACTTGAGATATTCCATTTTTCACATTAGAAAGAAGAACGATTAGTATTAACATATTATGAATAGAATAAGCAGTAAGCTTCAAGGATGGAAAGGAAAGATGTTATCATAGGAAAGGAGAGTATAATTATCAAACATGTGTTGCAAAGTATACCTTTCCATTGTCTATCAGTGATGAATTCACCTATGAATGTCCTGACTACTATTCAGAGAATGCTAGCTCAATATTTTGGAGTAGTCATATAGGAGAAAGAGGTATACATTGGTCAAGCTGGAAAAACTTATGTTTTCCAAAAAAGAAAGGTGGTCTTGGGCTTAGATTATTGAAGGATATGAATATGTCTCTATTTTCCAAACTGTGGTTGAATTTTAGAACTCAGAAGTTTGTTTGGAGTATTTCTATGCATAATAAGTACTGCAAAAGAAAACATCCCAATATGGTACAACAAAAAACTGGTTCGGGATCACAAGTGTGGAAGAAGATGTTGCAGGCCAGGGACCTGGTAGAACATCAAATCTTATGGAAAACTAGGAAAGGAAATTCTAGTCTATGGTTTGACAATTGGACAACTATAGGAGATTTATACAACATTATTCAAGTCAACAGAGATTGGGATGGTAGTTATCAATATATGAGAGACTTTCTAAATGGGACTTATAATGAGCACCTGATTAATGAAATATTTCTGGAAGAAGTTGCTAAATATATCTTGGAAAAAATCAGACCTCTAGTCTTAATATGAGAGGATGGCTTATCAGATGGATGCTTGAGACTAATGGAAATTTCACTATGAGATCAACATGGAAATACATTAGACAAAAGGAGAAAAGTAGTAGGACTTTTTAGGAGATTGGGATAAAAGGACTACCCTTTAAAGTGACCTTTTTCGGGTGGAGGATATAGATAAAAAGTCTGTATGGACGATCATATAAGGAGATAGGGATATGAGGGGCTATCAATATGTTGGTGTTGTATGAATTCAACACATAAAAAACATATCTCATGTGTTTCTAAGATCAGACATTGCAAACAGGACATGGTCCTATTTTTCTTCTTCTGTAGGTATAAATATATAAGGTCTTAGCTTATGGGAAACTATTATCGAATGGTGAAATGCAGATGTCGGGCAAAGGGAAAAGGCATATTTTCAAGCTATCCCTACTATGGTACTTTGGAAACTATGGAAGAGGAGAAACAACACAAAACATGAAGGAAAGAGTATCTCAGCACAGAGGGTTGTATACAATATAACTAAGAATCTAGGTTTGTTGTTGAAAGTTAGAAAACCAACACAAGAATTTCCATATGCATGGCCAGATGTTCTTAAGGAATTTGAATAGAGAAGGATAAGAGATGGTCACTAAAGTGACTTGGGAATTCACACAGGAAGGTTGGATAAAATATAACACAGATGGAGCTTTTAGGGGCAATTCATATACTTTTTTTGTAAAGAATAAGCAAGGGGATCTGATATATGTAAAAGGGGCTAGCACAAAGAATACAAAAAAATATTGAATCAGAGACAATAAAAATTTATCAGGCAGCCACACTGACACATTGCGAACTAGGTCCAAGCCATGTCGGGTATCTCAAGTCTAACCAGGACCAGAGACCACCTTCAATACCCAAACCATTAAATACCCTACACCCCATGTCAAATGAATTACAAAAATATAACAAAATAAGATAATATTAAATTAAAGACATGATAATAAGCCTAAAATCAAAATCGAAAGCCACTATCAATTAACCATCCAATACCAGCCCCAATGTCAATACCAATACCAATGCTAACACTAATACCGACACTGCTCATGCCTATAGTAGTTCAAAAAATCCTATAACTAGAATCAAAGAATATCCAGTAAGGACATTGTAATGACCCGAGACTACCCCCTAGTAGTTACACAGTGCTCATGACCCCGAAGGACCACAAGCTAACCCTTTCCTGATATCTATACCATAAACACTGCATAATATCTGAAAATAAATATGGAAAAATCAGCAAAAACAAGACATAAGGTTCAACACATCTATAAATACTCCAAACTGAAGAAAAAAACTGAATACTAATACATCCGTTAGAAAAGCCTCTAACTGTCTGAACTGTGGAGTTGATGGGACATGTCCCCAACTAACTCTGTCAACTGAAAATAAACAAAGTCTGGTGCAATAATAATATAAGGATCATCCTCCAATGAAGAGGACTCACTTCTATGTCTACTGCTGCTGACTAGGACTGAACTGCTGAGGGAACTTAGATCACGTGCTTCTAGACCTATGGTGTCAAATAAAACACCAAAGGGAAAATGCGTCAGTACGGGAATATACCGGGTATGCAGATGAGGTAAGGCTAAATGGAAAGGCTCATGAATGAACAGTTACATAACTTAATAATCATAAGAGTACCAAACGAGAAAACATATAGGAATTCACAAACCATAATCACAATGATCATAACCTTAGATACTAAAACTCAGATACCGTTTTACTGTCATCTAAACTCACTACTAACACTGAGATACAGAATCACTGAATCATCTGATGCTGATAACTGATTAACTAAATATACTCACATAAATGACTGAATTTTAAGCTCACTACTCTCGACTGACGGAATCAGAGATCAACCTTTCTCTAATGGATGACTTCAAAATCTATTATCAATGATAAGAAAATAATCATGTCTGAATCTAACAACAAGAATTCTTAACAAAATATGAGACTGAGATCAAGCCTATCTATTGGGAGATCTCTGGATCTGATAAGAAGGATACTCAACTGAATCTGAGACTGAGATCAAGCCTATCTATCGGGACATCTCTAGATCTGATAATAGCGATACTCAACTAAATTTGAGATTGATATCAAGCCTATCTATTGGGAGATCTCTGGATTTGATAACAAAAATACCCCACTGAATCTGAGACTGAGATCAAGCCTATATATCGGGAGATCTCTGGATCTGATAACAAGATTACTCAACTGAATTTGAGACCAAGCCTATCTGATAGATGGTCATAAATCAATGGAACTATCTAAGTTCCTCACTAAGATAGACAATTGTACCTCACAAACATAATTTTTGAAGATTGATACTGAAACTGCAACTTTGGGAAGTAGTTACTTAACCGACATACCCCAACCTCCCATAGGTGGGGGTCTAACCTGTAACCCAGCTGGAAGGGTGACAATACCATGCCACGGGTAAAGACCTCTCTGGTTAAGCCTCTCTAAAAAATAACCCTCGTAAGAAGTCAACCTAAGGTAATATAATAGTCAAACTTCTCTAACGGTGACAGCCTATACTGACGGGGACTCTTGCATCCTGTTCTAGCTACGCAGTTCTGAAGTTCAGGGGTTTCTCCTAGTGACTCAGCCTCTCTTTGACGGGGAGTCGCCATCTCTTTCCTCACTTGGTGCTAGCCCTTACTCCCAACTAAAGACTCTGAATTAAATTTCCAACTGAACACAAACTGAACTAAATCTGACTGATCACGTTTCTTAATTGATCTGACTGAGTTAAGCTAAATTCACATGGTTTTGTATCTGATAGAATACTACTGAATCACGGTATCTGATTGATGATACAGAGTTTGAATAGATTACTCGATTGTTGTCGAGGTCGGAACTAAACACTTGAATATAACTAGATCTGAGCTGAGTACAGTGCTGAGGCTAGATTACTAGCGATACGGGGATTATGAAGATTACTGATATTACTGATATTTTTTAAGTTTTGTATCTGTCTGAGGATATAGAGTATTATAATTCATTAAGTTTTGAGAATCATGGCCTGACTGGAATTATCGTGAAAGCTGACACAGGCTCTAGACAGTAGCTAAATTGTCAGGTATAAATACCCCCAAGACTCGATAACATAAAAGTAAGACATAACCATTCTTGACTAGTCATAACCATGGTCATTCATTCCTTATCACAATCACCAAAGAATCTCTTCAAGCATTTAGGAATCATAGCCATATATTCATATCACAATCACTAAGGCATCACTTCAAGCATTTAGGAATCATAACCATATATTCACATCACAATCACTAAGGCATCACTTCAAGCATTTAAGAATCACAACCATATATTCACCATCATAATCACTAAGGCATCACTTCAAGCAGATATGAATTATAGACATATAATCGCGTAAAGAAAACATATTACAAGATTATACTCCATTCAACAAGGTCTTGAATCAAGTACTTCGCACATATATTAGTTTTGGCATGTATTGGATAGCACATGATTGAGGAAACTTTATACTATCATGTCACAACTTACTCGTCAAGCACTTGGCATGTATTAAAGGCTTAACATGTATCAAAGAGCACATAATTAGGGAATTTCCTATTATCATATCTCAACTTGTTCACTAAGGCCTTCCAACAAAAACTAGGCATGCATGGGTCTACATCTAATTGGGGATTCCATGCTATCATGGCACAATTCATTCTCTCAGGCATTCATAAAACACTAGGCATGCATGGGTTGCACCTAATTAGGGATTTCATGCTATCATACCATAATTCTTTCATTAAGGCATTTAAACAAACACTGGGCATGCATGAACTTGCACACAATTGGGGTTTCCTAATCAACATGCTATAATGGCCCTAATTATTCACATAAGCATTTTATCAAACATATAGGGAGAATGCTTTGATTATTAAACCATTTTTACACTTAATTGACATGAACACATCACATAAAAAGCAACTTGAAGAGAATTTATCATAACCATCACATGAATTCCACATACTAGGATCAAAGCTTGAAAGCCTTGTAAACAAACATGAATCACAACTCAATGATAGAAGGAACATCTATTTCAACTCACATGAAATATGAAAACCCATAAACACAATATCTTTGAATTTTAGAAAAGGGTTCTTGAGCTTCTTGGATGAAAGGGACCCAAGAATCAACATCTACATACCTTGGGAAAACTCTTTTCTTGAAAGTTCTTGGAGAGATTCTTGATTCCTCTTGATTTCTCTTGATCTCTATTGATTTTCCTTGAAGAATAAATAAGGGTTTTGATTTTGTAAACCCTATTTTTGATGTTAAAGATGGGAAGTAAGGCTGAAAGCCTTTTATTGGGTATATATATAGGAGCTGAAGAAGAGTGGAAAAAGACCAAAAAGCCCTTGGAATTAAACTGAAAATTCCTAATTTTACATGCTGGCACGACGTTCCATAATCACGCCAGTTCACTGAAAATTAGGCAATTAGAAAACTGCATGACGGCTCGATGTGGTGGCAATCGCGTTGCCACCTTGGTTGCAAATTGAAAAGGCACCACAACGCGGTGAAATCACGTTGGTACACTAGAAATTGATAATTCTAAAATTAACCTTGGAGCAATGCACCATAATCACCGAGGCTCACTGGGTTTTGATGATTGTCATTTTGGCTGGCTTCGCAACGCGCTAAAGAGCCAGGTGGCACACTATCTCACTAAATAGCTCTAATTCTTTGACCGGATTCAGATTTGAGTGAATTCCGTATCGATGGAAAGCTTATAAAATTTTCTACATGAAAAAAAAATTGATAATAGGGAAATTATACACGGTTCAAAGTATTTCAAACTTGGTAAGACACTTTTCAAACTTTTAGGATTGAATTTTCGATTCACAGAATACACTCTAAGGCTCAGACTAGAGAGAATTTTGTGGGGTGTTACAGAAATTCCCTTATGTAATGCCCCGAGTCTATACCCTGAATGCTATATGATGCTCATAATCTTGAAGGATCACAAGCTAACCTATGACTGGTACCTACTGTAATAATTGTGTAATAGATACTGTAATGATTGCGGAAATAGGCGAAAACATATTCCATAAGGTTTAAATTCTATGTATAAATATGAATGGGGTATCAAAATACCAAAACTAAATATAAGTACTGAAAAATTGAGCAACTATCTAAAGATACCCTAGTCTGAAAAAACCTCTAACTATATGAACTAAGGAATTGATGGGACAAGCCTCCAACTAACTCTATCTACTGAAATAAAACTGAAGTACTATAAATAATAAGCATGTCCTCAAACTATAAGGATTCACCACTACTTTAAAAGTTGAGAATCTAAACTTCTAAGGGTGCTCTAGAGCTCATGCATCTGAACCTATGATATAAGATATCATAGCGCAAAGAAAAGCATGTGTCAGTACTTTAAATGTACTGGTATGCTCAGTGAGGTAGCCTGAAATGCATGGGTTCATATGCATGCATAATAATAACTGAATAACATAAGTATGACTGAGTAAGAGTACATGCATGAATGCATAGACTATAACTGAGATCATGCTAATACTAAGTACTGAATCTGAATACTGATAACCAATAACTGAGTTTACGAGTACTATATTGCTGATTATCTGAAAGACTATATCTAATAGTTCTGAATATTGTGGAACCATACTGAGTTTCGTACTGAGCTGAGTGACTATGTCTGATAGTCCTGAATCTGTAGAACTAAACTAAATTCTATTCTAAGACTGAGACTGGAACTGAGACTGTGGGAGGTAATCATCTAACCAACATGCCTCTCTCTAAACTGATTAGGGTCCAACCTTTAACCCCAGTTGGAAGGGTGTTAATACCGTGCCACGGGTAAAGACAAGCTGTGAGTTAACCCTCTCTAATAGAAAGATATTTTGTTAACCCTTGCTAGTAGGATAACTCGGATGAGAAATATCAACCCTCATATTGTCTGGCAGAAAGATACCTCAACCTACATGGGCTACATAGTTCTGTAATGTAGGGACTCTTGCTAAGGGTCAAACCCTTTGCTGATAGGAATGTCCCTATCCCTGGTTTAACTCGATGTTGAATCCTACTCCCAACTAAATAGACACTGAACTGATTTTTAGTCTATGCTAGGCTGGAATGAATGATTACTGAGATTACTGTTTAGCTGGACTGAACTGAATTCACTAAGTTTTGTTGACTGACGGAATACTATTGAATCCTATTAGCTAACTGAGCTTACTGAGGTCTTAATTGGATACTGAATTAGACTGGACTAATATTGATTCTACTGAGTTTTTCTGAGTTCTATAACTGACTAAGGGTACTACTGATCATGCCATAACTGATACTGTTCTATGAATGACCATGTCTCTAAGTAAATAGTTAAACTGTCGGGTATAAGTACCCCAGGACTCGATAGCATAAATTAAGAGACATGGAACAACTTGAAGCATATAAGCTAAGTATTTGATCATCATTCATTCATTGGGGCATTTTGACAAACATTTGCATAATATAATTGCACATAAGCTAACTTGATATAATTTCATCTCTTAATAGTTCACATGGACAATTTATTAAGCACTTGGGGAGAACAATATATGCACATAGTATTAACAACTAGTGAGCATCATAATTCAATTCTAATTTCACAATTCAAGGGTCTATCATAGATACACATGAATATACACATATAATGATCAATTTCAAATGAAATATATATATATATATATATATATATATATATAATCATGAATTAGGAACTTAATCCAAATAGCAATCATTGATACACTTTAATTCCAAACATGGAAACTATAAAATCAATTACTTGATGTTCAAAGGAGATTCTTGGACTCCAAGGGTGGAAGGAACCCTTGGATAAACACTTCACATGCCTTTGTTGAAGAAATTTCTAAAATTGTATGGTTGACTCTTGTGCCCGTGATTCGAAATTGAAGCTTCTAGGGTTTTGTTCTTTAGAGATTTTGAGAAAGAATGACTATATTTACTTTATAGGGTGTTTAATTTTGTGTTTTAAGGGTTGTGGGTCAAGGAAAAAAGACCCAAATACCCCCAAGAATATGGTCTTTTAATGACTATAAATTGGGTTACCAATGCGCAGGTCGACGTACCACGGCGATGCCATCGATGCGATAGCCGATGCATCACGCCATGTTTGTGTTGGTTCACTGGAATTTGAACTGAAGCTGGGGAAAAATCATCCATCAATGTGATGGTCGATGTGACATGCCGAGATCACGTTGACCCACTATTTTGGACACTCAAACATGTTTCAAACGAGGTCCAAAAAATTCAAAACTCATCCAGGAATACCTATGGACCTCCCTGATCATGAATCAACCTAAATATCAATATTTAATGGATGTAAATAATATTTCCAATCTTCGTAGGCTAAAGTGACACTAAGTCTAAGTACTTATCTAAAATATTCTAAGTCTGGGACTGCTTGACAAGCCTAAAGGACTGAATTAAGCTTAGGATTTTGCAAGGTCTTACATTATCTCCCCTTTGAGAAACATTCATCCTCAAATGAGACAACTGAGACTTAGAATACAGATAGACTGGACTTAGACACTAGGGATACACAACTGGAGCATGGTTTCATGACTGAGATCACTAATACACTGAATTATCATACTGAGCATGCATATCTGATGCATGAGTACATAGCTGAACATGATTCGTGAATGCAAGACTAGGATTACTAATAAACTAAATCTATATACTGAACATCCATATCTGATGCATGGATACATGACTGAACTAGCTCATGAACGTATAGTTGAACATGCAATGGTAACTAATACCAAGTTTGTAACTGAAATATGAACATGAAAATTAATAAGCTTAAGTAAGACTATTAGCTTGGGATGAATCTGAGTTTGCAGAGAAGAGGTGAGGAGACTTGGTCCGCATATCTGCTTCTACTTTCCAAGTAGCTTTATTAACGGACTGATTCTTCCATAGAACTATGACTAGAGGGAATTCTTTGTTTCTCAGTCTGCGAATCTGATAATCAAGGATTTCGACTGGGATCTCCTCATAACAGAGGCTATTCTGAACATCTATTCCCTCTATGGGGATTACAGCTGATGGGTCACCTATGTACTTCTTTAGCAAGGAGACATGAAAAACGGCTGAGAATTTAGTAAGGACCAATATGTCGGGGGCTGAGTTTCTCTTTCTTGACAAACTGCTTCACTCTTTTCATAGGAGAGATCTTCAAGTACACATAGTCACCAATCTTAACCTTGAGATCCTTTTTACATACGGTTTCTACCGGCTCTAAGTTGTCTTAAGTCTTTCCCTGATTAACTGGACTTTATCTAAGGTATCAAATACCAAGTCAGGCCCTACCACTATAGCCTCACCCACTTCAAACCAACCAATGGGAGATCTACACCTCCTCCCATAAAGTACCTTAAATAGAGCCATCTGAATACTGGAGTGATAATCGTTGTTATATGTGAACTCAATTAAAGGAAAGTGGTCATCCCAATTACCTTTAAAGTCTATCGCACATGCTCGCAGTATATACTTTAAAGTCAAAATTATCCTTTCTACTTGACCATCTGTCTGGGGATGAAAAGTTGTAGTGAGGTGAACTCAGGTACCAAGGCCCTTTTGGAATAATTTCCAGAAATGAGAGGTAAACTGGGAACCTCTATCTGAGATAATGTACAATGGAACACCATGCAATCTGACCAACTCCCTGATATAGAGTTTGGCATAATCCTCGACTGAGTAAGAGGTATAAAGTGGTAGGAAATAAGAGAGGTATAAACTGGTAGGAAATAATATAATTTGGTCACTCTGTCTACAGTGACCCAAATTAAATCATGCTGATGACAAGTATGAGGCAAACCCGTCACAAAGTCTATGTTCACTTTTTCCTATTTCCAGGTGGGAATGATGAACTCTTGTATGGACCTACTAGGCTTCTGATGCTCAATCTTAACCTGTTGATATGTTGAACACTTAGCCATAAACTTTGCAATATCTCTTCTCATCCTACTTACCAATAGATCTCTCACAAATCACGGTACATCTTTGTGGGCCATGGATGAATAGAGTATCGCGTACCATGCACTTCTGCAAGAATTTTCTGCCTTAAGTCATCTACCCCTGGCACACACAGACGACCCTGACAATGCAAAACACCATCTCCCCTTTGAGAGTAAACCTCTACCTCCTGATTTCTAAATGATTTCTTCAACTGGACTAGACTGGGATCCCTATCCTGCTTTTTCTTCACTTCAAAAACTAGGGATGATTCTGAGCTACTCTACACCCACACACTACCTTCTACTTAATTGACTAAGAGAACACCTAGTCGAACAAGCTGATGAACTTCCTAGGCTAACTTCTTCTTATTGTTCTAAATATGGACAACATTATCCATAGATATTCTACTAAGATCATCAGCCACTACATTGGCCTTGCTCGGATGATATAGAATACTCATGTCATAGTATTTCAATAACTCCAACCACCTTCTCTGACGAAGGTTGAGCTCTTTTTGAGAAAACTCATACTACAGGCTCTTATGATCAGTGAACACATCAACGTGCACACCACAAAAATAGTGCCTCTAAATCTTTAAGGCAAAGACTACAGCAGCCAACTCAAGATCATGAGTAGGGTAGTTCTTCTCATGGGACTTAAGTTGTATAGAGGCAAAGACTACAACTGCATCAAAACATAACCCAATCAAAATTTAAAAGTGTCACAGTACACAAAAAAACTGTCTGAACCATCTGGTAGGGTCAAAACTGGAGTTATAGTGAGTCAAGTCTTCAAATCCTGAAAACTCTTTTCATAAGAATCTGACCAGTGGAATTTGACTTTCTTCTGAGTCAATCTAGACATAAGGGATGCAACAGATAAAAATCCCTCAATGAACCATTGGTAATAACCGGCCAAACCCAAGAAACTCCTGATATCTGATGGAGAGGTGGGTCGGGCCAGTTTCTCACTACTTTGGTCTTTTGGGGATCAACTCTAATGCCATCACCAAAAATTATATAGCCAAGGAAAGCCAGTGACCTTAGCCAAAATTTGCACATACTGAATTTGGCAAATACCTGATGGTTTCTGAGAGTCTGCAATATTATTATAAGATGGTCTGTATGATCATGTTCACTACGGGAGTAAACAAGAATGTCATCTATGAAAACTATGATGAACATGTTCAAGTACATCTTGAACACATGGTTCACAAGTCCATGAAGGTTTCAGGGGCATTGGTCATACCAAAGGACATGACTAAAAATTCAAAGTGACCATACCGAGTTCTGAAAGCCATTTTGGGGATGTCATATTCCCTGACTCTAAGCTGATGATAGCTTGATTCGAGGTCTATCATAGAGAAATAATTGAAACACTGAAGTTGGTCAAATACACCATCAATTTTAGAGAGTGGATACTGGTTCTTGACAGTAACTTTATTTAACTAATGGTAAGCTATACACATTCTGAGGGAAATGTCTTTCTTACGCATGAATAACACCGGTGCACCCCACAGGGACACACTGGATCTGATGAATCCCTTATCTAATAGATCCTTTAACTGCTCTTTTAATTCTTTGAGTTTTGATGAAGCCATTTTGTATGGCGGTATAGACATGGGCTGAGTATCTGGAAGAAGATCAATTTCAAAATCAATTTCCCTTTCAGGAGAAACTCCAGGAAGGTTTTCGAGAAACACATCTGGGAATTCACATGCTACTGACACTAATTCAAGAGTAGAGGTTTTTGAACTAGAGTCCTAGACTCGAATGAGATTGTAGACACATCCCTTAGCTATCATTTTTCTAGCCTGAAGGTAATAAACAAGCTGACCCCTAAGTGCTGAAGTACTACCCCTATACTCTAGGACAGGTTCATTCGGAAACTAAAACAATTTTATTTCTACAGTCAACTGAGGCATAGAAGGAATGAATCCAATCCATGTCAAGAATTCCATCGAAATCGATCATCTCTAATTTGACTAAATCTGCTGAAATGACTTTCTGAGATATCATAACTGGACAGTTCCTGTATACCTATCGGGCTACAATAGATTTACCCACTAGGGTAGAGACTGAGAAGGGCTCTGCTAGAATTTTGGGAGTGACTCCAAAATCAACTACTATATATGGAGTAACAAAAGACAAAAAAGCTCCTGGATCTAGCAAACCATAAACATGCAAATGGAAAACTTGTAACATACTAGTGACCACATTAGGAGAACTTTCCTGATCCTTTCGAGACTAAAAAACATAGAGTCTGTTTAGGAACTGCCCCCTGGTGGCACTGGATGAGGCACCCTACTGATTCGAGCGAATGGACTGAGCTGGGGGATGGGTATGCTAACTCTGAAAACTTATCTGAAGACACTGTCTGGCTCTGTGACCTGTCTTTCCACATCCAAAACACACATCGCTGCTAGCTTTGTAGATACCCTGGTGGTTTTTTTCATATTTTGGCAAAGGGGATTGGCTCGGGCACTGCTAACACTGACCTGAGGTTTAGGGACTGATATCTTATCTCTGTTGCTGTCTCTAAATTTTGACACTGGAGCACTGGCTGAGGACAGAGCTGGAACTAAAGATTTCAGGCAGAACTAAGAATGATTCCTACTCTCTGACTTAGGTTGTATGAAGTTGAAATTACCTATTGTCACTCTCTTATTCTCCCTTTCTTTCTCTTTATCATTTGCCTCCTCTATCTGCTGAGCATGGATCATGAGCCTGGCTATGTCCATCTTCTTAATAAGAATTTCTGTCCTACACTCAATGACCATGCTGCTAGACACCCATGACACAAACTTACTCATCTTCGCTCTGCTATCTTTTACAACATGCAGGGCATATCTAGCTAACTGAGTAAACTTAAGAAAATACTCCTGAACTGTCATATTTCCCTTCTTTAGGTTTATAAACTCCAAAACATCTGCTTCCCTCAACTCTAGCGGTAAGAACTTATCCAGAAAAGCAACTGCAAACTCCTCCCATTCTAGGGGCCCTATATCTGCAGCCCTCTATGCCTTCTACTGTTTGAACCACGAGTGAGCCATATCCTATAATTGATATGTGGCCAACTTAGTACTCTCAACAGCAGTCACCCCATTATATCGATAACCTTCTGTACCTGATTAAGAAATTCCTGAGGGTCTTTATCAGACTTAGACCCTGTAAATGATAAAGTGTTCATTTGGGTAAAGTCTTAAATTCTGGTAGAAGCAGTATTGGCCACTGGGTTGGTCAGAACGGTAGCTGGGCATTTATTTTGGGCTACCACAGAATGAGCTAGGGTGGTGAAAAATGCTGTGAAATCTGCGTGGGAGATATGTTCGTCTAAAGAATCTATATGGATGGGTTGACAGGATGACTATCTCCCATTTCTCGTCTGTAAGTCCTCTTTGAAGGTATATTCTATAAACGGAATATAAGCTAGGATTGGAAAAAGAGTGTAACTATCACTCACATGACATGAATACTGAAAGAAGGGAAACTTTTCCTAAAACATCTTGTAGCCTCGTGTCCATAAGTATGGTGGGCAACAAACCCATGCATAAGACTCTACTAGATACGACTTTCGGTCTTTCTAGGACACTGTTGAACCTTAGCCTCTAATACCAAGTTTGTAATGCCCCAAGTCTGTACCCCGGACGCTACACAGTGCTCATAATCCAGAAGGACCATAAGCTAACCCCTGACTGGTACCTGCTGCAATAACTGTGTAATAAATATCGTATTAATTGCAGAAATAAGCTAAAACATATGCCATAAGGTTCAAATTCTGTAAATAAATATGAATGCAGTAATAAAATACCAAAAATGAATATAAGTACTAAAAAACTGAACAACTGTCTAAAGATCCTCTAGTCTGGAAAAGCCTCTAACTGTCTGAACTGTGGAGTTTATGGGACAAGCCCCCAAATAACTCCATTTACTGAAATAAAACTAAAGTACTGTAAATAATAAGCCTTTCCTCGAACTATAAGGACTCACCACTACTCTGAAAGCTGAGAATCTGAACTGCTAAGGGTGCTTTGGAGCCTGTGCATCTGAAGCGACGATATAAGACATCATAGTGCAAAAACATGTGTTGTACTTTGAATGTACTGGTATACTCAGTGAGGTAGGTTGAAATACATGGGTTTATATGCATGCATAATAATAACTAAATAACATGAGTATAACTGAGTAAGAGTACATGCATGAACACATAGACTGTAACTGAGATCGTGCAAATACTGAGTACTAAATCTAAATACTGATAACCAATAACTGAGTTTACAAGTACTATATTAATGATTAACTGAAAGACTGTATCTGACAGTTCTGAATACTGGAACCATAAAGTGTTTTGTACTGAGCTGAGTGACTATGTCTGATAGTCCTAAATCTGTAGAACTAAACTGAGTTCTATTCTGAGACTGAGACTATAACTTAGACTATGGGAGGTAATCATCTAACCGACATGCCCCTCTCTGAACTGATTAGGGTCCAACCTATAACCCCAGTTGAAAAGGTGTCAATACCATGCCATGGGTAAAGACAAGCTGTGAGTTAACTCTCTATAATAGGAAGTTCTTTCGTCAACCCTCGCTGGCAGGATAACTCAGATTAGATATATCAACCCTTCTAATATCTGGCAGGAAGATACCTCAACCTACACTGACTACGTAGTTCTATAACGTAAGAACTGCTGCTAAGGGTCAAGCCCTCTACTAACAGGAATGCCTCCATCCCTAGCTTAACTCAGTGCTGAATCCTACTCCCAACTGAATAGACACTGAACTGATTTCTAGTCTATACTAGGATAAACTGAATAGTTGTTGTGATTACTATTTTTGCTGAACTGAACTGAGTTCACTGAGTTCTGTTTACTAATAGAATACTACTTAATCCTGTCAGCTGACTAAGCTTACTGAAGTCTGAATTGGATACTGAATTAGACTAGACAAATACTGATTCTACTGAGTTTTCTAAGTTTTATAACTAACTGAGAGTACTACTGATCATGTCATGATTGATACTGTTCTATGACTGACCATGGCTCTAAGTAATCAGCTAAATTGTCGGATACCAGTATCCCCAGGACTCGATAGCATAAATTAAAAGATATGGCATAACATGAAGCATATAAGCTAAGTATTTGAGCACCATTCATTCATTGGGGCATTTTGACAAAAACTTGCATATATAACTTGCACATAAGCTAACTTGACATGATTTCATTATCTTAATAGTTCACATGGACAATTTATTAAGCACTTGGGGAGCATAATATATGCACATAGTATTGAACAATAAAGTGAGCATCATAATTCAACTCTAATTTCTTAATTCAAGGGTTTATCATGGATTCACATGAACCTACACACATAATGATCAATTTCACATGAAATATATATATATAATCATGAATTAGGAACTTATTCCAAATAGCAATCATGGATACACTTTAATTCCAAATATGGAAACCATATAATTAATTACTTGAAATTCAAAAGAGATTCTTGAACTCCAAGGGTGGAAGGAACTCTTGGATAAACACTTCACATACCTTTGTTGAAGAAATTTCTAAAAGTTAATTTTGGAATTTGTGCCCTTGATTTGAAATTAAAGCTTCAAGGGTTTTGTTCTTAAGAGATTTTGAGAAAGAATGACTATATTTGCACTATAGGGTGTTTAATTTCATTTTTGGGGGATGAGAGTCGAGGGAAAAAGACCCAAATACCCCCAAGACTGAAAACTTGGGGGTCTTTTAATGACTAAAAACTGGGTTACCGACGGGCAGTTCGACGAGCCGCGTCAATGCCATCGACGCGATAGCCGACGCTTCCCACCAAGTTCGTGTTGGTTCACTGAAATTTGCACTGAAGCTAGGGGAAAATCATCCATCAATGCGATGGTCGACGCGACACACCAAGATTGCATTGACCCACTATTTTGGGCATTCAAACGTTTTTCAAACGAGGTCCAAAAAATCTAAAACTCGCCCGGAAGTACCTATGGACCTCCCCAATCATGAATCAACCTAAACATCAATATTTAATGGACGTAAAGGTCGTGAAATAAGATTTCCAACCTTCATAGGCCAAAATGACACTAAGTCTGAGTACTTAGCTAAAATATTCTAAGTCTGGGACCCTTGACAAGCCTAAAGGACTGAATTAAGCTTAGGATTTTATAGGGTCTTACACCCTGTCCATAACCAAAACTTAAACCAAAGAAATAAAAATGATATAAAGAAGTCCATAGCATGAAATAGGGTCTTCCGGAGTATGGAAGCTCACCACTTCAGTCTGACTTAAAAGTTGTCCCCAAATCACCAAGTCACTGATCGTGAGGAGTGAAAGTGCAACTGGTGCCTACATTATGTGGGGATACAACACCGAAAAATAGTTAGTAGAGTGAACACTATTATGTAACTCAGGGATAAAGATAAAATAATTCCATCAATTCAAAACTAAGTCAAATAACCATGTGAAATCACATGTATACATATACATACACGAGAATTTCCAGCCTTCGATGATATCCCTGATTTGTGCAGCTACACACACTGGGGCTCGTTCAGGGGGTAATACTGGACCCATATAGCCTGTAGGTGGACTTATAATGGTAAATATACACAACCCAAGTTAAGGATTTGTATATAGTGCTGGGATAAGGAACAAGGTTTAGCATGCATTTAAATCCTTAACTTGGGTTATGTAGCTTTACCATTATAAGTCCACCCACGGGCTATATAGGTCCAGTATTACCCCCTGAACGAGCCCCAGTGCGTGTAGCTGCACGAATCGGGGATATCATCAAAGGTTGGGGATTCTCGTGTACCCTTCACCCTCCATGATACATATATGCATGTATAGACTTGGGGGATTCCCATGTATCCCACAAGCATAAGGTCACTAAGAACAACCCACTCACACCTTCAGGGCTAGATATCTCAATCCCTATTATTGTCCAATTAAAACATTTTACACATAACCAAACCACCAATTCTAGGAGTCAATTATTAAGACATTATAAAGTGGTACCGTCATGCCGACTAAAGCTTGCAAGTAATGTCATTAGCCAATACTTAGAGGTTCCTGTGTACCCCGCAGACTTCATTATAAAAAACATATAGGGGATTCTCATGTACCCCGCAAGGTTTTCAAAACAATCCTTAACCATTTGACCATTTAAACCATGTGTTAGTTTCTAGAAATAAGTCAAACCAAGCACATTGAGGTCATAAACACTTCAAAAGTCACAGGTTTGGAGAAATTTACCATTATCAAGTTCCACCACCATACCTATGCACCAACATGTTCCAAACCAGGATTAAAACATATAAAACCATAATTATACCATGGGAAAACATCATTCAACATTAAACATTCAAAAAACCCAACCGTTATTTCTAAAACATATCAATACCATGAAAGTCATACATTAAATCATGTGTTTTAAGTAAAATAACAATGAGGAAGGAGTAATAGATGTGAAATACCAAGGAATTTGGAAGGGATTACACCCCTAGAATCCTATATGACTTCTTCTTTTGAAACCCTAAACTTAGATTGAACAAAGGGCTTGAGAGAGAGTTTGGGAGTGTTTTATCGGGAATGATGTGGTGATGAAGTTTCGAGGAAGGTTTTAAGTCATGGTATCAAAGGGAATTAAAGTAGGAAATGTCCAGAACACCCTTAGCTTAAAAGCTGAAAATCCTTGTCTTTAGTTATGAGTCAACCTATTGACTCGTCACCACATCATACAACTCATAGCCTTGAGTATTATCCTAGACAGTGAGTTGGACACCCATACACTGTCCACATTACAACTCAATGATGCCACTCATAACATGACCTAACAACTCGTATGGTCTAGTCGTAACCAATATAGTACCTGATTAGGTCAGACACTGGACAACCTATAACTTCACCTCACGACTCATAACCTATCCTCACGGCTCTTAGTGAGCCACTCGTACTTAGAGCAAGGTCAAGCTACTAAGTTACTGATTTGGTTAAGGTTTATCCTAACGACTCATCACCACCCTTAACGACTCATGTTATCAAGTCGTAACCAAGACAGAAAACCTAACCACCTTGTACTAATACCCTACGAATAGGGTAACCTGACCCATTAAGATGTCATATGACTCGTATGGTCAAGTGATAATCAAGGTAGTGAGATCAAAGATTAAGAAAGTTTCAAGGGACAAAATTTGAGGTATTTCACACACATTGCAATCACTCACAACATAACAAAGTCATCATTCAGACAGACTTTTTAACTTTGCAGAAAATTTTAATTAGAGAGTGGGCCTGTCCATTGATCATATCAGATACAATAGAGAAAATATGGAATTTAATGGGAAATAAACAAGCATATTATTAACATATTCTCAAAGAAGGGAGTCAATTAGGTGATTATCTAGCTACTTTGGTAATAGATAAAGGGTATTTCACAGTCACAAGCTTTCAGCAGCTAGAAGTTAGAGGATATTAATAATGACAAATTACAATGCTCATACTTAAGATTGTCACTAGAAAAGGGTAAGAGGAATGGGGAGGCTAAAACTTAGTTTTTTCACATGAAAATATGTACAAGCCATTGAGGCAACAAAATGAGTAAAACAACTAACTAGCCTACACTACAACAACCAATAAAAGGGACTCACAGCGAGGGTCACTTGGTTGGATTAAAATTGATAAACCTGAAGGTCATAGTACTCCCTAAATATGTGTGGTTTTAAGCATCCCATTATCTCCATACCAACCCTATTTATAAGATGGGTAAGATTAAGAAGACAAAAGATTTCACACCAAACATCTACAGAGGGGCAATTTCAGTCTTAATCGAAAGAAGTAATAGTCTTTAGCTGATAAGAACCCTTAACATAGCACACAAGTAAGAAATTAATCCTATCCACCGGAGAGCACAACTAAAACACATTACGAAGTATGAAAATATGCTGAAAATGAAGAGTCAATCAAAGCAAAGGGAAAGTAACCGATACTTACTTCTGCAAGTTGAGATATGCACAAACAAGAGGCAACCAGGGCACAGTGTTTATCACCCAGAGCTGGAGCAAGATGAAGCGGTGGTTAAACAGTGAAACATGGCTCAGATGTTGTAGGGTTGAAGAGGAAAGGAAGAGTGGATACTTATTTTGGAAACCCTACTTTTACTCTTATATGTAATAGAATAGAGGGTTGGGCCGGTTCAAAGGTTAGAAGTAGGCTTTGTGTAATTTTGTTTTTGTTTCCGGATGGGTTGACCCATCTTGTGTAAAGACTAAGTGGTATTTTGTTATTTTTTTTAATAAAATCCCAAAACTAAATTAAAAATATATATATATATATATATATAATAGTTCACTTGGGACTTACAACTTCACCCATGTTACAATGCTCCCTAAAGTTTCCTTTCATATTCTTCCTGAACTCTCTCTCTCTCTCTTTTTTACCCAGGTTATAAAAGTAATATATTAGTTGTTTGTTATTCTTTTTCTTGACTATGATTTATCATATATTGTTTCTCTAACATCAAACTTTTCTTGCAGTATAGCCAAAAAATAAATTATAGTTGAAGATATAAACTTTTCATGATAAATTATCAAATCAAGCATCATGTTATACTGTAGAAGATCAATAAGTTTTCGATAATTACTTTATTTTTTTACATAATTCAGAAGTATATGATCGATATTATGATATTTAAAAACTCATAAATATCTTGTGTAGTGTATTCTAAAATATTAATTTATTGGAGAAATATGAATTATATAAAAATGTCGGCTAATATATTTATTTTGGAAAATATGATATTTGACACAAGATTGTACACACTTGAAACAATGAGAAGAATTGAGAAAATCTTTGCACTCTCTTCTCTTATCTAATGACAATAGAACATAAAAATAAATAAAAGGATAATATTTATTTAAGGTTCTAACATGTTGATTTTCTTTCCTAAAATTATATAATAGTAAAGATCTTCATCCTCACGATGATATTTTACATTCAATTTCTATGGAGTATTTACAGAGGAAGATTCTTGAAGACCAGCCAAAGTAACCAAATCTTAAGTATATTTTTGTTGGTTCAAGAACACGCCTAAAGAATCATAATGAACTTCCAACCCTAAAAAGTATGTAAGAATACCAAGATCTTTCATATGAAAACAATCCTTTAGCTACTGTTGGTAGGGGTAGGCGTTCAGTATTCGGTTCGTTATTTTCAAAGTTCGGGTTCGGTAATTCGATAATCGGTATTTGAATATAGATACCACATACCATACTTATAAATATCGGTTCGGTAATTCGGTAATCGATAAATTAAACTTCAGTTCGGTACGGTATTTGGTAATACCATATTAAAGTTGGAGATGTGCAAATGTACATTTAAACTTCAAAGAGCATCTTTAATAGAAACCCTATTTAGTATTCTTTTTGTTGCGTTTTACGAATATATTACCAAGGTCCAAGAGATTCTTTGAGATGACTAGTACTATTGTCTATTGGATTATTATTAAACCGATAACCCAATAAGAATACACTAAGTTACTGTTTTCCCCAATTTATGTAATATATATATATATATATATATGTGTGTGTGTTATATACACTACTTATGCACAGTTTTGTGATTCACAAAGTATTAACCTATTCAGGGCAACAAAGACACAATATAAAGCACAAACATTATCGTATTGGAAAGCTTGAAGCATTTAGTAGCTTCCAACAATTAGGATTCAATTTTTTTCTGAACTAATATTCAATTCAAGTCTGAACATTCTTGTAAACTAAAATGCATTGCGTAGGATTTTGACGGTAACTAAGATTTTATTTTTTTATGTTAGTTGTTACTATTTCTATTTTATGAATATTTTCTTATTGGTTAAACCGAAAACTGAACCGTTAATGATCAAAAACTGATGAACCAAAAACCGATAAGAAAATATCTTATTGGTTGGTTATTGGTTTTACATATTTAAAACCCGATAAACCAAACCGACCAATGCACACCCCAAAATTATAGAGGGAATAAAGAAAGAAAGGAAACCTCGGGTGGATGTAGTATCACTTCCTGCCCGTCATCGTCTCCTAGTGTACATTCAGGCCTCCGAAATGTCAAAAGCGCAGCTAAAGCAGCAATATTGGCAGCATCAACAACATTACTGCACTTGTAGCAGAATCACACAATTAGTTCCATAACTTCAGATGGAGACGTGGATGGGCACTTAACTGGACCCAAATGTACACCACCACAACTCACCCTCCATTATCCAAAATATGGAGATCAAGACGAATTGACCAGACCCACTTCCCAGACACAACACAGAGTGATTCAGTGTCGACAACTCTGCTTTCCCTGCATTACCCTTTTAAGACATCAGAATAAAAGAAGAATTAACCAAAGACAACAATTTCTTTTCTTCAAATATGTATTTATCTCCAGCAAAACAAAACAAGTGATGCATAACTAAATACTACCTAGACGATTGCTTTTCTATCTGCGTTCTACAGACAAATAAATAGTTATTAAAACGTTAACACCAATAAAAACATTCCCCCTAGAGTAGCTGTTAATACGAATAAGAGAAACTCAATGATACCTTCAAACGGGTCTACTGCAAAAGCTCAAAAATCAAAAACCAGTATTACTACAATGGGAAAAAAATAAGCAGGAGATCAAAAATTATAAGCATTTCTCAACCACTACACAAAAGAAATACAATATATCCCCCACAAGATAGTAAAAATTCTTTCTTCTACAATATACATCTTATAATATTTTGAAAAAAGACAATATATACAACTTATAATAAATACATTTGTTGATGCATAACAATCGACATGTTTGTTGAAATGTTACCTTAACCCTCTATCAATTATGCGACCCAACTCAACAGCAGACTCTGAAGGACGACCTGCCTCAAAGGAAGGATCTTCCATCGGGGAAAACTCAGTAAATACTGAAAGGGTTCCTTCGTTTGGTCGATCTCGATAAGGTTGCACTAGTTGCGACGTAACAAAGCTCATAACATGAGTTTGCCCCAGTTGAACTTCTGATGAACCATCTTCTCTGCAAATCAATAACTCTTAACAATCATAATGTAAAGTCTTATATGAATCACATAAGCATATGTCACATATCATAAGAAACAATACGAGATGTTCACCCTAGGGTGTGACCTAGTGGTCAATGAAGTGGATTAAGAAACATGAGGTCACAGTTTCAAGCCCCAATGGAGACAAAAAAACACTAGGTGATTCTTCCCATTTGTTCTAGCGTTGGTGGACAGAGTTACTTGGTGCGCGAAAGTGAAAGCTGTCATCAAAAAAAAAAAAAAAAACAATAACAGATGTATGCAAACAACGTGTAAAATTTCTCATTATACCTGAATATGGCAACCTGTAGTGACATAAAAGTTAATTAAACTAGAAGAGTGACAATGGGAAATACAACAAACAAAATTTAAGGACAAGGAAAAGAACTTTACTCCATGTGCTCTATTATTCAAAACAAGTACTCCCTCTGTTTCATAAAGAATGACCTAGTTTGACTTGGCATTGGGTTTAAGAAAATAAAGAATACTTTTAAATCTTGTGGTGGTAAATTAAAGATATGTCAAATGTACCAAAATGTCCTTCAATATTGTGGTTTTAAACATGTCATGTGCAAAAATAAAATTAAAAAATTGCTAAAAAGGGAAAGAGGTTATTCTTTTTAAAACGAACTAAAAGGGAAACTAGGTCATTTTTCTTGAAACGGAGGGAGTACAAGTTATGACGAGAAGAAGTTAATAGTTTCAAAAAATAGTCCAATACAGGAGACCTACAACTATAATAGACATCCTACAATGGATTCGCTTTCACTGATGGTTTGTTTGGTATTGTGGAAAAGATGTTTTCTTATTTTCCGATGTCTGGTCGGAAAATTTTGGAAAACATTTTCTCGAGGAAAACAGGTTCTTTAAAATAAGAAAAATGGCTTCCTTAATGGAACTAAGGAAAACAAGCTCCACAAGTAACATTCTATGCTCGTTGTTTCCTCTCACCCACCGAAGGTCACCAACCTCTACCCGTTGACCAATCCACCCCACCCATCCGAAAACCCCAAACCCCACCCCCTCCAACCTCTATAGCTTTTTTGCTAGATTACAAAAAAATGCTCTTGAGAAAGCATATTTTTTGCTTACTTACCAACAAAAAAAAGAAAAAAAAAAAGAAATCAGCCTATTTTTCCATGAAAAATATTTTTCTTCGTACCAAACACACCCTAAAATCAAACTTGTATTCAAATGTGTTAATCGAAACAACCAAACAAATTGAAGACTAAATTCACTGTACATTTTCTATTTCTGTACTGTCCGAAATCTATCTCAAATTCAACTAGGCATTAATAGCAATGGTGTAAAAGCATCTAGTTGTTACCTAGCAAACTTGATAGTGAGAGTTCGATAGTCAAAGGGACGGCGACCGTCAACTCTGAGCTCAGATTCTAAAGCAGATTCAATAAATTTCTTCTCATTCACTGTCATTCGCCATGTATTTCCCAACCTTTGCTCCATATCCACAAATGAAAACAGAGGAATGAGTTTAGGTTTTGGGTTTTACTGCAGGGCTGGGGTTAATCGTTTGGGTGGGGGAGTGGAGACTGTTTACCTATAATATTTTATTATTTTAATTCTTTCCGTTCTTCGCTTTTACTTTGTTATAATTTGCATATTTATTAATATGTGAGGCCCGTATTTTTTTATCTTAATTTATGTGGTATAAATAAAAATGTAAATAATTAATTATATTTTTAGATATTTTAAGTTGTTATTGTAATTTATAATACTTTTTGATATTGTAATTTACTTTTTAAAGTTTTTATAAATATTGAGATGTATGCTAAATTAGAGAACAAACCGGTTTACCTATTAGGAGAATATGAGTGATGCTCATCTAACTTGATTTGATTGTATGTCTGAATGGCAGATGCTTGATTTTTTAACCCTCAATTTGTTCACTGTTTTTGTCACCATAATAGAATTCAACATGTGTGTATATATATCTTCTTTGTTTTTATTCAAAATCATTCTTTAGGATCAAAATTTTTACTCACACAAGAATTAGTTGGATCAAAATCAAAGTTTTTTTATTATTATTATATATTTTTTATATAGTTTACAGGTTGTAGCTAAATGTCGGTTGGCTTTGAAAAATTTTTTATGTAAAGATTAGGTTTAGTTGTATTATTTTGATATCTTTATTATCTTATTATTTTATTTTAATTTATAAATGCTAGATGAATGTGGGTCTGCTTTGAATTTTTTTTAGATAGAAGTTAGGTTTAATTGTACTATCGTAACATCTCTATTAGTTTGTTATTCTGAGGAAGTTTATAGTTTTAGATGAATCTCGATCGACTTTGAGAATTTTTTGTGTGTAAAATTTAAGTTTAATTGTATTGTTTTGATATCACTTTTACCGTATTATTATGTTGCAGTGTACAGGTGATGGATAAATGTTGGTCGGCTTTGAGAAATTTTTTTATGTAAAGATTAGGTTTAGCTGTATTGTTTTGATATTTCTATTATTGTATTATTTTATTATTGTTTATAGGTGGTAAATGAGTGTCAGGCGATTTTGAGAAAAATTTTGTGTGTAAAGATTAGATTTAACTGTATTATTTTGATATCTCTATCATTGTATTGTTTTGTTGTAATTTACAGATGATAAATAAATGTCGATCAACTTTTAAAAATTATTTTTGATAAAAATTAGGTTTAATAAATAAATTCTCCATCTTTACATACTCAAAAGATATATATTAAATTTAATTATTATATTCATCTTTATTATTTAAACAAATATCTTAGTTAATGTAATGTTTAAACTCATTAAAGTGAGATACATGTGCAAAGCGCGTACACCTAAACCAGTATATTAAAAGCGTGGAGATCATTAGAAAAGTGACTTAAACATTTTCTCCTTCATTAAAAGACTCTACTTTAAACAAAATCGTATATTCACCTTTTTCCTTCAATTAAATTTCTTACAATAATTAAATATTCAAAGTGAAAAAAATAAGTCAACACTTTTTTGGAGTTTTCCAAAATTTGAGTCCTATTTGATTTATGACTCCTAAAATATTATATTAACACTTCTAAATCATCAATTCTATTTAAGTAAATTTTTTCGTATTCCATTGATGCCGACCAAAAGCTCCTTGTTCTATTTCATTCTCCTTTTAGCTTAAGTTTATGTATAATTCATTATTTTTGGGGTCTGTTTCTTGATCATATGTATAATTCAATATGATAAACTACATCTCCAATTCAATTGTCGTGACACTTTTATTATATTTTTGTTGGATTTAAGAATTTTGATGGTAGAAATATTCTTAAATAACCTATTTAATTTTGAAATACATCTATAAAAGGTACGTCACTTTTAGCTAAACTTTACATATAATTACGATTGTGGGTGTTGCTTGGGTGACGTAAAGGTCGGAAGCAAAGGAATGGGGAGCAGGTCCAAAAAGAAAAAAAGCTTAAAAAAATATATATGTTATTTATCTTGTAAGACTGGAACATTGGTACAATTAATGCTTACTATAAGTCTTTTTGTTACTGTTAATTTGTTACATATAGTTGTGTTTTATTATTGTAACACTCCGAGACTATCCCTGAACGTCACACGGTGTTTAGAACCATAAGTTGTCCTAAGCTATCCCATGATATCGACATAACTTATAAGCAACTGAAATAAATAAATAAATAAATAAATAAACTAAAAATAATAAGCGGAAGAGATGTCATTGGCTGGACTTGTTTATTACAAAACTGTTTTAAAACATTTACGTCACTGGATTATACAAAAGAAAGCTGAAACTAGATACTGACTATAGGTAGTCAGGATATGGACCCAGCTATCCTTAATCAATACAATTGAATAAGACATATAATACTGGAACTGTAGTTGACTCGAGTCCTTGAATCAATTAAACTTATCACCTGTTGGCTGGAAACTGCGAACTGTCTGATTATGATGTGGGCTACAACTGGTACCTACATTATGAAACAATGTAGCCATATAGACATATATGTGGTCAGTACTTCTGGAATGTACTGAGTAAGTGGGGGTGAATGCAATATGTAAAAATTAAAGTTGAGCATACTTACAAATCCTGCATGCTAAGTGTAAAAGGACTCACCTTGATCATGAATAAAATTGAAAGCTAAAATATCATAACCATGAATCATAAAACAATATTTGAATAAAGTTTGTGAGTCATTACACTAAGTTTCTAAAATCTTTACTTTTATGGGAGATTCTTATAACCGACATAAATCAATTGGTAGGTATCAAGCGGACAGGTAATGAGTGCAAAAATACAAGGGAAGATGGAGGCAAAAAAGGTGGCTTACAACAGATTTGGTGAAGTGTAAGAGTTCGATAGTCAAAGTGTAAGATGTTTTCTTATTTTCCGATGTCTGGTCGAAAAATTTTGGAAAATATTTTCTCGAGGAAAACAGGTTCTTTAAAATGAGAAAAATGGCTTCCTTAATGGAACTAGGGAAAACAAGCTCCACAAGTAACATTCTATGCTTGTTGTTTCCTCCCACCCACCGAACGTCACCAACCTCTACCCGTTGACCAATCCACCCCACCCATCCGAAAACCCCAAACCCCACCCCCTCCAACCTCTATAGCTTTTTTGCTAGATTACAAAAAAATGCTCTTGAGAAAACATATTTTTTGCTTACTTACCAACAAAAAAAAGAAATCAGCCTATTTTTCCATGAAAAATATTTTTCTTTATACCAAACATACCCTAAAATCAAACTTGTATTCAAATGTGTTAATCGAAACAACCAAACAAATTGAAGACTAAATTCACTGTACATTTTCTATTTCTGTACTGTCCGGAATCTATCTCAAATTCAACTAGGCATTAATAGCAATGGTGTAAAAGCATCTAATTTCTTACTGATCCAGTTCAATATATATAAATCAAAAATGAAGAAGAAGAACAACTTACCCAGTATATTCCCATAAAGTGGGTCTGGGAGTGTAAGTGTGGGGTCTAGGGAGGATAAGTGTACACATCTCGTGGAATTAGTTGAGGTGTACACAACTGACCTGGACGCCACGACTATGAAAAAGAAAAAAGAGATTGAGTTAGAGTTGTTACCTAGCAAACTTGATAGTGAGAGTTCGATAGTCAAAGGGACGGCGGCCGTCAACTCTGAGCTCAGATTCTAAAGTAGATTCAATAAATTTTTTCTCATTCACTGTCATTCGCCATGTATTTCCCAACCTTTGCTCCATATCCACAAATGAAAACAGAGGAATGAGTTTAAGTTTAGGGTTTTACTGCAGGGCTGGGGTTCATCGTTTGGGTGGGGGAGTGGGGGCGTTGGTGTTTACCTAGAATATTTTATTACTCTCCCGACCGATTTACTTTTAACTCTTTCCGTTCTTCGCTTTTACTTTGTTATGATTTGCATATTTATTAATATGCGAGGCCCGTGTTTTTTTATCTCAGTTTATGTGGTATAAATAAAATTTAAATAATTAATTATATTTTTAGATATTTTAAGTTGTTATTGTAATTTATAATAGTTTTTGATATTGTAATTTACTTTTTAAAGTCTTATAAATATTGAGATGTATGTTAAATTAGAGAACAAACCGGTTTACCTATTAGGAGAATATGAGTGATGCTCATCTAACTTGATATGAGTCATGCTCATCTCGTTTAAGTTTTTATGATATGTACATATTTTGGTAGAAATGGATAAACAAGAGTTTCAAATTATATCTATATATAAACATGAAACGCCCAAGTATTTTTCTTCCAATACAAAAAGAAAAGAAAATGAACTGCTGTTTCTTATAAATTCATCTTACGAAATTTGAATGAAATTATAATACATCTACCCTTTTTTCATCCTTATATTTTGCTTAAAATTAATTTAGATATTAAAAAACACTTCTCCTTTACTTAGGTTTTATTTCTTAGGTTTCAAAAAAGAACTCAATAATAATACTATTATTATTTATAGCTAAGGGTAAGTTAAGTACTTATCATATTTGGATTCTTTCTATTCAATGTTTTGTTGTTTTCTTCCTATTCAATGTTTTGTTGTCTGCTATAGTATAGAATTAACATCATGTTAAAATGATACAACATTTCAATCAAATCTAAAGTTTTATCTTATTTAACACTTAGAGATTTACAATTTATCATCTCTTATCTAACACTGAAGTTATTCAATTTGATTGGGTTTTGACTGCCGACACCAAAAAAAATATGGCTATTTTTTTAAACTTTTAATATTTGTTTATTTTTATTATTGATTGATGATGTAAGGTTCAAAGTAAAAGTTGAATTATCATTTTACTCCTACATTAAATTAAAATATTATAAAACACTAATTAAATATAAAATAGTAATGATGTCATATTAGAATAAATACTAAACAAAGTATTATTAAATATAATATAAGTTTGAAAGAAAAATTACAAATATTAATCTACTAAAATGGTCATACGTGCCTTTGGGCTTCTACAAAAGTGGTTATGCTCTCTAGTACATTTACTTTTTACTTTTAAAGTCACAAACTTTTAAAGTATTATGAATATAAATATCAATTATAATGAAACAATTGTTAGTTATCATGAAAAGGTTTGTTTACTCTTCCAATTTTAATGCAGGTTCAATGTGTGCTAAGTTTCTTAATTGCTCGACCCCTCGATCTAATTTGGTTCCTTTTATGTTATTTTTTTTTAGTTTTATCCTCATTAGACTTTAGCTAGAGATTGTAAATTACCAAAAAACTCAAAAAATAAACAAATATTAGAAATAAAAATAAAAAATACAGAATATATGCAGATAGATTATATAGATTATGAATTAGAAAGTGAAGATAGTATATATGAAATTTCGGAGAATGAAACAGATAATGAAATAGATAGTGAATTAGATGAATCAAATGACTGAAGAAGATATAAAAACGAACCAAATAACTGAAGAAGATATAAAAATAATAACAAAGGAAGAATATTTAAATGAAGAAGGAACAGATCAAAAATCAATATTTGATAGTCATATATTTGATGAAATAAAAGGAAAAGAGTTAGACATAAGTGTAGAAAAAATATTTAACATTTTTATATCCAAATGGTAATACTTTCCATTCACAAAATCCCCTATGTTATTAGTATCCAGATTATCATGCTAATAGTGACCGAAGAACATAAAGTAGTTATATCCTTGTATTTATCTTATTTTTAATATCTTATTTGGTATTGGATAATTGTATGTCATAGTTTTTACATTTAAATTTCTATAGTGCTATAATAGATTTATTTAAGTTACCCAACTTATCTGCACCCCCCTACAATGGGTATCAGAGCCTATGTTGTTTAAAGTTACAGGAAGTAGTATATATTTGAAGGAATTTGATTAATTTATTAATTATGATAAAATTAGATTTAGATATACACCAAAATATTATAAATATTATTTAGATGAATAACGTACAGAAATTATAAAAATATAAAGAATTTAAATAAATAATATCTGAAAAACATAAAGAATTAAAAATAAGGATAGAAAGACTACAGTATAACTTAATTGTCGGAGTTAGTAAAAATTCAATAAATGCACAAAAAAAAAGAAACATCAAATTTAGAATCAACAATAGATAGTCTAGAATATATATATATCAACATAACCTATATACGTTTAAATAAAATGAACAAAGAAGAATTTATAATAAACGAAAAAACATATGAAAATCACGAAGGATCAAAAATAAAAATAGTATTTTCTAATTTAGGAAGAAGATATGAGAAAATAGGTGAACATTTATATTTAATGTTAGACAAAAAAGAATTAAAATTAGAAGATAAGTTGGCAGCCATGGTAAGAACAGAAAGAGAAAATGAAGAAATAGATAGAAAAAATGAAATAGATAAAATTAAAAAACAAACCACAGAAGAAATGCAAAAAATAGAAGAAACTAAAGACAATATGATTGCTGAATTAGAGAAAGAACTACAAATGCTAAAAGATTTGTATGAAAAAAGACAAAAAGAAAAAGAAGAAAAAGATAAAGAACAAAAATTATTAAACGAGATAAATCAATTTAAAGAAAAATTAGAAATAAAAAATAAAGAACCAAAAACCAAAGAATTAGAAATAAATACAATCGATGCTGAAGAAACAGATTATTATGATTCGGAAGATAGTGAAACATGTACAGAAATTTTAGAAAACATAGGAAAACTAGAAATTAATGAAAACCAAGAAGTAATTAATAAAGAAAATCTAGAACTAATACATACAGAAGTAAATACTCTAGATAAAAATATAATACATAGAGCATCAGAAATAAGAAAACCAACATATAATTACAAAAATAAGTTTAAAAGATATAATCCAAAGAATGAATATAATAAATGGACACCAAAACAAATAATTAATTATAACTTTTTTGGATTTAGACTGTGTAATAGATACAAATAGAATAATACAACTATGAGTAGAATATATGTCAAAACAATTATTACATAATAAAATAGATACAACAAACACACCAGAATATATAGAAAATACATTAATAGAAATAGCAAAATTATAGTTTGTAAACCTAGCCGAGCAAGTAAAAAAGTATTAAGATCTGATAACAAAAAAGAAGGAACACCACCAACTACTAAAATACTACTAACAGAAATATTGAAAAAATATGAAAAAGAGATTAATTTAGCAGTATGACAATAGAAGAAAAAGAGTAAAATAAAGAAAAAGATATAAATAGAAATTTAATTTTAAAACTAGCAATATGTAATATATGCTATATAGATGAGTATACGTGCGCATCTAAAGAATATTATTATAAAGGAACATATAATATAGAAGAAAGAAAAGAAATACGAAAATTATATTTTAGTAAATTACCCGAACCATTTAGTTCAAAAATAATAAAGAGTTGACATGAAGCAAAAATAGTAGATACCCTAGGAGCAAGAATAAAATTTTTACAAAAATGGTATAGAAAGTTATGTGAAAGATATAGAGAAGAAATAAAAATGAAAAAAAAAACATTAATAAGAAATTTAACATGTTGCAAAGATAAAATAGCACCTCAATTTGGATGTGAAGAAAGATATTATAAGAAAATAAAAAGACATAAGAAATATAAGAAATACAAGAAATCAAAATATAAGTTTAAGAAACCAAGAAAAAGATATTATGTAAAAAATTATAAACATAAAAGACCATATAGGAAAAAGAAATCTATAAAAGAATGTACTTATTATAATTGTGGAAAACTAGGACATTTAGCTAGAGATTATTAATTACCAAAAAAGCTTAAAAAAGAAACAAATATCAGAAATAAAAATAGAAAATACAAAATATATGTAGATAGATTATATAGATTATGAATTAGAAAGTGAATATAGTATATATGAAATTTCAGAGAATGAAACAGATAATGAAATGGATAGTGAATTAGATGAATCAAATGAGTGAAGAAGATATAAAAATAAATCAAATAACTGAAGAAGATATAAAAAATAATAACAAAGGAAGAATATTTAAATGAAGAAGGAAAAGATCAAAAAATAATATTTGATAATCATATATTTGATGAAATAAAAGAAAAAGAGTTAGACTTAAGTGTAGAAAAAATATTTAAAATGCCAATAATAAAAATTACATTTAGTAGAAAAAGGGAAGAATACTACGTAGTAAGCCAAAAAGAACATGTAATAGACTGTAGATATACAAAAGGTAGAGCTAGTATACCACTAGTAACAAAAAAAATAATTAATAAAGAAATAAACGATATAAAAGGTAAAGATCCAATAAAATATGTACACATTGGAGGAACAGAGATATTAATAAAAGCATGTTTTAGAGAAGGAATAGATACACCAATAGAATTATATTTAGCAGATGATAGAATTATAAAACCTATAGAAAAAAGTATAATAACTGCCATAAAAGGAAATTTAATATACCAAAAATTTAAATTTATAATAAGTGTGAATTATTCAGTAGCAATAACTTATAAAAATATAGATAAATCATTAGTATTATATTGGAAAATGTCAGGAATAGAACTAACCCCAGGAAGTAAAATATTTACAGCAAGATGTAAAAATCTATATGTATTAACAACAAAGCATAAAATAACAGAAAAAAATAAAATTAATAAAATACAAATAGAATGTCCTTTTGAACAATTCGTAAAAACAATTGATAATAATGATTATAGTTACAAAAATATAGACATAGAAGAAGATTTAGAAATAATAAATGATAGAATAAGTACATAAAAAAAGAATAGCTCATGAAAAACCAGAATCATCAAACTCATAAAAAAGAACAAGTTATGAAACAACTTTAACAGATAATTCAAACCAATATTACATAACAGGAACAATACATGAAAAAGAATATTTTATACTCTTAAACACAAGACAAGAAGAAAATTATATAGCAAAATACCTAGTAAAAAGTGAAGAAATAAAATCTAATAATAATGTATGCCCAGATCTATCAAGAAGTCTAATAAACATTGAGGATACGACAGAAAAAGAAATAATAATAGGAGTTAGGAAAATAAAAATAGAATTTGAAATAAAGGAAGAAATGCAAAAAACAGATATAATATTAGGAATAAAATGGTTAAAATAAGTAAAACCATACATTATAGAACATACACAATTATCTATAACATATAATAAAGAGAAATTATTCATAAAACTTTAAAATGATATGAAATTATATGTACTTGTAAAAATAATAGTAGAAGGATATTATAATAGGTATTATACACCTATGATAGATACAGGAGCAGAAACAAACTTATGTAGATACAACTGTTTACCAGAAAGTAAATGAGATAAATTAAAAACACCAATAGTAGTCAAAGGATTTAATAATGAAGGAAGTAATTACATATAAAGCTAAAAATGTAAAAATACATATATTGGATAAAATAATAACAATAGAAGAAATCTATAATTATGAACTAACATCAAAAGATATGGTTTTAGGAATGTCATTTTTAGATAAATTATACCGATATATAATAACTAAAACAGATTGGTGGTTTACAACACCATGTAAACAAAAAGTAATAGCAAATTAGTTATTAATAAAATAAGAAAGAAAACTGATTGGATAGAAGGAAGTGAAAAAATTACACAAAAGTTAGAAAAATATAAAAAATACAAAAGACACTATAGAACTAGTTGTATTTTCGATAAATAAAAAGAAATAACTAAATTTTGAATAGATAAGGTAGAAATAATAAAGAAAAAATTAAGACAATTATATAGTGAAGATCCATTAAAAGGATGGGGAAAACATAAAGCTACTATAAAAATTGAATTAATAGATAAAAATAGCATAATAACTCAAAAACTATTAACATATAATTTTGATGATTTAAAAGAATTTAAAATGCATATAGATGAATTATAAGAAAAACACTATATACAAAAAGTAATAGTAAACACAATAGTCCAGCATTTATAGTAAATAAACGTAGTGAACAAAAAAGAGGAAAAAGTAGAATGATTATTGACTATAAAAATTTAAATGCAAAAACTATGACATACAATTATCCAATACCAAATAAGATATTAAAAATAGCACAAATAAAAGGATATAACTACTTTAGTAAATTTGACTGTAAATCAGGATTTTACCACTTAAATTTAGATGAAGATTCTAAGGAATTAACCACATTTACGATACCACAAGGATTTTACGAATGAAACGTATTACCATTTGGATATAAAAATGCACTAGGTAGATACAAACACTTTGTGGATAGTTACTTTAAACAATTACCTAACTGTATAGTATACATAGATGATATACTACTATACATAAAAACTAAAGAGGAATATTTAAAATTATTAGAATAATTTACAGTTATAATAGAAAAATCGATAATAAGTTTAAGTGAAAAGAAAGCTAAAATTATGAAAAACCAGATAGAATTTTTAGGGATACAAATAGATAAAAGTGGAGTAAAAATGCAACAACATATAGTACAAAAAATAATAAATTCAAAAGAAGAATAGATATAAAAAAGAAATTACAATCATTTTTAGGATTAGTAAACCAAGTAAGAGAATATATACCAAAATTAGCAGAAAACCTAAAGCCTTTACAAAAAAAATTTAAAAAGGATATAGAATATAATTACTACGAGGAAGATAAAAAAGGAGTTCAAAAAATAAAAATACTTTGTAAAGAATTACCAAAATTACAATTTTCAGACAAAAATAAAAAAATTTACATATATAGTAGAAGCGGATGCAATTGAATATAGTTATGGAGGAGTACTTAAATATAGGTACGAAAATAAAAAAAAATAAAACATCATTGTAGATATTATTCAGGAACATTTAATGAAACAAAAATAGAATGGGAAATAAATAGAAAAGAATTATGTTCATTATATAAATATTTATTAAACTTTGAACCATATATTATATATAACAAATTTATTGTGAGAAGAGATAATATCCAGGTTCGATGGTGGTTAACAAGAAAAATACAAAACTCAGTTACGACAAAGGAAATTCGGAGATTAGTATTGAATATATTATATTTTACATTTACGATTGAAGTAATCAAGACTAACAAGAATATTATTGCAAATTACATATCAAGATAAAGCTACTCAAACTGATTTACCAATGGAAGAAGCTGATGTCAAAGATACCCAAACAGACTTAATATTACAAGTGTTTGAACAAATGAAGTTATTACAAGAACGAGTTACCACATTAACTACTGAAGTTACAAATGTAAAAGTCCAGGTTGACCACTATAAAAAAACAAGAAGCTATTAGTAAAGATACTGTGCAGGAAGAGCACATTAAAAAAATAGACCTAGAAGGTGATGTTGAGAAAAACCTAAAAACTCAAATTACTAACGAAACTACAGTTACAGCTGCAGGCGCAAGTGATGTATCCAAGGGAAAGAATATAGTTGCTCAAAATAAACTTGAACTACCAAAGAAAAAGAATTATAACCTCAACCAGATATTCTCAAAACCATATATACCAAATATACAAAATTTAGAGTCATCTATACCTCCCCAGATACACACACATTCCGAATCACTCAATCAACAAAAGCAGACTTATAACCATATCACTCGTACATATATTGATAATATTTATACCTTACAAAAATTGTTAAATACAAAACCTATCCAGAGTGAAGAATTAGCAAAACAAAACCAAGGATATATTGCACAAAAATGTCAGAACTATAACAAACTTATTGCTTTGCCAGGCACCAGTGCAAACTTAATTTCTTCATGTTACTATTATGGACTATTATCTACATTTACACAATTACTAGAGAAGAGTTAACAATAATTCCAGATATTCACAAAAAATTTATGGATTATAAAAGGATTACGAAGGGACAATTATTCTATGTCCATTTCTACTCAAGACCGGCAGAAATATTATTTGATGAAATAAAATAGATAATTACTGTTGTCAAGATAGAAATGACATGAGACTATATTATCCCTGAAGAAATATGCGAACAAGAAGAGTTAACCAAAAATCAGATATTGAAATTCTACCGAAATAAGAGAGTTATTGGACTTAGCAGTATATTTACTGAGTTAGCAAATAATTATATAAATCAAAACCCAGTTTGGATTTACTATAACAGAAATCAATTATTGGTTTACTCTACTTGTAAAAATATTAGAGAAAATGACAGAGAAGAGATAAGAAAATGGGTCATAACGATCCTAAAACCAGAAGAGTTACTAGTCACAAGATCTATTACAAAAGAAATTATTTCAGAAGAAGCTATGGATCAATTCTGTAAACAGGTTGGCCAAAGATACGATGACCACATATGCAACAGATGTAGTGATAGACACAACTTTATCCAAGATATGATGCTACAATAGCAAAAAGATAAGAAAAAGCAGATACGACAAGGAGAAGATGAAAAGAAGATAACAACGGAGCAATAATGAAAGAGATAAAAGACAAAGATAATAAAAGCTAGAAAGCGACATGTGAATTATTGTATAGCCTTTTAAATCTTGTTACATAAATTATATAGTTAGGAAGAATTTTTAGTAATAGCCATTAATAGTTTTAACTTTTTAGGTATAAGCTTTTTGACTTTTCATGTATAGCATTATTAATTCTTATCTTTCTGACAAAAATAGGAGATGTAAATTAGGAAACGTGTAAAGTATGTTAATAGTTTACGCTCTTTCTTAGGATTATGAATAGAAAGCATTTTGCTCAGTTAGAGGTAAGTCTTCATGAGTTGAAGCAAAACCCTCTCTTGTACACAAAAAACTTTTGAATTATTTAATAAAAAAACAGATATGTTTCCAAGGAAAAGCTATGAATCAGACAACTATGGAAAATCTAGAATTATCAGATTTACCAGAATAGGTATTTATATTTATGATTATGAATAGCTAAATTCATAAATTCCTGACAATCATGATATGATAAAATAAGTTCATGTTAGTTACTTTATAGTAGAATTATTCGAAGAATAGCATGTTAAGAAGTTTATTAGCAAAGAGAAAAATAAGAAAAATCCCTAAGAACTATGCCATCCTAAAGATGAAACCGGTGAGGCAAGAAAGCCGTGATAGGGGAGTAGCCATAGTAGAGGCGCTGTTTAAGGGAAAAGTATCCAAACTACCATGCTAATAGTGATCGAAGAACATGTTATTTAAGAATAATCTAGTATATAGTAATCTAAAATTATCATATTTTGTTATGTGTATGATTGAAGGGAATATTTTGAAAAAGTATCATATGAAAAATTAATACTTATTTATCTGACGAAATGGTAGATAAATTCAAAATACTTGTTTTGTATATACTTAAGGACATAGAAATTGTAGATATAAGAAAAATCAAATTGGAAAAAATATTTGATAAATATTTTATGACTAGAATAAATTACATACCACACCTACCTACCTACTCTTACAAATACTTACATACTAAACCTACACATCAACCATGATAAATTACGTATATTTAGAAAATTAGAAAATGGATATGAAAAATATACAAGTAATAGAAAAACTAATGAAAAAAATTTAGAAGAATATATGAGAACTAAAGATATAAAATATATCGAATTCCTTAATAAAAATATAGAGGAATTATTAAGATTAAAACAAACAACTAATAAATACTATGATAAAGCAATTAATTACTAGAACCCAATTCCAAGTTATCCAAGTTATTCATAGAAACCTAAGCATAATATGGATAATATGATAAGATATATATCTGATGAAACTAAGATACTAGTTTTATATATCATAAAAGACTTAGAATTAGAAGACATAAAGAAAATAATATGGGAAAGATATTTGATTATGAAGATGAGTTACTAAGTACTAATTGGATAGAACATGAATTAGAAAATATAGATTTCTATGGTAGAAATAATTCAGACAGTTATTGGTCAAATGGATATAATACAAATTAAAAATACTAGAATATATTCAAAGAGTTATAGAAAAACAAAGTTGGCTATATGAAGAAATTAATTATAGAAACCAACTTAGAAAAAGAAGAGAACAATTAAAAGAAAGATTAATTTGGATAAATAAAACCATAAAACAACTAGAATTAAAAGACAGTTTAGAATATAATTTAGACATGGAGTTATTCATAGACGAAAAAGATAGGATAATTAACTAAATAGATAACCTAGAATTTAATATCAGATATAGTACAATTAGAATACATTATTACAAAGAAATTTGCAGTATCACAACTACTTTAGGATAAAATGATAGACTATGAGTATTTAAAATATAAGAGACTAGATATGGAAGAAATAAGATTAACAGAAATACTTATGAAAGAGAATTTAATTGAATATTTTAGAACAAAACATATAGAATATTTATAATACCCCCCAAATAATATATAAGAATTACAAAGACTAAGAGAAAAAATTAAAGAATATTACAGTAAAACATTTAATCAAATACCATCCAATCACCCCCCAAGATTTGAACATTAAAAAAATAAAATAAATAAACTGAAGATAAAAATGATTAGCAAAGTTTAGAAATACTCACGCACAAAAATAGATCTATTAGAGCTATAACACATTTATTTAAGTTACCTAATTTAGGTTTTATGAATTTTTAATCATAGTAAATTTATATTTTATTTGGGCTCAAATTAGTTATTTTTGACTTTATTGAAAGTTTGTTAATTACAAATAAAGTTCATAATTTACCATTTGTTGCTTAAAACTATGAATTAATTTTAGACATTAAAATACATCCCTCGTTTAGTACTTTTTGTCATACTTTAGATTTATTTGTAATCTTTTATTTTTCACTGTGCACATATTTTTATAGAATTTTAATTGTTTTAATGAATCTATTAAAATATACAACATGGGACACACGTGCAACTCATGTGGTTCATAATTTACTGTTTGTTGCTTAAAATTATGAATTAATTTTAAACATTAAAATACACCCCTCATTTAGTGCTTTTTGTCATACTTATGAAGATTTATTTGTAATTGTTTCATTTTATTTCTCATCGCACACTTATTTTTATAGAATTTTAATCGTTTTAATGAATCTATAAAAATTTACTATGTGGGATACACGTGCAATGCATATGTTCAAAGACTAATAAACATTAATCTAAAAAAATTATCCACTATATGTAATAAAGTCTAATTATACCATTGCTTCACCCACGTGGCATCAATATTATATAGTACTTTTCTTAGTACTAGGGGGTGGGGCTCGTGTTAGCACGAGCCCAACATCGATTATACTTAGAGTATTTTAAGATTAAAAAGTGAATATTCAAAATTTGATACCATCCAGATGCTAAATTGTAAGAATGTATGATAAGTTGGGAGACATTTTAAGTTGCTTACTATTGTAGTTTATAATATTTTTTATGTAATTTTAAAATAATATAAGTTACTCTCCTTATCCAAACTTTTATGGCATTGATAACAATTAGATTTTTAAAATAATTTAAGTTTTTAATTATTAAGATTTATAATGCTTTTTTTCTATTTCAATATAAGTGGTACTAATATAATTTTAAGAGTTACCAAATATTTTATATCTTTTAAATTTTTAAATTGTTACTTATTGTGATTTATAGTATTTTTTACATATTGTTTTGAAATATATAACAAATGAATTTTTTTTTTTTAGATATTTTATGTTGTTGACTATTATAATTTATAATACTTTTAATGCAGTTTTCAAATAATATACGTTACTCTCCTTGTTCAAACTTTTGTGGCATTGATAGTCAATTACATTTTAAAAATAATTTAAGTTTTTAGTCAATACATAGCGGAACCCAACACATGAAATGGGATCTTCCAAAGGATGAAATCTCACCACTTCAGTCTGACTCATAATTTGTCCCACGATTTCCTAGTCACTGTGCAAGAGGAGTAGAAGTATGGACAGTTCCTGCATCGCGTGGGGATATAGACAGTTCCTGCATCACGTGGGGATACAACGTCTGAAGACAGTTAGTGGTTGGACCACTAGCATGTAAATCAGGGATATAGAATAATATAATGCTATGATCAATAGTTCAAAATCATTCATATATATATATACATGTATACATACATACATACATACATACATATATACACACATACACACACATACATATATACACACAACCTGAATTATGTAGCTTAACCATCATATAATAGTACCCACGGGCTATATGGGTCCAACTCTCACCCCCTGATCGGGCCCCAGTGCGTGCAGCCGCACGAATAAAAAATTAATCTCATATATATGCACGGGAAACTCGAACCTCCCAATCATATACTTAGGCAACTTAAGTACCCGATCATGTAATGTAATACGGGGAAATAGAACCTCTCAATCATGAAATAATAATAATAATAATAATAATAAGGTGGACTCAAACCACCTGGTCATAAGCAAGGGGACTAAAACCCTCAAGCCATTTAGACCCCTGTATCGGCAAGTGCGATTTACAGTATTGGTTCCTCGGGACCTCCACTTTCCCGGTCTGGCTATACAACCCTCTTTTAAGCCTCATTAAAACATTTATTACATATTCCCATTAATTGAACCATATTACACATTAAGGAATACATTGTTGATATCGTTATACCAACCACACTTGCAAGGTAACAATAACATGCAAAACCAATTATCATCACTTGGGGAAATTCACAATCCCCCTTGGTTTAATTACACATTAGCTTGGGGAATTACACAATCCCCCAAACTCTATCCCACGACTCGCGAAGCAAGTACGCACCGTATGGTCTTACCTTTGAAACATAAACCAACCTACTGGGCAGAAATAACGCCTACCATACAATGCCTTAAAAGGAGCCATATCAATACTAGAATGATACCTATTACTATATGCAAACTCTGCTAAAGCCAATTGTTGTTCCCACTGGCCACCAAAATCCATCGCGTATGCGTGAAACATATCCTTCAAAACTCGGATAGTCTGCTCTGACTGACTATCAGTATGGGGGTGAAATGTGACGCTAAGATCAACCCGAGTACCCAAATCATCCTGAAATATCTTCTAAAAGTGAGATGTGAACCCAAAATCTCAATCTAAAATAATGGACACCGACGCACCATGTAGATGCACAATCTCACGAATGAAGATATGGGATAACCTCTCAGTACTGAATGAGACCTAAACCAAAATAAAATGAGATAACTTGGTTAATTAATCCACGATGACCCAAACACTGTCAGAACTATAAGATGTATGAGGAAAACCAGTCACAAAATCTATAGTGATCAGTTCCTACTTCCACTCGGGAATGGGTAACCTCTGAAGCAACCCACCAGGTCTCACATGTTGGTAATAAAGGTAACGAGCTCTAAAATTTGCTATATCTAGCCTCATACCACCTCACTAGTGTGTTGTCTCAAATCACGATACATCTTAGTCACACTTGGATGGATAGAATATCTGGAACAATGGGCCTTCTCTAAGATCAACCTAATCCAATCACTACTCTCGGCACACAAACTCAACCCCCAATCCTCAAAACTCCATCTGAATCAAGTAAGGCTTCCTTATCCTCCCCACTCAATACTTTATCTTGAATCAACCTCAATCCAACATCATCAAACTAATGAGCTCGAATCTGCTCCATCAAAGAAGATCTAGTATGCACAAATGCCAAAACACGCCTTGGTGTCGAAATATCAAGTCTAACCATCTGGATAGCTAAAAACTGAATCTCTAAGTCCAAAAGCCTCTCCTTGGTCAAAAGATGCGCCAAGATACCCATGCTAGTCAACTTTTGGCTCAAGGCATCCACAACTACATTAGCCTTGCCCTAATGGTAGAGAATAGTCAAGTTATAATCCTTAAGCAACTCAAGACAACGGAACTACCTCATACAAAGATCTCGCTAGTAAATAAGTATTGAAGTCTATGATGAACTGAGAAGATCTCACAACGGACTTCATACAAGTAGTGCCTCTATAACTTCAAGGAAAACACAACTTTGCACAGCTTCAAATCATGGGTAGGATACTTTCTCTCATGAGGCTTCAACTAATAAGATGCACATGCAATCACCTTGTCCTTCTGCATCAACACAACACCTAATCCAACATATAAAGCATCACAAAACATGATAAAGCCCACGCTATCCTTGGACAAAGCCAATATAGGAGCTAAAGTTAACAAGTCCTTGACCTTTCGGAAGCTCACCTCACAAGCATCAGACCACTAGATGGAAATTTTTTTCTGAGTCAACTTAGTCAAAGAATCTGCAATGAAAGAGAGACCCTCAACAAAACATCGATAATACCTGGCCAAGCCAACAAAACTTCTAATCTCAGTGGGCAAAGTAGGTCTAACCCAATCACAAACCGCTGCAGCCTTGGCTGAATTAACCATAATACCTTTCTTAGTCACCACAAGACCCAAGAAAGAAACAAACTCTAACCAAAACTAGCACTTAGAGAACTTAGCATACAACTCCTCATCCCTCAATCTTTGAAGCACAATTCATAAATGCTCCTCATGCTCAATCTCACTCTTGGAATACACCAAGAAATCATCTATAAACATAATAACAAAGGAGTCGAGATATGGTTGAAACACCCAATTCATCAACTTCATGAACGAGGTAGGGGGATTGGTTGACCCAAAAGACATGACCAAGAACTCATAAAGATCATATTGAGTCTGAAAAGCTATTTTTGGAATATCCAAAGCTCTAATCCCCCAACTAGTGATAACCGGACCACAAATCAATCTTTAAAAATACCGCAGGACCCTGAAGCTAATCAAACTAATCATCGATGCGGGGAAGAGGATACTTATTCTTAATCGTCACCTTATCCAACTATCGATAATCAATTCACATCTGCATAGACCTATTATTTCTCTTCACAAACAAGACATCCGCATCCCAAGGTGAAACACTAGGTCGAATAAATCCCTTATCCAATAACTCCTACACTGATTCTTCAGTTCCTTCAAATCTTCTAGGGCCATCCTATAAGAAAAAATAGAAATGGGCTTGATGCCTAACTCAACATCAATAATAAAATTAATATCTCGATTTGAAGGCGTACTAGGCAAGTCCATAGAAAACACCTCCATAAACTCAGGGACAACACGAACATAATCCAAAGAAGGTGGTGAAATAACATCTGTGTCTAAAATATGGGCCAAGTAAGATAAACATCCCCTGCCAACCAATTTACGAGCCTAAACATAAGATATGACCCTCTTAGGACCCGATCAAAGTGTACCCTTCCAAGCTACCCTTGGTACACCCAACGGAGCTAAAGTCCCAGTCTTGGCTAAATAATCTAAGACAACATAATAAGGAGCCAACTAACTCATACCTAAAATAACATCAAAATCGACCATATCTAGTACAAGTAAATCTACCAAAATCTCATGCCAAGCAAAAATTCCAACACAAGATCCGTACGCCCAATCCACCACTAAAGAATCACTTACTGGGGTAGATACACGTATAGGCATGGCAAGAAGCTCACTAATAGAATTAAAACCTAAAGCAAAATATACAGATACATAGGAGAAAGTCCATCCGAAATCAAATAATATAGATACAGGTCTGAAATAAACAAGGAAGGTACTGTAATCACAATATCAGAAGCCTCTGCCTCAGGTATGGCTGGTATAGCATAACACTATCCACTACTAGCAACTGGCTGAGTAGCCCCACGTACCAATATGGGCTTTACCATCTCTACCTCTTGCACCTTTGGTAGAACCCTTACCTCTCACAACTGAAATAGGAGTAGCTCTAAACACACAACAAGAACATTTCTTAGCCACATGGCCAATCTCATCACACACATAGCAACCTCTACGACCAGTCTCAATAAGAGAAAGTACAACTGAGCCTGAACGCCCACCCTGAACTGCTGAACTAGAAGATCCACCAGCTGAACTCTATAAATCACCTGCACTAGCCTACCATGGTATCCACGAGAATCTCTAAAATCTCTACCTCGATAGGTCTAACTCCTAAACTTACCAAAATGATGCCCCCTTTTGGCGCCTCCCTGAGATGCATTAATAATACCCTCTGTCATCTTAGCGTGGCCCATAATACCCTAAAGAGTAGCTCCAAGCATAACCATCTGAGACACAGCCAACTAAAGGGAGACAACCAAACCCTTTACAAATATTTAAATCTTCTCAAACTCGGTGGAAATGCTATCTTAGAAATATCTGGATAGGGCATAGAGGCATACCTTATACTCAAAAACTATCATGGAGCCCTACTTTAATTGATCAAACTCATCCCTTAAACAATCTCTCAAACTAAAAGGCACAAATCTTTCCAGAAAGGCATCAACAAACTGATCCTATGATCACTCAAGAGCATCAATAAGCCTACAACCGATAAATGATATCCACTAATGTCTCACAATATCTCTTAACTGATTTGTAGTATAAGCCACACCATCCACGTAGACAGAGTGAAACACAACTCAGAACATAAGATATGAAAGAATTAGCACGATAAAGAATAAAATGAGGGAGGTTTCCTAAAGATATCTTATAGCCTCTCAAAGATAGATACAGACGTCTACGTACCGATTTATGAGACTCTATTAGACATCTCGTTCTTACATCGCTGAGACAATGAAACCTGGATGCTCTGATACGAATTTGTCACGACCCAGAAATGAGGGTCATGATGGCACTTGTTGTGGTGTACCTTAAAAAATAAGCCTATCACCCAAACTGATATGAAAAGAGGAAAAGACAAAAATATCCCAAGGTAAGGCTTCTAGAATGAAGTCAGACTATATAAATAATCAAAACAATGCAAAAAAAACTTATCCAAGATACCAATCATGCCCAAAACCAGGAGTCAATATTGTAAGAACTACTAATATAATCCAAGAGTCAAATACATCAACAAAATAACCACAAAGGAATAATAATTTTCTCTGAATACTAATAAAAACATAACTACTATAGAAAGATAGAGGTGAACTTCGACCACATGAATGTGCAACCGCTACCTTGGAAGCTCCAACAATCGCCCGAGTCAATCAAGCTGATGCGTACTCGAGCTAGGACCACACTAAAAAGGCGCAATAGACATGAGTATGGTCCACTTGTAATCAGTAGGTATCATAGGCTGACCGAGAAAAATAGTAAATAAAGCTTACAAAATATACACTAAGGGCACATCACCTGCAATCAGAAAATGTGTCATAATGGTAGCCCACACCTCTTGCACTAACAGTTCTAATATATCTCACATATATTGCAATACACCAAGATATAGAACACAAGTATACATTATGTCACATATAAATAGAATAAGAGAGAACATGTGGATACAAGATCATCAAATACAAGTAAAGAAAGGTAAGACAAATACATAGATGATAAGTCAATAAGGCAATACAACACAACATAAACATAATAAAGAAAGTGCAATACATATGATGACAATGATGATGATGGACGAGGTCGTAAAACAACCTTTGGGATCGTTGCACAATACCCGTATACACCTACAGAGCTAAAGCTTCCCGACTAGGACCCATGGGGGGCCCATCAACCCGTATACAATCTACATATCTCATAACTTCTTTTTGGAAAATTCCTCAGAAAGGGTTTTATAAGGTGTTACAGTATCTTTTAAAAAGGTGTTCTTAGTGTTTCTCAAATGTTACCATGGTGGTACTAATGTTTCATGAATGAGTATGATATGAAGATGCAATAATCACAACCAATCACAATGAGTATTTCCACAACCAACCACATGATATATTTCCACAACAAACCATAATGATATATTTCCACAACCACATGAGTTAATATCCACTCATTATTTTTGCTTCGTCCATGAATTTCCACGTCTCATATGCCAATAAGGTATTATTATAATTCACAATACACCAATAGTACCATATTAAGCATTTAATAATACAATATAATTATTCACATGCATTCAAGGCTATCAATATCACATAGGATCCCACACAGTCACACATATCGCATAATAACTCAATTTCGATAATTACATAACATATAGGCCCCCACACGAGCACAACACACATAAATAGTTATTTTTTATGATTAGTTTTCACCCGTAACATGCATTTTGTATCATCATTTACTACCCGACCTACTCTGAAAGAGTTAAGCCATAACCAACCTCGAAAGCTGAAATCGGTCCGCTACACTTGAACCTGCGACCCTTACTTTTCACGAACAATTCCAAAATCCACTAAAAATATGAAATATGAAATCTATGCTTTAAGACAAAACCAATGACATCCATATTGACTACTTTTGGTTTAAGGTAAAAATGAACCCCCAAAACGAGTTTCTAAAAAAAAGGGAAAAATTGGAAATTTACTTTAAAAACATGTTTCCCATATTTTTAGAAATCTACAGCTGAAAACTCAAGTTAAATCAAGTCAAAAAATAGGGTTCAAATCAAAAAAAAAAAACTTTTTAGCTTTACCGGGTAAAATCTTTGAAATTTTGGTTAAAATCAAGAATCAAAGTTATTTTGAAGGTTAAATTGATGAAAACTAGTAATTATAAGAGAAAAACATTGTTCAAGTGAAACGGAGTGAAATTTGGGTTTAAAATCATGCCTTAAGTTTTTTGGGGTTCTGAGAAATTAATCAAGAAATTACTAAGAAAAGGGTGAATTCTTACCTTTAATCCGTAATAAAATCAAGAAAAGGGTATTACTCTAGCTTTTCAAGCTCTTACAAACTATAATTTTAAGCTCACACACTATTTTAGGGTTCAACTCCCAATAGGCAAGACGAAAAATGAACAAAAACGGCCAAAAAGAGGTATTTCTATGCAGAAAAATCTGGTATTGCACCAGAGTTTTCACTTCAAATTCACCCCGAATTTTGACGGGGTGCACGGGATTCATTCGAAGTCTGATATACACAAATGAACTATGCGATCATAATAAATTCGACGTATCGAATGCAATGAAGATATCAGATTTTAAAAAAACATTGATTTTACAAAGTTGACCCCGAAATCCGAAAACACAATTTTCCAAATCGAGGATCGAAATGAGATTTAAAAATTGTAAAATCATACCAAATATTCTAACACCCTAAAATCGACATTTCAGATCTGATGGCGAAGTTGGATTTTTCATCTGAGATCATTTCGATCAAATGTGGTTCACACATATATATTTTTAAAATTTTATTTTTTTGACCAATAGGTCGAAATGACCTCGGGTGCACCAGGACCCGAACCAAAGGTGGCCTAAAATTGATATTTCAGAGCTACTGGTATAGACCGTTCAGCCATCTATCGCACGGATTAAAAGAAATCCATATAAGTAAAAAATAAGGCTCTCGAAGCCATCAAAAACCACAATATTACATAAATGATACCAAAATGCATCGAAAATCTTTCCAATCACTCCCACACCCCAGAAATATCGTGATGCAACTAGGAGAGGGATAAAATAGTTTAATCATATACAATCATAAATTTCACATATTTCATCAAATTTTTAGGTTGTTACAGGAAGAGTAACATGCCTTAGACACACAAAGATTTGTGAGCAATTAAGACATTGAAACGCGAATGATGAATGTATATTGTAACCCATATGATTTCTTAGGGTTTGGAGTTTGAGATGAAATAATCGATGTTGTGTCATGAAAACTAATGGGAATATGCTTATGTAATTTAAAAGTCGCCTATGGGAGAAAGGACCTCATTACCCCTCATCCCAATTAAATAAAACAAAACAACTACATTTTTACATAGGTCCGTGGCACGGATCTTATCGCTGAGACTAAACTCCGTGTCGCAGACCTTAGTCCGGATACTAACATCTGTGTTACAGAGGCTATCAAGGAAGCCAGCCTTCGTGGCACGTCGATATTGCGGAGGCTTACTGCCTCCATGACCCAAAACCACCCCGAATTCCGTTCGAAAATTCCAAAATTCCCATGGAACACCCCTTTAACATACATAAGTACAATTTAAGTCAAAAATCAATATTTCGAACGCAGAGAGGCCATAAATAAAAATGCTCAAAATTGGAGGGTGTCACATATTTATTATACTTTTTCTTCTATTTCTACTTAAGTGTCACTAATATAATTTTTAGAGTCAACCGTTAAATTTTTTAAGTTGTTAATTATTGTGATTTATAGGTTTTTTTTACGTATTTTTTGAAATATGTAACAAATTAATCTTTTTTAGTATTTTAAACTGTTAACTATTGTAATTTATAATACTTTTTATGTAATTTTCAAATAATATATATTATTCTCGTTGTCCAAACTTTTGTGGCATTAAAAATCAATTATATTTTCTAAAATAATTTAAGTTTTTAATTATTGTAATTTATAATACGTTTTCTTCTATTCCAATTTAAGCAACACAACGCTTAAATAACCATAATAATTAAATTAAGGTGCTCTAGTAAAATCATGATTGAAGTAGCGAAGGAGATATGTTTTAAATGACTTACAACAACTAATTAGAAGTGATATAACAAAATTACTATAAAAAATATCTCTGGAAAAAAATTAAGTGGGTCTTATATAAGACATCAAGTTTATTTAATGCATCCAGAGTTAATTTATTATTTTATATCTATTTTATCTTTTTAATTAAATATTATTAATTTTGTAATATTTAGATGACTTATATTAATTAATTAGGGGTGATATTTAGTAAAATTATGATTGAAGTAGATGAAACAGACATATCATAACTGTCATAAGACGTCAATTAAAACATCAAGAGTCAATTTATTCTTTTATGTTTATTTTATATTTTTATTAAATATTATTATTTTTTAGTATAAAAATAAATTATAATAATTAATTAGGGGTGATATGATAAAATCATGATTGAATTAGGCAGCTGAAGTATGTTCGTCGAAATCCCGTCTTCTATATTATAGAAATGCCTAAACAATTTCTCCTTATAATTAATCATTGTTTAGGCAAGTGGACAATTCATTTATTTTGCCTATTCATATTCCATTATATATATATATATATATCTATATACATATATTTAATATTGGGGTCGTTTTTATATCTTTAAGTTTTAAGTATATTATCATCATTTTATAAAAGGCTGATACACGTGTAGTTGTTTGACATGAAGAGGTAAATCAAGAATCTACTTTATTAATATCATTGTTATTTAAGTTTTTGTAAGATTTTATTTTAATTTTTGGAATATAAGTTTCAATTCTTTAGAGATAGTTTATTTACAGGAATCTATAGCTATATTTACATGTTCACATAATTGCGGGCAATGGAGAATATATGAAGTAAGATGTCACGTCTCATAGGCTAGAATTTGTATTTATCTTTTCTAAATTTTTTTGGCCCTTTTTTTTTAAAAAAAAAATATGTGCAGAAAAAAAAAACTCTATCAAAAAGTTCATAATTGTGTATATTGATTGCTCAAAAAGAGATATAAGAGTATGAAATAATTTTGATAAATAAATTTATTTGGGGGGGGGGGGGGGGGGGCTTCGTTACACTAAACTGTTTTGATATTCTTTGATGTCACATAGAATGCTTTGTCTTTTTTAATGTCTTATTTAGTTTATTTCATTGGTTTCATGAACGTATTGTATAAAATACAAAGGCTCAACTTTGTAACTATAGAAGAGGATGAAAGAGAAGTAGATAGTTGCTAATTGTGTTGTTATGTTTCCTTCTAAATATGTTGCATGATACTTAAAGTTTTTTTTTTTTTAAATTACATTGTCTAACTTTTCAAATTTTTCGAATGAGCAAGGGGTCCTTTTTACAAGAGCAACAATCAACAGTGGAAGGTAGGAGGATAACAATATTTGTTATTTATAGCCTCTTCCTTGCTGAGATGGAATTTTCAATCTTTCTTACAGAGATAGAACTTTCAAAATCGAAGCAATGCTAATTTTTTATTATATCAAATTCTTTAAACTATGGAATAACTAGGACTAACACTAAAACATAATATGGAATAATAGTTGACATGACTAATTACAAAGGAAAAAAGCAATAAATAAATTTTTCTTTTGATTTGTATTCATCGATTATAATTTTTTAAATTTTTTTATCTCATATTTATTTCATTTAATTATATAAAGGAAAATTATAGAGAAACAAAAATCTATGATCCAACAAAATACATAAGCACAAGTAAGAATTTATAATTTAATCAAATCTATAGAATTAATTATCACAAGTGTATGCTAAAAACAAATCATTTTCTTTATAATAATTTGGGACAATATCTAGAGAAAATTGAAGGAAAGGTATCATTTAAGTCTTGAATGTAGGATTGATGATATTGACCAACTTAAAGAGTCAAACATAATTAGGAAACTTGATTAATTTAATTGTGGACTTGATTAATATTTTCAAAATTTTCTAATATTTTTCAAAAATATAAATCAACCCACACCCCTCCCCTCTCTAAATCAACCATCTCTCTTCTCTCTTCCCTCTTTCTGTCCCGACTATTTCTCTCAAGCTTCTCCCAACCAATATTTCTGCAAATTTTCCCCTTTAATCCCCGACGACTTCAACCTCCCGATGATAAATAGTTGGGATTTGAGTTTCTTTTTGACTTTTAACCATCAATCAACGTGACAAAATTGCTCTCCAGCGACAACAACTTCTAGTACTTCATCAGACCTTTTCTTCTTTCATAGGTAAAAAATTAGGGCTTTAATTATTAAGGAAAAGAGGAACTTAAGCCAACTTCTCTTCTAGTATTGGTTAACAATTTTAATATTTGCTGCTTAAATTTGAAATAGGGACTGAAGAAAAACCTAATTTTTTGATATTTCTTCTCTTCTCTTTTTAGAGTAAAATAGAATTTTTTGTTGTTATTGTAGTTCTTGTTGTGGAACTATTGATTCGATTTATTGGTGTCTGTTGAGATTTTTGAAGTTTGATTTTTGTTATTTGTGTTTGTACAAACAAAACAACAATTTTGGTGTTTTTGGTCATGGTTGATGTTCTTGGTGTTTGTGCTGTGTTGGTATTGTTAGATTTATTTGTTGTTGTTCTAGATAAAAATGGAGTATTTGATATTAAATGGTGATATTGCTATTGTTCTATTAAATAAAATCTTGCTATTGTTTTTTTTTTTTTGCAACAGATGAACGATCTGATGCAACAGCTGAACTATCTGATACAATAGATGAACTATCTGATGCAATAGCAGAACCATTTGATGCAACAACTGAACCATCTTATGCAACAGATGAATCATCCGATGCAATAGATGAATAATATTTTGGATGAAATCCTATAAACCATTCCAACAGGAAGACATGTCCAAGACTTTGAGTCAAATTAATTTACTTGAAAGAAGACGCACTGCATCATTTGGAGGGTTAAAGAAATAAACCTCCTTAATTCTTATGTTGCTCTTTGCAGCCAACCACCTAAGGATCCTTGGATGAGAAACCTCATCCGGGTAATCCTTGACCTGCTTTTACAGGGAAGGAATGACTTTAAATGGCCAAGCCTAAAAAATATAAATAGAAAGCAAACCAAAAAAATTCATAATAATTATTCAATATAAAATAATGCAAGAGTAGACAAACAGTGATTAAATTTACCATGAAAGCCCAACGAAATCCGTACAAGGTGATCGTCCTTGGGATAGATTTGTCAATAAATATTTGATAGTGAACTTGTAACTATCATATCCCCAGGGATAATTGTTGAATTACTAAATATCCTTAGTAAGCTCCAATAAATCATCTTCTATGACTTTGTTGACTTCTCTTGCCCATATAACAGAATGAGCAAACCAAACTAAGCACAATTGCTCATTGTACTTCTTTGGTATGGATTTATCCTTGAGATATTGTAACAACATCATCGCTCTGTAACCATGTCAAGTAATATCCAACAACCCGTCTATTTTTTTCTTGTGTTTGTTGGTTTTTGTGGGTGGTCGCTTGGACAATGCCTTAACTTTTATTTGATGGTGGTGGTTTGGTTGTCCTGCTTGCCTTGGAATTTTTGCAGGGTGCTTCCTTGATGAGAGGTTCTTTTGGAAGATCGCATCTCAAGCCTGTCACTATGGCAAATTCTTTCATGCCAAAACGAATCGGCATGCCACAGTAGTTGATCCAGATTTCATCCATTTTTGTGCCCCCTCCTTTAAATCTTTATCATCCCGCACGTACTTGATCTTGCACTTGAGAAGACCATATACCATTCTCATTTGGGAACAGGCATTATTGTCCTTAGGCAGCTCAAGAAAGTGTCCAAAACAGCTCTTCTTTAAAAATTCCTCTAGTTTTTACTTCTTCATAGTATCCCTAAATTCATCAAAAGGTTTTCCCAATTGAGATTTAACAACAAAATCACCAGTTACTTCTGCAGGGTTATATATTGGTTTATCAACTTGACACCTATCAATACTCATAGTTTTGACAGTATCATGCTAGGATTTTGATCTTAATTCATGCCCCATTGGCGATGTATTATCATCATGTTGATCAACATTGTCTTTCTCACTTTCTACTTCCTCCTCTTTTTGTTTATCTTCTTCTTCTTCCTCCTCACTTTTTTTTCCTCACCAACCTCTACATACCCTTCTCCACCCCTCTCAACATCATTCTCAGAACTTTTCTCAGCTTTACTTTTTTCTAACTGAGATTGTTCAGGAAGTTTCTCCGAATCCATCTGTACTCTAGTCTTTTCTGTTAGGTGGTCAGAAGTTGATTCACTTTCAGTTTCTTTTCTTTTGAGAGACATCTTTTAACTACAAATAACAGAAAATAAAAAATACATTACAATTGAGGACTGTATAATTTTTAAAAAAATTTAAGACAAATTTCAATAAACTTTTATATGCTACATTACAGAAAAATATTCCAATCGATAACCCATCAGTTGGAATAGATGAATCATTTGTTACGACAGATGCATAACCTGTTGCAAAAGATGAACAACCTAATGTGTGAGATCAAAACACTCTTGCTACTGGTTTGTCTATTGCCAACAACTAAAATATTTGTTGCAACAGATAGAGGATCTATTGAAAACCTATGTTAATATCTCCCAACAGATGTTCTACCTGTTGCAAAGGTGGACCACTAATACCAATGTCGTCACCATCAACACCACCAATACCACTACCAATCCACCACCAAAACCACCACTAACACCACCACAAAAACCACTCTCACCAATACCACCAATACCACTATAAATACCACCAATACCACTACCAACACCACCAATACCAACATCAAGACGAGTAACGCAACCACCAAGACCACCAACACTACCGCCAACACCATCAATACTAATACCACCAACACCACCACCAAATCCACCAATAGCAACACCAAGATCACCAACACAATCACCAAGACCACCACCACCACTAGAAACATCACCACCAATGCCATCAATACTACCAACACCACCAACACCATCACCAACACCACCAATAAGACCACCAACACCATCCAATAATATAACAACAGTAAATGGAATACTTCTATAAAAACTATCAGGTTCTTCTTACGTTTTTAGCACCATAACTCAAAATTGTTAACCCATTCTTGAAGATAATACAACTAAAAGTATTTTTTTCATCATTAATTTAAAAGGCGTAATTTTTATAAAAAATAACAAATGTAGAACTCTTTTCAAACTCTGTTGCCTGTGAAGGAAGAGAAAACTATGGATACAAGCAAGAATGAAGTTAAAATAACAACTACATGGCGGGAAATGTGAAGAAAATTTATCTGTTATGAAGAGTTAAGCAATATATTGAATAGTTATTGTTTATATTATTAAGAGAGAAAGAAAAGAGTGAGAACTTAAGATCTAAAATGATGAAATATTTTTCCCGCAAATAGATGATTTTTATGGGTTGATTTGTATTTTGAAAAGAATGATAAGTTTTGAAAATGTTAATTTGGTTCGAATTGATCTTAATTAATTTTTTAAAAGAGATAAACTATAAATGTTTCATCATAATAAATTGTATTAAGTCTAATTAGAACATTAATAAATTTAATAATATTACAAAAAATAATTTAATATGAATCATTTCAACTCAAATTGATCAGTCGACGACTCAGGTCACGACGAACACAATACCAACAACATGCAATTGCAACGGCTCAATTGAAATTGTAGTTGATGCTATCAACCCATCCCTAATTCTACATAAATAAATTTAGATATTTTAATTTAATATGAATCGTCTAAACTCAAATTGATCAATCGACGACTCAGGTCAGGACGAACGTAATACCAACAACATGCAATTGCAATGACTCAATTGAAATTGTAGCTAACCCTATCAACCCAAACCTAATTCTAGCTAAATCAGTTTAGATATTTCAAATAATGGTTGGAAATGAATCGTTTCAACTCAAATTGATCAGTCGATGACTCAGGCAAGGACGAACACAATACTAACAACATGCAATTGTGACGACTCAATTGAAATTATAGTTGACCTTATCAACCCATCCCTAATTTTAGATAAATCAATTTAGATATTTCAAAAAATAATTTAATATAAATTATTTCAACTCAAATTGATCAGTCAACGACTCAGGTCAGGACGAACGCAATATCAAAATCATGCAATTGCAATGACTCAATTGAAATTGTAGTTGACCTTATCAACCCTTCCCTAATTCTAGCTAAATAAATTTAGATATTTCAAATAATGGATTGATATGAATCGTTTAAACTCAAATTGATCAGTCGACGACTCAGGTCAGGACGAACGCAATACCAACATTACGCAATTGCAATTATTCAATTGAAATTGTAGTTAATCCTATCAACCCATCCCTAATTCTAGATAAATCAATTTAGATATTTTAAAAAATAATTTAATATGAATCGTTTCAACTCAAATTGATCAATTGATGAATTAGGTTAGGACGAGCACTATACCAACATCATATAATTGCAACGACTCGATTAAAATTATAGTTAACCATATCAACCCATTCCTAATTCTAGCTAAATCAATTTAATAATATTTTAAATAATAATTTAATATGAATTATCTCAACTCAAATTGATTAGTTGACGACTCAGATCAAGACGAACGCAATACCAATATTATGCAATTGGAACGACTCAATTAAAATTGTAGTTGACCCTATCAACCCATTCTTAATTCTAGATAAATCAATTTAGATATTTCAAAAAATAATTTAATATGAATCATTTAAACTCAAATTGATCAGTCGACGACTCATGTTAGGAAAAACACAATACCAACAACATCTAATTGCAAAAACTCAATTAAAATTATAGTTGACCCTATCAGCCCATACCTAATTCTAGCTAAATCAATTTAATGATATTTCAAATAATGAATTGATATGAATAAATAGAGGACTAACCTATTGCAACAGGTGACACATCTGTTGAAAATTATCAAACAATCATGGTTAACTATTAAAATAAATGTTTAACCTATTGCAACAGATAATGATTTATTGGTTATTATCTAACAGATAATGTCATATGTTGTAACAGATGACTTATCTATTGAAAATTATCAAACAGATAATGACATCTATTGCAATATATGAATTATCTATTGGAAATTAACAAATAGATGTTTCCATCTGTTGTGATAGATGACTGATCCATTAAAATTTTTTAAACAAATGTAGACATCTATTGCAACATATAACTTATCTATTCTAAGATTTTTTTTTTAATTTTAAAGAAATTTTTTGACCAAAATAAATTTTAAAAAATACTAAGCAGGTAAAATTTTTGTTGGATAACTCAAAAATCACCATATTGAGTTGTTTTATCTTTTGTTTCAATGTCATTGTCATCGTCTCCTAGTTCTCCTCAAAGAGTTTTACCACTATAAATTATTAATAAATATTTTAACCCATATGATCTCCTTCAACCACATATAAAATAGTTCATCTCTCTTCTTTCTCTTTCTCTCTTCTTTAGGATAATACCAAACGTCTCTTGTTTTTTCTCTATGTTCTTTTTTTTTCTCTCCTCTTTCGCTTGAGGATCCTTTTGGATCTCAATCAATTTATATCTTTTTTCGACTAAAATTGGTGTTTTGATCCCTTTTCTTTTGACATCCAAGTATGGTTCACTATTAGATCTATGCTCTTTGCTATTTTTCTTGCCTTCTCGTCTTTTTATGCCTGTTTCTCAAATTTATCATGTTTTTATGATTAAAATTAAAATTATGAATATCATATTTTTACATTTCTTATTTAAATTAGTTATTTGCATCTGTTGTTTTTATTTATTTACCCATTACCCATATCCTATTTATTGAGAAGATTGAAGAAAAAGTGTCTTTTGAGTCTTGGATGAACGAACTGTTGTTTTTAGTAAAATATGCAAAAAGGTCATAAAATCGGAGAACTTAAAAAGACTTGTTAGTTATTTCTTGTTTGTTTCTTTGTTGTTGATGTTGGTGGTGGTATTGGTGTTGCAACAGTTGCAACTGATGAATCAATATCAGTCTTCCAGCAGATTCCCCATCTGTTGTAACTAATGAATCAGATATTGGAATACCCTTCTGTTGCAATAGGCAGAGCACTTATTGGGAGAAATCAAACCAGTAGCAAGGATTAATTGATTCCTGGCAATAGATGACCCACCTATTGCAATAGATATGTCACCTATTGCAATAGATAGGTCACTAATTGCAACAAATGGGTTTTTTGTATTACCCTTTTATTGAATTTTGTGTTAACCATTTTTAAAACTATACAGACATTAATTATAATGTTATTTTTGTTTTTCTCTTGTTTATAGATAAAAGATGTCTCCCAAAAGAAAAAAAAAGTGAAAGTGGATCAACTTTTGCTCGACCAACATAAAAGGCTAGAGTAATGATGGGTTCGAAGGAATAAGCTGCTTGCTGGTGGAACCACTTCATATGTGAGAGGTATGTATTACTAATTGTGTTATCTTGTAAACACACATAGAGTACACTGATTTTGTGAATGAATTTTTTTATCAATTAGATATTAATCATTCAAACAAGATATTGCATTTTACAGTTAAGATTGATAGGTTTGAACTGATAAGGACAAGAGACCAAGTAGGTGGTGTTGATACCCTGTTATGGTTTAAGGGTTGTTTTGCTAATATTTATGTGTCAAGTTAGGAGAAAAGACCAAGTTTTTGGTGGTAGTGTAACGATTAAATAGTGATTGATTTTAAGGGTTCAATGACTTTTGAAAGGCCTCCGAATACTCGCACTGCTACAACCAAGAATGGAAAGCAATATATTTATTGCGTTGGTCTAAATTTATATGGCTGGGTTGCTCGGGGTGACGCTTATACAACAAAAAGTGTGTGGGAGAATATTTGTGAGGGAAAGGAGAGGTGTTGAAGACTATATATCAACTCAGACCTTATTAAAGAAGAAACATAGGGTAGTAAGGAACATGTAGCGAATCTGGTCGATGAAATTGACATGAAAAATGAAAAAAATGAATAAGCTAAAAAAATAAAAGTGTTTCCCAAAATGAAAATCCATCAGCCGATTTTGAAAAGAAAAATGGTGAAATGGACTAGAGTTGTGCACTTTAATAGGGAAATGCGACTAGCGAGTGTGGCCTGATTAATGACCCACAAAGCGCAGGATTAGAACTCTAAGGTTGCAGATTTGCGAGCACCAAGGGTGGTAAGATGGTTAGTCAGGAACGAAACTTGAACCAACAACTCCTGAAGTAAAAATAAGGGATCAAGCCAAGGTGGCAATTTCTGAAGTTAGACTTGTATCCCAGGCCTTCTGCTTGTGGTTCTGGTCATGTCAAAGGCAGTGAAAACAATAATGCATGGGATTTATACCCAACTTTAGACCTTTTTGTTTCTACTACCATTGACCTGATTAGAACCACAAACAAAAGGCATAGGATGCAAGTTAGACTTCAGAAATTGACGCCTTGGATTCCCTTATTTTTTACTTCAGGAGTAGTTGGTTTAAGTTTTATTCTTGACTGAAAATCTTACCAATCCTCGGTTCTCACCAAAATGCTTCCTTAGAGTTCTAATCCTGTGCTTTGTAGGTCTTCATTCAAGCCATGCTATCTAGTCGCAGTTCTCTAGCAAAGTGTCCAGCTCCAGTCCACTTTACCATTTTTTTTCAATAACAACTGGAGGATTTTAATTTTTGGATACACTTTCACATTTGCAGCTCATTCAATTTTTCATCTTTCAAGTCAATTTTATTGGACAGATTGGCTAGAAGTTCTTACTTGCTTCTCCGTGTTTCCTTTTAAATAAGGTTTGAGATGATATATGGTCTTCTATACCTCCCCTTTCCCACATAGGTATTCTCTCAAACACCTACTACTAAATAATAGTCTCTCCGAGCAACCCATACATATGAATTTGGACCAGGGGAATTTCTATTGGTTTTCCATTCTTGTTTGTTGTAGTGGGAGGCTTCGAAGTCCTTCTAAAAGTCCATTGCACCATTAAAATTGGTCCAATCACTATTGAATGTCTATAATGCCATCAAATATTGATTCCTTCTCAAAACTTGACGCATAAACATGAGCAAAACCATAATTAAATTGTAACAGGGGATTGACACCGCCTTCTCAGAACCCTTCAGCCTTATCAGTGTTCACCTATCAAATTTAACTATAAAATACATGATCTTGTTTGAAGAATCAATGCCTAAATGGTAAAAAATTGCATTCACAAAATCATTGTAATTTATGTGTGTTATTACGTTAACCTGATCAGTAATACAAAACTCTCATGCATGAAAGTGGATTCATCCATCTGCATACACCTTATTATTCCTACCTCATCATTGTCAAACAATGTTTAATCTTCAGTTCCCATCATGAAGTAGTTTACAAAAGTATGGAGGCTCAATGGGTAACCATCTTGAACATCAAAGTACTACATGCCCATTAAGTAAAAGCAAGTGCACGTGTGTAATGCACCATGATCGTTATAGTAGTAAACTTGTGTTGTTGACTGATATGGAATTTGATAATTTTAATCCATTGTTGGGGATGTAAATATTACTATTTGTTATATAAAATATTTTTTTAATTACTTGTGCATCAACAAAAAGAGGTAACCAAACAGGAACTAAATACAAAAGACTACAAAAAATATATTCAGCAGATTACCCATGTGTTACAACATATGGACATTGGTTGGAAGAACACAATACACTTCATCAGACTGCATTGCATTCAACCAACAGATGATCAATATGTTGCAACATATGGAACATCTGTTGCAACATATGGAACATCTGTTGCACAGATCTGCTGAAAGAATATAATATAGTTCTTACCACTGATTTGTGTTCTTCGAACAGATGACAAATATGTTTCAACAGATGGTCCATCTATTTGAAAAATGAATAAAAATGGTTATTGAAAGGGTGAAAAGTCATGACTTTTCAATTATTTAATAAAGAAAAATAGTTCATAAATAAATAATAAAAAAATAAATGATAAACACAATTTAAAATCATAAAAAATGGTTATTTAATTGTAATGAACTGAGGTTAATATTAAATAGGCGAAAAGCCATGACTTTTTTCCTTTATTATTTATAAATCTATTTTTTAATTTAAATAATCAAAAAATCACTAGTTTAAATTGACTAAGGTACAAGGAGATTATTAAAAAAGATGCCCCCAACAGATGGTCCATCTGTTGTATCAGATAACCCACCTGTTACAAAAGATGGATCATTCGTTGCACAAATAGATTATTTGTTGCATAGATGGGCCATTTGTTGCAACAAATCTAAAATCTGTTGCCACAAATGGGTTATCTGATGCAAAAGATGGACCGTATATTACCACAACTCAATAAAAATAAATATTATTAAAAGAAACAGTAATTGAAAAGGTGAGAAGTTTTTGATTGTTTAATTAAAAAAATAATTATTTAATTTTAAGAACTAATTAATATTTAAGATGCCGAATAGTCACGACTTAACACGATAATCAAAAAGTCATCATCTTGATTAATTAAGTCATGACTTTTCACAATAATCGAAAAGTCACCAGATTGAATGTAATTAATAAAACAGAGGTGAATAGTCATGACTTTTTACCTACCATATTCAAATTCAATCCTCTATAAATAGGTTCCTCCATACTCGTTCATTCTACTCCACTTGATTTATTTCTTGCATTTTGTCTTTCGTATTACATCTTCAACCACTTCTCTTCAAAGAGAATATTTTTTTCTCGTTGAGGTAAGTTTTTTTTTTCTCTTTTGGTAAATTTACCAGTTCTTAGTATACGTTGTATTACATTTGGACTCTTTTCTTTACTTTTGTGTTTATGTTTTTTATCAATTTATGTGTGTTCCAGATATGGCTGATCCTATTTGTTACATTGCTATTCTGCATGACACTGTGTAAGAACTTTAGAGGCAGGTTAATGAACTCCAATGGGAGCTGGCCACCGTGAGAGCAAGAAAGCTATGAGAGATTCGTAAGCTGAGGAGGGCCCTGCTGCTGCCGGTTGACGATTGGACGGCTGAGAATAATAATAATAATAATAATAATAATAATATTAATTATAGTTAAGTTATGTTTTTTATTTTAGCATATGTATTTTTATTTTTCTATATCAAATCTACCTACCTAATGTGTTTTATTTTTGTTTAGTGAAAAATTTATGTTTGGTCGACTTTGAATTTTTCATTCTTATTTAATTTTCATTCTGTATATTTTTTCTTCTCAAAAAATATGTCGAAAGTTGGAGGTAATGAAAATTTTTATATCCAGTAGCAATAATAAGAGTTTTGTGTTCTTTCAATAGATGGACCATCTGTTGAAACAAATTAGTCATCTGTTGGGTTTGTGGTAGGAACTGTATTGTGTTGTTCCAAAAGATTACCCATTTTTTTCAATAGATTGGTCATCTATTGGTGGAACACATCAAGTTTGATGAACTGTATTGCATTGTTTCCACAAATGTCTATCTATTGCAACAGATGGGTAATCTGCTGAAAATAGTTTTATGGTATGTTGTATTTAGTTCATGTTTTACCTCTTTTTATTGATGCAAAAGTTAATAAAAAAATATTTTATATAATAAATAATAACATTTACGTTCACAACAATGAGTTAAAAATATCAATGTCCATAACAAACAACAACACAAGTTTTGCTATTACAACAATCATGATGGATTACGATCTGGGTATGTAGTACTTTTGTGGCCAGCGTTCTTACATACGATGCACTTGTTTTTTCTTGATGGAAATGATTCTCCAACTCCATGCCTCCTCTTATATCACCTTCTTCCCAGTATGATAGTGCTTGTTTTAATATATGGAGGAAGTATTAATCTCCCCCAAAACTCTATAGGAATAACCCAAGATTCTTTGGGAGGCACCGGATTAATGTTCTTACTATATGACATTATATATATTTCCACTGAATAATATGGATATGAGCACTCATAAATTTTAGTTCCATATTATGAATTGTATTGGGGTCGAAGCACTGCCATAGCATGTGGTCATGGTATTTTATCCAAGTCAAAAACTCTACACGTACAAGATCTTGTTTGAAAATTGACCGTGGAAACATCACCATGACCGTCGATACTGAAGTTGTAATCTGCTATCTGATGAGCAAATAACCTATTCCTCAAACTAGCGTTCATTGATATTTATTTTTTCACCTTTAGAATAAATATAGTTCCTGCATTCGTGAACAGCATACGCCTTTCGTGAAATAATTTGCCATACTTCTTGTTTATTTCATCAAATAACGCCATGATAGGAAATTCTCTTTCAACACCAAATAATTAATTCACTGATTCAACAATGTTTGACGTCATAATATTATACCTATATAAAATAATCACTTAGTATGACATCATACTAAACTTGTAACTCAATCAATACATTAAATTCATAATAATGTACCTACTTTCTATACAGAATGCTCCATCTCTCAAAACTGACATATACGAGATGTTCTGCTGCCTTCGGATGCATATCCATTATTTGATTAAAAAGGTAAAAAAAACTCATCTCTATTATACGCTTTAGATTCTCTATAAAAAGGACCACAACCCTTTCATTGTGAAATTTATTTTGAATATTATCTCCAAGATGCCTCATGTAACAACTAAAGTGAGCTAAAGTGTAAAAAATTGAACCCAACTTTGGGATACTTGGATGCCTATCCGAAATAAAATACAACTCTTTAGTATCTTTGATATAGCTTGGTAATTGTTCAAATCCATATAAGGCATCACATTCCTTGTCCGCTAGACAAAAATGACAGGAAAGATGTGACTCTCCGTATCCTGTCCAACCGCCGCTATAAAAACTCCATTATACTTGCTCCTCAAGAAGGTCCCATCAATGGCTATGACTTTTCTCAAATTTTAAAAATCAAGAATCCAAGCACCATAGGATACAAAAAAGTACTTGACCCTTTCATTTTCATCAACATGCAACGTCATATTACTTTCAAGATTTGTGGACTCAAGCATGTAATGGTAGGCATCAAGGATTGTATACCCATGCTCGTGTGTCCCTCGAACCAAGTCCTTGGAAATCCTCATGGACATAAATATCTTACAATAAATGATCATAATACCCAATTTTGTAAGTAGTTGATTGACCATATCACTTGTAGAAAGTTCTTTGCCATTGGGGAATCTATTCTGGAAATATTGATTGAGGACCTCTGCTGTGGCGTGAGGATTTTCTCTCGTAGTGTGCTTCAAACCACATATGTGATACTTTTGATAAGCATTAATGATAAATATTTCAGAGCTTAAGTATTTCACAACCCGTAAGCACCACTTGCAGGTCAGATTAGCACTTCTGAAGGAAAAGACTTTGCTCGAATTAATCACATTCTTTACTCTAAATTTTTTTTTAAGCAAGTAATAAATAAGGAAGTAGATAGTTCTTTCTAAATATTGAATGACATTCCTTTATAAAAGTCAATCTCATCACCTTAACGATTGCCCGATTGTGTTGATTGAGAAGAACTACCCACAATATTGATTGCAACAACAGGCGTAGGTGGTTGATCATCATCTAGAATATTCATGTCCAGATCTTCTTCTTCTCATTCTCTCACGGTTTTTCAATCACGTACACCCTTAACACTGGTATAGCTGAATCACTAAGATAAGCATACAATCAAACCTGATCGATTTTATTAAAAGGTATTACTCTCTGATTTTTAAAGGAGTTGTGCATATAGATGATGACGAGTTCTTTCGATTGATAATTCAGTCCACAATAGATGATGATTAAATTCACAAAATCATCATACAAAACATCACTTTGGATTTTCATAACTATTGTCTCTAGCATTTCTCCTCCTCCTCCTCCTCCTCCTCCTCCTCCTCCTCTCCTTCTCCTTCTCCTCCTCCTCCTCCTCCTTCTCCTCCTCCTCCTCCTACTACTACTTCTCCTCCTCCTTCTCCTTCTCCTTCTCCTTCTTCTTCTCTTTCTCCTTCTTCTTTCTTCTCCTTCTTCTTCTTGCTTCTCCTTCTCCTCCTTCTTCTCCTTCTCCTCCTTCTCCTTCTTCTTTTGCTCCTTCTTCTCATCTTTCTTATCCTTCTTCTCCTCGTCCTCCTACTTCTTCTTCTCCTCCTCCTCCTCCTTCTTCTTCTTCTTCTTCTTCTTCTTCTTCTTCTTCTTCTTCTTCTTCTTCTTCTCCTCCTCCTCCGTCTTCTTCTCCTTCATCTTCCTCTTCTTCTTCTTCTTCCTCTCCTTCTCCTTCTTCTTCTTCTCCTTCATCTTCTGCTATTGTCACCTACACTCAATTTTTAAAACTTGAGTCACCTACAACTCATTTCAAACTCTTTTGCCACTTTTAGCTAAATTGCCCCATTATCTATGAGTAATATAGATTTACTAATGTTATTTTTAACCGCTCTAAGCACAACCATTAGTGAAACCATTATCACTAGCTATAGATAAAGAGAGAAACACAGAAATTACATTTTCTTAAAAATTAAGGGAGATTACTAGAATCGGATGTTCATGAAATTTAAAAATTAAGGGAGATTACTAGAATCGGAAGTTCATGAAATACATTGATGTTAACTTGATTGAAGTGTCTAGATGGTCACAGTGAAAGTTTTTAAATTTTGTTAAAACCCAAAGTTTCTAAATACAAATATTTAACCATTGTAAAGACTACTATTATTTTTTAATTTTTGAATTGAGATGTTTTTCATTTACTTTTCCTCAGTATAATTGTTCTTTTATTTTTAAACTGAGAAAGATCTAAGTTGATAGATAGAAGTTAAGAATCTTCACTAAGATGGTAATGCGATGTCGCGGCCACTTATATTTAACATAACAGTAGTTGTTTTTCCTAATTTATTAGTCAAGTGCCATATTAGATCATAAACACAGAATCATATTAGTTGATATTTGTTTGTAGAAATACTAGATGGGCATGACCCGTGCTTGAGCACGGGCCAAATATTTATATTTTAGCAATAATTAGTGTTTGGAAGTTTTGCATAGTTATTTGGTCAAGAAGGATAGTAGTAAGGAACATAAAAGAACGGAAAATTACCACATGAAAAAGATCACATAGTAGATTGTATAGAGTAACATAAATATTGCATTGGTCATTGGGTATATCTTGCTTAAAAATGTATATTTGGCTAACATTATCAAACCAAAGCTAATCTGCCAACATAGATCAGGTAAGAAGGGAATATTCAAAACTAACATACTTGCTAAAGATGCTACAATACACATTCACAGATATAGTGATGCAAAGGTATGTCTCGTGAAGAGTTTCAACATCTCTTTCGCTTCTTGAAGCCCAACATTGATTCCGCAGTCCTTGTTGGGGCTGATAGACTCAAAAGATCCCATACACAATTATGGTACAATTGATATGTGAGTAAAAGATGGTCTCATTGTTTGCATTGTATCAACCTATTAAATTAGTTCATAAAATATAGACGAAAACAGAAAACAGAAAGAAAATATGTGTATCTATGAAACATTAAAAATGTGCAGGAATCAGATAACTTAAAGTTAATACTGTGGTCAGGAATTCTCACATTCATGTACAAAGGCAGTTAACGGAACAAGAAGATGTGCCAAAATGTAAACTTTAACAAGAAGTTCAGATATCAGTAAGAAGATACAATAATAATATACCAGTAGAATTCCATAGGTGAGATCTGGGAGGACAAAGTGTACGCAAATCTTATCAGTACCTTAGAAAAGATGCCAAAAAAAAAAATTAGCAGTTGTTGGTTGCACAATTAGAGTAAAAGCAATCTCAGTACCGGATGTTATGATAGAAAGAGCTGGTTTTACTCTAGAACCTTTTATGAAATTCTATTTACACATATTACTTAAGTAAAACGACCGCTACCTTTCATAGCTCAAAGTAAAGGAAACTAAACAAAAATATTATAGCACAAACCAAGAAATTAGCACTGTAGTGAAATTCAGCATACACTCCTAAGCCGTATCTCATTTGGGATGATCACAACTTTTTATTGGCTCAAAGATAAGAGAGACTATGCATGAAAGAGAAAGCTAATAGTGGCACAATTCTTCTTTACTATAGCCACGGGAGGACTTGCCAAAAGGCCAAGATGAAGAAATTGTCCAGATGCAAGTACTAAACCAAAAGGATATAGTAATGTGCATAATTAGAATTGGCGACACCATGCATTGAAAAGAGGCAAAAGTTGGATGATAAATTGCAAAAACCTGCTAGAATAGCCTCTTCTCTCATGGGTGTAGATGAGAAACTCCTTCTCAGGTTCACAAGGACAGAACTAATAAGAAAATTTGAGAAAGATCTTTGTTATAAACCATCACATTCAATTTTGGAGCTCGAGCTTGTGATCATCGCAGGATCGCAAACCAATAACAATGAAAGAATCAGCAAAGTCTAAAAGTAGAGTTTATATAATTTCCTAACAAATTGTTTGGAAGGTATATAAAAAACGATCGTTTCAAGTCATTTTTCAAAGTTTTGGTTCTTCTCACTTTTACTTATTTGATCAACTACCCTTGTGTCCCTGAAATAAATAGCATCAGTTAGTAATTTACTTGAAAATTTACCAACGAAATTCTAAATAGGAAGATTGATTAAAAAAAAAATAGCACACGAACCAAGGGAGGATGAATAGAAGTACCTTTAAATTATAAAATACAAAGCTTTTACGATGAATTTAGAAACTTGAGCTTTTGGAAAAAAACTTACTTTTGTTCTGGTTGGAATTTCATCAGAACATTATTTGTCCTGTTGTTAACCTTTAACCTTCAAGTTGAATGTAGATCTTTGTTACATCTTCTTCCTTTTCGGGATGGTTGAGCCTTAACTCACAAAGTAATTGGGTGCCTAAAGTGATAGCAAGCATATCTAGTCAATTAATAATATTTGAAAGAACTTAAAATGTAATTAAATCAAGATTAGTATCAATACTCGGAGCCCTCCATCCAAATCATTTTGAAATAATTTCATAAAGGTAGAAATCATTAAAACACGTATCTCTGAAGGGCTAGTGGAAACAAATGAAAGATTTGTCAAATTTAACGACATTAAGAAGGACAAACAGAGAAGGGAATAAAGATATCTCTTATCACAAAGGTCTCCAACATAATCATATATGGATTAACTTCACTATCACATGCTATTCGAACAGAGATAGCGTCAAACCTCAACCCGAGAATTTGAGAAACTCCTTCTTGGGTTCACAAGGACAGAACTAATAAGAAAATTTGAGAAAGATCTTTGTTGTAAACCATCAAAGGGGGAGAAGGATGGATTTAATCTAAGGGGGAGATGATAGTGGTGATAAAAGATTATTTATATGGGAGAGAGTAAATGTTTCTTGTTGAGGAAAGATTGTTGTATACATGTTTTATCTAAGGCTATAAGTGTGAAGTAAGATTGAGGCCAAGCTTTTGATATACGTCATGGTTAGTTGAGATTTTATTTGTGTCTTCTTAGGAATAGTGCAAGAAAGTTGTTAATGATAAGGGTTTAGAGAATATGAGAAAGAGGATTTTATAGGTGTTTTTCTATAAGTTCATATGTGGTTATAATAATAGGCTTGAATGCCAGGTTGGTATATAAGTGGATGGGTGCATTGTGCGCTAATGAGTTCCTAGTAAGAGGTTGAATTTAGTTGTTGAAGTGATAAAAAGAGCTATCCTAGATAAAAGAAGTTGTTAAAATGTTTGGGGTATTGAATTCATGGTTCAGACTAGTATTATGGTGTCATGTGTAGTACCTTGTGATTTTGGGTTAATTTTGAACGTGGTGAGAGTATGTAGCTCAACTCAAACTTTGGCTAGAGTAGTTATATTATAATACCCAGCAAAGTTCTCTTCTAGTCTGAGCCTTAGAGTGTATCCAGCAAAGCAGAAAATCTGAGTCTAAAAGTTTTAGAAGTATCTTCCTAAGTATGAAACACTTTGAATCGTGTTTAATTTCCCTAATTTCTACTTTTAGTCATGTAGATCATTGAACAAGCTTTCCATCAATACCAATTTCATCAAAATCCAACATCGAACGAAGAAGTTATAGTCGTTGTACTAAGTATTGTCGGAATCACAGGTTTTGACGATCGATCTGACGGACCGCCAAGTCCTTGGTAGACCTTCAAGTATCCCGTCAGACTAAGGCAGTGGCTTCCTCTTTCGGTTATCATGTGACGGCCAAAGTGGTGAACCGTCAGAAATTTGACGGATCATCAAGGGGCCTATCACTCTGAGAAAGAACATCCCAGTTTTGGCACTTGAGTGACGGCCGACTTGGTGGACAGTCAGTCCCTCTGACGGGCCGCCAGGTCGACCATCACAGACCTCCGATCAGAATTTTCTAGACAAATTTTAAAGGGGCATTTTGGTCTTTTCCACATCCTTCCCTAGTTCTATAAATACCGGGCCAAGGGCCTTCAACTTTATTTTTCTTCTCTCTTCCACCTAAAAAATTAGGGTTTCCAAAAATCAAAATACTCTCTTCTCCTTTCATAAAAAATCAAGAGGGATCAAGAAGGATCTAGAGAAATCAAGAACTCCTTTCAAGAGCCTTCAAGAAAAAAAATTTCCAAGTATGTAGATATTGATTCTTGGGTCCCTTTCATCCAAGAAGCTCAAGTACTCTTTTTTAAACTTAAGGATTTTATGTTTTGTGATATTCCATGATTTGTATGAGTTGAAGTTGATGTTACTTGTGTTGTTGAGTTTGGATTCATGATTGTTTGCAAGATTTATGGTCTTTGACCCTAGTATGTGGAATTTATGTAATGTTGTGATGATCCCTTTTGAAGTTGGTGTCTATGTGAGGTGTTCATGACATTAGGGTGTAGAGATGGTTGAATAAGCGGAGTATCCACCCCATAGGTTGGATGAAAGGCTGAGGTGAAGCATAGAGGGGCATTGTAGTATGTTAAAGGGGAAACCCAAAGTTGTGGGCTAGTCCATGCACACCTAGTGTTTGATAGAATGCCTTAGTGAGCAAAATGAGCCATAATAATAATATATAATCCCCGAGTAAGTGTAGAACCGGACATGTCTAGTGGTTGTCGAAAGACCGTAATGAGTAAGTTGAGACGAAATAGCGGTAAATCTCCCAAGTGAGTGCTCTTTGATTTATTTTAAGTTTTGATACATGCTAAGTGGTTAGCAAGAATGACATGATAGTATGAAGTTTTCCCAAAATCTCATGATATCTAGATATATGTCGAGATCAATATAGGTGCGAATTACTTGATGCAAGACTTCGTTGAATGGGGTATAATTTAATAGCATGTCTTCCTTAAGGTAGTTTGTGACGATGAATCAATATTGATGACCCCCTGAATATTGGGAGCGATCCTTTGGTAATCATGATGGTGAATAGAGGTTTATATTTCCTAAATGATAGATGCGATGCCGTAAGGTTTGTGGGGGGAAAGTATGTTATGATTTTGAAACACTTAGACTGACCCCTTGGTAGTTGTGATGATGAGTAGACATTTGTGAATCCTTGGAGGCTTGAGGTGATGTTCTAATGATTCTGAAATTGAATATATGGCATGATTTCTGAGTTTCTTATGAATATGCCTGAATGATGGTAATGATGCATGAATTCTTGTGATGCTTGAATGAATGATGATGCTTTACTTCTATGTTATCGAGTCCTGGGGGTATTTATACCCAAAAATAGAGCTGTTGTCTAGAGCTCGTGTCAGTTTCTTGATAACTCTAACCGAGCCATGATTTTCAAAACTCAGTGAACTATAGAACTCTGTATCCTCAGACAAGTGTGAATCTTAATAAAGCTCAGTAATTTCAGTTATCTCTGTAATCTCGGTATTGCCTGTAATCTAGCCTCAGACCTATACTCAGCCCAGTACTAATGGAACTCAAGTAATTCAATTCTAATCTTAGAAATGATTCGAATAATCTAATCAAGCTATGTATCATCAGTCAGATATCGTGATTCAATATTATTTCTATCAAATACGGAACCAAGTGATCTTAGCATATTTTAGCCAGATCATTTGAGAAACATGATCATGTAAACAAATTTAGCTTTATTGTGTTTATTCTAAGGATTCAGTGAGAGTCTTTCAGTTGGGAGTAGAAACTAGCACCGAGCGAGGGAAGGGATGACGATTCCTCTCATCACAGAGAGAGGCTGGAGTCGTTAGTAGCAATCCCTAAACTCCAGAACTGCGTATCCAATAGGATACAGGAGACCCCATCAGTAGAGGCTATCACCGTTGGAGAGGTTGACTATTATATTGCCTCAGGTCGACTTCCTATGAGGGTTATCCCATTAGAGAGGCTTGACCCGAGAGTGAGTCTTTACCCGTGGCACGGTATTGATGCCCTTCCAGCTGGGGTTACAGGTTAGACCCCACCTGTGGTAGGTCAGGGTATGTCGGTTAAGTAACTAGTTCCTACAGTTGCAGTTTTAGTATCAATCTTCAAAAGTCAGGACCGTGTGGTACAGTCCTTCTCAGAATTTGTTGAGTATTTTTGTTGTCGGATTCAGATAAAATCCCATTTTCTTATCATTGATAAAGCTTCTAAATTTATCTATTAGAAAAGTTGAATCTCTAATCCTGTCGGTTGAAAGCGGTAAGCTCAGAACTCAGTCTTTGATATAAGTATACTCAGATCCTCAGTTATCAGTACCAGATGAGTCAGTGGTTCAGTATCTCAGTGATGGTAGTGAGTTTATCTTACAGTAAAGCGGTACCCAAGGTCAAGTCTCTAGAGTTGTGATGATTATGAGTATGATTCATGCATTCTTGTATGTGTGCTTATTTTTGTACGGTATTCTCATGATCATTTAGGTTATACATATTTTGCATGTATAGGCCCTTGCATGTAGCCTTACCCCGTCTACATACTCGACACATTTTGTGCTAACACATTTGCGCTATGATGTCTCATTTGACACCATAGGTTTAGAGGCACAGGACCCAGAGTATCACCAACAGATCAGTCCCAGTCAGCAGCAATAGCAATGAGTCCTCTTCTTTCGGGTATGAGTTTCAATTTTCTATTATTGTAACTAAAATTTTATTTACTTTCAGTTACCAGAGTTAGTTGGGGACCTGTCCCATCAACTCCATAGTTCAGTCAGAGTAAAGACTTTTTGATGTATTGTATAGTATTCAGTTTTATATTTTGAGTATTTATAGATGTGTTGAACCTTATGGCCAGTTTCTGCATTTATTCTAGATATTATGCAGTGTACGAGTACAGATATTAGTAAAGGGTTAACTTATGGTACTTCGGGGTCACAAGCACCGTGTGACATCTCAGATGGGATCTCGAGGCATTGCATATATGTGCCCATGTGAGAATTATGATTTGTATCAAATGAGCATGGTATTTAAGGGGAAAGTATAGTTTAGGAGGTACTTTAGAAGTGCGGCTAAGCTTGTAAGTTAATAGTTCCATTGCCTAAGGCTCAGTAATTTTATCCTAGCTTGTGTTCTATAGGCCTATATTCCATGTCATAAAGTTGTAGCCATTTTTCGATTCCTTATTCAAATATTGTATTTAGATCATGCCCAAGATTCTTTGATCTCTAATGTTATTAGAAATTTTTGCATAGAGTGTTGAAGAAATACTCTAATTGAGTATGAGCTCTCAGTATGATTCAGTCCGTATAGCCATCAATTTAGTTTATCAGTCAGGAGACAAGTTCCAATGGTTTTGCCTCTTTCCATCTAGTCTCACTATCTGAATTTTTATGAGTATGTCTATTCTATCAGGTAATTCAGTTCAGTCCATGCATCACGTCTAAAATTCTGATATTTAGTCATGATTCAGTTCACAAGTGTTCAGTGAATGATCTTAGTTTTCCAAGTATTCCAGCTCAGATAGTGTAATACCCATTGTACGATCTTAGTCTCGTTGTCTAATGATTCATGCTTACAAAATGTACTTGGCGATGCCATGAAGCCTTTTTCTTTTGATTTTTATATGTGTTTTATTGAGGAACAATTCCTAATAAGAAGTTACGTACTTTATTCCATCCTTAGTAACTCTTGGAATATTATTGCATCAGTTATCACTTCGTAATTCTATGTGTAAGATGATATCATGAGCATTTCAAGCGAGTTCTAATCTTTTACCATGAATCAACCCTTTATAAGTCAATAGAGTCAAGTCATCTCAGAAATCAATTTTATGATAAAAGTTTAATTGTTTCAGCTCAGTTATATCCTTCATTAGCAAATATTTCATGTCTACATTATTTCATACTTCTAAAGTCTCAATAAGTTCCAATCCATATTTTGAGGACTAATGTTCCCAAAGGAGAGATGTTGTAACACCCTATATGTTTTTATGCTAGAAATCAAACCTTCGTTCCTACGTGTGTAAACTCTAGTCCTATTATTCATACTTGAATCCATGATTCATGATCATTAACCTAGTGTGAAAAGAGTTTATGAGGTGGGAAAGATGCTCATAAGAGTCACTTAGAGCAAAGTAAGTTAAGAGCCTTTGATTTGGCCAAATTCTGATGTTCGATTCCACAAGGGTCAAATTTGTAAGAGTATAACTTTATGTATATATGTAATTTTGAATATTAAGACCCATCAAATTGTAGATAATTGAATTAGATTTCAATCGATACTAATTTCATCTCAATTCGATACTCGAACAAAAAGTTATGGCCATGCAAAGGGTTGTGCGTCACCTAACAATCACCTAAGCCGACTAGAATGGGTGTGTGATTGGCTAGGAGTCGCTCAACAAAGGGCTGGGCGATTAGCCATGCGTTTACCAGCCTAGGAATAGGCAATTGGCCATACATTGCCAACCTTAGCATGGATGATTGGTTAGGCGTCGCCTAGTTCATTGCCCAGTGCCAAAAACTCTCTATTTTCACTTAATCTTGGGTGTTGAAGTCATTTCACACCCCTAAACCATCCCTAATCATTTCAAAATGATTTGATGAAGTATTAAACACATTAAATCCTCTCCTTTAACCCTAAGTAATCAGTAAACAAATAAAAAACCCATCCTCCATTCCCATGAACAAAAATCCAAGTATCATCTCTCAAGAATCAAGAAGATAAGTTCCGAATTCAAAGTTCTCTCCAAGGATTCTTTCAATCAAGGTATGTGGTGTTTATGAACAAGCATATTCTTTCATCTTTGTGCCAAAACTTGTTTTAAAGTTATGATTATATGATTTGTAATTAGGGTTGATACCCAAATTATCTTGTTTTATGTTTATGGTTTATAAAGAGATTGAAGTATTAAAGTGAATAATTGTTCTTATTTATTTATGTCTTGACTTGAAGAATTATATTTTATGATTTGAATACCATGAGTAAGATTTGATACATTGATTAAAGATTTTCAATTGAGTTTTAAGCATGATATTGTGTTACAAGTTATATGAAAGAAAACATGAGATTCAAGGCTTTAAATGCATCAAGATTACATATGCTCATGTTTTAGTTTATAAGATTCATATTGTGATTTTGATTTCATTATATTGACTGAAATTATTGAAGTATTTCAATAAGATTATTGAGCATGAAGTTTTGTTATAAATTTCAAAGTATTTAAGCATATATATTATAAAGCCTAAGTACAAGTTTTGAGATTTCAAGAAGATGATGCTCTTAAGCTCCTTTGATAAGTCTATACCAAGATTTAAAGCAAGGATTGATCTTTTCATCTTAAGATAAGATATGGAATCCACATTTGTTCATCGTAATTTTGATTTAAAGAAAGATAAGCATAACTGGTTGTCATTCTATTAACCCTTATACTATTTTAAGGTGGATTTTCTAAAAGTACGAGCATATAAGTAATATAGGAGTAGTATTTAGCACCGAGTTGGGTATGGGTCCAAGGTCACATGCCCCAGAACTACGTGTCATCATAGGTTTAAGTCCCTTTATGGGTTAAGTATAGTGATCACTAAACCCTCTTTATATGCCTAGTCATAAAGATACATTTAGAGGGTTGAGTTCCTATCTTGTCTGAGGTGGATAAGTTTATAATGGTTTGACGCACCATATATTTGGGATTAATTTGGATAAAAAACTGTATTTTAAGATAAAAGGTTAAAGCTAGTGCTATATTTCTATAGAGTGCATTCCAATCAGATGCACCAACGGACATCAATACCCATAGTTTTATAAAATTTTGGGGAGACATAGGTTGAGTCTCAAACTGAGATCGAGAGGACCAATCCTTAAGCCGCAACTAAGGTGACTACTTTCATAGTCTATAGACCTCTATTAATCCCTATTTCACCTACTACTCCTCCCAAATCCTCTATGCCTTACCCATCTGTCGGTGGATACACCTTGGTCTCATGATTTTCTAAACAATGTACTGAAAATCTTATTCAATGTTGAGCAAAAGGTGGAAAGAATTGAGAAGGCATTCAAGTTATGGATAAACAATGGGGTTAGATTTGAATTATGTGGGATGCAAAGCCACTTTGATAGCTTCAAAAAATAGAACACTAAGAAGGTTGAAAGGGTACAATCTCATGATTTAGCAGGGATTAAAGATGAGTTAGCCATAGTTTGATATACTATTGAGGAGATGAATTCAAGGTCATACTCGGGTTTTCTAACTTCCACCATGCCTAATATTAAAAAGATCGAGGTAGATGAGGTACCCAATATATGGGGCACAGAAGGTAAGGAGAAGAAAACTAAAGTTAGAGGTGAAAGGGAGAGCAAGAAATGAAACATAAAGAGATAAAAAGAGGAATTTAATAAAGTAATAGAGGAAAGCAAACAAGCCTCCCAGGATCATTTATTCGAGGTAAATGAGATAAGGCATAGAGCCGGGAGCTCTAGATTTTATGAGGCCTCACCTGCTGATGCTGCTATTAATAAGGAGAATAGAGGTATGAAAATTGCCCTAATTATTTTGACACCATTGAGTTCACTAGCCACCATCGGTGCAATATTGAATTCGGTGACATAGCCACTGCCGAGGCCACTATTGATAAGACGGAGGTTACTGCTAAGAACCCAACTGAGGATATGACATGATATGGTAATTTTAGTGTTGAAGGTATGAATTTATCCCTCATTCTTATTTTATACTGATATGTATAAAGTGAGGACACTGCATGCTCTCAAAGTTAGGGTGAGAGGTGTACCACCACTTAGGTATTTTTGTCGTGTTTCTTTTCCCTCGGAAATGCTATCATAGTAGAACCAACATGTTTAGGGTGTTCTTAAATTTTTTTATTGACATATGTATATTAAGTATCCAGGAGAAAAGTAGGTAAACCTTAATGTAGTCATGTTTGGTTCTAAGTTTGGGGTAAAGTCTGATAACCCCAAAAGTTCATTTTAAGGATACCCTTCCAGAAAAAGAATTAACTTATGATTTTGTTTCCATTGTGACTATTGTGGAACTTGTCATGGAACTATTGTTATAGGCATAATAACCATAGCTTAAAAATGCATGAACTGGATATGGAGTAAGTGAGAGTGTAACCATACTCTATGTGTGTGTGGCGATACATACCTAGTTCACTTTGTGTGTGCAATCCAGAACTTGCCTAGTTAGTCTTGCATAGATTGTAGGGTAGTTGATTAAGAAAGAATCATAGGTCATTGATTAAATTATTCCACTTTTAGCCTAAAAGTTTGACCAAACAAAATGTTTGACCTTTGATCCCAAGTTTTAAGCCTAATTAAACCATCTATTTTCTTAACTAATTCACCATCCTATTTTTTTTTTATAATAAGCATGTTTTTGCCCTAGTCCCTTCTTAGACACTGTGTGCCTTAACTCAGGCTAATCGCCTAAGTTGAGGGTGACTATCATAGAGGTACATAACACCAAGTCGGTAGAAAAAAAAAGGAATCGGGGGTCGTAAAAGAAAAAAAAGAGAAAGAAAAAAATTATGCTTGAATAGAGTTTAAAAAGAACCACGTCCGAAATCCAAGGAAAAAATAAAGGATAATAAGGAGAAGAAAATAAAAAGGGTTTAAAAGGGAGCCAAAAGTAGTGTAGTGTCAAGATAGCTACCGTACCTTTCCCCCAAGAATACATTATAAGCCAAGGAATGTCCATTAGTGATCCTAGTCTAACCAACCAAAAAACTAAGGCATGGAGAATAAGGGCAAGCCTATGTTATTTCATGCACATTGTTCAAACTTCTTTAAGATAGTGAGCATTTTGAATTCAAACCTTGATTATTGTTATATCATTAAGAATGTGAGCATACGAGACCTCTTTGTTGTGAGGGCACATTGCATTGTTGTTAGCTATTTGTTCAGTCAAATTTCAATAACACATATTTCTTGGTTATTTGTTTATAACTTGTGGCTATATCTTGATTCCTTTCTGTTATGATCTTGAGCAATGTATGTATGTATAGTGGTTTTTAAATTTAAGTGAAAAAAGGTGTCAAAAGTGTTGTGAACTGACTATCATAGGGCTCTTAGGTTTCACTAAGTTAAGCATCATAATTTTATGTGTTTTATTTGCATAAGTACATGCAAATATTCTAAGTTTAGGGTGTTGATGTGTAGTGGTTTTATGATACTTTTGATTCTTTAACAAAGGAAAATATGATAAGTCAAGGGCTTATTTATATGTATATGATATTTTTGTGGTAATTTGTGGGAAAATGGGGTTTGAAAGTGAATGGCTGAAAAAAGATGAAAAACAGCACAAGTATGGAAACTAATACTAGCCAACGAGTCATTGGGTAACTATATGACTCATAGCTACAGTTATTGTGATGGAGAAACTCAGTCTTAGAAATTGAACAAATATAGTCTGGCTACGTGGCAGGCTAGGACTCGTTAGGTCACATTACGAGTCGTAGCCCATAACCATTAGGACTTCACTGCATTTTTGGGCCATGAGAAGTTGAAGTACAAGATGACTATAATAAGAGCCTTTGACTCATTGGATCACAATATGAGTCATAGGGTAAGACATCCTGAGTAGATTGATCAAAAGTCCCACAAATAAGTTTGTGTCAGTGGCAATGAGTGCAGCCTACGAGTCATCACTAGACAATATGAGTCATCGGCTACACTCGTCTTGTGTGTGATTGACAAAGTTTTGTAAAGGGAATAAACCTGACCTGGTGGAAATGAGTCACCCTACGACTTGTAAGGTAACTATATGGGTCATCACCAATATCAAAGAATAGAAGGTAATGGATAATCTAAATATAGGATGCAAGTGGTTATCAGACCCTACGAATAGTTGCTAGAGGCGTAGTAACTGGCGACCTTGTAATTCAAATTTGTTTAGGATAGATTTCTTTTTTATCTACATACTCTTAATGGTTTTATTGTTTTAGTTTACATTCTAGCACTACTTTAAAGGCATATTATTATTTTTACAAGTACAAACACCGATTTTTAGTGTTTCAATTCAAAGAAGTGATTTGTGATTTTCATTTTCTTTTTTGTAAGTTCATAATTATGATTTCTTCTCAAAATTATTATTATCTGCTACAATATGGGTAGCTAAACACCGCAACTAGTATTGTGGGAACCATAATGGATTAACAAAGAAGTGTTCATAGTATAAAGTGATTCTCAAAGTGTGTTTAGGCACTTATTATTTGTTCTCTTCTATTTGATTAATTTTTAATGGATGCATGCATTAGAACTCGGTTTATCACTACTCTAGATGAATGAAGGAGTAATGGATTGGAAAAGTAATTAAACAACAGATTGTTGGACTATTAACCTTCAATGAATAGCTTGAGTTGATAATTTGGGAAAGCCAATGTTGGGATCCAAGATAGGGGTTAGTAATACATAAATCAAGATAAGAGAAAACTTACTTGAGCATAGTTGCTTAATAAAGAACAGAAATCCATTTAGGTGGACATAACCTATTGATTCTGTATGTTAGGCACCACTAAAGATCATTAAGTACAAAGATCCTATGGAGTTATGTAAGACCCTGAAAAATTCTAAGCATAACTCAGTCCGTTAGCTTGAAAAGAGGTCCCAAACATAGAAATTTCAGCTAAGTGTTTAAACCTAGGAATATTTTAGCCTTCGTAAGTTGGCAATCCTATTTTACGACCCTTATGACCTTAAAGTATCAATTTTTAGGTTTATTCATGATCAGGAATGTTAGTAGGTCAGTTTGGGTGAGTTTTAGATTTTTCAGACCTCGTTTGAACCATGTTCAGGTGACCAAAATAGTGGGTCAATACGATCTCGACACATCATGTTTCCCATCACGTCGATAGTTAATTTTCCCCTAGCTTTCAGTGCAATTCTAGTGAACCAATACAAACTCAAAGCGGTGTGTTTGTTATCATGTTGATGCCATTAGTGCAGTTCGTCGGTCTGCGCGTCACTGGGCACGCTTTCATTCATTAAAATCCCACATCTAGAGAGGTATTTGGGTCATTATCTCACCCATTTTCATCCCCAAAACATAAAATCAAACGACCCTAGAGGCTAAATTGCTCATTTTCTTTCAAATTCTCTAAAATTTACTCAAGAACAAACCCCAGGACTTTTAATTTCAGGAGCAAATCTTCAAGAACAAACCATCAGTCTTCGGAATTCAAGCACCAAGGTATGTTAGGTTTTCATCCAAGGGTTTTCTTTCACCCTTGGAGTTCAAGAACCTCTTTTAAACTTCAAGTTTATTGAATTCATGAATTCTATTTTGGGCTTGAATGTATTCATGATTATGATGTTAATTGGGTTTCTAATTCATGATTTATTACAAGATTCATGTAAATTTATTTGGCATATGTGTAGTATTATATGAATTCATGTTAAAGCACTTGAATTTGTAAGTTGGGATTGGAAATCATGATGCCTACATATTGATTTGTATTACGTGCATATATTATGTTCCCCAAGTGTTTGATAAATTGTGTTTGTGGATTAAATGGGGAAATCATTACATGCTAGCATATGGACAAGCTTACATCTTACAAGTGTTCGATAAAATGTCTCTATGAATGAGTTATGAACATCATAATACTTTTCAAGATCATGCTATGATTTATAATTTATGCTTTCGAGTCCTAAGGATATTTAACACCCGACAATCTAGCTGTTTACCTAGATTTACAGTAGTTTCAGAATAGTCTGAGTAATATCACGTCCAGTAGTGCTCAAACAGTTATAGAACTCAATGTATTCAGTTAGTTAGCAAAACTCAGTATACTCAGTCAGGTAATATAAATCAGTGAACTCAGTTTAGTTCATATACACAACACAATCAGTAACAATTTAGTCAAACTTAGTGTAATACCCCATACTTTTCCTAGCTTAAATTTCTTCATAGAATGTTAAGGTATAGCTTCCAAAATGACTAATGTTTATTTAGGGTGGAATTTTCCAATTTTAGACCCTTCAATGCATAGAAAATTGAATCAGCTTTCCAATGATATAAGATCTACCTTAATCCAATAACCGAGTAAGAAGTTATGATGATTTTAAGTTTCAATTATAAGACACCGTGATTTGGGTCCGTAGCGCATTGTGGAGAAGTGTAAAATCACAATTGTCAAATTCCAGTGAGATTTTCTGATTCCACCGGGTCGTGGAGGAGTCCCATTTCACATTTGACAATTTCCAGTGAGCCTCCGCGATAATGGCGCATCGCGGAGGTGGCCAAAATGACATTCTAAAGGGACACCGCGATGGTGGCGCATCGCGAGTCTGGCCAGTTCCCAATTCCACAAATTCTAGTAAGCCACTGCTATAGTGGTGCATTATGGTGGCCACCCAGTTCAGAAAAATGTAATGTTTTCAGTTCTGTCCAGAAGTTTAAAGAGGACGTTTTGCTCATTTCCCAAGCCCCCAATACATCCAAACATAATATTTAAGCCTATTCTCAGAACTTTATACCCAATTTCATCCATTCTATCTCACAGCAAAATCCTAAACCTTTAAAACTTCTTCTCCAAAAAATCAAAAATCCTCCATAGATTCTTCAAGAAATCCCTAAATTGAGGATTTTCAAGGTAAGATAATCAAGAACTCATCTCCAAGAACTCAAATAGGGATCCATAATTCAAGAATCTCCATCTAATCATCAATCAAGGTATGTGAGGTTTATAAACAAGGATCTTCTTCCATCCTTTTGCCCAAAATCAAGTTTTTACATTAAATTCATATGATTTTGAATGATACTACATGAGTTTTTAATTAGGATTCATATCTATTATTTCTATTTGCAAAGTTATGAGTGTTTGAGATATTTTAAAGATGAATTGCGTGTCTATATTCATATTTTCATGACTATTGCAGTAAATTACAAATTTTGATATGAATTGTCACTGTTTTCATTATCAAGTATGATTATTATGATATTTTGATATGGGTTTGATACATGGATTACTAAGCCCCAAGTTTATATGTTGAGATTTTGAGAAAGATGATGCTTTAAGCATCTTATGAGCTGATTATATCAGATTTACAATAAAGTTTTAATCTTTTAATCCTCAAATAAGTTTTGGAATCCACTTTACAGATTTACTATAGATTACAAAAAGTAAAATAGGTTCATTTACAGATTGATTCAAACAAATGGATAACTGGATTCATAATAAACTCTAATGCTAGTTTTAAAGTGGATTTCCAACAAGATGAGCGTAGTAAATAAAAAGAGAGTAGTATTTAGTACCGAGTTAGGTATTATTCCAAGGTCTCAAACCCAAGAAATACATGCCACCATAGAATTAAGATTAAGTGCCCGTAGTGGGTTGAAATATGATCACTTGATATAAGGTTATGCTCCCTAGAAAGAGTACGACACCTCTCCCCAATGTGAGGTTTCTTCCTTAGGAAGATGAGACATTGGACTCCATGTAGCTCGTATGGTTTATGTTGGTTAAGAGAACCTCCCTGCTAGTAAACAAAATATTTTAAAGAATTTCCCTTAACATAAAGTATTTTCTCTAATAGAAAAAAATAATACAAAAGCTTTTAGAAAACTATGTGTAAAGGCTCACGAATTTATTCAGACTATGCTTTACAGAAAAGCTTTAGCTATAATTTTCAGCTTTTAGATCTTAGATTTAAGAGTGAGAATTTTCTACACTTAGATAGTATGATTTAAAGAGAGAATACAAGTGCAACTTTTAGAACTAAATGTTATGGCTAACGAGATTTACAAAGTGTTTTTTACTCTTTATTGCTACGTATTTCAGTTTTTCAGATATTCCAGTTTAAGTGAGTCATTTACATTTAGCATGCATTGTTTTATAAATGATGATTATGAGATGATGTTTTACTTATGTATTGACCCCCATATACTCAGTACATCCTCAAAGTACTAATCCACATATACGTCTATGTGCTACATTGTCTCATAATGTAGGTTTAGGTGCACAGTTCAGCAGCGTGAGTAGTTGGAGCATCTCCATATATATTTGAAAGTTGGCAAGTCCTCATAGTTTGGGGACTTATTACTTAGATTTACAGTTTATCAGTTTATGAGATTTTAGCATTTCTTTTAGACATTTCAAGTTAGCTGAGGGTTTGTCCTAGTGACTCTCTGGTATTAGTAGTAGAGGCTTGTCAGACTATAAGTTTTGATTCAAATTATTTAGTATTGATGTTTCAGATATTATTCTCAAATATTATGAATAGTTTCTACATTCTATCATGACTTTTATATCTATATTTCCACTAATATGAGATTTAGGCTTAGTAGTATGCAGACAGGTTTAGCTTAGGGCTACTCATAGTCTTGAGCATCGTGTCACATCTCGGGACCAGGTTTTGGGGCATTAAAAACTTGGTATCAGAGCCAAAAGCTTTTAAGAGTCCTAGGGAGTCAGACAAGCCGTGTTACGTAGAGTCTTGGTCATAGGTGTGAAGCGCATCACATTTATGAACAAGAGGCTACAGAACATCCTTAGGAAATCATCTATTTCTTTCATGATCTATCATGCTTACAGTATCTCTATCTGTTTTTAACTCATGCTCTTACGTGACAGTTAAATATGCTTCCTCATTGAGCTAATGCCTATAGAAATGGTAACCAGCTACCCTAACCCGCAGATTTTTTGAATGAGAATGTATCTCATGCTGAGTTTAGGGCTACCTTTCAGGCATTGGCCCAAGCTATGACTGCTAATGTTCAAGGCAACCATCAGAATCAGGATGCAGTCCCACTTCATCAGAATAGTGACTTAGCAGCAGCTAGAATCAGAGACTTTAGGAGGATGAATCCGTAAGAGTTCTTTGGGTCAAAAATAGGTGAGGACCCACAATGTTTCTTAGATAAGGTGAATAAGATCACCCAAATTATGCATATTTCTGAGGAGGAGAGTGTAGAGTTAGCATCCTACAGATTGAAGGATGTAGCTTATGATTAGGTGGTTATATGGAGAAATGGTAGAGTTGAGAATGCAGTTCCTATGAGTTGGTAGGTATTTCAAGATGTATTTCTAGATAGGTTATTCCCACGTGAGATAAGGGAAGCTAAGATAGAGGAGTTTCTAAATTTGAGGCAGGGCTCGATGATAGTAAAGGAGTACTACCTTAAGTTCAATTAGTTGTCTAAGTATTCGACTAATATGGTGGCCAATCCTAGGGAAAGTATGAGTAAGTTTATTAATGGAGTATCTAGCTTGGTAGTCAAGGAGTGTAGGACTACCATGCCTATTGGAGACGAGGATCTTCTAGATTGATGATGCATGCTCAGCAGATAGAGGTAGAGAAGCTGAAGAAAAGAGAGAGAGGGACTAAAAAGGCTAGAACAAGGAAGTTTGAGTATGCTAGGCTAGATCTCAAGGAGAAAATCATTTGAAGTTTTAGAATAGCTCATCTATTCCAGCACCATCTTCAGCTAGTACTCCCGCTCCCAGAGGTAGACAGGAGCAGTGGAGTAAGTATTCTATGTCCAGATCTCAAAATATATAAGTGGAAGACCTCGTTATTCTTCTTGTACTAAGTGTGAAAGGAATCATCCCAGTGAATGCTTGGCTGGACAAAAGGGTTGCTTTGGTTGTGGTAAGTCAGGTCATAGAATTAGAGATTATTTATATGTGAAGAAGGGTAATAGATATATTCGTCCCCAGACTCATACAACTAGTGCACTAGCTCATGTAGATCACCCATTTTCTCCCCAGGGCGTATCATCCAGTATCGGAGGCGTTCAGTGCAAAATTCATTTTATGCTTTACCATCCCATCAAGAGTAGGAGGATTCACCAGATATTGTTACCAGTATGTTTCATTTTTTTCATCATGATATTTATGTGTTGCTAGACCCTGGATTGAGTTTATCTTATGTGACCTCATTTGTTGTAGTAAATTTTGAGATAAGTTCTGAAAAGATCCCTGAGCCCTTCTTGGTTTCTACCCTAGTGGGTGAGTCAATTATTGCTACACAAATATATAGAAAGTGTCCTATCACCGTCCTTCATAAAGTCATGTTAACAGATTTAATAGAGTTAGATATGGTTGATTTTGATCTTATTCTAGTATAGATTAGATACATTTTTGGTATGAATTTGTAGATTGTCTCACCTGAGTGGTGAAGTTTTAGTTTATAGATGAGCCAGTCTTTGAGGGTCAGGTAATTCAGTGCCTCCCAAAAGTCATTTCATATCTTATCTTAAACCCAGGAAGTTGATTTCTAAAGGGTGTATCTATCATCTAGTCCGAGTCAAAGACACTAAGTCTGTAACTCCAACAGTTTAGTCATTCAGTGTAGTTAATGAGTTTCTTGATTGATGATAGGCGAATTTACACGCCTATATCAATATATTTTGCCCATATTTTAGCCTAGTTTTGAGAACAAATTATATATTTCATGCACTTTTAGTCCTTTTTCCTATAAATGAGCTAACGAACATGATTAGTAAAGTTTCAGGTATAAATGATGCAAAATTCAGCATTTTATGGCTTACTTGATGCAAAAGAAAGCTCACAAAGGAAGGGAAAGAAGTTTACATGTCTAAGGACCAAAACTGCTGCACGGAAAATCTGTCCCGGGCTAAAACAACATTTCTGAAGACTTTGGGGACTTACAGACACATAGCTGGATTTTGACAATGATACATTAACCTAGTACAATTAGGTTATGTATTTCATTAGTTTATTTGGATTATGATAATGTTACCTTAACCTAGTACATTTGGGTTAAGTATTCCATTAGCCTAGTAGGATTTGGTTATTTATTTCATTAGCTTAGTAGGATTAGGATATGGATATTATAAATACCCTATCATGCTAGAGATTTTTATTCATCTTCTATTCCACAAATCATCTTCTTACATTCAGACATTGATCTTCTGACATCAATTCTTAACTCTTCAATTCATCTTCAATTCAACAATTAATCTTCTTCCATCCCTCTCATCTTCCATTACAAACACTTCTAATCTACTCTTCTATTCTTAAATTCCACAACAAGAGAATCGTTACCAAGCCAAGGAAACACGCCTCACGCCTATCACTTGATCTACACGCCATTACTCAATATCGTGATATAATAACAATGTCAATCGTGATCTCCTTCGCATTCATGGGTAACTAAACTTCTCTGTTGGGGTTATGGAAGCCGAATGAGTTACTATCTATTGCTGTGAGTTTGTGAGTTTGTGACACGTATATTGCTTATATCATTATTCTCTTCATCTTAATCTACATTCTTTGCGGTTGCAAACGCAAGAATACGCCAGTCTAACATTTAACTTGTTCGAGAGAAAGGTTATTTGTCTGGAAAAGAGATAATATCAAGGTAGTAGGACACCCTTTCCTATTAAAAAGCTAGTGTCGTAGCTGGACTAACCTCTTGGAGAATTTGTACCGTTAGACACGCTTTAAGCTCGAGAGAGTTAAAGTGAAATAGTCCTTGTTGAGGTCGAGAGACGCTTGGATTTACCATCGACTACAATTCTCTATAAGCAATTGAATGTCAGAATTCTACACACTCATAGCCAATAGAGACGTATACCTCAAAAGGTGGACATAACCCCAACGCTTCAATTCTCATTGTTTACAACCTACGTAACAATCTCTCTCTCTTTACTTTATTATTTTCAGCTTTTGTTTACATTACTTGCAAAACAAGAATCCCTCCTTTTTATGAGACTTGCACCAAAAGTTTAGTAATTTTGCTTACTTGTTGGCCAAGCTATTTCCTGTGGGATCGACACCCAACCCAGGTTGGGTTCTATATTTGCTAACGACCGCTTTACACTCACAAGAGCTGTAGATTGAGCGTTATCAAAAATTGGCGTCGTTGCCGGGGAATACGAGTGTCAATCAAGTTCGTGATAATTACTAGACCCTTTGGTCAAAGATTCTCGTACTTTTACGTTTAGTTTTTGTTTTCGTTTCTTGCAGGTTTTTACTTTAGTGCATGCCCCATACTAGAAGTTCTGGTCAACCGTTATTACCAATCAATCCTGAACCACAACGAATTAGAAGAATGGAAGCACAAGCTGAAATCGACAGGATGGCTGCTCAACACGAGCAAGCAAGATTAGCCGCCCATGCTGTTGCTCAAGTCGAACAACAAAATATTGATAATCCTGGGCAAGCAACAAACCCTGACGATGAGGATTTAGGTGACGACGAGTTGATAAACCCAACGCATGTTGCTGAAACTACAACACCTGCCAACAGAAGAGGTCGAAAAGCTCGGTATAGGTATGATCACCAACCTTTGCAGCCAGCTTTCGACGATGATGATGATGATCTTGATGGTGCCGGAGCCACTGGAGCTATAATTTCACCACCATTAGCGCCCGGAGACAAGTTCAACATCACAAGCACCATGATTCAGTTATTGCAACTCAAGGGATTATTTGGTGGACTAGCAGGCGATGATCCGAATATGCATCTCATCAACTTTATTTCTACATGCAAGTCTTTTGACAATACTGGTGTTGGTCAGAATGCTATTCAATTACGTCTATTTCCATTGTCTCTGTCTGGGGAGGCAACACTATGGTTGAATGGGCTGACTCCTGATTCAATCACAAATTGGAGGCAATTGAGAGACGCTTTCCTAGAAAGATTCTTTCCGCCATCCAAAAGAGCACAACTGAGAGATGAAATCAGCAACTTTCATTAGCTTCCCTCTGAAGCTCTTCATGAAACATGGGAGAGGTTCAAGACAAAGCTAGCGAGATGCCCAAACCATCAGATGACTAATGTTCACCTTATGGAGATCTTGTATAGAGCCTTGAATTCAATAACTAAACCAGTGGTGGACAACGCAGCTGGAGGTTCTTTCATGGACCTCACCTTTGGTCAAGCAAGCAATATGCTAGATCGCATGACGAAGCAAAGTAGAGCTTGGCATACTAGGGATTCTGAGGTAGCAAGCCCCACTTTATCTATTGGCATGACTGCAGACCAAAGAAGAAGAGAAGAAGAACGTGATCAAGACATGGCGCACATGAAAACACAAGTGGATCTTCTGACAAAGCATTTATTATCAGGGAAGACCGAAAAAGTGAAAGCTGTGGCGCTAAAAGGAAGAGACGAATCTGATTCTGAAGAGGAGGCCAACTACTTGAACAATCAGGGGGGTTTCCATGGGAATGCCCAAGGAAACCAAGGTCGGAACTATTATGATAAATCTGGAAGCAAAGACCAAGGTAGTTGGAAGAAAAACAATGAAAAGAGTAGTTTGTACGTTCCCCCTGGTAGACGTGATACCACCACATCTAATTGTATGGAAGACATGATGGCTAAGTTGTTGAAAGGAGTGGAAGCAACGAGCGCGGGAGTTACGGAGGTAATTAATGATTTGTCCTCCATGAAGCAATTAGTTGATTCTCATTCCACTTCTATCAAGCAAATAGAGCAGCAATTGAGCCAACTTTCAGCAGCATTCAATCAAAGAAAGGATGGCACCTTACCGAGCGATACTGTGCAAAACCCAAGGAATGATGGGTCATGCATGGCCATCACTACCAGAAGTGGTAAGGTGCTGGAAACTTCAGAAAAAGGCAAGCAAGTGGTTGACGAAGTTGCGGACATAGACGTTACACCTAGTGACGTTACAAAAGGAGAAGATGCCGCAACAACTACTTCCAACGTCAAGAATGCTACACCTAGTGACGTGCAGCCTGAAAAAATAGAGAAACGGAAGCAAGAGGAGAAGAAAGCCACGGAGAGAACACTTCCATACCCACCACCACCTTTTCCCCAAAGATTGAAGAAGGTGGCGGATGACATTAAGTTCAGCAAATTCATGACTATGTTGAAGCAACTAACTATTAATGTTCCATTGGTTGAGGCACTTGAACAAATGCCTGGGTATGCGAAGTTTATGAAAGATCTTTTGACTAAGAAGAGGGCAGCAAGTTATGAGCTGAAGGATGATGTGCATCATTGTAGTGCAATTGCTACCCAATCGATAGTTCAGAAGAAGGCCGACCCCGGAGCTTTCACTATTCCTTGCACCGTCGGATCTTTGAACTTTGCCAAAGCATTATGTGACTTAGGAGCCAGCATCAACTTGATTCCATTATCGATCTACAAGAAGTTGGGGTTAGGAGATCCTACTCCAACCAATATGAGGCTTGCCATGGCGGATAGGTCGGTAAAACGACCGGTTGGTATTCTATGCGATGTCTTGGTAAAGGTTTCTTCATTTATCTTCCCAGCAGACTTTGTCATCTTGGATTGCGAAGCAGATTCTGAGGTTCCCATAATCTTGGGATGCCCTTTCCTTGCAACAGGAAGTGTGCTCATAGATTTGAGAGCTAATGAGCTTTCATTCCGAATAAATAACGAAGTGGTTCGTTTTGATGTTTGCAAATCAATGAAGCAACCCAAAGATCTGAGTGTATTTTCTGTGGCTAATGTTGTCTTTGATGATGAGAAAGAACGACCTGAAGAAGAGCAAATTCTTGATGATCCTTTGGAGGTTTTGCTCATGAAAGAAGAGAATGAGGATGCTGAAATTTCTGAAGAAGCTATTTGTGCTCTATCGGGATTAGGGACATATCGCTATACTCTCAAGAAGCTGGATCTTGATCTCAAGAATCGACCCACACCACCAGCTAAGCCATCTATTAAAGAACCACCCACGTTAGAACTGAAGGAGCTGCCAAGCCATTTGAAGTACGCATTCTTAGGAAGCGGAAACACTCTTCCAGTCATAGTGGCAACCGATTTGGGTGAGCAACAAGTTGCAGCTCTTATTGCAATCTTACGCAAGCATATTAGAGCCATTGGATGGACCATTGCGGATATTATTGGTATTCCACCTGGGATTTGCACACATAAAATTCAGCTTCAAGAAAAGTGCACACCCACCATTGAACATCAAAGGCGTCTAAACCCACCCATGCAAGAAGTGGTAAAGAAAGAGATTATCAAGTGGTTAGACGCAGGAGTTGTATATCCTATCTCTGATAGTACATGGGTAAGTCCTGTACAATGTGTTCCTAAGAAAGGAGGTATGACGGTGGTCGCAAATATGAAGAATGAGCTTATTCCACTCAGGCCCATTATTGGATGGAGAGTATGCATGGACTACCGCAAGCTGAATTCTTGGACACTCAAGGATCACTTCCCAATGCCATTTATGGACCAAATGCTAGATCGATTAGCGGGGAAAGGATGGTTTTGCTTCTTGGATGGTTATTCAGGTTATAATCAGATTTGTATTGCTCCCGAAGACCAAGAGAAGACAACATTTACATGCCCATATGGTACATTCGCCTTCAAACGCATGCCATTCGGGTTGTGTAATGCACCAGCCACCTTTTAACGTTGTATGATGTCTATTTTCTCTGATATGGTTGAAGACACTTTGGAGGTATTTATGGACGACTTTTCAGTTGTTGGTGAGTCTTTTGAAGCGTGCTTGGCAAACTTGAGCATGGCATTACAAAGATGTGTAGAGTTCAACCTTGTGCTGAATTGAGAGAAGTGCCACTTCATGGTAAAAGAAGGAATCGTTCTTGGGCACAAGATCTCTGAAAGAGGAATAGAGGTTGATCAAGCAAAAATAGAGGTAATTGAAAAGCTACCGCCTCCAATTTCGGTGAAGGGAGTTCGTAGTTTTCTTGGCCATGCTGGGTTCTATCGTAGATTCATCAAAGACTTCTCCAAAATTTCTAGTCTATTGTGCAAACTACTGGAGAAAGATGCAAAGTTTGACTTTAATGAAGATTGCTTAAAGGTATTCGAATGCCTTAAAGGAAAACTCATTGAAGCCCCTATCATGGTAGCACCAGATTGGACGCTCCCTTTTGAAGTCATATGTGATGCTAGTGGTGTAGCCGCTGGTGCTGTTCTTGGACTGCGAAAGGAGAAACTATTTAATCCTATCTACTATGCGAGTAAGGTCCTAAATGAAGCCCAAAGGAACTACACTGTTACTGAACAAAAGCTCCTAGCAGTTGTGTATGCGTTTGAGAAGTTTCGTGCCTATCTATTAGGTACTAAGGTGATCGTCCATACAGACCATGCAACTCTTAGGTATCTAATGACAAAGAAGGATGCAAAACCAAGGTTGATTAGATGGGTATTGCTGCTGCAAGAGTTTGATTTTGAAGTCAAAGATAGAAGAGGTTGCGAGAACCAAGTAGCTGATCACCTATCTAGACTCGAGAATGAGCAGGTGGCGCAACCAGAAATTCAGATTGATGATGCATTCCCTGACGAGGAGATATTAGCGACAATAATGGAGAAATTACCATGGTATGCCGACTTTGCAAATTTCATGGTGAGTAATGTTCTACCTGCCAATTTATCTTACCACCAAAGGAGGAAGTTTATGCATGACGTACATCACTATTATTGGGATGAGCCTTATTTGTTTTGAAGATGCGCGGATGGTATTATTCGCCGATGTATATCCCATGTAGAGGTGCCTACTATATTGGAAGCATGCCACACTTCGCAAGTTGGAGGACATCATGCAGGCAATCGAACGGCAAGAAAAGTTTTTCAAAGTGGTTATTATTGGCCTTCGATATTCAGAGATGCCCATAACTATGTGAGAAGGTGTGACCAATGCCAGCGTCAAGGTTCTATTTCAAAACACCATGAAATGCCCATGTACAAAATTCTGGAGGTAGAACTCTTTGATGTGTGGGGTATTGATTTCATGGGTCCATTCGTGAATTCGTTTGGAATGAAGTACATCTTGGTTGCTGTGGATTATGTTTCGAAATGGGTTGAAGCTGTAGCATTGGCCGACAATGAAGGAAAGCGTGTTGTAGCGTTCTTAAAGAAGAATATCTTTTCTCGCTTTGGAGTACCACGTACTATCATAAGTGATGGAGGATCTCACTTCTGCAACAAGATATTCAAATCTGTATTGGCCAAGTATGGTGTCAAGCAACATAAGGTAGCTACGCCTTATCATCCCCAAACTAGTGGACAAGTACAGGTTTCCAACCGCGAGATCAAATAAATCCTTGCAAAGACGGTTAATGTGAATAGGAAGGATTGGTCTCGAAAGCTAGATGATGCACTATGGGCGTATAGGAATGCATTCAAAACACCCATTGGTATGTCACCTTATCAACTAGTTTATGGGAAGGCTTGTCATCTACCCATCGAGCTTGAACACAAGGCATTGTGGGCATTGAAGCAATTGAACCTGAACTGGGATGATGTGAAGAATCTGAGGTTGGAGCAGCTGAACGAATAAGATGAATTCCGTCTCCATGCATACGAAAGATCAGATTTAAATAAGGAGCGGATGAAGAAGTATCATGATCAGCGGATTATTCGACGAAACTTCCAAAAGGGTGATATGGTACTACTCTTTAACTCCAGATTTAAGCTCTTCCCAGGTAAGTTAAAATCGAAGTGGTCTGGTCCATTTAAAGTCATCCAAGTCTACTCGTCTGGAGTAGTCGAATTGGAAGGCAATAAGGGTGTTGTTTTCAAAGTGAATGGCCAACGTGTTAAGCCTTATATCGGTCCTCTTGACTCGATGAATGACATGGCCATCACTTATCTCGACGAATTCTAAGTACTCGAGATTATTACGTCGAGCCACGACAATAAATAAGGCGCTAGATGGGAGGCAACCCATCATTTTATCGTTTTATCATTTTATTGTTTTGTCGTTTTAGTACTTGTTTTGTTTTGATAAATGAAAAATCCAAAAATAAGAGTCGTGCCACGACCAAAACCAAGGCGCTTGGTGGGAGGAAACCCATCGTACTAATCATTTTCATTTGTTTTGAGCAAATATAGGTGCAAGAGGTATTCAACGAGGAGATTGATTTCAATTGACGATTTGGACGCATTGTATGGTAAAGTTGGTAAGTTAGGAATGGTGATGCATAAGGATATGGATTGAGCATTTCTCACGCCAAAATAGGCTTCGAGGAAGGCTAGGCCTTGGTAAAACTAGGCCACGAACGATGCACAACCTATCCTATAGCCTAAGGTCTCGGAATCTAGTGTACTATACACTATGCGCCGCCTATTCCTAGGTATGCTTTTGAATATGCGCCGCCTATGCTATGGTATTTGGTCTCAGTATCTCATATGCCATAGACTATGCGGCGCATATGTGTACAAATGCCATAGACTATGCGGCGCATATGTCCCATTATGCTATAGACAATGGGACTTAGTTTTATAACACAACCACACTAGAAAATACCCTAAAGGCGCCGCATACTCTTCCAAATCTTCTCAAAATTTTCTTCTTTTGCTCTTCCAATTCACAAAACCATCTCCACAAGTTTTAAGCAAGTAAGTACTCTCTTATTCTTCATTTATTTCTCGTAAGTACTACGTTGCTATGTCTATTATGAATTGCTAAATCGTATAAGATTGTTGGTGATGTTCATGTGTTTGGATTGTTGATATAAAATCATGAGAGTGGACATATACGTAGGAAAATCTTGACTTGTTTCCGACTTGAATTTGGTTTCAATAGCATTGTTATGATATTTGCGGAATTGCTATGGCTATGAACATTGCTTAAGATTGTTGTTTGGATACTTACATGTTAGACTATCCCGGCCATCGGGATAAGACTTATAGTGCCTACCGACTTAGGAGGTTATGATTGTTGTAAGAATAACGATTTCATGTGGTAACCCCTATGTAGTAGTGTTGTTATATCTACCATGAAAGTAGTCCAATGGCTGCAAGTAAGTGATGCATTGCTGATTTTCTTGTCGGAATACAATCCTAAAACGTATGTCGACGAAATCTGAGTACTCGACCACTTTCACTTCACTGATTTGTGTTAACAAAACTAAGTGTGGGGTGGTACCCCTAATGCTTTCTTATAGATTGTATCAAGTGAGATTGTGCTGCAACTAACACTATTTCTAGTCTCAGGCACAATGGCACCTAAAGCGAGGCAAGGCAAGGAGAAGGCTATCACGTCCCAAAAGGGCAAGAAGAGAAGTCGAAAGGACCAAGGAGAATCATCCTCAACGCAACTACCACGCAGAATGTTTGGAATAAAATGGGTTCTTGAGGAAGAATCCAAAGCATGGTACAGCAGCAACAAAGAACGAAAATATGTTCACGTCGACTTGATCAACAAGGAGACCTTAGCAAAGAAGGAGCCGCGTATGTTGGCAAAAATAATGGCTTTGAAGCTGGATTTCATCTTCCGCGACATGGGAGAGTGTAATCTTGATTTGAAAAGAGAGTTTTATGCCAACTGGTCGCCGAACACAACAGGCAATGAAGTCAAAATTCGGGGCCAAGTGTTATAGCTCACCGCAGATTGGATCAACTCTTTTCTTGGCTTACCTTCGATCGACACAGCACCATTCAAAGAGCTGTACAGTAGGCCTTCTTATAGAGAAATACGGCACACACTTTGTGGAAGTAGATCGATGGCAAGGTGGGGCAGACATAAAGAAACAGGTCGACACAACACCTTCCCCTATGCTCTACTAAATAGGGAAGCAAGAATCTGGATGCGCATTGTCAACTCATGCCTTATTCCTGGGACTCAATACACCAAGATATCAAGAGATAGAGTGTGTTTGGTCTATGCTTTGATGACAAATGTCCCTATAAACTTTGGGGCAATCATTCGCTCTACCATGAGGAAGGCCAGACTCCACAAAAGGTCCCACTTCACATTTGGCAATCTGTTGACAGCAATCTTACGGAAGGAGGCTATCGAAGAGGAACCAGCTGACCACAAACTCCCACATAACCCAAAGAAGGTTGACCTTACCAAGGTCAAAGATGCTGAAACAACTCATGGTGTCAACCTTACTACTGCGGAGAGACATGCTTGTGATGAGAGTTCCTTTCGTCATCTCTATGGCATGACACAATTTACCATGATGAGTGGTGGACGTATTCCAACTGCTGAAGAGCTCCAACAGCTGGACCACGACTACCCAATGAACATGCATGCACGGGAGATGTGTGGAGTGGGCGTATACTTTGAGGAACCTCTGGACGATGATGTGCCAACTGATGATGATCGATGCTTGCCTGATTCTGACGAGGAGGAGAACTCTGACGACGACTCTTATGATGATTCAGACGAAGGGGGTATGTCCCCCGACATTGACGAAGGGTCTGACTAACCAGGTTCTTCGAATTTATTTTCCACTGAGGGCAGTGTCCCGTTTAAGTGTGGGGTGGTGGTATCGTATGCTATACTTCTCTGTTTGCACCTATGTTTGTTTGTTTACTTTGTTTGTGTTTGTTTTTTTTTGTTTTTTTTCGTTTGACATTTTTTTTTAAGTTTTTTTTTCTAGCTTCGCATGAAATTATTTTGATAGGCAGCATGAGATTATAACAAGAGTATGTGCTACAATTGTGACTATTGAGACGTTTAGGCTCTAGTTGTGACTCATTATGTGATATTGTGTGATTCAATTCCTTCACTTGTTGGGTCGAGAGTCTATATTACTTCCAATCAAGTCAACCATGTGCCTTGTGTGTGTGAGATTAATAGTATCTTCTATGTATGTGGCTAATGTTAGAACTTGCCTGGTATGTATGCAAAGCGAAAATAAGGAGTGGAAGTTTAGGATATGATTTAGGCATTTCTTTGGCAACCTATACATGTTTACCTTCAGTTTTACCTACCCATTGATATCATCCTAGTTAAACCTTTTTGAGCCTTTAGCCTATTTCTTTGACAACCTTGTAGTTAAGCCTAATCCATTTCTTTCAAGACCGTAATTTGATCCAAATTCCTAAGTGCTTTAAAGTGAAAAGTTCATGTGACAACATAAGAGGAAATTGGGTAAGAATGATGCTTTAATTTGCAAAGGTGCTTGAATGTGTTATGAAAAATAAAGTGCTATCATAAGAGGTATGTTGTGAAAAGAAAAAAAAGAAAAGAAAGCTAAAAAGGGAGTTGTGTTTAAAAATGAAAAACAAAAGAGGAGAACAAGGGTGGTAGAATAAAAAGAAAGAATAAAGGTTGAAAGAAAGAATAAGTGTTAATGATACAAAGTGATGTATTAAAGCGCTTAGGAACCTAGTCACTATTCTTAGCCAAAATAGTCCTACCCGTCCCTTAGCCTACATTACAACCATCTAAAGACCTACTTGATCCTAATCTTAACATTCCGACATTTAGTAAAGTACTACATTAAGGGTAAGCCTATGGTCATCAGTTGCTACATATGAATTCTTTGTGAGAGTGAGAGCAAGGATATGTTGATACCCATGTTTGAAAAATATGCTATATTTGTGAGTAATTATGGGTACTATATTGTGAGACACACATGGTGATTCTATGCTAGAGGTTAAACTATTTCTACTTATAATCGGAAAGCTACTCTTTGTTGATAATTGTTGTGCTTGTCTTGATAAATGTTTTGTGTTGTTGCTGTAAAAACCCTAAGTTGATGATTAGAAGGACATGATATGTTGTTCGAGGACGAACAAAGCTCTAAGTGTGGGGTGTTGATGATAGGCGAATTTACACGCCTATATCAATATATTTTGCCCATATTTTAGCCTAGTTTTGAGAACAAATTATATATTTCATGCACTTTTAGTCCTTTTTCCTATAAATGAGCTAACGAGCATGATTAGTAAAGTTTCAGGTATAAATGATGCAAAATTCAGCATTTTATGGCTTACTTGACGTAAAAGAAAGCTCACAAAGGAAGGGAAAGAAGTTTACACGTCTAAGGACCAAAACTACTGCATGGAAAATCTGTCCCAGGCTAAAACAGCATTTCTGAAGACTTTGGGGACTTACAGACACATAGCTGGATTTTGACAATGATACATTAACCTAGTACAATTGGGTTATGTATTTCACTAGTTTATTTGGATTATGATAATGTTACCTTAACCTAGTACATTTGGGTTAAGTATTCCATTAGCCTAGTAGGATTTGGTTATTTATTTCATTAGCTTAGTAGGATTAGGATATGGGTATTATAAATACCCTATCATGCTAGAGATTTTTATTCATCTTCTATTCCACAAATCATCTTCTTACATTCAGACATTGATCTTCTGACATCAATTCTTAACTCTTCAATTCATCTTCAATTCAACAATTAATCTTCTTCCATCCCTCTCATCTTCCATTACAAACACTTCTAATCTACTCTTCTATTCTTAAATTCCACAACAAGAGAATCGTTACCAAGCCAAGGAAACACGCCTCACGCCTATCACTTGATCTACACGCCATTACTCAATATCGTGATATAATAACAATGTCAATCGTGATCTCCTTTGCATTCATGGGTAACTAAACTTCTCTGTTGGGGTTATGGAAGCCGAATGAGTTACTATCTATTGATGTGAGTTTGTGAGTTTGTGACACGTATATTGCTTATATCATTATTCTCTTCATCTTAATCTACATTCTTTGCGGTTGCAAACGCAAGAATACGCCAGTCTAACATTTAACTTGTTCGAGAGAAAGGTTATTTGTCTGGAAAAGAGATAATGTCAAGGTAGTAGGACACCCTTTCCTATTAAAACGCTAGTGCCGTAACTGGACTAACCTCTTGGAGAATTCATACCGTTAGACACGTTTTAAGCTCGAGAGAGTTAAAGTGAAATAGTCCTTGTTGAGGTCGAGAGACGCTTGGATTTACCATCGACTACAATTCTCTATAAGCAATTGCATGTCAGAATTCTACACACTCATAGCCAATAGAGACGTATACCTCAAAAGGTGGACATAACCCCAACGCTTCAATTCTCATTGTTTACAACCTACGTAACAATCTCTCTCTCTTTAATTTATTATTTTCAGCTTCTGTTTACATTACTTGCAAAACAAGAATCCCCCCTTTTTACGAGACTTGCACCAAAAGTTTAGTAATTTTGCTTACTTGTTGGCCAAGCTATTCCCTGTGGGATCGACACCCAACCCAGGTTGGGTTCTATATTTGCTAACGACCGCTTTACACTAACGAGAGCTGTAGATTGAGCGTTTTCATTGATATTTTTCCCAAAGATTTGCCAGGGGTACCTCCGGATAAAGAAGTATAATTAGGTATTGACCTTCTCCAAGATACTCAGCCTAGTTCTATTCCTCCTTATCGTATAGCTCTCGCCAAGCTTAAAGAGTTGAAAGAGCAACTCAAGGATCTTTTAGACCAATGTTTCATAACGCCTTGTATTTCTCTATGGGGCACTCCCATCCTGTTCATTTGAAAGAAAGATGGTTCTTTGTGTATGTGCATTGACTATCGGCAGCTGAACAAAGTCACAGTCAAAAACAAATATCCTCTTCCTAGAATTGATGACTTATTTGATCAACTCCAAGGTGTAAGTTATTTCTCAAAGATAGACCTTAGATTCGGCTTTCATCAGCTTAATGTAAGGGAGTGTGACATTCTAAAGACAGCTTTCAGAACCCGTTATGTTCATTTTAAGTTCCTAGTCATGTCCTTCGGGCTAACTAATGCCCCAGCCGCTTTCATGGACTTAATAAACAGAGTGTTCAAATACTATGTTAATATGTTTGTTATAGTCATTATCGATGATATTCTTGTCTACTCTCGTAGTGAAGATGATTATGCAAACCATCTTAGAATAGTGTTACATACCCTTAGAGATCGCCAGTAGTTTGCCAAATTTAGAAAGTCTGAATTTTGGCTAAGGTCAGTAGCTTTCCTTGGTCATATTAGTTCTATTAAGGGTATTAGAGTTGATCTCCAAAAGATAGAAGCCGTATGGAATTGGCCTAGACCTATCTCTCCATCAGACATTAGGAGTTTCTTGGGTCTAGCTGGTAATTATAGATGTTTTGTTAAGGATTTCTTATCCATAGCATCTCCTATGTCTAGATTGACCCAAAATAAAGTTAAGTTCCACTGGTCAGATTTCTGCAAGAAGAGTTTTCAAGAGTTGAATACTCGACTCACTTCAGCCCCAGTCCTAGTATTACCTAATGGTACAGATGGTTTTTGTGGTTTATTGTGATGCCTCCATAGTTGGTTTGGGTTGTGTTTTGATGCAGAGAGGTAAGGTCATAGACTATGCCTCTAGATGTCTTAAGCCCCATGAAAAAAATTACCCGACCCATGATCTTGAATTAGCTGTTGTTGTGTTTGCTTTAAAAATCTGGAGATATTATTTGTATGGAGCACATACTGATGTGTTCATGGATCACAAAAGCCTACAATATATGTTTACTCAGATGGAGTTGAATCTTCGACAGAGGAGATGGTTACAATTGTTGAAAGATTATGATATAAGTATGTTGTATTATCTGGGCAAGGCCAATGTAGTGGAAAACGCCCTTAGTAAACTGTTTATGGGCAGTGTTGCTCAAGTGGAGAATGATAAGAAAGAGTTAGCTTGAGAAGTGCATCAATTAGCTAGATTTATTGTTAGATTAGTTGATTCCCCTGAAGGAAATGTTTGGGTTCAGAGTAGTTTTGAATCTTCCCTAGTTTCGAAAGTGAAAGAGAAGCAAGATAAGGATTCCAATTTGGTCAAACTGAAGGAGTCGGTTAAAACCTAAAAGGTAGAGGTTTTCTCCCAAGGGGAAGATAGTCTGTTGAGATACCAAAGTAGATTATGTGTACTTTGTGTTGATGATTTGAGACACCAGATTATGGCGAAAGCGCATGGTGCGCATTATTCTATTCATCCCGGTGCTACCAATATGTACTGCGACTTGCGAGAAATCTATTGGTGGAGTGGTATAAAGAGAGAGATATCTAAATTTGTGGCCAAGTGTTCAACTTGTCAACAGGATAAGGTAGGGCACCAAAGACCTGGTGGTTCTTTGCAAGAGTTTAGTATTCCCACTTTAAAGTGGGAAGAGGTGAATATGGACTTTGTGACTGGTTTACCCCTATTAGCGTCTTCAACATGATTCGATTTGGGTTACTGTAGACAGATTTAGTAAGTCAGCACATTTCTTTCTAGTTCATACGTCCTATACTGTTGAAGATTACGCTAAGTTGTATATCCGAGAGATGGTTAGATTTTATGGACTTTTGTTGTCCATCATCTCAAATAGGGGTACTCAGTTTACCTCTCATTTTTGGAGAGCCTTTCAAAAGGGTCTTGGTACCCAAGTTCATCTTAGTTCAACTTTTCATCCGCAGAAAGATGGTCAGGTAGAGAGGACCATTCAGACTTTAGAGGATATATTGATGGCATGTGTTCTTGACTTCAAAGGTATTTAGGATAAGCATTTTCTATTGATTGAGTTTGCCCATCATAACAGTTATTATGCTAGTATCTTGATGGCTCCGTTTGAGGCTCTTTATGGGCGAAAACATAGATCACCAATTGGTTGGTTCGAAGTGGGTGAGGATACTTTGATTGGGCCAAACATAGTGTTTGAGGCCATGGAGAAAGTTCAGTTGATCAGAGAGAGATTAAAAGCAGCCCAGATCCATCAGAAATCTTATGCAGACCAAGAATCCTCATCTCTTCTCAACGAACTCAGATAAACCGAAGGTAATAGTCTTCCTTCATTTAGCTCTTCCCATGTCTCAGATTCAGCCATATAGCTATTTTTCATGTAAACTCATGCACTCGTAAATCAGTTTAGTAACTCATTAGGTTGAGAATCAGTCACTCAATTTATTTTAGTTGTGCATGATAGCTTATAGACTCAGATTCTTCAGTAATTTCAGATTAACTATCCACATTCGAGGACGAATGTTTCCAAAGGGGAGATATTATCCTAGCTTAAATTCATTCCTAGAATGTTAAGGGAGAACTTCTAAAATGAATATTGTTTATTTGGTATGGAATTTTCCAATTTTAGACCCTCCAATGTGTAGGAAATTGTATTAGCTTTCCAACGATATAAGACCAGCCTTAATCTGATAATCGAGTAAGAATTTATGGAGATTTTAAGTTTCAATGATTAAGCACCGTGATTTAGGCTCATAGCGCATCGTGGAGAAGTGTAAAATCAAATTTGTCGAATTCCAGTGAGGCTCCATAATTCTAGCGCATCGCGGAGGAGTCCCATTTCACATTTTGGCAATTTCCAATGAGCCTCCGCAATAATGGTGCATCGCGGAGGTGGCCAAAATGACATTCCAATGGGACAACACGATGGTGGATCATCCCTAAGTTTGCCCAGCTCCCAATTATCCAAATTCCAGTAAGCCACCGTGATAGTGGCGCTTTGCGGTGACCACCCAGTTTGAAAAAATATGACGTTTTTAGTTCCATCCAGAAGTTTAAAGAGGATGTTTTGGTCAATTCCCAAGCCCCCAATCCGTCCAATCATAAGATTTAAGCCTATTCTAATCACTTTATGCCCAATTTCATCCATTCTCTCTCAAAGCAAAATCCTAAAGCTCCAAAACTTCTTCTCCAAGAAATAAAAAATCCTCTATAAATTCAACAAGAAAGCCCTAAATTGAGGATTCCCAAGGCAAGATAATCAAGAACTCATCTCTAAGAACTCAAATAGGAATCCATAATTTAAGAATCTCCATCTAATCATCAATCAAGTTATGTGGGGTTTATGAACAAGGATCTTCTTCTATACTTGTGCCCAAAACCAAGCTTTTACGTTAAATTCATATGATTTTGAATGATATTACATGAATTTGAATTAGGATTCACACCCATTATTGCTATTTGCAAAGTTAAGAGTTTTTGAGATATTTTGAAGATGAATTGGATGTCTATTTTCATATTTTCGTGGATATTGCAGTAAATTACAGATTTTGAGATGAATTATCACTATTTTCACTATCAATCATGATTATTATGATGTTTTGATATAAGTTTGATACATGGGTTACTAAGCCCCAAGTATATATGTTGAGATTTTAAGAAAGATGATGCTTTTAGCATCTTATGAGATGATTATACCAAATTTACAATAAAGTTTTGATCTTTTGATCCTCAAATAAGTTTTGAAATCCACTTTAAAGATTTACTACAGATTACAGAAAGTAAAATAGCTTTATTTAATGATTAACTCAGATAAATACATAACTAGATTCATAATAAACCCTTATTCTAGTTTTAAAGTAGATTTCTAACAAGATGGGCCTAACAAATAAAAAGTGAGTAGTATTTAGCACCGAGTTGGGTATGGTTCCAAGGTGTCATGCCCCAGAACTATGTTCCACCATAGAATTGAGATTAAGTGCCCATAGTGGGCTGAGATATGATCACTTGAGATAAGGTTATGCTCCCTAGAAAGAGTACGACACCTTTCCCCAACGTGAGGTTTCTTCCTTAGGAAGATGAGACGTTGGACTTCATGTAGCTCGCATGGTTTATGTTGGTTAAGAGAACCTCCCTGCTAGTAAAGAAAATCTTTTAAGGAATTTCCCTTAAGATAAAATATTTTCTCTAATAGAAAAGAATAACAGAAAAGCTTTTAGAAAACTATGTGTAAAGGCTCATGAATTTTTTCAGACTATGCTCTACAAAAAGACTTTAGCTACAGTTTTCAGCTTTCAAATCTCAAATTAAAGAGTAAGTCCTTTCTACACTTAGAAAGTATGATTTAAAGAGAGAATACAAGTACAACTTTTAGAACTAAATGTTATGTCTCACGAGATTTATAAAGTATGTTTTACTCCTTATTGCGTATTTCAGTATTTTAGATATTCTAATTTATGTGAGTCATTTAAATTTAGCATGCATTGTTTTATAAATGATGATTATGAGATGATGTTTTACTTATGCATTCACCCCTATATACTTTGTACTTCCTCAAAGTACTGATCCACATATACGTCTATGTGCTATATTGTCTCATAATGTAGGTTCAGGTGCTCAGTATCAGTAGCGTGAGTAGTTCAAGCATCTCTGTCTATAACTGATAGTTGATCAGTCCTCATAGTTCGGGGAATTATTATTCAAATTTTGCACTTTATAATTTTATAAGATTTTAGCATTTCTTTCAGACAGTTCGAGTTAGATGGGGTTTTGTACCAATGACTCTCTAGTATTAGTAGTAAAGGCTTGTCAGAATGTCAGTTTTGATTCAATTTATCCAGTATTGATGCTTTAGATATTATTATCAGATATTATAGATAGTTTCTGCATTCTAGCATGGCTTTTATATCTATATTTCCATCATTGTGAGATTTAGGCTCAGTAGTATGTAGATAGGATTAGCTTAAGGCTACTCGTAGTCTTGAGTACCGTGTGACATCTTGGGACCAGGTTTTGGGGCATTACACTTAGTAAAGACTAAAAATAAGTTTATTGTCTATTCAGTTGGGAGTAGGATTCAGTACCGAGTGAACTCAGGGATAGGGGAATTCCTGTCAATAAAAGGTTTGTCCCTTAGTAGCAATCCCTGAATTATAGAACTACATAGCCAGTGTAGGTTGAGATGTCTTCTTGTCAGTTTAGGGTTTATACATATCATATGAGTTTTCCTATTAGCGAGGGTTAACGAAAAAGCTCCCTGTCAGAGAGGGTTAACTCATAACCATTGTTAGTATCCCTTATCAAGGTGCTAGCACCCTTCCAACTAGGGTCACATGTTGCACCCCAACTCAATCATAGTCGGGGTATGTCGAGTAGATGAATACTCCTATAGTTTCAGTTTCTGACTCAGTATAAACCTCAGTTTAGTTTCACAATTAAGACTATCAGATACAGTCACCCAGATCAGTATAGAACTTAGTTCAGTTCTACAGAATCAGGACTGTCAGAAACAGCCACTTAGTATATAGTAATTCAATATTAATAAACTTAGATATTAGTCATTTAGTTATCAAAATTCAGTACCTAATGTTAACATGAATATCAGTTACAAAATGCATAGTTATGAGCATATTATTGCATATTCAGTATTTACAGTAGTGTCAGATATACATAAATTCTCATTCAGTTATATTCATGTTACTTAGCCAGTTATTGTTTATACATATGAATCCATGCATTCAGCCTTACCTCACTTAGCATACCAGTACATTCAAATTACTGGCGCATACCTTTCTATTCCACTTTGATGTCTTATATCATAGGTTCAAACGTACGGTCTCCTGATTGTACTTAGCAGCCTAGACTATCAGTAGCAGACCTAGTGGTGAGTCCTTATAGTTCGAGGATAAAGTTATCATATCATTTCAGTATTTCAATATTCAGTTTATTTTAGTAATCAGGATTAGTTGGGGACTTGTTCCATCAACTCAAGTTTCAGATAGTTCAATTAGAGGCTTTTCATACTAGATTATTGCAGACAGTTCAGTTATTCAGTTTATTAGATATGATTGTCAGATGTTCAGGATCCAGTATTTACTTATCAGTATATGATTTAGTTTTGAACCTTTGGCAATTTCCACCTAATTTCTGCATTATACAGTATTATTATTCATCGATTCCAACAGGTACAAGTCATGGGTTAGCTTGTGGTCCTTCAGGATTACAAGTTATGAAGTGATTGAACAAAATCCTAGTTATTCTCACATATTGATTACAAATCTAATGAAATTAACTGTTGTTACTACTGAAATTTTGATCTACAAAACCTCCTATTTTACTGGATATTATTTACTGATTGCTTAGATAAAAATATGATAGATATATTGACCTATTCTTAATGGGATCGACCCCAACCTAGTTCGATTCTATATTTGATAAATAGTCTCTTTATTTGTTGTATAGAGGTGTAATTTAAGTAATATCAAAGTATATTCAGACTGTACCACTATCTTTGAGGTGAGGTAGAGAGGTTGTGTCTAATAGAACACTAACTCAAGACAAAAAACTATTCATAAATGACATAGTGTAGGAACAATAGGTATTATCATAATAAATAAAAATAGAATCAAGACTAACATAAAGTAACACTCCAATTGATCTATCTGAAATAATCAACATTACCAGAACACCACAAATAAGATAATATAAGCATAACACTATGACTACTAACACAGAAGCCAAAAGAGAGCGCTCATACATACCAAAACAAGGAGATGCACATTTCTACAATTATATTATCTAATATGCATACTTCATACCTTTCACTAGAAAGGGCAAAGAGGCAAAAAGATGGAAGATTAAAGCCAGAGGTTGCACAAAAGCATGAAAAGTCACTTTGGCGCATCACCAAAGTAAATAACATATCTCCAAATTTGAATCTTCATCACAAATTTTCACTAAAAAGGGCAAAGAGAAACTAAAAAAAATAACATTGCAAGAAAGTATTTTAGTGCATTTTCATATCAATCGGCACACTAGGTCGTCCATCGCCAAAAGAATAAAAACCACCTCAAAGGAGCCTAAAATTATGACAAATTAGTGAGCTTTAGTAAATCATCGATCTACTAGCCGATGGATCTTGCTCAGTCAATGATCCATAGGCGACATTATCATAATTTAGTAGCCCATATTTCCTGATGCTATATAAGCGTTTTGGTCTTTAGAAACCCAAATTATCATCAATTTTGGAGATTCAAATCTTTTATTTGATATTTCATTTTGAGAATTTAGATCTTCAAGCTGTAGATATGGAATTATTTTCTTAAAGTAATCTAATTCTATTGCTTTTATAGAGGAATACTTTGGTATATCTCTTTTTTTCTGTGTCACGAGTAGCTAAATTTCTATACTTTAGGTCATGTATATGTAAGTGTTGATGATTGTGTGGGTAGTCGTGTTTTCTCTAGTATTTGATTATTTATTATGATTTTAGTCAAATATTTATGTATTAATATATAGTTTGGGGTTGAAAACTTAATCTCTCCTTGGATCGATTGCTTTACTTGATAGAGAGCAAAAGTCATAAGCTTTTGCTAGCAAACATTTTCTAACTCATGTGGTAGTGATGCTAGAAATAGATCAACCACTTTGAGGTAATAGGTTGTTTGGTGTTGCTCACTTATAGGTGTTTAAAAGAAACACATGCGATATTTGACAACAGTTCTATAGATTATTGTTGATACTTAAGTGTAGCATAGTCATAATCACTTTTAAATCTAGAGATGTCACTACTCAGCCATGCATGAAATCAACCCAATGGAAGAATGACCCCAGGTACTCTCAATTTTATTAATTATAAGTCTTAACAAACTCCATTGGAAATCTTTACAAATTGTTTAATCAATTTGAACTTGTTATTAAAACCTCCAATTTATTTTCTTGCATTATTTTTGTTATATTACGCATAACTCGTAATTGATTATAACACTTAGGAGTAAACCTTGTTCTAATTACATGAGGAATCGACCTCGGCTAGTGTTCATTAAAATACTTGACAATGTACACTACACGTATTCAAGAGTGTAATTTGAGATTTATCAAAATAGCATATTATCTTGGAATAAAACTTAGCATTTATTCCTCTTAGTGTTATAAGTTACTTTGAGTTAGTTGTAGTATTCATATTGCATGTTGTTTTTGTCTTATACAGGTGATAACATAAGTCAATAAGGTAGCAATTCCACTATTTTTGATGGGCATCTCAAGGATGAAGATCACCTTGGGGATGTCGAATGAGCTAGTGCCATTCGGATACCGCCCATAGAGATCAATGGCGCATTTCACATTACAAGCGTCATGTTTCATTTACTAAAGATAAAGGGATTATTTGGATATCAAGCCCAGACTCCAAGTTTTATTTTAAGAATTTCATTGATGTTTTTCTTCAATTTGATACCGCCCGCATATCTCAAGAATCTATCTATTTATGACTTTTACCATTCTCACTAAAGGGGGACGCGATGTTATGGTTGAGGGAGTTACCCATGGGTTTATTACCTAGTAGGTTGAACTGATAAAAGCATTCTTGGATTGGCTCTTCCCTCCATCATGGATGTTATAATCAAGGGATAAAATTATTAACTTTTTTCAATTAAGCACTAAACCACTTCATGAAGCTTGGGAATGGTTTAATAAGAAGTTATTGAAATGCCCTAATCTTGAGGTCCCAAAAAAATTCTTCTTCAAACCTTTTATCATGCATTAGATCAATTGAACAAACTTATGGAGGATAATGTGACTGGTGGATCTATAGTGCAAAAAACTTATGATGTTGTAGCGGCATTGTTAGATCAAGTGATTAAGAAAATTAGAGATTGGCATATAAGAGATACCGAGGTGGCCATAGGGGCTCCCTCTGAATACCTTGTGATACAAGAACAAAAGAAGAAGGATGAGAATAGAGACTAGAATAGGGATAAGGTTATGACATATTTGGATCTTCTTACCAAACAAGTGACTTCTAAGAGGGCCAAAGCATATGTTCATGATGATGCGGTGTATCTTGAATGAACAAATCCAATTCTTGTCAAACCAAATGGGGGTTTAATACCTACCTATAAAAGACAAAGCGAGAATTAAGGTTAGAAGAAAAGGGACCGTGATTGGAAGGACCATGAGTAGAAATATCATGATTGAGAAAAAAGTTAAAGAGACAAAGAAAGAGATCAATACCGTGATTGGAGAGATAAGGATTGCAATCATGAAAGATATATACCTCCATATGATAGAGTGAAAGTTATAAACTCAACCTTCATTGCCTTAGAAAAATATAAAAGTGAAGATGTGCTTTCACACATACTTATGGAAGTTGATGGAAGTGACAAAATGTAAAGAGAGATGAAAACCAACTTTTCCCAACTAAATCAAACTATCAATTAACACTATACATCAATCAAAAAACTTGATACCTTATTGGGTTAAAAATTTTCTCATTTTAATGCTAGACAAAAAAAGGGGCTTTCTAGTGATACATAGTAAATCCAAAAAATGATGCTCATGTTATGGCAATTATCACTAGGAAAAGTAAAACCCTAAGACATGATATTATGAATCTTGATGAAGGCCATAATAAGAAAGTAATTAATAAATAAGTGGGTGTAAAGAGAAAGAGGCTCAATGCATCAAATAATAAAGTTACTATGCTAATGGAGTCTGGTGGGGAGAAATTGGGAATTAAAGAAGATAAGAGTGGAGATGAAGAACAACTATAAGTGGTTAAAATGGTGTGTCAAAGTCAAATGAATACCCGATTATCTCAAAGCCATAAGTTAGAATTCCTCTTCTGTTTTCTCAAAGGCTCAAGAAGAAGAAGATGTCTCAATATTCAAGAAGTTCCTTAAGAAATTAGAAACCTATTTATAAATATTCTATTACTTGAAGCCTTACAAGAGATGCCGGGTAAGCTAAATTTATGAAAGATTTGGTAACAAAGAATAGAGTCATGGATTTTGAATTGATTGACATAATACACAACTGAAGTGCGATAATAAATAGCCAAATGGTGGTAAAGAAAAAAGACCCAAGAGCATGCACTATGTCATGCCCTATAGGGGTCTAAAAATCAGGAAAAGCTCTATGTGATCTTGGGGCAAGTAGTAAATTAATCTCATTAGTCGTATATCATAAGCTAGGTTTGGGTTCTCTATAAAGAAGACCATAGGTGTGTTATATGATGTACTTATAAAAGTGTATCTATTTATTTTTTAGCTGATTTGGTGATCTTGGATTGAAAAATTGACTATAAGTTTCCCAATATTTTTGGTAGGCCGTTCTAAGCCATTGGTCAGACATTGGTTGATTTAGAGTACAAATAGATAATGTTCTAGGTGAACAATAAAGAAGTTTCATTCAATATGTTCAAGTCATTGAAACAACACATGGATTTGCAAGTGATCTCGGTGATTGACAAAATTGATGATGAAGTGAACAATGCATTGGAAGTTGATTTGATAAGCGATCCATTAGTAAGGCTATTGTGGAACTTTGGAAGGGATGAAATTTAGGAATATGATAGTGTGGTTGCATTATTGTTTGGTTTTAGGTCTTATACTAATAACCCATGTAAGTTGGAACCAACTTAAAAAATTAAGAAACACCCTCCACCAAACCCTCGATAACTGAACCCCATCAATTTGAGTTAAAGTCCTTGCCTACTCATCTTTAGTACATATTCTTGGGATAGGGTAATGTTTTACCTATCATTATTGCAGAAGATCCTTTACCTTTTAAAGTGGAGTCCGTGATATCTATAATGAGAAAGTATATCTGAGCAATTGGATGACCATATCAGACATCATCAGGATAACTCTTAGGATTTACACCCATAAAATTAAATTGGATATAGATCATATTCTTAGTGTAAAAAACCAACGGAGGCTAAACCCAATAATGCAAGAGATAATCAAGAAGTAAATTACTAAATGGCTTGATTTAGGTTTTGTGTACCTGATCTTAGATAATACGTGGGTAATTCCGGTCTAATGTGTTTCTAAGAAGGGTAGTATGATGATAGTCCTAAATGAAAATAATGAGATTGTACTCGTTCGTATAGTCATGGGATGGAAAGTATGTATGGATTACCATAAATTGAATTCTAGGATTGAAATGACCATTTCTCTATGTCATCCATGGACCAAATACTAGATCAGTTAGCCGGGAGTAGGTAGTATTATAATTCTCAATGGGTACTCGAGATATAGTCAAATTTTCATTGTGCCTAAAGATTAAGATAAAACCATATTTACATGTCCTTACAGGATGTTTTCTTTCAAAAGGATGCCTTTGGGCATATTCAATGCACCCATCACCTTTCAAAGATATATTTACGGGTATGGTTGAGGATACTATGGAAGTTTTCATGGATGACTTCTCTGTGGTTGGTGAATCATTTGAATCTTGCCTTGAGTAATTCTATAAATTTCTTGAACATTTTGTGGGGAAAAATGCATATTGAATTGATAAAAGTGTCTTTTCACGATTAAAGAAGGTATTGTACTCGTTCATAAAATCTCAAGGTAGCGCATTCAAGTTGATCAAGCAACGATTGAGCTTATTTCCAAGCTACCCCCTCTAGTCTTTGTAAAAGGGGTTAGAAGTTTTCATGGACATGCCGACTTTTATAGATGCTTCATCAAAGACTTCTCTAAAATCACACAACACATGTGTAAGTTTCTTTAAAAAAGCTAAATTTGAATTTGATGGGGATTGTCTAAGGGAGTTCAATTGTCTCAAGGAAAAGCGTGTGTTAGATCTTATTATTATGGCCTTGCATTGGGATTTACCATTTCAAATTATGTGTGATACAAGTGGATTGGCATTGGGTGTAGTGTTAGGTAAAAGGAAATCTAAACTTTTTCACACCATCTATTATGCTAGCAAGTCGTTAAATGATACCCAATGCAATTATACAGTGACGAAGCAAGAGTTGCAAGTTGTGATCTATGCTTTCAAAAAGTTTTACAACTATTTACTAGGTAACAAGGTGGTTCTGCACATGAATCATGAAGCTTTTTGTTTTTTGATAGCTAAAAAAAGGCAAAATTGAGATTGATTAGGTTGATTTTAATCCTATAAGAGTTTAACTTCAAATTTAAAGATAAAAAAAGATGTGAAAATCAAGTGGCGTACCACTTGTTTCATCTTGAATTAGATGAAATGTGTAAGAATGAGTTTGAGATCAATGAAGAGTTTTTTAATAAACTTGTGATGGCCATGTCGGAGAAGGGGGTGCCTTTTGGCATGATAATTTTGTAAACTATATAGTGTGTAGGCACTTTTCAAGGACCTTAAGTTTTATCAAAAGAACAAATTTCACCATGATGTGAAGCGTTACTATTGGTATGAGCCCTACCTATTTGGGGAGTATTTGGATGGAGTGATTTGGTGGTGTTATATAGAGGGAGAAATACAAGATATTCTTAAGGCATGACACTCATCACTGGTTTAAGGCCATCTTAGTAGTATGCGTACAACTGTAAAAGTTCTCCAAAGTGGATTCTATTAGCCAGTATTGTATCGTGATACACATGCACTAGTTAGAGTATGTGAGCAATGTCAAATGAGAGGATGCATCTTGAGGGAACATGAAATGCCCTTGCAACCAATCATTAAAGTCAAGTTATTTGATATATGGGGGTTGGATTTCATTGGTCCGTTTGTGAGTTTGTACAAAATCATTACATCTTAGTAGCGGTTGATTATGTTTTCAAGTAGGTTTAAGTTGTTGCTTTGCCAAATAATTAATCTAAAAGTGTTACTCTATTCTTGAAGAAGAATGTTTTCACCTAATTTGGCACCCCTCGAGGTATTCTAAGTGATGGAGGATCCAATTTTTGTAATCAATCATATTGGGTTTTGCTTATGAAATATAAGGTCAAGCATAAGATGGAATATCTATACAATTCTTAAGATAATGGGCTGGCAAAAGTGTCAAAATGAGAAATAACTAAGATTTGGCAAAGACCATAAATGCTAGTAGAAGGGATTGGGCCCAAAAATTTAATGATGCCTTGTGGGCTTATCAAATTACATTCAAGAACCCCATTGGCATGTCGCCCTATCAATTGGTGTTCGGAAAAGATTTCTTCCTTCCAGTTAAACTTGAACACCAGCATTGTAGGCCTTAAGGAGATTGAATGTGGATTGGAAGTATGCCTCCAAGTTAAGGTAGACCAATTTCATGAGATGGATGAATTTCATTTGAAGGTCTATGAAAGCTCTACACTCTACAAGGAAAGAATGAAGAGATATCATGATACCAAGATTCTAAGGCGAGAGCTCAAGGTGGGCGATGATGTCTTGTTCAATTCAAGATATAATTTTTTTCCACATAAACTCAATACAGGATGGTCGAAACCCTTCAAAGTGGTGAATTAGTTTCCCAATGAAATAGTTGAAGTGGAAAATGACTCGGGATCTAGATTTACTGTGAATGGGCAATGAATTAAACATCACTATAATTTTCTCCCATAAGTAGATTTCTTGGAGGTGATCTAACTTGATGATGTTAGATGAATAAAGGTCAAAGTTGTGCAACGATGATAACTAAGGCATTTCTTTAGAGACAACCCAAGTTTTTTTTATTGTTTTGAATAACATTTGTTGATGTGTTCATGTGATTGAGGGGGTTGAAATACGGGAAATCTAATAAAAACTAATTTGGAAAAGAAAAGGTTGGAAAATGTTTGCTAATTTCCATTAAGGATTCCTTGTTGATGCACCGAGAAAATAGATGCATCGCCGAAGTGGTTTAGAAACTTGTCAAGGTTTGTGAAAATTGGCAATGAAAGGCGCCAATCATCACATCACTTATTTGATTAGTGAAAAAACTTCCATCACTGATTTGCTTCACCAATAAGTGTCCTAAAGGTCCAGTACACTATTATATTCAATGATGAAGTTTCACATCAATTCATCACCAATGCAATTGGTGATAGAATTATTACGCCGGACCTGAGAAGGTTTTAAATGATGCTTTGAGTTCAATTTATGACTTTTGACTTTCAAGTAACTCTGAATGATTGGTATTTATCCAAAATCTATTTTTGCCCACATTTTCTTCTCCCTCGTTTCACCCTATCACTTCATCAACTCACACACACACATCAAATCTTAAAGTCAAAATTCCAACACCACATATGCACTTTGATTCCTTGTTCTTGAAGTTCATCAATATTTAATCTACAAGTTGAAAGGTTAGAGTTTATTTTAATTGCAAATAGTGATTTTTATTTTTGATAGTTGAGTGTTCATAATGCTTTTATGTTGAAGTTGTATGTGTGCATAGATTCTTTCATTTTTGTTCTTGGTAATGTAAATAATGATTATTTTTTCTTCATAATTAATGCTTTAAAGTTGAAAATGGTAAACATTGGCATGGATCTAGGTTTTTTTGCAATAGGTTTTTAATTCATTAGTTTTTAATTATTGTGTTTCTTGTTAAATGTCTGATTTTGCCTAACGATAGATTAGGTGACATCGTTCTTAATGGAAAATTGTCATTTGGTGAATGTAATGAAACTTGGGCAAGTATGAGTACCCATGGTCGAAATGTTAGAATATAATCACTATTAGAAGTGAAGGCTCGCAAGTTGAATCTTTGATACAATGACATTTTGGCACGGGGTTGAGAACTTTAGACTATGTTGCACATCACTGAAGTGTTCCCTGTATCGTTTAATGTTATCAAAAGTTTGGATAACTTAAGTGTGAATTGGTGTTGCCCCAGCGAATCAGCGATATTCAAGTAGTGTCGCCGAATCCTTCAATGCATCACCGATTACCCACTTACCTTCGCTAATCTAAGTCTATGGACTTCAGCGATAGACCCTTGTATTGCCGATATGATTGGTGATATGAACATTTGTTTGGTGATGCATGGCTTGAAGTTTAAACATGTTTTGTGTTGCTAACATAGGTCAAGCCTATGGTACTCTTAGGTGTCAAGTATTCCTTATCAAAAGAAAATATCCATGAAATGAACCAAGTCTTCTCCTCCTCCTTTCAAATTGAATAAAGGAGTCATCATTCAAGAGTGAAAAAGGCCTGAGACAGTTTACAAGCAAAAGAGAGCTAACGAGAGCAAGACTAAGGCCACAGTGGTAGAAGAGTCTAGCTTGGAGCACAAATCTTCTGAAATATATAGCCTTGGGTCATCTAATTAGGGAGACTTCACACCAATTCATGAACCTTTTCATACCTCGGATATAACACCAACAAAGAGAACTAGGGTAGAGTAACCCTCTACTGCTCCAATTGTACATTTTGTGCACCCACATGGAGGCCAACATGTTTTGAATTATCTAAAAGTGTAAAAATAACACACGATCATAGAGGAGGAGCGTTTGAGCTTGCACGATCTTGAGATCAAACATCCACAACATTTCATTGTATTCACTGGATCCCTCAAGCCCTATATTGAAACTTGGGTTGGGAAGTTCTACGAGGCATAAGAAAAGTTACTTCTCAAAAGAAAGAGAAGAGAACCTCAGGTGACAAAGAATGTTGTGATATTGAGGGGTGTTAATATGGTTTTTGATTCAACTACTATAAGTGATGTGTTGAAATATAAGAAGGTAAATAAGCATTAATTCTTATCTCAGGTGAAAGACTCGGGAAAGGATGTATGGGCTTGGTTGGCCCCTTTGCTGAGTGATGCACCTCCCAAATAGCTTGACCTTGTGATTTAAATTCAGAAGGCTGACAATCACTCATAGACTCAGTACAGGTTGATCTTTGTGTGCATGTTAGGACCCAATCTCTCAGGTCATGATGGCACCTACTGTAATCCGCAAGAAGGTAAGCCAACCTATAGTCTGGAACCATTAGTAACTAACTATCCAAAAAATTGCAGAAAAATTATGCAATAAATATGATAAAAGGCTAATACATGTAAGATAGTCCCAAAACCTGGTTGAACCATTGAAAGAGCTTCTAATAAATAAGAGTACAAAGTCAAATACTAAATAAATATATGAATACAACCCATCTCTGAATATAACATAGAGACTAGTCTAAACTACAAGAGGGAAAATAGTAGTTCTCTAAACGTTAAGAGGTCACCTCGAATCTCGGATATATAGCTGCTCCGCACAATGCACACAATAATGGACAGAACTCGTACTATGATCTACAGGCTGGAAAAGTGTAGTATGAGTACAAAACATGTGGTACTTAGTAAGCAACTGCCTACTTAACTCTAAAGATAATGAAAATATAAATAACATGCAGAGCATAAATATAAACTATAGGAGACTATTAGGAAGCTAAACACACTAAGATTAAGGAGGCAATAAGTATAAACTATCCTATTCTAGTTTATACAGGAACTAAAGTACTATATCGTATATCACTGGACAATACATAAATAAGGAGTAGAATAATGATATACATATATAGTAGTATACAAGGGCAAGGAATATGTATACAATATAAATACATAAGAAAGTAGAGGCACATACGGTAATATCATAGCTAGATATATTTTTATACATATAGGTATCCAAAGATAACTCAAGGAAACAACCTAAGGTAGTTGTAATACCCCGCAAAGTCCTCTTTCAGTCTGAGCCTTAGAGCATATTCAGTAAAGCAAAAATTCAAGTCTAAAAGTTTTAGAAATATCTTCCTAAGTATGAAATACTTTGAATCATGTGGAATTTCCCTAATTTATACTTTTTTTCACGTATAGGATTGAGTAAGCTTTCCATCGATATGAAATTTTCCCAAATCAAACACTCGGGTGAAGAGTTTGAGCCATTTTAGTGAGACAGTGTGCCACCTGGCACTTTAGCGTGTCGCAGAGCCAGCCAAAATGGCAATCATCAAAATTCAGTAATCCTCCAATATTATGGCGCATTGCTCCAAGGTTTAATTTCAGAATTTGTCAATTTCCATGACCCTCCGCGATTCCACCGCATCGCAGAATAGTTCCAGTTTGCAATTAAGATGGCAATGCAATTTCCACCGTGTTATGCCATCATGCAGTTTCCCAATTGTCCAAATTCTAGTAAACTAGTGTGATTATGGCATGCCACGCCAGCATGTAAAATCAGGGAATTTTTAGTCTAATTCCGAGGGCTTTTTGGTCTTTTCCCCTTTTCTATAGCCTCTATAAATACCCGGTTGAGGGCCTTCAGCTTCATTTTCTCTTCTTCCACCAAAAATTAGGGTTTTCAAAAAATAAAATCCTCTCTTCTTCTTCAACAAATATCAAGAAAGATCTAGAGAAATCAAGAAATCTTCCGAAGGCTTTCAAGAAAAGAGTTTTCCCAAGGTATGCAGATGTTGATTCTTGGGTCCCTTTCATCCAAAAGCTCAAGTACCCTTTTCTAAAACTCAAAGATTTTATGTTTATGAGTTGTTATTGATTTATGTGAGTTAAAATTGATGTTCCATGTGTTTTTGAGTTTTGATTCATGTTTGTTTACAAGATTCATAAACTTTGACCCTTGTATGTGGAATCCATGTGATCTTTGTGATGAATCTTCCTTATGTTGTTTTCAATGTGATGTGTTCATGACATTTAGGTGTAGAAATGGTTGAATAAGTAAAGCATGTTCCCCATAGGTTTGATAAAAAGCATAGGTGAAGCATAAAAGGGCCATTGTAGTATGTTGAAGATGAAACCCCAAATTGTGAGTTAGTTTATGCATGCCTAGTGTTTGATAAAATGCCAAAGTGGATGAATTATTCCATGATAGTGGGAAATCCCGAAATAAGTATGAACTCGTGCATGTCTAGTGTTTGTTGAAGGATCTTAGTGAACAAGTGGAGATGTGATGGTAGTAAATTCCCCAATTATGTGCTCTTTTTTATATGCTAATCTTTTAATACATGCCAAGCGGTTAGCAAGTAATTAGTGACATGATAGTATGAAGTCTCCCCAAATCAAGTGATATCCAAGTATATGTCAAGACTGGTTTAGGTGTGAAGTACTTGAGGTAAGACCTTGTTTGAAGAAAGTATAACCTAGTAGCATGTTGCCCACGCTAGTATAAGTTGATGATTCCTAAATTCTCAAAGTGACCCCTTAATAATTGTGATGAATAAATGTTTGTGATCCCTAAATATTTGAAGTGATGTCTTAATGATTATGAGGATGAATGTATGTTATGATTCCTTATTGCGTGAAGAGATGCCTTAGTGATTGTGATTGTGATAATGAATGAATGATTGTGATGATGATGATAAATGAATGGTTGTGATGATGAAGGAATGATTATGCTTTATTTTTATGTTATCGAGTCCTGGGGGTATTTATATCTGACATTGAGCTATTGTTTAGAGCCCGTGTCAGTTTCACGATAATTCCAGTTGAGCTATGACTCTCAGAACTTAGTGAATGATAGAACGCTATATCTTCAAATAATTGCAGAACTTAAGAGAGTTCAGATATCTCAATTATCTTTGTAATCTTCGTACCGCTAGTAATCTAGCCTCAGTCCTGTAATCAGCTTAGATCCAATAGTATCCAAGTGTTAATTCTAATCTCGGAAGCGATTCAAATAATCTAGTCAAGCTTTGTATCGTCAGTCAGATACCGTGATTCAATACCATTTCTATCAGATACGAAACTAAGTGATCTCAGCGTAGCTCAGACAGATCTTTTGATAAACATGATAAGTATCAAATTCAGTTCAGTTGTGTTCAATTAAGAATTCAGTCAGAGTCTTTCAGTTGTGAGTAGAAACTAGCACCGAGTGAGGGAAGGGATGGTGGATCCTCCCAACAGTGAGAGAGAGGCCGGAGTCATTAGTAGCAATCCCTGATCTCCAAAACTGTGTAGCTAACATAGGATATAGGAGTCACCATCAGGAAAAGGCCATCACCTCCAGAGAGAGAGTATTTGACTATTATATTACCTTAGGTCGACTTCCTGGTAAGGGTCATCCGTTAGAGAGGGTTGACTAGAGAGAGGTCTTTACCTGTGGCATGGTATTGACACCCTTCTAGCTGGGGTTACAGGTTGGACCCCACCTGTGGTAGGTTGGGGCATGTCAGTTAAGTAACTACTTCCCACAGTTTCAATTACAGTTTCAGTTATAGTTTCAGTTTCAGTATCAATCTTCAGAAATTAGGACTGTCAGATACAGTCATCTATCATTATGAGAAACTTAGATAGTTCTATTGATTTATGGACCATCCCGTCAAATAGGCTTGGTATCATATACAATTATTTGATATCATATTCAGAGATACGCCGTCATACAGGCTTGATCACAGTATCAAATTTCTATGAAGTACCTTTGTTGTCATATTCAGATATAATCATACTTCTTATCATTCATAATTACTTTCGGAATAATCTGTTAGAAAAGTTGATTTCTAAATCTTGTCAGTCGAGAGCAGTAAGCTTAGGATTCAGTTATCGATGTAAGTACATCCAGATCCTCAGTTATCAGTTTCAGATAAGTCAGTAATTTAGTATCTCAGTGTCAGTATTGAGTTCAATCTGCAGTAGAGTGGTATTCGAGTTCCAGTATCTAGAGTTGTGATGATTGTGTTTATGATCTGTGGAATCATGTATGTGTTCTCATGCGATATTTTCATAATTATTCAGTTTAGATATTGTGCATGCATGAGCCCTTGAATTTAGCCTTACCCCCATCTACATACTCAGTACATTCCTGTACTGATGCATTTGCGCTATGGTTTTTTATTTGGCACCATAGGTTCAGAGGCACAGGACCCAGAGTTTTCTCAGCAGTTCAGTCCCAGTCAGTAGCAGTAGTCGTAGCAGTGAGTCCTCTTCTTTCGAGGACGAATCTCAATTTACTATTATTGCATCATACTTTGTTTATATTTTCAGTTGACGGAGTTAGTTGGGGACATATCCCATCAACTCCACAGTTCAGATAGTTAAAGGCTTTTCAAACATATGTATTAGTATTCGATTTTCAGTTTTGAGTATTCACAGATGTGCTGAACCTTATGGCTAGTTTCCGCATTTGTTTCAGATATTATGCAGTGTACAGGTACAAATATCAGTAAAGGCTTAGCTTACGGTCCTTCGGGTCCATAAGCACCATGTGATGTCTTGGGATGGGATCTTGGGTCGTTGCAATAGTCAATCTAGCATCTCAAGTCACTCGGATAATCAGGGTCCCTAATCATAATGTCTAGCCATGAGATAATTATCTATACTAATATAATCATAAAATAAAGGAATCAAAATCATACCTCAAATCTCAGTACCAGTCTATAATCATTCTACTACGAACTAACCATAATAACGATAATACAGTAACCAGCTAGTCTGGATAAATAATACCTTAGTCGAGCTCAATAAACAAAAAGGTTCAATCAACACACAACATAGATCAAACAACAGTAATAAACCATACCAATGTTATCCCCATAAGGCTAATAGATATAGGAATAGAACAACATAACTGGTGATCAACAATGCACATGCATGAACGAATGCAAAGTAAATCCATAATACCATAACTGATTCAAGTGCCATAACATACCCATTTAGATAGACGGCTCACAAAGGGAAGACCTATGACAAACTCTCTTCTCTGGCATGATGGGTCATAAATGAAGTGTCCTATACGAGTTTCGGGAGTACCCTTATACACCAACTTGGTCATGATCCACGATTTCTAATCATCACATCAATCTACTCCATCTAGTACCAAATATATACACACACACATATATATAATAATAATAAATGTATGAAATTGAACTGTGGATAAAATAGTGTGAGTCAATAAATTTGTTGCTTGGGGTCAACTCTGGGACTAAATCATCATACTATAGAAGAAAGGGTTGAAATCTCTCACGATCAAGGTAAAGAGTAGTGGTAAAACCATGGACCAGAATCTATCTCGATAAAGTTTTTAAAACATCAATTTTAGTTCCAGAAACTCATAAATCATCTACTAAGGTGGTATGATTCTTGTTATGAAATAATCCATTTTAAAAGTAAAAAGTGGGAATAAGACCCTTTTAAGGAAAACATACGTAAAACCAAGATTTAGTTGGAATCATATCACAAGTGATCATGAATGTATCATAATCTATGCATGCCATCATCAGTATACAAATAATATAATCATAAGTATCCAAGCATCCATAGACTAAACAACATCTTTTATAAGACAGAGTACTCACCTGGAGTCCAACTAGTATGGTAACCACAACCTCATGCCCAATAGTATGTAACTACCATAATATCAATACCATAACTAGGAAGCTGTGATCTAATCAACCAAGACAAATAATAAAACTTATACTAAAGGGGTCTTTAGCCTCAATTATGTTTAACATGCTTGTAACCTAGGGTAATAGTATTCTGTAGTCATATTAAGTGTTTCATCTTAAAAGCCGATTCACCCTTCTATCCTCAAACTCCTTAATTAAGCTAAGTCATGTTATTCTACCCATAATCTAATCCTACATCCTTACATAACATGCAATATATATAATACATTATCTCATGAAGAAGAGTTGATACAAATCCTACCTCGATGCCGAACCACAAACCCTTAAATCATCCATAAATCATTCGTCTTTCCTCCACGATTCTAAAATATCCCTTGAAGGACAAGGAATGTGTGCCTAAAAGTTGAGCACAAATGGTGCATGAATAGGGACCAAATTAGCCCTAAGGTTTAGGGATCTTCTAAGAATTTTCCATGAAATAGGATGGAATTTACAGGAAAAATAATGGGAAATGAGCAAGGAGTATTAGGCTAACTTACATTACATTACCATCAATGGATGATTCCCCATTTTTTCTCTCATCAATCGCTCAAAGTGGTGTAAAAATAGGGAAGAATATGATAGAAAATTGGGTAAAGAAAGGGGACTAGTGACTACTTGTCCACTTAAGCGACTAGTGCTTAAGCGGCATAATCCTACTAAAGTGGTCATACACTAAGGTCGTTGGTACCGCTAAAATAGATTACTGACCGCTAAAGTGGTGTTCACTTAATCAGCCCCATTCTACTAAACCAAACCTTAGACAATTGGCCAAGGCCATTAAAGCAGCTCATGGGTGCTAAAGCGGCTCCATGACCACTAAAACGGTCATATCAGATATCGAGCACCAGTTTTTGCTAAGTCCAAAATGGACTTTTATTGGGTGCTCAAAATTTTGTTTGGATCCTCGTGCGTGCAAACAAACTACGCTACCATAGGAAATACGATATTACGTACTCAATGGAACCATAAAAATTTTCATCCATTATCATTTTGACTAAATTTATGGCCCACACCTATTGTTCTATTTTTTGCATGATCGACCCAAAAGCTCAAAATAAGTCTGGATGCCTCGAGACCTGAACCAAGGGTCCCCCTAGCCTAAAATTAACATAGCTGGTGGTGCTGTCAGAATTCTTATCTAAGGTTGTCAACTAGGAGTTTTGGTCCGAGACCAATTCCTTAAGAGAGCAAACTCCAAAATAGAGAAATGGGCCTAAAACCCAAATGAACTGTCCAATAACCAAACAGACAGTCTCGGCAAATCATAAATGACTATAGTAGTTGTGGGAAGGATCAAAACATCAGAAATGTGTGTAAATAAAAGAAATGACATATAAAATCATTACAATATCCATTACTAAAAGGGCTTCATCCATAAAAGTTAATGGATAGGAAAAGCACAAAAGCTCAAAGGGACGAGGTACTGGGACCACATGCTCTTAGCACGACTCCCCTGATAACCTCTAATCTATAGCTTCTCCGCATGATGCACATAATAGCGAAGAAAACCCATACTATAATCTGCAGGCTGCAAAAGTGTAGTATGATTACCAAACATGTGGTACTCAATAGGCAACTACCAACTAAGCTCCAAAGATAATGCAAATATAAATAACATGAAAAGCAGGAATATAAACTATAGGCATCTATTAAGGAAGCTAAGCACACTAAGTGTAAGAAGGAAATAAGGATAAACTATCCTATTCCAGCCATGTACAACAACTAAAGTACGATATCAAATATTACTAGCCAAAACACAAATAAGGAGCAGAACCTAGGGTAGTCAATCTAGCATCTCAAGTCATCCTAACCAAGTAGTAAGCTAGTGTTGGCATAATCAGGGTCCCTAATCATAATGCCTAGCCATAAGATAATTATCCATAATAATATACCCATAAATGAAAGTAACCAGAATCATACCTCAATCTCAGTACCAGTCCATAATCAACCTATCATGAACTAACCATAGTAACAACAATGCAGTAACGGCTAGTCTAGATAAATTGTATCTTAATCGAGCCCCATAAATTGAAAGGTTTAATTAACATATAACATACAACAAACAACACTCATAATCCATACGTATGCAACTCCTATAAGGCTGATAGATATAGGAACCAAATAACATACTGGTGATAGGCAATGCATATGCATGAATGCAAAGTAAACCTATAGTACCATAACCAATCTAAGTGTCATCACATATCTAGTTATATACCTCTTCCAGCTCAATGGATCATAAAGGCAGGACCTACAAGGACATCTCTTTTTTGACATAATATCTCATAGATAATGTTGCCCCTAGGGGGTTTGGGAGTACCAGTATACACTAACCCGGTCCTGATCTAAGATTTCCAATAACTATCATCATTATCAACTTACTCTGTCTAGTACTAGAGAGATGTATATAAAATAAATGCACGAACTTTAATTGTGACTAAAAGAGTATAAGTGTGTAAATTTGTTGCCCAGGGTCAACTCCAGGACTAAATCATCATAATATAGTAGAAAGGATCAAAGTCTCTCATAACCTAGGTAAATAGTAGCGGTAAAACCATGGATTAAAATTTATCTCGATCAAGTTTCTAAATCATCATTTTTAGTTCCAAAAGCTCATAAATCATCCATTAAGGTGGTAAAATTTCCATTATGAAAGAATTTATTCTAATAGATAAAAGTGTGAATAAACCTTTTTTTAGGAAAACATTCGTAAAACCAAATTTAGTTGGAATCATACCACTAAGTAAGCATAAATATATTATAATCTATGCAAGTCATCACCAATATATAAATAACATATGTATAAGTATCCACACCTCCATAGACTAAACCTTGTCCTTTATAAATGTAGAGTACTCACCTGAAGTTGAATTAGTATCGTAACCACAGCCACGGACCCAATAGTATATAACTAGAATACTATCAATACCATAATCAGAAAGTTATGATCTACTCTACCAAGTCGAATAATAAACCTTATATAAAGGGGTCCTTATCCTCAACTATGTTTAACAATCTAGTAACCTACAGTAATAGGATTCTATAGTCATATCAAGTATTTTATCTTAAGGGTTGATTCACTCTTCTATCCCCAAACTCCTAAATTAATTTAAGTCATGGTATTCTACTCATAATACTATCCTAACATCCTTATCTAACATGCAATATATATAATACACAATCTCATAAAGAATAGTAAATTAAAGCCTACCTCGATGCTGACCTATAAGCCCTTGAATCGTCCATAAATTGTTTGTCTTTGCTCCACGATCTCAAAATTCTACCATGCTATCAAATTAGTGACCTACATATTATTAGGAGTTAAACAAGACCCATATTTCTATATAAAAGGTCGGATCAGATTGAAATTTGGGTCAAAATTAGACCTATAGGGCCCATAAATGGAATCCAAAATTGGATCCATCATGAGGTCACTCGAAAAAAAAGAAATATGTGCTTAAAAATTAAGCATAAATGGTGCATGAATCAGACTCAAATTAACTCCTAAGGTTTACAAATTTAAAGACATAATTTCTAAGAATTTACCATGAAATGGGATGGAAATTGATGGAAAAATAATGGAAAGTGACCAAAGAGTGTTAGGCTAACTTACCTTACCTTGAATGTATAATATCCACTTATTCCTCTTTTTAAGCCCTCAAATGGTGTTAAAATGGTGAAGAAAATAATGGAAAATTGGGTGAATAAAGGAGATTTAACATCCCCCAGGTACCACTAAAGCAACTACTTATCCGCTTAAGCAACAAGTCTGTTAAAGCAATCATGCACCAGGTTCATGGGTACCGCTAAAGCAAACTACTGCTCGCTGAAGTTGACCTTAGCCAAATAGACAAGGCTGCTAAAGTGTCTCATGGGCGCTAAAGCGGCTCCATGACTGTAAAAGTAATCATATCAAATATCAGGCACCAGATTTAGCTAATTCCAAAATGGTCTTTGATCGGGTAATCGAGATTCGTACTAAACTCCATGCACATAAATGAACTATCCTACCATATCAAATTTGATATTTTGTACTCAATGAAACCATAAAAACTTTTATTTGAGATCATTCCAGCTAAATGTGGGGCCCATATCTATAGTATTATTTTTTATATAATCCACTCAAAAGCCCAAAATAATCTAGATGCCTCGGGATGTGAACCAAGGGTCCTCCTAGCCCAAATCAATGTTCTAGAGCTAATGGCGGTGTTGTATTTCTCATCCAAGGTTATATACAAGGAGTTTTGGTTGATACCAACTCCTTAATAGAGAAATCTCTAAATGAGCCTAAAACCTAAACAAATAGTCTGATAATCGAACTGATAGTTTTGACAAATCATATATAACCTGTAGCATCTATGGAAAGGATCAAAACACTAAAAATACACATAAATTGAGGAAATTACCTAAAGGTTCATTATAGTGCAACAATATCCTACCATCTCAGAATCATTCTATTTTAGTGAGTCCCCAAGAGATTCTTGTTGGTTTGATCATCGCCAAGGAGGAGATGAACTTAGGATTACTCATAGTTTTGGACATTACTAGTACGTCCTAATAGAAGTTGACCTCCTTGGTCTTCCCTTTCTTGATTATTGAGTTGTGCCACCATGCTAAAATTTCATTTAAGAAGAAAAATGATTTTGAGTATGCCTCTTTAACCATAGTTGACATTATGAGAATTAAGTTAGTTGAGGAAAGTAAAAAGAAAAAAGCTCAGAGGAAGGTGCACCGATGATTAATTTTACCTCTAGTGATAGTGATGCCAACCAACCCACTCTTATGTATGTCCCAGGTTCTATCTCCCCTTAGTCTACTCCCGCGCCTACTACTTCTTCCCTAGTTATTTCCTTTCCTCTATAGCCACCTAAACTTAGTGGCCCTATTCATCAGCCTTCTATTGTTATGGTTTTCTCAACATTCCCTGTGACCTAGGCTGGCATTATTAGGATGGTGTAGATGGTCAATGCAAGAGATGCTAGGTCTGACGGACTAAAAAGAGATATTTCAAATATGATTCATAGTGCTCTAAGATTTTCTATGGCCTATTACATGATGAGATACTTAGAATTAGGGAGACCTTAAGGCATTTCTATCATGACCTAAACTAGGGCCTGGCCGTGACGGGCATCTCAAGTCTGCCGAGGACCGCAAACCACCTACTTTACCCTATCCAACCAGAATAAGATATGACTAGCGGTGGATAAATTCCAAATATATAACAAAATAGATAAATATCTAACTCAGGATGAATGTTAATATATGCAACAAAAATCCCAACCGACAGTATCCAAAAAGCCTTAACTATCTGAAAACAATCTAAGTCGGTACATGCCCCTGACGATAGCCAAAACAAACCATGAGAAATAGTCTATGACACAAAATAAACTAAGAAGTAACGGCCTTTTAGAAGAAGAAGGCTCACAACTTCAAGCTGACTCACGAATGATCTACGATCACCTATAACTGCATAGAAAAAGTAGAAGTATCTCAAGTTTCTGCATCACATGGGGATACAACGTCTGGAGACGGTTGGTGGGTAGAGCGCTAGCACGTAACTAGGTAAGATATAAAATAATGCCAAGTCAAAACCATGGTAAAATCCACATTCACACATTGTACTGCTAGGGAAGATATAAAATAAAGCCAAGTCAAAACCATGGTAAAATCCACATTCACACATTGTACATACACATATATATAACATGTTGAGGTAATGAACAAGGCTTAGGGTGCAAGTGAAACATTATCTTGGACTATGTAGTTTAACCGTCATAAAAGGCACCCATGGGCTATTTGGTTCAGCTCCCCCTGCTGAAAAGACGCTAGTACATGTTAGCCATACGAACCAGAGGTATCAAGGAATGAGGAAATGCCCCGACCCTATGTCAATCCAAGATACAAATAGATATTAATAGTGTAAACCATGCACATGGTAATCAAGACCAAACCTCACGCTGACAAATGTGAGTTTTTAGTATCGGTCCTTTGGGACCCCAACCTTCAGGCTTAGCTACATAACCCCTATTAAGCTCAATTAAAACAAGTTTCACATAGCCCATTCATTGAACCAAGGAATTATCCATTAAGGCACGCCATAGGTATTGTCATACCCTTATGCTTGCAAGCTTAAAATTATGTCATTACAATTCCATTAACATGGAGGAATGCCTTAACCCCCGAGCTTCCAATTTTAAAATTAAGACATGTCCAACAAGGCCTTCAAAATCCATATTTATCAGTTAACCATTTATGCAATTCAATAGTATAGGAAAGTAAGTTAAATCATATGACAAACTATCTTTCAAAACCAATTACACAAGTGGGTTGAGGGAACACAATTTCCATAACAAATTTTCAATCCAAAATCATCAATTTGGGGGAATACCTCGATCCCCTTTTTAATTCTCATACCCATGAACCTAATTAGTTCAAAAACCTTGATAAAGCACAAACAAATCATATAAAATCATGAAGTTCAATTCAAGTAATATTCATTCCAAAACCCTCAAACTCATATTCATAAACCATAATTAAATCACATGGGTAACATATGCTTTCAATGAAATAAGCTTTGAGACAGAGTAACACTCCTGAGATATCAAGAATTACAGAGAGAAATCAACTCTTGGAAGCTTTAATTGCCAATTCCTTAGAAACCCTAGGTGTTTTTGACTAAGGGATTTGAAAGAGAAAAGAGTATGTTTTTTATTTGATAAATGATGAAAATAGGGTCCCCAATGTGTTTTTGAGTCATGGTTTTAAGTGGGGAATGAGGAAAATGTCCAAAGTTCCCTTAATTAAAACACTGAAAATTATCGCTATTGACTAAGGGTTACCTTATGACTCGTGAGGACACGCAATGACTCGTGGGGTCCTAATCATACCCTAAGAAGAAGCTTGGACCATCATACTATTTGGTCATCAGTCATATTCTATGAATCATGACATCACCATACGACTCATTGAGTCTAATCGTGGTCATGACAGAGAGTTTGGCACAAAATTTGGTTTGCTTACGAGTATTACCTTACGACTCGTAATAAGTCCTTTCAACTTGTAATGATCGAATCATAATCATGGCAGAAATGAAGACAATCATCACTGGTCACCTTATAACTCAATCCCAATGACCCATAAGGACACCTTAAGAATCGTTTGGTCAGTCGTAGTCAGACCAGTGAGCTTAAAACTCAGGGATTCTTTTTAGGGCCAAAATCTGGGGTGTTACATTCTCCCCCCTAGGATCATTCATCCTCGAATGATGAGACATGGTATCCAATAGCATGATTTAACACAGAACACAACCATACTTTCAATTAACAAAGACAGAAAACAAAGATATTAAGGAATACACATACCTTAAGCACAATTATCCAAAGCAAAAAACATGAATGGATATTTGGACTTTATGTCCTCTTCATATTCCGAATTAGCTTCTTCAACCTTATGATTCATCCACAGAACCTTCATCGAAGAGACATCCTATGTCCTCAAATGATGGACTTGCCTATCCAAAATCTTAACCAGGACTTCCTCATAAGACAAGGAATCCAAAACACCAACACTTTCCAAAGGAACAACCAAGGAAGGTTAACCAACACGTTTCTTTTACATCGAGACATGGAACACCAGATGGACAGAACCCAAACTCAAAGGCAACTTCAAATCATAAGCCACATTTCCACTTTTCCCAAGACCAAGTACAGGCCAACATAATGGGGACTGAGATTCCCTTTCTTCCCAAAACTCATCACCCCTTTCAATAGGGACACTTTCCAGAACACCCGATCACTAATATCAAACTTTAACTCCCTGCGTCTTATATCCACAAAGGACTTTTGACCACTGTGGGCGGTCTTAAGTTGATCCCTAATCAACCTCACTTTTTTCATAGCCTGATGAACTAAGTCAGGACCAAACAACTAACCTCACCAACTTTGAACCACCCAGTAGGAGAACAATATCTCCTACTATACAAAGCCTCAAATGGGACAATCTGAATACTAGAATGATAGTTTTTATTATACATAAACTCTATGAAAATCAAATGATAAACCCAACTACCACCAAAGTCAATCACACAGGCCCTTAGTATATCTTCCAAAGTCTAAATAGTCCTTTTCTCTTGTCCATCCTTATGAGGATGGAAAGTGGTTCTAAGGTTCACCTTAGTTCCCAAACCTCTCTGAAATAAACACTAAAAGTGCAATGAGAATTGTGCACCTCGATCAGATATAATAAAAGCAGGTGCACCATACAACTTAATGGTCTTCTAAATGAAAATCTTAGCATAATCCTCTACAAAAAAAACTAGTCCTCATAGGTAAGAAATGGGAAGAGTTGGTCATCCTATCCACTATGACACAAAACAAATCAAACTGACTACGGGACCACGAAAGACCAGTAACAAAGTCCATGTTATTACTTCCCACTTTTACATGGGCAACTTAAACTCTTGAGACATACAACCAAGCCTCAAGTGCTCCACTTTCACTTGTTGACAAATAATACACTTAGCCACAAAATTAGCCACATCTCTCTTTATGTTGATCCACCAATAAATCTCTTTTAAATTATAGTACATCTTTGCCAAACTAGGATAAATAGTATACCTTGACTCATGATCTTCAGCCAAGATCCTTTCTCGTAGCCCATAAACACCGGGAACACACAATCTCCCTTGGTACCTCAAGATACCATCACTACCAATCTTAAAAGCCATAACTTTCTAATGACCTACAACATCCTTAATCTCCCTTGAGTCTAACTGTGGTCAAGATAGAGAGTTTGGCACCAATAATGGTTTGACTATGAGTCATACCTTATGGCTCATAATGAGTCCTTACGAATTATAATGATCAAATTATAACCAAGACAAAAACAAATACAACATTCACTGGTCACCCTACGACTCAATCCTAATAACCCATAAGGAAACCTTAAGACTCATTTGGTAAGTCGTAATCAGACCAGTGAACTTAAAAATTAGGGATTTTTTTTAGAAACAAAATATGAGGTATTATAATTTCATGCAGAAGTTAGTTGAGTTGATTCCCCCATAATAATCTGTTCTGTAAGAGGTTATTGCTAGCATGTAGGGTGAGTTAGTTTCCCTTTAAACATAATATGGATGAGCTTTAATTCCCTAATGTTATTCATTTATAGGGAGATTTATTGGAGATACCTCCCTAAAGCATGTGCATGTTATTGATAGCACAGAGATATAGGGATACTTTGATTAATTAGGCAAGACCACATCCAAATTGATCCATAGGTTAGCTACACAGACTGATAGGCAGATAACTGAGGAGGTTACACTGGTTTCCACCATGAAGAGGTCTAATTATGAGACCTCTAGGTCAGCTACTGATGTTGTACTAGATCCTCTCCTTCAGACACATAGAGTTGAGCTGAGAACCAATGCCCAATCAGTGGCCATATTAGTGAGCCAGTCTCTACCTCAAGCTTATCCATATTCGGGGGAACCCTCACTCTTTTTTTTTTACTTTATTTAGTCCTATTGCATTGAGGATAATGCATACTTTATTGTTGGGGTAGGGTATAATTTATTTGGATCTGTAATATTGGTGCTTAATTCATATTCTGGGTTTTGGATATTTGGATATGTTTGTTTCTATTGGTTTGGTGTGTGATTCGACATCTGGATGTTTATTTTTTATTCGGGTTGTAATATTTAGATATTGGTGATTTGGTTTTATTTATATGTTGATGTTTTCGATTCTATTTTGAGGTGCGGTGTGTGGTTTTTATCTCTTTATTATCTTATTTTGTTATTTTGGCTTAGTAGTTTTAGTTTCATGGAAAATAAATATTCATTGTAGCATGCATACACAAGAACAAAGTGTACTAGCAATAGAACAATTTGACATATATGGTACACTTGGGTTTTTACCTCAGATGCATAATTCTAGAATCTTATTTTTATTGTGAGGTCGATTTAATCTTTTTCAAAACACGGCCATTTTAAAAAAATTTCATTGGTCTAGTTAAGCTAGTTAGTCTCTCATTTTTGTGGGAACTCTTATATCATTTTAGCTATTTGGATAATTCCTTTTATATATGCTATTAATATGGCACAATTATTGATAAAAAGTGTCTCGGTATACTATTAAGTTTCATGTACAGGAAAGGTTTTGATTTTATCGTGCATTAAGTGCACTTAGAACTTGTCTGCTTACTCCATCTTAAAAACAAGGAGTGTGCGATATTGAAGATATGATCTTAGACAATACATTGAGATCAAAACACCATTTATTGACCAAAATTACCCACCCCTTAGTAAGATGAGTAACCAATTTTGACACCTATTGAGCCTTGGAACCCATTTTTCTTAAACAGCCTTATTACAAGCCAAAACCCTTTTTTTCTCTCAAACCCCTATCTTGAATAAAACTTCCTCAAAGCATCTAGGTGAGGTTAAATACCAACTTAAGTGTCTTATCAATTAATCGGTCATTCATAAATGCAGGGACCACTGCATCCTCTCCCAAATATCTTTGTATCATTGATAGGCGTGTATGTATATATATGTGTGTGTATGGTAGCTTATTCTTCTTTGTAAATATGTGATGTTGTTAAAAGTTTTGGATGGATAGGAAGGGGAGAAATAGCTAGAATGATGCTGAAAAGATTGGTCCTAAAAATTGTGAAATAAGCTAGCCTTAGGAAATAGAGTGATTGGGGTCTCTCTAGATGCTTTGTGAAGTAGAGTTACATAGCCTTAACTATCCATACCCTACCCATTATCTATACTACAAGCTAAATCTCATACTTGGATGATCTTCAAAATAGCATGCTTCAAGTTGGTGAGGTGGAGCTTACGAGCAAGCTTATAGTATGGCACTTGTGTCCTTGATCCTCCTTCAGAGAGTGAGAGATTCATTTTAGTCCCAAGATAAATTGATAATCATATTATGAGAGAAGGGACTTATTTTTGTGAGGGAACTTAATTGTCATGCTTGGCACTCTTGAAACACGGTTGAAGCCTACGATCACGTACTTAGCTTAGTGATATATAGCCAATGTTTGTTGGGTGTTGTTGACAATTTAAAAGCTTGATAGGAAAAGCATAGGCCGTGGTTTTCTAAATTATTAGGGAAAAATATTTTCTTAAATAAGGTATGTGCCTAAACTCCCAACTTATACTACTTGTATACATTGATGTTTTATTATGGGTGATCATTTTATTCGAGGACAAGCAAAGATTTGAGTTGGAAGTGTTGATGAGTCAAAAAAATGCGACTTTTTTCCCATAAAAATATGATGAAAAGCATGTCCTCAATTCTAAATTAGAACACTTCTAATGTTGATTTGGTTTAATCATAGGGTGAAGGCCTTAAAGTCATCAAATAGCACAAAAGGGGATAAAAAAAGGCCAAAAGATGAAAGATTGAAGCAAGAAATTGCACAAGAGCATGAAAAGTCACATTGATGCATCATCAAAGTGAACGGAAGATCACAAATCATGACTCTCCATCACAAATTTTCCTCAAAATAGGCTAATGAAAATTGAATAAAATATCGATGCAAGAAAAATTTTGGTGCATTATTGCATCAATCGACACACCGGGCTGTGCATCACCAAAAAGAACAGAAACCACCCCAAAGAGTCAAACATTATGAAAAATTAGAGAGCCTCATGCAAATTATACCATTGTCGATCCGCTCGACGATGGATCTTATCAAACAGATGCATCAAGATGTGGCATTATCATAATTGAGTGGCCCATTTTCCCTAATGCTATATAAGTTTTTTGGTCTTTGAAAATCTAAAATATCATTAGTGTTGGAGATTCTAAGCTTGTATTTGATATTCCATTATGAGAATTTAGCTCTTGAAGCTGTAGATTTGGAATTATTTTCTTAAATTAAACTGATTCTATGGCTTATATAGAGGAAAATTTTGGTATATCTCTTTCTTGCTTAGTCATAAGTAGCTAAATTTCTATACTTGGGGTCATGTATAAGTGAGTATTAATTATTGTGTGAGTAGTGTTGTTTTCTCTATTGTTTGATTGTTTATTATTATTTTAGCCAAATCTTTAGGTATTAATCTATAGTTTGGAGTTACAAACTTAATCAATCCTTGGATCTCTTACTTTGCTTGAGAGAGAAAGCAAGAGAAATAAGTTTGGCTAACAAACCTTGAGTTTCTAACTCATATGGTAGTGATGCTAGAAATAGATAAACGACTTTGAGGTAATAGGTTGTTTGGTATTGTTCACTTATAGGTGTTCAGAAGAAACACATGCTAGATTTGATAATCGATCGAAATATTATTGGTGATTCTTAAACCTAGCCTAGTCATAATCACTTTCAAATCTAGAGATGTCACCACTCACCCATGCATGAAATCAACCCTATGGAAGCATGACCCCAAGTACACTCAACTTTGTTAATTACAAGTCTTAACAAACTCCATTAGTAATCTTGTTTACAAATTGTTTAATCAATCTAAAGTTGTTACTAAAACCCCCAAATTTGTTTTCTCACATTATTTACGTTACATTGCGCGTAACTCATAGTTTATAACACTCAGAGTGAAACTCATTCTCGTTCCTTGAGGAATCGACCCCGACTCTTGTTGGGTAAAAATACTTAACAACGTCCGTTGCACCTATTTAAGAGTGTAATCTAAGCATTATCAAAATCCTATCTCTCCTAGTAAACACACACATCCATCGTATCATCTGCATCTCTGGCACTTTCATCTTTTCCATGTGAGAGTTGTTTACTATCCAGCACTCCACCCCATACAGCAAAGCAGATCTAACCACAACTCTGTAAAACTTGCCTTTAATTTGAGGAGGTACCTTCTTATCACACAAGACTCTAGACACGAGCCTCAATGTCGCACCCTAAGCCGAGGCCCTGGCTGCGACGGGCATCCCGAATCACGAAGGCTCGAGAGACCCCTTAGCCAGCCCACTTGTGATATTGTCCGCTCTGGGCCTAGACCCTCACAACTTTAAAATGTGTCACTAGATAGCAAGGCTTGCTTACTTATATATACCCAACATCCTTATTGTGTTTTGTCAATGTAGGACTCCTTATCCTAAGTTGGGGTGTTATATACACCCCCCTTTTGGACTCAGCATCCTCGTTGAGGTTTGCCTCACCGAATGGGATTTATCTAGACTCAGGATTGAGGTTTTTCCCATCTTACCGAGATTTTTCTAAACTCAGTTTAAACTCTAGCCCACACCGACAAGGATGACACAGGAGCGGCTCTGATACCATTCTTATCACGCCTCGAGCCGAGGCTCTGGTTGTAATGGGCATCCCAAACCACGAAGGCCCAAGAGACCCCTTAGCCCAGCCCACTAGTGATATTGTCCGCTATGGGCGTAGACCCTCACGGCTTTAAAATTCTTCACTAGAGAGTAAGGCTTTCTTACTTATATATACCCAGTATCCCTTCTGTGCTTTACTGATGTGGGGCTCCTTATCTTAAGTTGGGGTGTTACACTCCATTTCATCTACCTTGCACCAATATGGTGAGCAATATCTTCGTGGATCTCTCTATTTCCATGAATTATAGACCCAAGATACTTGAAACTATCCTTCTTCTGTATAGCCTGATTATTAAGCTTCACTGCCACATCAGCCCCCTGCATCCCCTCACTAAACTTGCATTCCAAATATTTTATCTTGGTTTTGCTCAGCTTAAATCCTTTAGACTCCACGTTTTGTCTTCAAACTTCTAACTTAGCATTAACTCCTCGACACATCTTGTTAATTGAACTACATTATCTACAAAATGCATACACCATGGCACCTCGCCTTGAATTTGATATGTCAAAACATCCATCATCAAAGCAAATAAAAAGGGACTAAGACTCTATCCTTGGTGCAACCCCATCAAAATAGAAAAGTTCTCTGAGTCCCATCCACAGTTCTTACACAAGTCTTGGCATTATCACACAAGTCCTAAATTGACTTAATGTACATTATAGGTACACCTCTAGCTTCTAAGCACCTCCAAAGACCTCTTTGGGGACTCATATGCCTTTTCCAAGTCAACGAATACAATATGAAAGTCCTTTTTTTCTCACTATACTGCTCTACCAGTCTCCTCAAAAAATGAATCGCTTCAGTAGTTGAGCGTCCTGGCATGAATCCAAACTGATTATCAGAAATATTCACGATCCTCCTCAAGCTCAACTCGACTACTCTCTCTCAAACCTTCATAATGTGGCTTAACAACTTGACACCCCTATAGTTGTTGCAATTCTGAATGTTGCCCTTGTTCTTAAACAATGAAATCATTGTACTCCATCTCTATGCTTCGAGCATCTTCGACGTCTTTAAAATAACGTTTAACAGCTCTATCACTACTCCGACTCATTCTACCCCTATAAACTACAACAAAACAATGGAATAATCAATATAGCACAACAATATGATTAATCCAAACCTCTATACAAAAGATTATCAAAGTCCGGTCGCACATCCATCTACCCTGTATTAAGCAGAAAAAAAATAACAAATAATAACATAACAGAAACTACAACTAAATAATATAAAATCGAAATATTAGAATAATACTATTAAATTATAATACATTTTTTAATAGAAGTAGAGAAATTTTTTTTCATAAAATAACCTCGTTAAATTATATTTCATTTTTGAATCATCTTTTATGTTTTTTAAAAAAATATGTTTAAACTTTAAATTTTTATTGCAAAAACTATGGTCAAGCACAATTTCAACTTCAACTCCTACTCTAACTCCAACTTTGAAATTCAAATAAAGAAATTTGTTTTTTGGTTTTCATGGCCAAAACACCTGCTTAATTACACTATAACCGCAAAAGAATCTACAGAGTCGATAAATATAACTTAACCCTATTACTTAAAAGACATCGATTCTTCATTCTGCGAGGTAGCATGCATCATTTCTTTGGATTCCCCGCTACAGTGGCTGTAACAAATTGTCCATTTTGCTATTTGTTGTACCATACACAATATTTGAAGTACTATTCATATATGTGGCTTCATTTTCCTAAAGAATTCAACAGTGGTAGCACTAGATGATTACTCCTCCATCACTTAACAACATCTCTGGAGGGTTGAAGCAACATGATCACCGTTGTCATCGAATCTTATTGGAGGTGATACGCCGATGTCACACTGAAGAACCGCAAGATGCTAGTGATCTTGCATTCTGTATTCTTGAATTTGAACCCCATTCTATGGCTTCTGCAACTTCTTGTTTGCACTCTTCTACAGATATTATTCTGTCTTCAGTTGACATTTGCATTGGGGGTGGTGCTTGAGTTGGAGAAGCGAGTGGTGAAGCCAATTCTGTGTCAGGTGCTGAAAGGGTACTGAGTGCAGTGACCACATCACTGATCAGAGGACGTACAACTGCATCATCTTGCAGACACATAGAAGCAATAGCAACTGCTTGGCTGAAACTTTTCTTCGGGAAATTTGCTTCAAGAAGTGGATCAGCCAGTTCACTGTGTCTCCTTGTGTTTTTGAATATCGGTTCAGCCTGGAAGAAGTATACGGAACATATCTTTTTGCTTAAGGACAGAGGAGAACAACACTACATGATTTAAGTAAATCAACAACCCGTTTAATCTAGAAGTAAATGGAACATCAGCCATCAAGAGGGAAAAGAAATATTACAAACTAGGTTATCTATGTCATTCAGTTATCAGTCATTATCAATACCAGTGGGCGGGGCACATGCAATCAATTGAATCCCATCGGATAGTTATACCGCGTAAATAGGGTAAAATAAACTTTTATGCAACATAAGATAGGTACCGGTTCAAGGTGTGGCATTTTTTTTTAATTCCCTTGTTAGAATTTTTGGCTCCGCCACTGATCAATAATATTTGGATTTCTCTCCATCTTACATATCATCTGTAATGCCTTAAGCTCATATTTTGAAACAGTTAATAATTGAACGCACACACTTTCAAGATTGACATTTGCATTTCATGTGATTTCTTTCTTATGGATGCAGCGAACGATTTCAATGAGCACTTTCAGAGCATATAACTTTCCCAAGAACAGAATATATAGGAATGTGTACGAAAGCAGTCAGTAAGCCAAAAATTTCAGCAATTCTTGTTCCATTTTTTAATTTTATGGCAGAACTTTCTTGTAATGTCCCTGAAGCATTTTAGATATGAAAGAAGTACAGACTTTTGTAGTCTGGCAAAGTAAGCTGTGGAATGCCAAATTACTGCACAGAAACACTGTTGGTACTGAATCCTTTTATATCTTATGGTGGATGTTTCAGCAACGAAAATTTTTATCATGAAAATGATCATTTAGGTCAAAGTAGAAAGGAAGGATAAATGTTTTACTTACCCACATAACTAAATTCTGTTGATGCCCATGTCTCGTGATATCAACTACTCTCTTTCCCGTAATTAGCTCCAATAAAACTACACCAAAGCTATAGACATCAGACTTGATTGTAAGTTTGCCAGTTTGTTGGTACTCAGGAGCACAATAACCGTATGTTCCCATGACTCTTGAAGATACATGGGTGTTCTCCCCTGTAGGTCCAACCTTCGCTAACCCGAAGTCTGACAATTTCACATTAAATTCATTATCCAGCAAGATGTTAGAGGACTTCAAGTCACGGTAAATAACTGGCGGATTGGCTTTATGATGTAAATATTCGAGTCCTTTTGCAGCATGTAATGCTATTTTCATCCTTGTGAACCAATCTAGTGGAATTTTATTTGGTTCAAGATCTGAAGTAAAACATATATATGATTCTCCATTAGTTTGATAATATACAATATGTTGCTTCAGTAAACAAAGCTAACAAACAGCTAGTATACAGGAAATGTGATGCTATGATGCCAGTTTATTACTCAAAACGTTCCTTTAGAATTGTGGAGGATAAAGAATTGTTTCTTGATTTTGTCATACAATTAAGAGTATTATTTCCACTTCTGCACTAAGAAGGTGCTTGTTGGCAGTAGAATATGTTTTCAGGTTTTTCCAACACCGAATTCAGCGTTATATCTAAGGAAGGGGAATAGTTAAAAAATTATAAAGATATATTTTTACTCAAGTCTAGTAACAGCCTCTAGCAGAAATGCAAGGTAAGTCTACATATAATACACCCTTATAGTCGGGCCCTCCTCAGACTCTGCGCATAACAGGAACTTGGCCTTAATTTTACAGATATATTTTTAATATCACAATAACAAATTTCAAATACAGATAGAGACGAGTAATAAATCTAAGGAAAAAATAAATACCAAACAGATGATCTTCCAATGATCCCAATGGCATGTACTCATAAACAAGAAGTCTCTGATCTCCATCAGCACAATATCCAATTAGATTTACAAGATTTGAATGGTGCAGAAGGCTCAACATCAACACCTCCACAAGAAATTCTCGGTTTCCTTGCAGACCATTGCGGTCAAGCTGTTTCACTGCTACAGTCTGGACAAAATTAAGTGATGATTAGTACAATTTCAGGGCAAGATGTTATGTACAGAAACAATAGCAGAATTTCCAACTCTTGAAGCACCTGGCCAGTTTTATTCAGGCGGCCCTTGTAAACACGTCCAAATCCACCTTCTCCAATCAAACATTCTGATCGGAAGTTCTTTGTAGCTGTTGCCAGTTCCCTGAAGGTGAAAGTTTGAGCTGCAATGTTGTTCTGATCGTCGCCTTTGTTAGAAGACTTTTGGTGTGCAGTTTCTGCTGGCATCTTTATAATATTTTCTGCAGACAAATTTAGAAGATTTATGTATTAGGAAAGCAAAAGCTAATTTAAAACTCTAAAGTACCAGAGAGAGTCACTTATGTATTTTAGGTCCACAACAATCTCCTCTGTTTTAATATTCTATTTTATTATTGTAAAAGTTGGTTTCAACAAACCCATGTTGTTTTGTGGTGACCGTACATTCCCCCATAATGTGCTGAAAAACAGCCTCCTGACTTGGGTTTAGTAGAAAGAGCCCAACCTTTGATATGTGAGTTAACTGCGGTTCGAATCATTTATTTAGCTAAGGACTTGATCTTGAGTGGAGAAGGATAGAGGAACGGGCCCATTTATGCAACAAGTTTAGGATAATGTTGAAAACTTATCGATTATAATTTTTAAAAGGAGAAAGGACACAAATAGCATTGCGGCTGAAACTATTAAAATGGAAATGATCATTGAATTTTAATACCATTTTCAAGCTATTTGCCGATAATTTTATACAATACTGATACAAATTCGATGACTATCTTACACAGATATATATTCTATACAATAAAAATATAATTTCCATAGATCTTACACATACATATTTTATACAACTAGTTTAACCGCACGTACCTTGTACGTGTGACGTTTGATTATCTAAAATTAAATGATTTTATCTATTGTAGAGATTTTTAATGAAGAGTAAAATTTAAATCACTTTTTAAAGATTCTTCACACTTTAATATAATAATGCAAACACAAACATATATTTTAGTGTAAGCACATATATATTTTACCACCAGAAGTTTCAAGTGGTTGATGGATCATCACTTTTGTATTTTTCATGCAGTACCTCTTTCAATTGTTGCCAGAAGCTAAGAGAGACACACTACTTTGAACCATATCTGTGGTACATTTATATTTTTCTCCTCTATTTAAAATAATTTCTTATTTTTAAAATCAAATCCTTACAAAATCATTGATTACATTCTTATTATGTACTTAAACAACAACAACAACAACAACAACAATAACAACATACCCAGTGTATTCCCACCTAGTGGGGTCTGGGGAGGGTAGAGTGTACGCAGACCATACCACTACCTCAAGAGAAGTAGAGAGACTGTTTTCGATAGACCACCAGCTTAGGACTAATTACAATATAACAAATACAAAAAGTAAGCGGATACAAACTAGTGTGGTACACAAAATAAACTAACTGTATAACAAACACAAACGATAAGTGCATAATAAACTAGTACGGGATGCAAAAAAGCCAACACCACTAACCCCAAAAACTACAGCTCCATCACTACGAACCAGAAACTCCAGACCCAAAAGAGCACTCCCCTATTACTACCACCGCACTCCCACCCCTAACCCTCTACCCTAATCCGCGTCCTCCACACCTTCGGTCATGTCCTCTGTAAGCTGTAATTGTTTCATATCATGCCTAATCACCTCCCTCTAATATTTCTTCGGTCTACCTCTAGCCCACCTAAAACCATCCATAGCCAGAGTCTCACACCTCCACACTGGAGCATCAAGGCCCTCCTCATTATACTTAAAACTTAAAACTTTTAAAAATTTGGAACTTGACAAATTTTTCTTATTCAACATTTTTATATTTCTTTCTAGATTTTTCAAATTTTCTTAAAATCAAATTTAGTTAATTTAGAATTTTTAAGCTAATAGAAAAAGTATTACTTTTCATTAATTCTGATGACTTCTATCAAATTACATTTTGTAGCATATGTATTTGTATTTTCATAGTAACAGTTTGCAAAAATATAAAATACATATTGATCATAAGGGCAGTAAAAATCATATGTATTTATATTTTTTGTAGCAACAGTTTGCAAAAATACAAAATAGAACTTGCTATACTATGTAATTATAAAGCTATTGCTATGAAACTCATAATTAAGAGGATAAGTATGTTATTTCTGAATTTTGCCTTTAGGAAAGAGCCATGAAATAAAAATGATTGACTGGCCATTCCATATCCAATGGCCCAAACGTGGGCCAATTATTATTGAGATGCATTAGCCCGTGTCATTTTCTCTTTTCAAAACACAAGAAAGAAAACAAAAGAGCTACATTATTTAAAAGGGAAAGGACAGAAACGACACTTCAAATTAAACTATTTTCATCAAAATGGTTAAGGAATTTAAATTTCACTTTCTAGCCATTTCAATTTACTGGCTTGTTTTATATCGTTTCTACACACCTTCTATATAGTTTTTATATAAATTTTATACATATAAATATCACATACGAAAATTATACAGTTTTGATACACAATTTATATAATAACTGTATTTTATAATAACTGTATTTTTTTTACACATTTTATACAACAATTATATAATTTTCATACAATTTCTATATAATTTTTTATATATATTTTACACATATACATATTTGGTAGAACTACACAATTTCTATACATATATCTTATATAGATACATATTTTATTTAACAATTATATCGTTTTTATATAATTTAATTATTATTTTTAAACAATAAAAAAATAGAATATTTGATCAGTTAAAAAATTTATAGAAAAAAAATTAAAATATTTTTAAAAGGTCTGAATCGCCCAAGTTGAATATTGTATCAGTATTATATATAGACTGTATTAGTATTGTATATGGACTATATACGAACTACTTAGGCCAAACTGACCCAAATTAGGAAATAACTATAAAGTGGAAATAATATATTCGACTGATTACTTTTTGGAAAGTTTTCAAACTTAGAGCTATTTGTTTTAAAAAGTGATATAGAGTATATTTTCCTTAATTAAACTCAAAATGCCATTGCTAAAAATTACACAAATACACAACTTATGTTTGAAATATTACAAAAATCTCAACTCACTAAACATATTACAAAAATTTCAACATATACACAGAATGTTATGTATATGTTGGCTATGTTATGTATATTAATAAGGAGAGTAAAAAAATTAAAAAAGTGAGAGAGAGTATAATTACTTTAAAAAGGTTGATATTTATGTTATTTATACTTAATATTGGGTTTAACTAGCCCAATGATACACTTATATGATATGTTATTATCCGTTTTGGGCCAAGCCCACAAAATTTTTCCCAAACTACTACTTATATATAGCTTCCCCGTCTTTTATTAGTTTGCACACCAACAACAAAGTCATCATTTTTTTTTGGAACATTTGAAGAAAAATTATTCTGTAACAAGCTTACCAGATGGAGGTTGTGGATGAGAATGCGGGTCCTGCTGTGCCCTTGGCCTGGATAATGAATGTGAACGTTGTTGTTGTGGCGGGAGGGTTTCTCTATGATGAACAACAGGAGATGTTTCTTTGCTTTTGCTATATATTCTTTTGAATGCCTTCTTTTCTTGCGACGAAAAACATGAAAAACATCCCATGGTTTTTTTATAATTTCTTAACACAAATTCTACAATCTAGAAATTCTAGTTTAGGCAATTCTCAAACCGCTACTTGCCTTCTAATTTTAATTTCAAAATCTATCAAACGTTGATATCATCGAAAAGAATGAGAGCGAGCGAGAGTGTGTAAACACCTTTATGAATTTTGTTGATGTGTGAATGTATATAAAGATAGCTATATATGGATAAAGAGAAATAAGGCTGTCTAAACAGGGAAAACCTAGATATACTGTTTGGGTAATTAGGAAGGAGCTATTTTTAGAAGGAGGGAGAAATGTTGGAAGTTAGTTATCCATTGAACTTCCCGCAAAATATGGTGGACACATTTTTGCAGGGAGAATTTGAAGGGATATTTGGTGAAAAGTGCCCAAAAGAAACAAACTTGAGAACCAATGTGGCACGGACGTAAAGTTTGATTTGTCGTGTTAATATTATTCTATTATTTTTAGCTTTCTTTCATTTGGTGGCATACTTGGTTAAAGGAGTAAGGGGTCATTTTGGTAGAATGTATAAGATTAAGGCGGAATATGGTGGTGTATTAGTAATGTTTGTATTAGTAACGTTGGTACTAGTTATATTCATATTATTTTTTATATATTGTCTGGTTTGATGTGTTAGAAATAATATTTCTTATATAATTTTCATAAAAAATTTATTAATTTACAAAAATACCCTCCTTTATCAATCAAGATGTTAATTAGAAAATGAAAATCTAACTAGATGAGAAATATGAACAACGCGACCCAACAATAACAATATCATAAAGTGTAAATAACAAAACAAAGAAAGAATATGGTGTAGAAATTTCTTTCGACAGACAGTGAACACGTGTAGAGAATACACCAACTAGCAGTTTTGCATTGATATAATTGTTGATTTTTATATAGAAAAAATTATACCCAAATTATGAATAGGAGTAGAAAAAAAATATCAATGATTAAAGGAATAGGTTGGATAGAAGTGTTAATCTATTGAAGAAAAGCAAACAATGAATGATTGATTAACCGGAAAGAAGAAGAACACGGGAGAAAAGAATTGTTGCTTTTTCATGGAAAAGAATAGAGCAAAGAGGCAGCAAAGTATGGATGAGATAGGACTTGAGGGTAATTTTGTCATTAACTAAATTAATATGGTATTGAAATCTTTTGCATTGGTAATATATAGAAAAATGGCGGTATAATTAATACCTAGTTTAATACACAATAGAGTGTATAACTAGTGTAAATATTACTTATACACAAGCTAAAAAAATGACACCAAACAAGATGTTAACAGTACACAAGTAATATATACATTATTTTTCTTAATACACTCTACCAAATATCACCTTAATGTATTGCTTGATGGGTTGTATACGTAAGAGCATAACTTTTTGATGGACCTTAAAGTTGTCTCAATAAGTCGAAGAATACACATTCCAACTAAAAGAGCCTTAAACACTTAGGGTCGTTTGGTAGGGTGTATAAGAATAATCTAAAATATGATGTGGTAGTAATCTTGTATTAGTAATACTTGTGTTAGTTATGCTTACAATAGTTATGCTTGTATTTTTTTTTTATGCAGTATTAGGTTTGATGTATTAAAAATAATATGAATTAAATAATTCTTTTAAAAAAATAAATTTACAAAAATATCCTCCACATATATATTGGAAAGGATGTGAATTTTTTCTTGAGGATTAATAGTATATTTAATCATGTTACTATATGTATAAGATCCATTGCATTGCTAATACCATGGATTTTAAAGTATTACTAATAAACACCTTAATACATAATAGAGTGTATAGCTAATGCAAGCATTAGATACATAGGGTGCAAAAGTATACCAAACAAGATATACACATTAAACTAATGTATGCATTAGTTTTCCAATACACTCTACCAAACGACCCTTAGAAATTCCTTTCCTCCTATTTTAAGTGTATCCTATAACATTCACTACTAGAAGTTAATGTATGTTGTAGGTTCCGAAAAACAGCTTTTGCTACTCCTCAAAGCACTTATTTTCTTTCAAAAGCTAGATCAAATATTTCGCTTTTTAGAAAAAATAAGTACTTTTAAAGAAAAATAAGCTTGATCAATCAGGCTAAAAAGTAATTCCATTGTGCATAACCAAAAGGAAATGTTGCACCTTGAAATATCTTTTCTTGTTGCAAAAACTTTAATGCCTCAGCAATTACATAAAGGGGCAACAAAAATGTGTCTACGAATTTCCTTTTACTGAGGTTGTGTGAAAACGCGGCTAAGACCAAGCTCTCCATCAGCTTAACCTTTTCTTCTCCAACTCGCTCTCACGTCGTACACTTCATACCACATCCAGCTGCTGCATAAACAGTAGATAGCGCAACAAAAGCAGTAGAAATCTGTATCTCCTTTTCCATCATTTTTTCTGCTACCTTCTTTCCAATTTCTACAATTTCATACAACTGACAGGCCCCTAGAAGTGCAGCCCAAATGGCACCAGTAGAGCACCCATCACTTAGATGGTTATCTTCGATTCCCTCCACCAAATGCCATGCTTCCCCAAGCCTTCCATTACGCCCCAATAAATCAATTACACATGTATAACGTTTTCTTTGGGGGTCAAACCATATCGCTTCCTCATTTGCGTAAAATATTGCATTCCATCATCTACCAAACGATAATGACTGCAAGCAGTTAATACTGCAGTAAATGTCACTTCATTGGGATTAATTCCCATGTTTACCATTCGCTGAAAAAGTTTTAAGGACTTGGAAGGCAAATCCATGAACAACAAATCCCATGGTTGCAGAACTCCACAACAACAACAAACCTAGTGTATTCCCACATAGCGGGTTCTGGGAGGGTAAAATATACGCAGTCTATACCACTACCCCCGAAGAAGTAGAGATGTTGTTTCTGATAGATCCCCGGCTCAAAACAAAGGACAGTAAATAAAGTCGTAATAAAACATGAAACAAGATGGAATAACATAAATAAGACACTCACAAAGTAATATTATACACTAACAAACCAAAGGCACCCACCACACCCAAATCCTCCTAACTAGAAGCTCCAACCTATGTACACAACCCTAAGACTACTAGCTCGGTGATAACGGAACCAACCCCCAATACAGAGATAAGACACAAACACAAAAGAAACCGAGAACTCAACAAGAACACTCTCTCGGCAGTAGCAAAAACACAAGAGGACCGAGAACACCAAGGGGATCACAAGGTGTATTTTTACACCAAAACAGTAGCGATAACACGTGATGAACACAATATAATAAGAACAGCAACAAGAGATAACAATAACCCACGGTTTTCACTAGAACAAAAACAAACAATTACAAGAATGAAAGGGATAGGAAGTGAGACATCAACTCTCACAAGAACTAAGAACCTAAGTGTATGTGACACACTAAGACCCTTAATACTTGTAATAGGCAACACCAACACTCTTACAATGACACAAAAGGGCGTGAACCACTCAAGCGCCAAGGTTTCTAACAATGTTTGGCAATACTAGCGATTCCACCCTAGCATCACCCTCTTTTCGGATTTGGTGGCTTTTCTAAGCACTAAACTAAGGTGGTAAACTCCTCACACTAGAGAGAGTTTGGTTCAAGTGTTACAACTTTCAATATCAATAAACAACTAAAGAAATAAAAACCTAATACTAGCCTATTTATAGACTTATTACAACATAAGTGAAATGTCCAAAAAGCCCTTAATGAAGGGAAGACAAAAGGCGTCTATGGAGTGTAGTCCAAGTGTAGTGTATGGACAGTTTTTGGTGCATAATTAAGTCCTCTTTGTCTCTTCAATTGCACACACCAAGTCTCGAGTCCAACGCGTACTCTCATAAGCCCATATCCGTGATTATTCTTGTATCACCCGGCTACACCAAAGCATTCCTAACTACTGGCTACGACTCACCCACACGCACTATCCCTCTAACCTAATTCACATTCTCCATACCTTCCTATCTAGGGTCATGTTCTCAGTAAGCTGTAATTGCTCTATGTCACGTCTAATCACCTCTCTCTTAGTATTTCTTCGGTCTACCTTTACCTTGCCTGACACCATCCAAAGCTAACCCCTCACATCTACGAACTGGGGCATCTATGCCCCTCCTCATCATATGCTCAAACTATCTCAACCTTATTTCCCGCATCTTGTCCTCTACCGAAGTCACTCCCACCTTCTCTCGAATAGTCTCATTCCTAACTCTATCTCCCCTAGTAAGAACCACATATCCAACGTAACATCCTCATTTCTACCAACTTTAACTTTTGAATATGAGAGTTCTTGATAGCAAACAATCCGCTCCATATAACATGGCCGAATGGACTGCCACTCTGTAGAATTTACCTTTAAGCTTGGGAGATATCTTATCACACAAAACTCCTACCTCAATACCTTCCTATCTACAAGCGAGCCTTCATTTCATCCATCCTACCCCAATACGGTGAGAGACATCCTCGTCAATCTCTTCATTCCTTTGAATCATAGACCCAAGATACTTAAAACTATCCCTCTTACAAACAACCTGGGAATCCATCCTCACCACCACCTCGTTCTCCTGCCTCAAGACATTAAACTTGCATTTCATGTACTCCATCTTGCTCCTACTTAACCAGAACCCTTTAGACTCCAAGGTTTGTCTCCAGACCTCTAATTTATCATTCACCCCACCCTCTCTCTCCTCCCGCGTCTCATCAATCAAAAACTACACCATCCATAAATAGCATACACCAAGGCACCTCTCCTTGAATACGCTGCGTCAACACGATTGCAGAAGTCTATGAAACAATATTTTTCTCTTTCATTGCATCAAAAGGTCAGAGTGTGTAACACAAGTAACCTGATTATAAATACATGTCAACTAAAGTTGTACCAACAGCCATATTGCCATCTGCATCTCATAACGCTCTAATGATTTTTGCATGTATTTACTTTCCTTTGTCCAAATCTGTTAGATGGGAACATGCTTCAAGAGCCACTATAAAAGTCAAGCAGTTTCCTTCTATCCTAGATCCTTCTTCTCCAGAATACATCTTAGCCAATAAATTTAAGCCTTCTTCGGGTAAGTCCTTTTGCACATACCCTGTCATCATGCTAGTCCACGAAATAATAGTTTTCTCGGGCATATCCTCAAAAAAAACCTTCGCATCTTCAATGAGTCCATTGTTAATATAACCAGACAACATTGAATTCCACATTGGAACATGTCGTTCAGGTAGCCAACTTTCAAAAACTTTTTGCGCTCTACCAATATCACTACACTTGTTGTACATGTCTATGAGTGTACTTCCAATAATCGTTCTGCTCTATTTTAATAAACAAGTAGTGTTATATGAATCCACCAAAGTGATAATGAGGCCATGGAAATGCTTCCCAGCATCAAGCAAATGCAACTTGTCACAAGTAGATAACAAAGGCACGAAAATAGTTTGATCCGTAACTAAAATTTCAACAGCATTCTCCATACACAAAATGTACTCAAAGCATCAACATACATATGATTAAATACATAACCCCGTATCTTTACATGCTTGAAAACAAGGAGACTCTCTGATCCGACAAAAACTTTCTCTACTACAATAGAAATACATGTTCGCAAGTGAATTTCTACAACTTGACTCTAACCCACTAACAAATGCATAACCATGAACTTGCATGCCCAAAAGTAAATCTTGCACATAGCCACAGACAGATAAAATGGTGGCAACGCTGTACTCATCAGGTACGTAGATTTCTCTGCATTTCATTCAATAAAATAACTCTAACCCTTGACATTCCTATCCATTCTGAACATATCTAGAAATAACAGCATTCCAAGTCACCAAATTTCTACTTGGCATTTCATCAAACAGCATCCGAGTACATTTCATGACCCCACATTTCGAATACAAATCCAAAAAGGAAGTCTCAACAATGATATTTCTCGGCAGAAATCCAGATTTTATGATGTGGGCATGCAAGTTTTGTCCCAAATTGAGGTGCTGTGGAGTGAAAGCAATGGCGCGAGCAATAGTTGTGAAGACAAACTGATTAGGCCGAACATCAGGGTTGGATTAAAATTATTGAAGCATGCGGGAGAAGAGGTGAACGATATTGTGGGGTTGATTGGAGCGAGAATAGGCTGAGATGAGAGAAGTCCATAAGGGTGTGTCTTTGATAGGCAATTGGACGAACACCTTGTGGGCAATGCTAAGGGAGTTGGAGGAAACATAACCAGCAATGAGATTAATAGCGTGAACAGGAGAAGTGTCACGACCGAGCTTGATAAACAAAGCAAGTTTACTCATTCATGCGTGCGTCTTCAAATATGGAAGTATTTGGCAATTTGGGAACTCAGAGCGATACACCAAGGGAATGGATATTTGCCAATCCAAATTCTCATGTCTATGTTGGATGTATGGATGTATGGCTTAATAACAAACAACGAGAAACTCTTTTCTTGATCTCGTCCAACTCTAGCGAGAGATTTCCAAGTAAGAACCCCACAAGATCATGTATGGTTGGATGATTTTGTTTTAGGCCAAACAAATAAATCAGCTACAAAGTACAAACAAACATGCCATTTTGACACATTTTTACATCAGTCCTGTTGTGTGGGGTGCATTGTTTAAAGGGCCAACTCATTTTAAATCGTCATAGCGGATACACCAATAATTTTATTTATTTTTCCATGATCTTTTTGCAGCCATGAAGTCGCTGGAATCTCTTTTCGCCCGAGTTTTATGAACATATATAAGCCTCAATTTTGAAATTGTTGTTTTTTCAAAAGGAAATTTGCACAAAAGTGAACATTTTATTTATGTTTTTTTTTTTGTTGGTTTCCAAGACAGTCGGCAGTCGTGAGACTAATCCTCTGTTTCACTGTCAGTGCACTAGGCAGTAGGAGATCTAACCCCCGACCTCTTATTTAAGGGACATGTCGCTAAACCATCATGCCAACTCTAGTGGTTATCATTTTATCTATGTTTCTACCAGCAAATTCAATATTTACAATGAGTTCCGACCCTTTTTGCAGCTATGGCGTTGTCGGAGTCTCTTCTGCTTGAGCTTTATTGACATATCTTAGCCTTAATTTTTTAGAAAATTAAAAATTAATTAACAAAAGAAAACATGGTACTAACTTTTTTTTAGATATATTTTTAGATAATTTTTTATTTTCTTCACTTTTTAGATTATATTGTTAGAAGTGATATGGAAAAAACATTTAAATAAATTATTCTCTAAGAGAAACAAGGGGGTTTGGGAGTACATTAAAAGAGTTTGAGTTTGAAAAAATGGTGGAAGATAGTGGGATGAAAAAATAGAGGAAAAGATGATAAAATTAAATTAAAATGGACTAAAATAAGACTGTCATGCACCTAAAAGTGAATACTCACTTTGTCATGTCAGCGAAAGGCGTCAAAGTGACATAGTTTGTGGCTACTTTAGGTCCTTAAAATGAACAACATCCATTTTAGGTGTCAAAGCAAAATATCGTGTCAAGTTAAGGGGCTTATCAACGTGTTTATAATGTATCATATTTTATCGTATTATATTGTTTCATATTATATTATTTTAATAAATAAAATATTTGAATAGACTGTATCATCAAGTTATTACATAATCTTAGCATTAATAATTTAAGAGAAAAACATAAAATTTTTCAACTCTTGCCCTCTAAACTTATTTAACACTTCACCTACAATTATTTATCCCTAACTTTTTTTTGAAGCCGATAAGTACCATTTTAAAAATATAATACCAGTCCTACAATGAAATGTTTATTACATTCGTGCCACATCTCTATTACATCAGAGCGACATACAATTTTTTTTTAATTTTTTTATTAAATATGTTTTATTTCTATCTCTAATTTCTAATATATTAAAAATGTGAAGGGCCTAAAACAATACTGTTTGAACTCTTTGTCTATCACTAAAAATCTCTGCTTTAAATAAACTCATTTTTTCATTATTTTTCGAATATTTAATAGTTAAAAGTTCATTAAATATTTATAGTAAATCTTTCCTTATTAAAATTTAAAGATAACTAATTCTATTTTTTCTAATATTTTATAGTTAAAAACTAATTAATCATATATGACAGTTTTTAAAAAAATATTCATGTGTCATGCTTCTCCTTTTCTTGAATTATATATATACTAGATGTGGAAGCCCGTGTAAGCACGGGCCCAACGATATTGCAAGGGAGACGTTGCATAGTAAAACAATTAACATGGAAGTTTTGTATATCAAGGTGTGATTGTTACATCAAAGCGTAAAAGCAAGATATTAACATATAGATTTTATACGTTAAAGTGTGATTATTATATAAAAACACAAAAACTTTGTTTATGCAGCCTGACTGTGTGATGCTGATATAGCCAACCAAAATTCCTTTGTACATGTCATACCATGTGACGAAGCTGGTAAAGGCCACCAAAATGTAGTTGTAGTGAGCTGTGACAGAAAGTTCAAAGAATAAGAGGAGGAAGATCACTGTAGTTAGTTGAATGTATCGAGCATATATATAGATAATTTAATAAAAGGAGAGGATGAATGTTGTACTTACCTGCTGAGATTGACATACTGCAAATGCTGGATACAAAATGTATTTTTTCAGCAACTATACATATTTTTAAAAAATTTCACGTGGGTAGAATAATTGAAAGTAGTTGTTCAAATTTTCTGTAATGTACATGTTATTTAAAACATTTAACTGATCCGAATACAATTGACAAGCACAGAAAAATTACAGATACATATAATTAAGCAATATAACAGTAACCCCATAGTGGATAATCATATTTTAGGTTAAGAACCTCAAGATATCGAAAGGGTTGACCAAAAAATATATAAAGATTAAAACTTTTGCACAATAGTAAAGAATTTGCATGCAGTAAGTGACGCTATTGCAGGTTCAAAACCTTTCTGAAACTAAAAGGGGTCGCAGATATATAGCTGAAGATTGAAAGTTTAGCATGCTAATTACAAAGCGAGAATATTCCATAATTATTCAACAATTTGCATGCCCCAGTTGATCAAATTCAAGTTCAAACTTCTTCACAATAACCCCTAATAAAAATGAGAAGGGGTTATATAATTATAGCTAGCAAACAAAGCCTAAAGAAACTTGTTAACTAAGGAATATGTTGTAAATATGCTTCAATAAAAGATTGAAACAATGACAGTTATATATACTAATAAGATAAGTTTTTTTTTTCTGTTTTGTGTTAGCAAGTATGTAAGTATATGTTATGTGGTGTTCTTGCAATGAACATATTTAATCCAATTAGTATCAACCCCGTCATAATTATCCCTCCTAATATCAACGCGATCAACCCAAATCTTCAAAGTACAAATTCATAAACGGAGGAATTTAGATATACAACACAAGGTAGGCATAATTAAGTCACATAATAGCTAGCCCACAGTAGTAAATTCAATTTTGAAAGTATTGGTACCTTCAATTTTTTTTCACTGGGGTGTGTGGATCGATTTTCTGCCTCTTACCTGGCTTCTCGGTAGAAAGTGAGATTTCAGTGAAGGAGGTGATAGTCAGCGTACCAGTTTTTTGATTAGGAAATCTGAATAATGGCTTTTGTAGCTGGAGCTTAAATAATTTATGAGCGAGTAGCTGATTTATGTGGAAAATACATAGCAGTTGTTGCTAAGTAGAAAAGGAAAAAGACACCATAATAAATATAAATTTGTCTAATATTAGGGGTTTTATTTACTGAGAGAACTAAATTTTAAGGAAATGAGTTTTTCCTGTTGTTAATTGTATGTGTACCTGGACAGATATTTGTTCGGCGGTTAAGGAAAATGTTCTTTCACCAGAGTTTCTGAGATCATTACCATAATTGTATCGCTAGCATCCATGATGTTAACCTCAAAGTGGCACCTGTGATTAACAGAGAAGCGTAAATGAAGTGAATCAGTGCGAAAATATTCAGTAGGAGTTTAAAACAGAGAATAGAATATTTAGTACTCCTAGAAATAAAGTGCAGAAGTTGTCGATCTATTTTCAGTTTGTATGTGATAACGCTCAATCTACAGCTCTTGTGAGTGTAAAGCGGTTGTTAGCAAATATAGAACCCAACCTGGGTTGGGTGTCGATCCCACAGGGAATAGCTTGGCCAACAAGTAAGTAAAATTACTAAACTTTTGGTGCAAGTCTCGTAAGAAGGGGGGATTCTTGTCGTGCAAGTAATGTAAACAAAAACTGAAAATAATAAAGTAAAGAGAGAGAGATTGTTACGTGAGTTGTAAACAATGAGAATTGAAGCGTTGGGGTTATGTCCACCTTCTGAGGTATACGTCTCTATTGGCTATGAGTGCGTAGAATTGTGACATGCATGTGCTTATAGAGAATTGTATTCTATGGTAAATCCAAGCGTCTCTCGACCTCAACAAGGACTATTTCACTTTAACTCTCTCAAGCTTAAAGCGTGTCTAACGGTACGAATTCTCCAAGAGGTTAGTCCAGTTACGGCACTAGCTTTTTAATAGGAAAGGGTGTCCTACTACCTTGACATTATCTCTTTTCCAGACAAATAACCTTTCTCTCGAACAAGTTAAATGTTAGACTGGCGTATTCTTGCGCTTGCAACCGCAAAGAATGTAGATTAAGATGAAGAGAATAATGATATAAGCAATATATGTGTCACGGACTCACAAACTCACAGCAATAGATAGTATCTCATTCGGCTTCCATAACCCCAACAGAGAGGTTTAGTTACCCATGAATGCGAAGGAGATCACGATTGACATTGTTATTATACCACAAGATTGAGTAATGGCGTGTAGATCAAGTGATAGGCGTGAGGCGTGATTCCTTAGCAAGTAACGATTCTCTTGTTGTGGAATAGATGAATAGAAGATTAGAATTGATGAAAAGATTAGAAGAGTTGTAGAATTGTTGTGGTGGAAGAAGAGAGGGATGGAAGAAGATTAATTGTTGAATGAATTGCGGAATGAATAAAAATCTCTAGCATGATAGGGTATTTATAATACCCATATCCTAGTCCTACTAAGCTAATGAAATAAATAACCAAATCCTACTAAACTAATGAAATACTTAACCCAAATGTACTAGGTTAATGTAACATTATCATAATCCAAATAAACTAATGAAATACATAACCCAATTGTACTAGGTTAATGTATCATTGTCCAAATCCAGCTATGTGTCTGTAAGTCCTCAAAGTCTTCAGAAATGCTGTTTTAGCCCGGAACAGATTTTCAATGCAGCAGTTTTGGTCCTTAGGCGTGTAAACTCCCTTTCCTTTCTTCGTGAGCTTTCTTTTGCATCAAGTAAGCCATAAAATGTTGTATTTTGCATCATTTATACCTGAAACTTTACTAATCATGTTCGTTAGCTCATTTATAGGAAAAAGGACTAAAAGTGCATGAAATATATAATTTGTTCTCAAAACTAGGCTAAAATATGGGCAAAATATATTGATATAGGCGCGTAAATTCGCCTATCATCAACACCCCACACTTGAAGCTTTGTTTGTCCTCGAACAAAATATCATGTCCTTCTAAACATCAACTTAGGGTTTTACAGCAACAACACAAAACATTCTTCAAGACAAGCACAACAATTATCAACAAAGAGTAGCTTTCTGATTATAAGTAGAAACAATTTAACCTCAAGCATAGACTCGTGATGGTGATCAACTCGCATGCAAACGTTAAGGTGCATAGAATCATATACAACTATCCAAGACTCATCAACCATGTGTGTCTCACAATATAGTACCCATAATCACTCACAAGTATAGCATATTTTTCAAACATGGGTATCAAAATATCCTTGCTCTCACTCTCACAAAGAATTCATATGTAGCAACTGATGACCATAGGCTTGCCCTTAGTGTAGTACTCCACTAAATGTCGGAATGTTAAGATTAGGATCAAGTAGGTCTTTTGATGGTTGTAATGTAGGCTAAGGGACGGGTAGGACTATTTTGGCCAGGAATAGTGACTAAGATCCTAAGCGCTTTAATACATCACATTATATCATTGACACTTTTTTCTTTCAACCTTTCTTTTTTTTTTTCTACCACCCTTGTCTCCTTTTTTGTTTTTCAATTTTAAGCATAACTCACTTTTCAGCTTTCTTTTCCTTTTTCTTTTCACAACATACCTCTTATGATAGCACTTTCTTTTTCATAACATATTCAAGCACCATTACAATTTATAGCATCATACTCACCCAATTTCCTCTTATGTTGTCACATGACTTTTTCACTTTAAAGCACTTCGGAATTTGGATCAACTACGGTCTTGAAAAAAATGGATTAGGCTTACATACAAGGTTGTCAAAGAAATAGGCTAAAGGCTCAAAAGGGTTTAACTAGGATGATTTACATGGGTAGGTAAAACTGAAGGTAAACATGTATAGGTTGCCAAAGAAATGCCTAAATCATATCCTAAACTTACACTCCTTATTTTCGCTTTGCATACATACCAGGAAAGTTCTAGCATCAGCCACAGGCATAGAATATACTATTATCTCACACACACAAGGCACATGGTCGACTTGATTGGAAGTAATATAGACTCTCGACCCAACAAGTGAAGGAATTGAATCACACAATATCACATAATGAGTCATAACTAGAGCCTAAACGTCTTAATAGTCATAATTTTAGCACATACTCTTGTTATAATCTCATGCTGCCTATCAAAATAATTTCATGCGAAGCTAGAAAAAATTTGACTCCTAAAAAAACAAAATGAAACAAAAATGAAACAAAAGCAAACAAACATAGATGCGAATAGAGAAGTATAGCATGCAATACCACCACCCCACACTTAGTCGGGACACTGTCCTCAGTGGAAAATAAATACGAGGGACCTGGTCAGTCGGACTCCTCCTCTATGTCTGGGGTCCTACCCCTTTCATCGGAATCATAATCAGAGTCGTCATCCTCAGAAGTTCCTCATAAGTATCTCACTTAATTCCAAGTGTGAGTTGAGGTGTTTGCAGCGAGGAGGGTTCTCCTTGCTCCTTGCGGCTTCTTTTCTTGCTCTTTTAGGAAGTGGTAGCCTTTTCTTTGCCTTGTCTTGCTTTGGGTGCCATTGTACCTGAGACTTGAAATAGTGTTAATGGTAGCACAATCTCAATGGATACAATCTGTACATAAGCAGTAGGGGTACCACCCCACACTTAGTTTTGTTAACACAAATCAGTGAAGTGAAAGTGGTCGATTACTCAGATTTCGTCGACATACGTTTTAGGATTGTATTTCGACAAGAAAGTCAGCAATGCATCACTTACTTGCAGCCATTGGACTACTTTCATGGTAGATATAGCAACACTACTACATAGGGGTTACCACATGGAATAGTTATTCTTACAACAATCACAACCTCTTATGTCGGTAGGCACTATAAGTCTTATCCCGATGGCCGGGATAGTCTAACATGTAAGTATCCAAACAACAATCTTAAGCACTATTCATAGCCATAGTAATTCCGCAAATAGTATAACAATGCTATTAAAACCAATTTCAAGTCGGAAACAAGTCAAGATTTTCCTACGTACATGTTCACTCACATGATTTTGTATCAACAATCCAAACACATGAACATCACCAATAATCTTTCAAGATGTAGCAATTCATGATAGACATAGCAACGTAGTACTTACGAGAAATAGATGAAGAATAAGAGAGTACTTACTTGCTTGAAGCTTTTTGGAGATGGTTTTGTGATTTGGAAGAGCAAGAAAGAAAATTTTGAGAGGATTTGGATGAATATGCGGCACCTTTAGGTCACTTTGCAATGTGCTTATGTTTCAAGGCTAAGTCCCCTTTATATAGGAAAAGAATGGGTCGGGTTTTGACCCATTTACAAACGGTTTTGGAGATAAAAATAGCCTATATGCGGCGCATAATGCTCGGCATTCAATGACATATGCGGCGCATTGTCTATAGCATAATGGGACATATGCGCCGCATAGTCTATGGCATTTGTAGACATATGCGCCGCATAGTCTATGGCATATGAGATACTGAGACCAAATGCCATAGCATAGGCGGCGCATAGTCAAAAGCACACTTCGGAATAGGCGGCGCATAGTGTATAGCACACTAGATTCCGAGACCTTAGGCTATAGGATAGGTTGTGCATCATTCGTGGCCTAGTTTTACCAAGGTCTAGCCTTTCTCGATGCCTATTTTGGTGTGAGAAATGCTCAATCCATAGCCTTATGCATCACCATTCCTAACTTACCAACTTTACCATACAATGCGTCCAAATCGTCAATTGAAATCAATCTCCTCGTTGAATACTTCTTGCACCTATTTTTGCTCAAAACAAATGAAAATGATTAGTACGATGGGTTGCTTCCCACCAAGCGCCTTAGTTTTGGTCGTGGCACGACTCTTATTTTTGGATTTTTCATTTAGCAAAACAAAACAAGTACTAGAATGAAAGGAAAAACGATAAACAATAAATGAAAAAATGATGGGTTGCCTCCCATCTAGCGCCTTATTTATTGTCGTGGCTCGACATAGTAATCTCGAGTACTTAGACTTCGTCGAGATAAGTGATGGATTATTTTCTAAAAGGATTTAGATGACAATGAGGCTTACCTGTGGGCATGCGATCTTCTTCAAGATGGCTCTTACATTTTCCCGGAGAATCTCCAATTATATCATCAATAGTCCAACCCATAGCTCTCTTGTATCTCTTCAGAGAAGAGATGAGAGCTTCTACGTGCTGTTCACTTAAATTATCTGTACTCTCCGAAAGTATATTTCTACTTTCCAAGAACACATACCTTAGATAATCGGGGAGCTCTTGCGATTCTAGCATTGATGGCTCGTCAATGGGAGTCTTTGCTGTTGGTTGATTCTTGAGATCACAATCCGGTTGCTTAGGAGTATAAGACTCTATTTCTGTTAGATCACCCATAAGTTCTTCATAATCTTCATTATCCTCATGCTCAACATTCAGTGGCGCAGCAGTCAATGGCTCAATAATAGGCTGTTTCTCTATAGATAATGCTTTCATATCCTCTTGATGAACATCAGCTACAGATAACTCATTCAAATCGCTGGGCTGCTTCATGGCTTTGCATATATCAAACCGTACTACTTCGTCATTAATTCAAAATAAAAGCTCATTATCTTTCATGTCAATAAGCACACTTTCGGTTGCAAGGAAAGGACGTCCCAAGATTATGGGAACTTCAGAATCCTCCTTACAATCCAGAATAACGAAGTCGGCAGGAAAGATGAATGACGAAACCTTCACCAACACATCATTCAAGATACCCACAGGTCGTTTTACCGACCTATCAGCCATCACGAGCCTCATATTGGTTGGTGTAGGGTCTCCCAACCCCAACTTTCTGTAGATAGATAGTGGCATCAAATTGATACTAGCTCCCAAATTGCACAATGCCGTAGCAAAATCCAACGATCCAATTGTGCAAGGAATAGTGAAAGCTCCAGGATCTGCCTTCTTTTGAACTAATGACCTTGTAGCGATTGCACTACAATGATGAACATTATCCGCCAACTCATAACTTGCTGCCCGCTTCTTTGTCAAGAGATCCTTCATAAATTTCGCATACCCAGGCATTTTTTCAAGTGCCTCCACCAATGGAACATTAATGGTGAGCTGCTTTAACATAGTCATGAATTTGCTGAACTTTGTGTCATCTGCCACCTTCCTCAATCTTTGGGGAAAAGGTGGTGGTGGGTATGGAAGTGTTCTCTCCACGGTTTTCTTCTCCTCTTGCTTCCATTTTTCCACTTTTTCGGGTTGCACCGTGCTGGATGTGGCGTCCTTGACGTCAGGAGTGGGTGCTGCGGCATCTTCTCCTTTTGTGTTGTCATCCATGTCCACAACTTCGTCAACCACTTGCTTGCCTTTTGCTGAAGTTTCCAGCACCTTACCACTTCTGGTAGTGATGACCATGCATGACCTATCATTCTTTGGGGTTTGCACAGTATCGCTAGGTAAAGTGCCGGCCTTTCTTTGGTTGAGTGCTGCTGAAAGTTGATTGAATTGCTGCTCTAGTTGTCTAATTGAAGTGGAATGTGAATCTACTAATTGTTTCATGGCGGACAAATCATTAATTACCTCTATTACTTCCGCGCTCGTTGCTTTCACACCTTTCAATAATTTAGCCATCATGTCCTCCATACTTCCAGAATTAGATGTGGTGGTGTCACGTCTTCCAGGGGGAACGTACAAACCACTCTTTTCACTCTTATTCTTCCAACTACCTTGGTCTTTGTCTCCAGATTTATCATAATAGTTCCGACCTTGGTTTCCTTGGGTATTCCCTCGGAAACCCCGGTGATTGTTCAAGTAGTTGGCCTCCTCTTCCGAATTAGATTCGTCTCTTCCTTTTGACGCAATAGCTTTCACTTTTTCAGTCTTCCCCAATAGATGCTTTGTAAGAAGATCCATTTGGGTTTTTATGTGCGCTATATCTTGATCACGTTCTTCTTCTCTTCTTCGTTGGTCTGCAGTCATGCCAATAGATAAAGTGGGGCTTGGTACCTCAGAATCCCTGGTATGCCAAGCTCTACTTTGTTTCATCATACGATCTAGCATATTGCTTGCTTGACCAAAGGTGAGATCCATGAAAGATCCTCCAGCTGTGTTGTCCACCACTGGTTTAGTTATTGAATTCAAGGCTCTATATAAGATCTCCATTAGGTGAACATTAGTCATGTGATGGTTTGGGCATCTTGCTAGCTTTGTCTTGAACCTCTCCCATGTTTCATAAAGAGCTTTAGTGGGAAGCTGACGAAAATTGCTGATTTTATCTCGCAGTTGTGCTCTTTTGGATGCGGAAAGAATCTTTCTAGGAAAGCGTCTCTCAATTGCCTCCAATTTGTAATTGAATCAGGAGTCAGCCCATTCAACCATAGAGTTGCCTCCCCAGATAGAGACAATGGAAATAGACGTAATCGAATTACATTCTGACCAACACCAGGATTGTCAAACGACTTGCATGTAGAAATAAAGTTGATGAGATGCATATTCGGATCGTCGCCTGCTAGTCCACCAAATAATCCCTTGAGTTGCAATAACTGAATCATGGTGCTTGTGATGTTGAACTTGGCTCCGGGCGCTAATGGTGGTGGAATTATAGCTCCAGTGGCTCCGGCACCATCAAGATCATCATCATCATCGTCGAAAGCTGGCTGCAAAGGTTGGCGATCATACCTATACCGAGCTTGTCGACCTCTTCTGTTGGCAGGTGTTGTAGTTTCAGCAACATGCCTTGGGTTTATCAACTCGTCATCACCTAAATCTTCATCGACAGGATTTGTTGCTCGCCTAGGATTATCAATGTTTTGTTGTTGGACTTGAGCAGCGGCAAGAGCAGTTAATCTTGCTTGCTCGTGTTGAGCAGCCATCCTGTCGATTTCAGCTTGTGCCTCCAGTGATGCACTGAATAAACCTAAAAAACAAAAACAACAACTAAAAGTAAAAGTACGAGAATCTTTGACCAAAGGGTCTAGTAATTATCACGATCTTGATTGACACTCGTATTCCCCGGCAACGGCGCCAATTTTTGATAACTCTCAATCTACAGCTCTTGTGAGTGTAAAACGGTCGTTAGGAAATATAGAACCCAACCTGGGTTGGGTGTCGATCCCACAGGGAATAGCTTGGACAACAAGTAAGTAAAATTACTAAACTTTTGGTGCAAGTCTCGTAAGAAGGGGGGATTCTTGTCGTGCAAGTAATGTAAACAAAAGCTGAAAATAATAAAGTAAAGAGAGAGAGATTATTATGTGAGTTGTAAACAATGAGAATTGAAGCGTTGGGGTTATGTCCACCTTCTGAGGTATACGTCTCTATTGGCTATGAGTGCGTAGAATTGTGACATGCATGTGCTTATAGAGAATTGTATTCTATGGTAAATCCAAGCGTCTCTCGACCTCAACAAGGACTATTTCACTTTAACTCTCTCGAGCTTAAAGCGTGTCTAACGGTACGAATTCTCCAAGAGATTAGTCCAGTTACGACACTAGATTTTTAATAGGAAAGGGTGTCCTACTACCTTGACATTATCTCTTTTCCAGACAAATAACCTTTCTCTCGAACAAGTTAAATGTTAGACTGGCGTATTCTTGCGTTTGTAACCGCAAAGAATGTAGATTAAGATGAAGAGAATAATGATATAAGCAATATACGTGTCACGAACTCACAAACTCACAGCAATAGATAGTATCTCATTCGGCTTCCATAACCCCAACAGAGAGGTTTAGTTACCCATGAATGCGAAGGAGATCACGATTGACATTGTTATTACACCACAAGATTGAGTAATGGCGTGTAGATCAAGTGATAGGCGTGAGGCGTGATTCCTTTGCAAGTAACGATTCTCTTGTTGTGGAATAGATGAATAGAAGATAAGAATTGATGAAAAGATTAGAAGAGTTGTAGAATTGTTGTGGTGGAAGAAGAGAGGGATGAAAGAAGATTAATTGTTGAATGAATTGCGGAATGAATAAAAATCTCTAGCATGATAGGGTATTTATAATACCCATATCCTAGTCCTACTAAGCTAATGAAATAAATAACCAAATCCTACTAAACTAATGAAATACTTAACCCAAATGTACTAGGTTAATTTAACATTATCATAATCCAAATAAACTAATGAAATACATAACTCAATTGTACTAGGTTAATGTATCATTGTCCAAATCCAGCTATGTGTCTGTAAGTCCCCAAAGTCTTCAGAAATATTGTTTTAGCCCGGGACAGATTTTCCATGCAGCAGTTTTGGTCCTTAGGCGTGTAAACTCCCTTTCCTTTCTTCGTGAGCTTTCTTTTGCGTCAAGTAAGCCATAAAATGCTGTATTTTGCATCATTTATACCTGAAACTTTACTAATCATGTTCGTTAGCTCATTTATAGGAAAAAGGACTAAAAGTGCATGAAATATATAATTTGTTCTCAAAACTAGGCTAAAATATGGGCAAAAGATATTGATATAGGCGCGTAAATTCGCCTATCATCAGCATGTACTTGACTCAGGGAAACGTAAACACATATTGTAAGAGAACAAAATAAAGGTCACATCAAAAGTTAACCTTAAAACATATAAGTCCTAAATAACGGTATTACACCATAGTTCAACCCAAAGACTTACTTGCCTGAACTTGTTAAAGTTGCTTTTGACTTGGTGAAAAGAAACTTTAAATTGTCTATATTTAAAATTTATTATACTCAATACACTGAGTTTATAGGAACTTAGTTGTTAGTGTTTCAACATAAAATATCATTTGACTGGAAACCTTAGCAGTGTATTATGATCCTAACTACCAGGCATTTTTAATACTTGCAGTGGCATTTGAGCTAATACATAATCTAGGTAAAGTCTTTAATGTATTTGCCTTCTCTATAAAGGCGTATGTAATGCCTTCCACTGATAACTAACATTTCAAGTGTAGCTCAAGGATCTTATAGTGCATCTGCATCAAACGATCTAGTGTCTCTTTGCTCTAAATGACACTCTGGTATCCTAGACAAAATCATGAAAGTTTCTAGAATTGACTATATTTTAAGACGCGGATCAAAACGTACAATAGAGCGAATATCTTAGTAGCTCAGTTGGTTGCATTCTTCACGTCCAAAATTCCATAACCCTGAGGACATGTATTGCTTATACTAATCTTCTATAATTTCTAGATTAATATTGTGTTAGGGTGTATTGTTTTTCCTCTGTTTCTTCGCTATTCTTATTCCGTTTAACTTAGTTTCTCTTATAATTTCTTTATCCCTTTTATTATGTCTTTTCTCTATTTGATCACTATGTTTTCATCTATTACTATTAGTAATGGACACTCTAAGAAATCTGAATAAACCTGCAGATCCTGATGGATTAAATATAGTGTGAGATACATACATAGGAGAAGAAGCAGCTTAGCGACGAACAGAAAAATTAGATTGAAATGTCATTTTGCCTTTTCATTTCGTCGACATAAACAGGTTGTGTCTGGAAACTATTCTGCTGCCACTATTCCAAAACATAATCACATCAATCTTTTTTGCGGAACTATAGCATGTGTTTAAATTTTACCTCTATCTTGTTGAGATAAAGAGGTCGTTGTCAAAAAAGTGCAAAGCTGCACTTCTTTGAGATCAGCAAAAAAAAATTTAGAAATGCCAAAAACAGGACAACCACAGACTTTTTGAAGGTTTACCGCAGATGGCAAGGAAAAGAAAGTTCATAATAGAGTGTCTATATGATATCGGAGTTGTAATAGTTACCTGGGAACCAATTGTCGTAAGCAGGAAAAAGTTCCCACAACCACGAATTCTTTTATTACCAAAATAGAGGCAGTAAAGGTTGGCTTTATGAATTTCCCTATTCATTCTTTAGCTTTTTTTTATAAAGTCGGTGTCTAGAGCATCTTCTGTACAGCTCGACTAAATTCAAGGGACACTTTTCGGCTTCCCACCAACATTAGATATTATGTAACTCTCTCAAATGTAATATTCTCTAATACGATATCAAGTTTATCAGTGTAAGAGTCAAAAATTGAAGGGGGCTCTAAGACAACGGTAAAGTTATCTACGCGATAGATGGTCTTTCATAAAATAGTTGGTCATTTTCTTAGGTGTAGAGAAGCGAGGCTAAGACAGAAATCTCAGTTAGGTAATTGGTGTCAACCAAAGCACCTGAACAATATGGAATACAATAAGAAAACAAATACTTAGCTGAAACTACCAGATAAATAAAAGCTGAGGAAGGTGTTAGGAATGAGACATTAGCAATGGTATGAAAGATTAGTAACTCATAAAAATTATAATGTTATCCTTTTCCCTCGGAAAAGTGCTAAGATGCCTTTCTTTGAGATCAGCAGAAAGAAAATTCAAAAATCTCCAAAATAGGACAGTAGACGCACTTGTTCAAGGTTTAGAATATGGTAGCTGTAATAGTTACCTGGGAACCAATTGTCATTATGAAACATCGAACCATTTTCTTAGTTTTGGGGCGCACAAACTGACTGCAATTCGAGCACACAAGCAGGTAAAATGGTTGAGGACGGTCAGGGAGCGATAATGTCTTCCACGGGGAAACTTTGTACCTGCAGTGTTAATGTAAAATAATGTTAGAAACTTCTTTGACCTCACAAGTTGTACTATGTGATACGACTTTAGTTGGGTAAGAAAATAATTAGTACATGTATACATTATGGGATAAACTAACCGTAGATAACAACTCCGGAATGGTTGATATAGCTAGCACTTGATCTTCAATTGGCGCAAGATTTAGTGAGGATGATGATAATGATGAGCTTCTTAAAGTGTAAGACAACAACATTCGCTTGTTGTGCTTCACCCTGGAGAAGGTTAGGTAAAACAGTAAAAATATGTTTTTGCATAGTCGTACGAAGAGGGAGAATGTTAGTATATACTAGTTTGTCAGTGTAGTAACCTGCACATACTGAGGATTTGTTGAGATTATCGACTGATATCTTGTTGCTAGTCTTAGAGCTGCGTATGTGAAAGAGAGGAAAACTTTTTTAATTTAATATAGAGAAAGGAAAAGTAAAAAGAAGAGTTGCAGAAGATGGGCTAATGAATATACCACCGCGGAATTCAGTAATGCCTATACGTCTCGCAAGAATGACAGGGTACTCATGCAGATGGTGTAGTAATTCAGCTCCTTCGTTGTCGGCTAGATCACCCCATATAGTAAATAGGAAAGGTTTCTTGCTGGTGGAAATAATAGATGCAAAAATTATTATAGTGCAACGATGTTTTAACAATGAAATAGAATGGTTGGTGAAGTTGTTGTTGGTACGCGACTAACTCACCTCTGGTCTATGACCATTGCTTCCCGAAAATGCTTGCTTTGGTCAGTTGTATATTGAATGGCGCTGCAATTAACTGCTACTGCCAATAAGTTTGCAGTAATTAAGATTAACATGTTAACAGTTAATTTGATTAGTAGGGGCTAGTTAGTTGAGGGAAAAGGGATCAGAAGTAGCGCATCTTTGAAGAATCTCGACATATGCTACAATATTTTTAGAGAAAATCCCAGCAACTTAGAGAAGATCTATATTTGATGGAGAAAGTATTAACATGCAATTTCCACTTTATAACTCCAATTAGCAGAAAAGGTTTGCAACATAGCTATAACGACAATCCGCAAACTTGCAGTAATTTCTTAAAATATACTTTGGCTCAAGTATAACCCCCAATTAACTTAGCTCAAAACGGGGAAAAATGCTAACTTTCTAGTCCACTAATTTGTCAAGCCGAAAGCAAAAATTCAAAAGATTTCTTCATGGTTCACTGATAAATTCAAAAGGAAGCTCACATCAAGCTACAGTTGAATGTATTCATGCAATTTGGTGAAATTATAAATCATGAATTTTTTAGGGTAACAGTAGATCAACAACAACTATCTTTTGTTTAGACGGGTAACATTTTATTTGCAAAAATTCCATTTTCACACAAGCAAGATAACTTTTCCTTTTTTCCTCTCAAAAATTCCCACACAATACATGTAGACTCGCAAAAAAGAACAAAAATCAACAACAAAGAAAAATTACACTATGTAAATTGAAGATCTAGGAACAACAACAAGATTATTAGAGGAGACGAAGAGGATTATCATAATGAACTTTGTCAAAGCTTCCATGAAAATGAACAATACCACAGGGCAACTGTTGGAAAAATTTTATATTAAGTGAGATACAACCAACAAAAGTTGTATGAGGGCATTGTCTATATTTGACAAGTGTATCATGGGGCCCATTTTCTATTCTCTCTAATTCCTTTCTTTCACTTATTGCATTTTTTTAGGCAACAACAAACCCAGTATATTCCCACCTAGTGGGGTCTGGGGAGGATAGAATGTACGCAGTTCATATCAATACTTCTAAAGAAGTAGAGAGGTTGTTTCTTAGGATTGGACTTTTTTTTATATTTACTTTTCACCAACACTTCTTCTATTTTATCTCAAAACTACCTCTCTATCTTTCTACATCATTTTAAAAAAAATTAATTACGTAATAAAAATAAATATTACCACTACTACAATTGAAATTTTTTATTTTATTTTAATTTTTTTGGGATATAAGAATTGATTATTGTTAGTTGAAGGGTGTAAGTAGGTTTGTTTATAGTTTGATTTATATCGAATTATTGTATCGAAAATTGAAAAATTTAACCTCACAATTTTAATATTATCTATTTTTTTAAAATTTAAAAGTCGTTTGACTATGAATATTTTTTAATTTATTTCAATAAATTAATTTAAATTATTAAAACCTTTGTAATTTTATGGAATATATGATATAAATACCACACGATTAAATACAATTAATAATTATCCTTATAAATATCTTGAAAATTATGTAACTCTTTAGTAGTTTAATAGTTATGCAAAACATTCGTTACTTACAAAAAGGAAAAACTTAAACTTAGAAGAATATAATTAATGTATTTTCAATCATCTAAATACCACTTATTTTGAAACAAATGAAAACCGCTATATAGGAAGGTAGAAATAACAATTAAAAAATAATATTTTATTTTTATTCATTTTTTCTTCATTAATAAATATAATTAATTATGAAATTATTAATACAAAACATTATTATTCTTCCATTGTATTTTATGGTGTTACTCCCTTTGTTAATCTTTACTTGTTCATTATACTAAAAATAAATGTCAAATAATAATTATTTTATTTGGATAACTAATGGATAATTTATGCTTATTTTATCTTTAGTATTAAATATTATTCATAATACAATGTATTTTTTAAAATATTAAATTTATTATATTTAAAAGATAATATTATAAAATTATTTTATTATTTATTATTTGTTAAACTGTATATCAAGTTAATAGTAGATAAATATTACTCCCTCTGTCCCATTTTATGTGTCATCATTTCCTTTTTTATCGTCTAAGAAAGAATGTCATCAATCTTTATTTAGTAACTATTTAAAGATACAATTCTAGTTTTATTCTCATTGGTCCCACTTAATTAAAAATAAGATAGGAACACATTTTTTAATAAAGGACAATTTGATAAATATTATCAAGTCTTTTTTTTATTTCTTAAATTTCGTATCCGGCCAAATAACGACACATAAAATGAGATGTAGGAAATATTAAATGAAGAAAAAAATATTTAAACTTATACAATTAAGTATCTCATTTAAATAAATTAAAGATAAAAATAATTTTACCAACACTAATCAAATTGAGATTGCATGAAAGGAGTAAAGAGAAAAAGTGATGTGTGGGGCGAAAGAGTGGGGGATAGCAGTTAGAGGTAACGAGGGAGAGGGGAATGGTAGGGCAAGAGTGGAAGAAATAAAATATGGGTAAAAAATAATATGTGGGACCATAACTACACTTTTCAATTAATAAAGCTCTCATACAAGTATTATGTGGCAAGTTTAACTCAAAATAAAATTTTTCGCAATTGTTGTATTTGTCATCGTTGAAATACACGTGTAGCAACAACAATACCAAATGACTTATTTGCTCTTGTCTTTGTCATCCTCAGAATACACGTGTAGCAACAGCCATAGAAAATCACTTATTAACAACTAATATTAGTAATAAAGGAAATGACGGAAATGGCCCTTGAGAAGCTACCGAAAATGAAGAAAATAACCCTTTGAAGCTGGCAAATGGAGGTTGTCCTGCCAGCTTCCACGTGCCTGCTTTGAAGACCTGTTCACCACTTACATATATATATTAGTAATATGTGTATGATATTAAAAACACTTAATAATCACTCCATTAACTCTCTCGATTATATTAAATGTGTTATGTAATAATCTAAATGGTCATTTCCTTCGTTTCATTCTAACCATTCACTTCATTGTTTACTCCGCAATTAATTTCTATTTTTCTCATCAAATTAATTAAGTATTTTCTTCATTATTTTGGGTACATTAAAGTTTAAAAGACAAGAATTGAAAATATCTCTCTATTTATCTCTCTCTCTATATATAGATAGATATTAAAGTTAGGAAAAAGAGAGTAATGTGGCATATCTCTTTTACCAAGAATTCTATTTTATTATTATTATTATTACTATTATTATTGTTGTTGTTGTTTTGACATTTTCTTTATTTTTCTCCTATTTATAGTTATATATAAGAAAATGTGAAAGACACTTCATAATTACACTCTTAATTGCCTATTATTTTTCAGTTTAAAAAGTTCAAAAAAAAAAAGACCAAGAGGGTCATTGTACAAGTTGGGTATAGTTACTATGAGTTTCAGTTCAAATTTGATATCTAGTTCTGATATTATCTGGGAGTTTTAGTATAGACTACTGTTGTTCTAGGAGTTGTGGTTCCTCTTAGTTTCGGTTCGTATCCGAAATTTGATTATGAGTTCTATTGTATATCATATATATGGCCTCTCATGATTACCTACTTTTTTTTTGTTCAAATTCGACATATGACCTCTTGTTATTATCCACCACTACTGATTTAAGCCCGCCGTATGGTCTCTTGTTACTATCCATTGCTGCCGGTTCAAGCTCGGTGCGCATCTAGATGGATACCATAGTTTCTTGGGGTTGGTTCAGTTACAGAATATTTACGTTTACTTAAATTACTTCTTGTGTGTCCCACAGGCTTATGGGGGCACAGTTGGGTTAATTGTCTTCTTCAGTGTGCCTGTCGAGCTTATGTGGATCCAGTTAGGTTATGTTTGATTTTTTTCTCATTACTGTGTTAGTTATCTTTCTGTATCATTTTTACTTATTTCTTTATTGCATTTTTATAGCTCGGTAGCTGTTTACCTTTCTATCCTTGTTTAATATTGACTTAGACTACACCCTCATATTTTAGTTATACTTTTCTTATATTGAGCTCAGTATGGCGATGCCTACTGAGTACTTATTGTATTGGTACAAATACAATATTTTTGCATATTTTTTCTAATGCAGATTTAAGTACTAACAGTCAGAGTTGACCTGATTTTTATTTTACAGTACTGATCTGGAGCAAGGTGAGCTGGTTGTCGTTCGAGGCTGATCCTCCTCCGTCTGTTCCAGTTTAGTCTTTGTACTTAAGACTGCTTGTATATATTGTGTATATTTCTGATTCTTTCTAGCACTCTGGGTATCTTTTAGTAGTGTCTCTAGTACTGACCTTACCAGGTCTTGGGAGGAATTCATTTGTGTATTTTGGTCCTTTTTCTTCTCTCATTTTTGATATTTTATATGTTCTCTTTCTATTTTTATTTATTATTACTACTGTTATTATTTCTATCTGGTCTTCTCTTATTTCTGTTTGTTACCTATCACTTCGGGCTATAGCTTGACTTGCCTAGTGGTGGAATAAGGTAGATTCCATCATGACATGAGAAATTGACTTGTGAAATAATGGGTAATAATGAGAAACCACATATATGATACAATAAAAATCATAATCAGATGTCAGACTCAAACAAAAACTCAAAGGAACTACAACTCTCAAAACAACAGTAATCAATGCCAGAACTCGTAGATAATATCATAACTAGATACTAGTCTCGAACCAAAACTCATAGTAACCATACCCAACTTATAAAATTAAAACCCAAACCATGCCATAACGATGCCAAAGTGGTGCCAAAATTCATAATAAATGATAGAAATAAAGCATATGTTGGGCCTGAATCGTAATTGAAATACATTTAAATAAATACTTGCATAACGTAGTTAAAAAGGAATGAATCCAAGGTTTTGCAGCTTAATTTCACGTCCAAAAGTAGTAGATGTAATATTATGCTTAAATATAACGAGATCAAAATTTACAAGAACAGGATCCTAACCAGATAAATAAGATATTAGATATGTCATATGATATCTTAACTATAACTACTTGCCCAAAACTATCATAATAGAACACAATTACCGTAAATAAGCTCAATCTAAAGATAGGGTAAGCCTAGCCTACCTGGACGTCTAAAAAGCTCTTCAAGAAGCCTCTAAATGGTGCTCACTAAAATTCGAGCTTGAATAACTTGATCTAAATAATTTATTTCCTTCAACAGTAAAATATGTTGCAAAAGTATCTTCCTCCAGAGTCTTCTTATTACGTGATTATGAGCATATATAGGTTATATGGAATGATTTGGTATTATGCCACTTTACGCAAAACGTAATATGTAAGTAACATGAATGTATATGTGTAAATCCACTAACTAATTGCTACTAAATCATTGAATGCTTGTTATTGAGATATACTGTCACCCAACTTTTGGGAAATTTTTGTCCTCCACTTCTACATCCATGTGGAGTGGAGTGGTAATGCCAACTAAAATTATTTTTATCGCGTAACATATGTACTCGGGTATTGTATAGATTCGTTTAAAATAAATATAATGTTTTGAATATATCAGAATTAATAGATAATTATTTCTGATAAAATCACTATTATATAATAATAATAATAATAATAATAATAATAATAATAATAATAATAATAATAATAATAGTTTAACATATCTAAATTCACTATTCTCCGCTTAAAATATTAATAAGTTATAAAAGCATTATAAGGTAATATAGATATATCATAAATAAATTTTTTTATAAAAGAAATACTTTAGAAAGGTAATTAACTGTATCGTCTTACCAAATTCTAATTTAACTTAAATATTCAATACTAATTTGGTATTAATAAAATTATCATATGAACTAACATTTCACAACTAACTCGGTATTAATAGTTGAAATGACCCTCTCGGTCATTTTCCTCATTTTTCTGCATTTTCGGCGTTTGGAACTTTTCTATAACTGCCCCAAGTTATTTGTGACTTGCTGGTGAGACTAACAATTTTATTTTTAGGCAGTTTGTATGAGAATTTTATTAATACCGAGTTAGTTGTGAAATATTAGTTCGTATGAGAATATTATTAATACCAAGTTAGCTGTGAAATATTTAAGTTAAATTAGAATTTGGTAAGATGACACAATAAATTACCTTTCTAAAGTATTTTTATAAAATTCTTCATTTATGATATATCTATATTACCTTATATTAATTATATAACATATTAGTATTTTAAGCAGAGATAGTTAATCTACAACAACAATAACAATATACCTAGTGTATTTTCATCAAGTGAGATCTGGAGAGGATAAAGTGTACGTAGTCCATCCCACTATCTCAGATGAAGTAGAGAGGTTGTTTTCGATAGAACCCCGGCTCAAGGCAGATAAAATATAACAAACACATAAAAGCATGTAACCACAAGGTAATACTATAATAACAAACACTAAAGGATAATAACATAAATAAGACACGAACAAATACTAAAAAATATCTATTCGAAAAACATAGATATCACCAATACACCACAGACATACTCCTACCCAATAAAACCCTACCCTAATCCGCATCCTCCACACCTTCCTATCAAGGGTCATGTTCTCTCTAAGTTGTAACTTCTCCATGTCATGTCTAATCACCTCTCTTCAATACTTCTTAGGCCTACCTCTACCCCGCCTAAAACCATCTATAGCCAGCCTCTCACACCTCCGTACAAGAGCATCCGTGCCCCTTCTTATCACATGCCTGAATCATCGCAACCTTACTTACTATATCTTATCCTCCACCGAAGCCACTCTCATCTTCTTCCAGATAATATCATTTCTAACCCTATCCCTCCTAGTAAGTCCACACATCTATTGCAACATTCTCATCTCTGCCACCTTCAACTTCTGTATGTGAGAGTTCTTAATTGGACAACACTCTACTTCATACAACATAACCAGTCAAACTGCCACTCTGTAGAACTTACCTTTGAGTTTTTTAGGCACCTTCTTATCACACAACACTCCTGAAGTGAGCTTTCATTTCAACAACCCTGCACCGATACCGTGCTTGACATCCTCATCAATCTTCCTATTCCTTTAAATTATAAACCCAAGGTACTTGAAACACTCCCTATTCTGGATGACCTGGGAATCAAGCTTCACTACCACACCCACCTCGTGCGACAAATCCTTAAACTTACATTTCAAGTACTTTGTCTTAGTCCTGCTGAACCTAAATCCTTTAGACTCTAGGGCCTATCTCTAAAGCTCCAACATACCATTAACTCCTCCTTGAGTTTCATCAATCAGTACAACATCATCAATAAATAACATACACCAAGGTACCTCACCTTGTATATGTCACATCAAAACAACCATCACCAAGGCAAATAAAAACAAGCTAAGAGTCGATCCCTGATACAACCCTTTTAAAATCAAAAAGTTTTCTGAATATTCTCTCTTCATCATCACATGAGTCTCTGCATCATCGTACATCCTGGATCGACCTAGTTTAAGCCACGGGCACCCCTCTAGCCTCCAAGCACCTCCACAAAATCTCCCTGGGAACTTTGTCATATATCTTCTCAAGATCGATAAACACCATGTGCAAGTCCTTTTTTCTCTCCCTAAACTGCTCTACAAATCTCACCACGGGGTGAATGGGCTCAGTAGTCAAGTGACTTGGTGTGAAACTGAACTGATTCTTGGAAATAGTCATGATCCTTCTCCGTTTTAACTCTACCACCTTTTCCCAAACCTTCACAAAATGACTCAACAAATAAATACCCCTATAGTTGTTGCAACTCTGAATGTCCTTCTTAATATTATATAAAGTAACCATTGTACTCTATCTCCATGCTTCAAGCATCTTTTCCCTCCTAAAATGGCGTTAAACAATCTCATAAATACTATAAACCTGCCCCGCCATTGCTCTTCCAAAAGTCTATTAGAATCTCGTTTAGCCCAGTCGCCCTGTTCCTACGCATCCTACGAAATTCTCCCTTGACCTCCTTCCCCTTGATACGCCTACAATAACCATAATCGCGACACTTATTTAAGTTTTCCAAGTCCCCATCACAAAACCTTTGTCCTCCCCGTTATTCAAAAGTCTATGGAAATAAGATTGTCACCTCTTCCTAATGAGGGAATCCTTCACCTACACTTTCCCATCCTCCCTCTTGATGCACTTCACTTGGTCAAAGTCATGAGCCTTCCGCTCCCTAGACTTGGCAAGCTTATATGTTAAAATATTATTGTTAGATAATTGAGATTTTAGTAGAAATAATTTTCTATTATGGTATGTACAAATTATTGTATTTATTTTACCACGAACTTATGCAATACCCGAGTACATATATAACGGAGTAAAAATAATTTTTGTTGGAATTACCACCCTACCCCATGTAGAGGTAGAAGTGGAGGACAATAATTTCACCAAAGTTGGGTCGTAGTTTATCTAAATGACAAGCATTAAAGGATTGTAACAAGTAGTAAGTGGATTTACTCATATACATATATTTTACTTATATATTACATTTTTTGTAAAGTGGCGTTGTACTAGAATCATTTCACATAACCTATATGCTCATAATCACATAATAAGAAGATTGTGGAGAAAGATACTTTTGCGACATATTTTACCCTTGAAAGAAATTAATTATCTATATCAAGTTATTGAAGCTCGAATTCTAGTGGGGCACTAGTCAGAGACTTCTCGAATAGGATTTTAGCTTTGGTGTCCGGGTAGGCTAGGGTTATCCTATCTTTAAATTGAGATTATTTATGGTAATTTTGTGCTATTATGATAGTTTTGGGCAAGTAGTTGTAGTTTGGGTATCGTTTAAAATATCTCATGACTTATTTATCTAGTTAGGACCTTGTTCTAGTAAATGTTGATCTCGTTATCTTTTAGTATAACATAGCATCTGTCACTTTAGGATGTGGAATTAAGCTGAGAAACTTTGGATGCATACTTTTTAACTAAATTATGTGAATGTTTGTTTAAATGTATTTCAGTTACTGTTCAGGGCCAACATATACTTTATTTCTGTTATTTATTGTGAATTTTGGCACCACTTTGACATCGGTTATGGCATAGTTTGAATTTTAATTTTACAAGTTGGGGTTATGGTTACTATGTGTTCTAGTTTGAGTCTAGTATCTGGTTATGATATTATCTGGGAGTTCTGGTACTGATTACTATTGTTCTAGAAGTTGTGGTTCCTCTGAGTTTCTGTTCGAGTTTGGCATCTGATTATGAGTTCTATTGTATCTCATATATATGACCTCTCGTTATTACCTACTATTTTTAGTTTGAATCCGCATATGTCCTCTTATTATTATCCACCATAATCGGTTCGATCCTAGTGTCTGGCCTCTTATTACTACCTAAGTTATGATAGAGCCTACCTTACCCCACCAGTAGGCAAGTCAAGTCATAGCCCAAAATGATAGGTAATGGACTAACAAGCAGAAATGAGAAAAAAACACAGAATGATAATAGTAGTAATAATAAGTGAAAACATAAAGTGAACATAAGCAATATATCAAAACAAGAGATGGAAGAGGACCAAGATATATAAATGAATCCCTTCCAAGACCTGGTAAGATCGGTACTAGAGCCACTACTAAAATATACCCAGAGCACTAGACAGAATCCAATATATACACAAGATATACAAACAGTCTTGAGTAAAAAAGACTAGAACAGATGGAGGAGGATCAACCTCGGTCGATAGTAAGCGCACCCTGCTATAGATCGGTACTGGAAAAGGGGAATCATATCAAAACTAGCTGCTAGCACTTAGATCTGCATCAGATAAAAGATATAGAAGTGTAGTATGAGTACCAAAGAAATGGATACTCAGTAGTCATCATCAATCGATTGATCTTAATACATGAAAAGTATAGCTAAAATGCAAGGGTGTAGTCTAAGTTAACAGTAAACAGGGATAAAAAGGTAAATAATTATCGAGCTATGCAAATGCAATAAAGAAATAATAAAAGCAATACAGAAAGATAAATAATGAAGTAATAAGAAGGAAAACCAAACATATCCTAATTGGGCCCCATAACCCCACCATACACACTAAAGAAGATAATTAACCCAACCGTGCCCCCATAGGCCGGTGGGACACACATAAATGAAGCAACCCCAAGAAACCATAGTAGCCATCCAAATGTTCACTAAGCTTGAACCGGTACCAATGGGTAGAAACGAAAGGCCAAACATGGGGCTTGAATCAGTAGTGATGAATAATAACAAGAATCATATGCCAGATTCAAACGGTAAATAATGGGTAATAATGAGAGACGATATGTATGATATACAACAGAACTCATCATTAGATGCCAAACTCGAGTCGAAAGTTAGAGGAACCACAACTCCTAAAACAACAATAATTAGTACTAGATAATATAATAACCAGATACTGGACTTAAATAGTAACTCATCGTAACCATACCCAAATTATAAAATTAAAACCCACATCATGCCATAACCAATGCCAAATTTCGCAATAAATGACAAAAATAAAGTAGATGTTGGTCCTGAACTGTAGCTAAAATACATTTAAATGAACATTCGCATAACCTAGTTAAAAAGGGATGAATCCAAGGTTTCGCAGCTTAATTCTACATCCTAAAGTTATAGATGCTATGTTATACTAAAAGATAATTCTACCAAAATTTACTAGAAGGGGTCCTAACTGGATAAATAAGGAATGCGGTATTTCAAATGATACCTAAACTACAACTACTTGCCCAAAACTAGCATCATAGCACACAATTATCATAAATAAACTGAATTTAAAGATAGGGTAAGTCTCGCCTACTTGGACCCAAAGCTAAAAACCTCTCCGAGAAGCCTCCAATTAGTGCCCCACTAGAATCCAAGCTTGAATAACTTGATGTAGATAATTATTTCTTTCAAGAGTAAAATATATCACAAAAGTATTTTCCTCCACAATCTTCTTATTACATGATTATGAGCATATAGGTTATATGAAATGATTTTGGTACAACACCACTTTACACAATATGTAATATATAAGTAAAATAGATGTATATGTGTAAATCCACAAACTACTTGTTACAGTCCTTGTTAGCTTGTCATTTAGATAAACTGCCACCCAACTTTGGTGGAATTATTGTTTACCTCCAGGTGGGATGGGGTGGTAATGCCAACAAAATGTCATTTTATCCGTAACATATGTACTCGGGAATTTCATAGGTTCGTGGTAAAATAAATATAATATTTTGAATATATCATAATTAATAAAAACTTATTTATAATAAAATCTCTATCATATAATAATAATATTTTAATATTTCTAAATTCACTATCTTCGATTAAATATTAATAAGTTATAAAACTATTATATGGTAATATAGACATATCATAACTAAAGAATTTTATAAAAAATACTTTAGTAAGGTAATTAACTATATCATTTTGCCAAATTCTAATTTAACTTAAACATGTCACAACTAACTTGATATTAATAAAATTCTCATACGAACTAATATTTCACAACTAACTTGGTATTGATAAAATTCTCACATGAACTGCCTGAAAACTGATTTATCAACCCTAGCAAGTCATAAATAACTTGAAAAAATTATAGAAAAGCTCAAAATATCGAGAATGCAGGAAAATGAGGGAAATGATAGAGAGGATTATTACAACATCCACCACTAAAAGGACTTTTATCTGCAAAAGTAAAGTATAAGAAAATACCTAAGGGCTTGAAGAAATAGAGATATTGGGCCCGCATATCACGCTCAATCTCCCAGATAGCCTCCTCAACTGGACGATGAGCCACCTAACCTTAACAACTGAAATGTCCCTAGAACGCAGTCGTCTGACATCCCTAGACAAAAATGGACGCCAACTCCTCAACAAATGCCAACCTCTCATCTAACTGAACCAAGTCCCACCAAAGCACATACGACTCATCTGGGATGTACGATATCATTATAGACACATAAAGCATAGGGTGGATGGATGAAAAGGTAGGAGGTAATGCCAATTCCTATGTTACCTCCACAATAATCTGTAGAATCACAAAGCGTCCAATATATCTAGTGTTGAGCTTACCCCTCCTCCCAAACCTCATCATGCCCTTCATGGGCGATACTCGCAGGAATACCCGGTCCCTAACTCTTAACCTCAATGGATGGCATCTACAGTTATCATAACTTCTCTGTCTACTCTGAGATACTCATAGCCTTTCTGAATTACCCAAACACGATCCAATGCCTCACAAGGCAAACTATACCACAAGGTCTAACATTAGAAGGCTCAAACTAACCAATCAGGGATCAACATTGCCTACCATACAACGCCTCAAATAGGGCCATCTAAATGTTGAAATGGAAGATATTATTGTATTCAAACTCCATTAAAGGTAGAAACTTGTCAAACTAACCCCCAAAATCCAACACATAAGCGCAGAGCATGTCCTTTAAGACATGAATAATCCACTCTAACTGCCAATTAGTCTGGGATGAAATGTGGTGCTAAGGATAACCTGCGTACCTAATTCCTCTTGAAATATCCTCTAGAAGCTAGAAGTAAACTGAGAGGCTCGATCTAAAATTATAGACATATATACCCCATGTAAGAGAACTACTTCCTGAATATAAACATGGGATAACCTCTCGATACTGTAGAAGGTTCAAATGGGAATAAAGTGAGAAGACTTGGTCAATCGATCCATAATGACATAAATTCTATCAAGACCATGGGTGGTGCAAGATAATCTACCCATAAAATCCATTGTAATTCATTCCCATTTCCACTCGAGGATGGGTAGCTACTGAAGCAATGCACCATGCCTCTAGTGCTCATTTACCTACTAACAATAAGACATCAATCTATAAACTTTGATCCATCTCTCTACATACCACTCCACTACTAGTCCTGCCTCAAATCCCTATACATTTTAGTTGTCCCAAGGTGAATAGAATACCTGGAGCTATGAGCCTTACGAAGAATTAACTGAATCAAATCACTGACCCTTAAAACATAAATAGGACCATCTACCTAAGAACACCCTCAAAATATAAGCTATCCCTCCTAAACTCACCTCTTAATTAAATGATACGAAGCCTGCTATCCTCAAACTAATGACCTCGAATCTGCTCTAACAAGGTAAATCTAAACTCAACAATAACAATGATCCTTCGAAGGTTAGAAGTATCTAAACAAACCATCAAATTTGGTAAGTACTGGATTTCCAAAGCCGACAATTACTAAGAAATTAAAATGAAGGCTAAGCTACCCGTACTCATTGTCTTCTGGCTTAAGGCATCTACTACCATATTCACCTTGCTCGGATGGTATAGAATAAAGATATCATAGTCCTTTAGCAACTCAATCCATATACACTGCCATAAATTAAGCTCCTTTTGGATCATAATATACTAAAGATTACAATGATTAGTAAAGATCTCACAGAATACCCCATATAAATAACATCTCCAAATCCTAAGTACAAACATTACCGCTGCTAACTCCAAGTCATGAGTAGGGTAGTTGCACTCATGTACCTGTAGCTTTCTCGATCATATGCAATAAAATGACCCCGCTGCATTATAAAACACCTTTAACCAATACCAGATTCACCACAGCAGATTGTAAAACCCTCTCCCATAACAGGAAGATTCAAAACAGGGGCAAAAGTAAGTAAATTCTTGAGCTTCAGCATGCTCACCTCACAACTCGCAGACCTTTGAAACTTAACCTCTTTCCTAGCTAATATAATTATAGGGGCTGCAATAGCAGAAAAGTTATGGATGTTATGTTATGTACTCATGTACTCTTGTAACCTTGTTCGGTGCTTCACTTTGTATTTGTATCTGTATTTGTGTGGTATCTGGTGTTTTGTGTCTTCAGCCGGGGGTCTATCGGAAACAGCCTTTCTACTTCTTTAGAGGTAGAGGTATGGACTGCGTACATCTAACCCCCCCCAGACCCCACCAGGTGGGAATACACTGGGTTTGTTGTTGTTGTTGTTGTTGTTGCAATAGCAGAAAAACCCTCAATAAATTGCCTATAGTAACTTGCCATCCTAACAAAATTGCGAACCTCGATAGGTAATATTGGTCTTGCCCAACTACGGATAACTCCAATATTTATTAGGTCCATCATATTGTCAAAGTGTGGAGCATAATCCTCAAATATTGCTCGTGATCCTTCCTACTCCTTGAATATACCAGAATGTCATCAATAAGCACTATTATGAAGGAGTCCAAATATAGCCTGAACACATGATTCATCAGATCCATAAAAGTTGTTGGAGAATTAGCAGGAACTCATAATGGATATAATGTGTCCTAAAGTCTATCTTAGAGATATTTGCAACCCTAACTCTTAACTGATGGTAACCAGGACTCAAATCTATCTTAGAAAATATTGATACACCCTAAAGTTAGTCAAACAAATCATCCATACGAGGCATAGAATATTTATTTTTCACGCTCACCTTATCCAACTACTTGTAGTCAATACACAAATGCATAGAACCATTATTATCTTTCAAAAATAGGAATGGAGCACCCTAAGGCGATGCACTCTATCTGATAAAACTTTAACTAGAAGATCCTTTAGATGACTATTCTGCTTCTTTATCTTAGCAAGAGCCATATGATAAGGAGACATAAAAATAGGTTGGGTTTCGTGCTCAAGGTCAATAATAAACTCTATATCATGCTATAAAATAAGGTCAAGTAAGTCGATTAAAATCACATAAGGAAAATCACAAACGATAAGAATAGAGTCAAACAATGGACTCTCAGCACTAACATCCCAAAAATATGCAACAAATTACTCATAACCCCTCGATATCAATCTCCTAGCCTAAATGTAAAAAATAATCCCCATTGGTGCATGACTAATAAAACTTTGCCATGTATTAGGATTATGCCAGGCATGGCTAAGGTAACAGTCTTAGCAAAACAATCCAAGACCACATTGTAAGGAGATAACCATTCCATGACTAGAATCACATAGACATATACCATATCTAGCACAATGAGATTAATCTGAGTGTCAAACTCCCGAAAAAAAAACTAGACAATATTTATATACCTGGTGCACTACTAAAGAATCACCCACTAGGGTAGCTACATATAATGGAACAGATAAGGACTTTGAACATAAACCCAATTGTGATGCAAAAAAGCAAAATCCTATGAAAATATTGAATCGAGATCAAACAAGTAGAAGATGGATGGTGTCATACAAAAATTATACCTATGATCACTAGATCCAAAGGCCCAGGCTCTAGTCTACTTGGTATAACAAACAAATGACCTTTTCTATTACTGGACTGGGTGCTTTTTTGACCCCCTATCGTACTTTGTTGTGGACCACCTCTGGAACCCTGGGAACTACCCCTACAACACTCTGCACCACCCCTAGTTGGCGGCGGTACTAATTTGATTGGTTGTGTAGTCTAAACTGATAGCTCAATAATCCTACGTTGGGGAAACTCATGGGTAAAGTGACCAGCAACCCCACAGTAATAACATGACTCAGGAACCCTGCCTTGTCTAAAAGATTCAGTAAATCCAAAATGAACCCCCAACTCGATTATCCTGACTGACACCTCTCTAGGGATGACTACTATTAAGACCATTAAAACTACTATAATTAGGTTAACCTTGGTCTAGTATTTGAGTGATACCTGAACCAGCCTACTAGGCTAACCTTGATGCTAATAAGGCAGTTACTAGGGGTACCTACCTTAAAACCCTCGATCTCTAATCTATGAGTTTTTGTGACTCCCAATGCAGTTGCCCTAGTAACAAGGTCTTTTGTCGCTTCCACCTTGGGCCTTATGATCTATATACTTTATAGAATAAATATGCTCAGTAATATCAGAAAATACTTCCCTAAAGTTACCAAACTCCTTGTAGCCCTACGAAGAGGTAATCTTAATTCTCTATTAGAGCATCAAATCCACTCATAGTCTGTAGGCAGAATCATACCGATGTGCCTAGATGACACATAAAATCTCACCTTATACTTAGCCACAAATGTAGAATCTTGTCTCAAATTAGAAAACTCACCTCAAACATGCTCGTGCACGTTGCAAGGTATATTATTCCCTAAAAAGGCCTTAAAGAATTAATTCTAATTCACCTATGGAGATCCATTTGGACTAAAATTAAGATAACCTCTTCACCAACTCCTCACCGCTGTGTTTAGATGATAAGAAATAAAGTCCACTCCATGCGACTCGACCAACCCTAAATTCCATAATCTCTCCTCACAACTAGCTATGAACTCATAAGAATCCTTTTTTGGGGTCCCGATAAACTTGGGTAGAGTTAACCTTAAAAATTGGCCAAGCATTTTCTACTTCTCTAAAGACATAACTGGCTGGGCTACTGCCAGCTATGAGACTACTGGTGTTGGCGGAACCTTTGCCCTAAGAGTTGCTGTTGTAGGCTATGCTTCTAAATCAACACCACCCTATGCTACTGGTTGAGCTCCCTCGATCGATATACTACCAACTAAGCTCAATAACTATACCAATACATCCCAAAAAATCGAAGAAGATATAAAGGTAAGTGGAGTCTGGGATGCCTCTTTTCCAACTTACTGTTGTAGTGACGAAACACATGGAGCTCTCTCAGTCTCAGGAGCTATGACAGGATTAGGTGGTAGATCCCTAGCCTGGTCTCAAACAGGGGTTGCTACTCTATCCTACCCCTAACCTTTGGGTCAAACTCAGCCCCTAACCGAAACTCTAGCAGCGGACTCGAGATCCTGATCCCCAGCTCCCACACTTAACATCCGAGCCATCTGCATAAAGAGTAAACCAATAAAAATTAAAAACCAAGTCAGACCCAATGCATGAAAATGGATCAAGAAAATGAGATTTTCCCTAGAAATGCTCTGCTACCTCTTGAATATAGGATACAAATATCTCTATACCGATATACAAAACTCTACTAAACATCGAATCCAGTACCAATAATACTAGTAAAACCTAGGCTCTGATACAAAGTTGTCATTGTTGTAATGAGCCTCATGGTTAATTTCCTCATTTTTATGTATTTTCAGTGTCTAGAGCTTTCCTATAATAGCCCAAGTTATTTATGGCTTACTGGGACTGACAATTTGATTATTAGGTGGTTCGTTTGAGAATTTTAGTGATGCCAAATATATTATGGAATATTTAATCTAAATTAATATTTGATAGAGATATTATTTATTACCCTTATAAAATGTTTTTTATGAGTATAAAATTAATTAGTTATGGTATATATATATTACTTTATAAATAATTTTTTTAACTTATTAATATTTTAAATGGAGATAGTAAATCTAGATATGTTAAAATATTATTATTATTATACAATAAAGATTTTATTAGAAATAATCTTCTTTTAAATATGGTATATTAAAAATATTAAATTTATTTTACCAGGATCCTATGTAATATCTGAGTATATTTATAGTGGGACAAGAATTAGGTGGTGTTCCACGAAAATGTGGTGGTAAAGTCCCACCAATTAGTTTTTCATTTAATGGATGCCACCTTTCCTGTTAACTTTCTGTCATCACTCAATTATAATTAGTAGTTATGATTTTTCAACTAAATTGTTAAGTAGTCTTATTTACATATGTATATACCAAGTACTACATCCTTATTCTTGTCTCTTCAAGGCTGATTTCAAGGAATTGCTACTATTATGTTTACAAAATCATGATTGAAACTAAATTTATGAAAGCAAAACATAAAAAGAGTCATTTTAAGGTTATCTACATTCATTTATTCAAGCTCGGGTTCTAGACGGACACTATTCAGAGGCTTCTCGAAGGGCATTTTAGCTTTGGAGTCTAGATAGGCTAGGCTTACCCTATCTTTAGATTGAGCTTATGTATGGTATTAGTATACCATTATACGAGTTTTGGGAAGGTAGTTTTAGATCGAATATCATTTAAAATATTTGTCATATTTATCTGGTTAATACCTCATTCTAGTAAATTTTGGCCCCGTTATCTTTCAATATGATATAATATCTATGACCTTAGGACATGAAATTAAGTTGCAAAACCTTGGATTCAACCCTTTTTAATTAAGATATGCAATTATTTATTCAAATGTATTTCAGTTGTGGTTCAAGGCCTACATATACTTTATTTCTGTCATTTATTATGAGTTTTGACACCACTTTGGAATCTGGTTATGATATAATCTGAGAGTTTTGGTACTGACTATTGTTGTATTAGAAGTTATGGTTCCTTTGAGTTTTAATTTGAGTCTGGCATCTTATTATGAATTATGTTGTTTATCTTATATGTGGCCTTTCATTATTACCCACTATTTATGATTTGAATTCGGCATATGGCTGTAATGCCTCGAGTTTGTACCCCAGATGCGACACAGTATGTATGACCTCGAAGGACCACAAGCTAACCCATGACTGGTACCTGTTGTGAGCACTGAATAATAATACTGTTATAATGCAAAACATAGACTGAAATGCCATAAGGTTCATAATCTGAATATTGATAATAATAACATCTGACAAATATATTTGAAAACTAAATACTGTCTAAACTAGTCTAGTCTGAAAAGCCTCTAACTAAACTATCTGAATGTGGAGTTAATGAGACAAGCCCCTAACTAACTCCGACTACTGAAATACTGAAGCTATTGAAAATACTAAAATAAAAGTATATCCTCAATAGATGAGGACTCACTACTGAATATACTGCTACTATCAGAATCTGTCTAAGCGCGATAGGGAACCTGAGCGTCTGAACCTATGATATAAGACATTATAGAGCAAAGAGAAAGTATGTGTCAGTATGTGGAATGTACTGATATGCTAGATGAGGTAAGGCTGAATCCAAGGGTTCATATGCATGAACAATAACTGACTGAATGATATGTAGAAACTGAATAAAAGTACTTAGATAAATGAAACTACTATAAATACTGAGTATGTAATATTGTGCATATACATGTATATTGTATCTAAGCTTTTACTGAAGCTAAGTACTGATTTCTGATAACTGAGTAACTAATATCTGATATTTACACCCTCAACTTAAAACAATTGCTTGTCATTAAGCAACTCAAACACAACTAAGAGAATACAAAGTATATTTGGCAGTCAATTATCTATATCATCTCAAACATCTTCACCATCTCCAAGGTCAGTCAATTTAAGAATAACTGTGTATATTATTGAAGAACAACAATGCAACACATAGGAATCAAGATATGTCACCAACTCAGCAACACAACCATGCATGCATCATGTTTACACTATCCAAACAAGTCAGTAACTAGCGATGTAACTAGTGTGCCCTCGCTACAAAGAAATCCCTATTTTCTCATATCAGACATCACATATATAACCATGGGGGGAATCACAAGACACTAACTCTTAGAATGAATATCCAATCAATGTATGTCGAATACCATAGGCTTGCCCTTATTTTCATTACCCAGATCGTCCGACAGGTCAGCTAGGATCACTATAGGTCTTCTCTTTGGCTTGTAATGTAGGCTAGGGGCTGGTATGATACGCGATGGTATTTAAAATGACTAAGCATCCTTGATACTACACTAGCTTTTTGGGGTTTCACTCATTAGACTTTTTTACTCTTCTCTTTTATTGATCACATTTATTTAGGTTGGGTGCTGTCTTCTCCACAATCACTAATACTTTTTCACAATTTTTCTTTTTTTTACTCTTTTCCTCCGTACCCAACTTTTTTTTATTTTCTTTTATGCTACCTTTCTTCATACTCATTCTGTATCATGCACCCCTATGATAGCTATCCTCAACTTAGGCCATTTGCCTAAGTCAAGGTGCACAGTGTTCAAGGAGGACCAGGGCTAAAACAGGTTCATTGTGATCTAAATGGGAAGGTGACAGGTGTCATAAAAATATAGGCTAATCTGGCTCAAAACAGGGATCAAGGGATATTATGCACACAGGCAAGGTTATTTAGGCTAAAAGTGAGCTAATATCAAAACGGCCTATGATCCTTTCCTATCCTTTATCCTTCAACCATAGTAAGACTAACCAGGCAAGTTTTGTGTTTCAACATACAACGGGAACTAGGTAGTATCTCACACACACATGGCACAAAGGTACATTACGAGCTAGTACCCATTCGTTTCATGCAATTGTTTAGCAATGATTATCATATTACTAGAACTAATACCATACAAAGATGAGCAGTAGTCACAATTAGATGCTAATTATACAGTTAAAGAATTAAACCACTTGAGAGGTGTTCACAAATTAACAAAATTGTGTTAATAGCCTTAAGTACTTGTATTTCTCCTAGTCAACTATAAAATATTACAATAAATCATAATACGCCTAAATATGCCAGCTCTACTAGGAACAAGACTCCAGGAAAAAGAGGCACAGCAACAAAAACCACAAGAGGACATCAACACCCACAAGTATCCCCATCCTCAACTTAAAATCATGCAATGTCCCCAATGCATCAAACAAAAACAAGAGAGTTAGAAACAAACATGTGGCATCATGGGTGCGAAAATCTCATATCAATCACAAAATACAAATACAAACAACAAAATACCTTGGGTTTTCTCCCAAGCAGCGCCTGATTTAATATCGCGGCACGACCCAACTCAGTTTTTTCCTCCACCTTGAGTATATGAATTTCACTCCCAACTTAGAGTCCATCTTTTTACCTCGATCATAGGGGGTGGCACAAAAATTAAGAAGTTGAGTAATGGATTGAGCATAGTAAACAACTTGATCTTAAAGTGAGGTGTGTTTTTATGTTGCTTGTCTAATGTAAAATCAAGAATATAGGATTCTTTTTCCTCATATTTACACTCTTCTACTATTTTAAATGATTCCACAGACAAGATATCATCTAAACATAATGTAGAAAAGTGCTTTGAATGAGGCCCAATCAATCCTACTTTAAAATTTACACTATTTACTACACACTCACTTTTATTCATCTTCTCAATATCAGTCTCAAGATCAAGATGACAATCAGGTGGTTGAGATTCTTGAGTTTTCTCCTCAAATTGGCTAATGTCCTCCTCATATTCTTCTTTGTTTAGCCACTGTAAACATGGTGGGAGTGGTAACTCCTTTAGCTCTGCCCACAGCTTTTCTTGATTCTCTAAAATTTGTTTCATCAATTTGTTTTCTTGAATCATGACAACACACATATCTTCAGTATGATTACTTTCAACACAAGCCAAACACCAAGTTACAGTAAGTAGGACAGTATCCATATCATATTGTAAAGGTCCATTCCGTGCACTTTCAGGTATATCTGGACAGCAAGCCTCAAAATATGGTTCCCCAGAATAATACCAAGAATCGTCACAAGAATCATCATCACTCAAAAAATCATTTATCCAGGCTGATATCTCAAGAAAGGTGTGAGAAAAATAAAAATAAAAGAAAATAAAAAATAAACTAAACAAATATTTACAAGTTTGAATTCAAGCAAGTAAGCTAAAATTCCAAACCAACTCAACACGCAAAATTATTCTCCGACAACAGCGCCATTTTTGATAGCGCTCAACTTACACATTAATTTAGTGCAGGACGGTCGTTGTCAATATATTTATCAAACTTTGGAGTCGGGGTCGAATCCATAGGGAACAATGTGAGTGGCAATTAAACTAGTTTGAACTGTAGCTACAAGTTGAATTCAAACAAATGGTATGAAAAGGTAAAAAAAGGGTTTTTTAATGGTCAGCAAAAGATTATTGGTCACTTTAGTTTCAGTGTTTGTAATCAAGAGTTTATGGAAAACCAAGAATTATGTTCACTAGGGGTTTTGGTACTTGACAGATGCTAATAGTGGTTCAAGATTCTCATAGTAGGTAGGACAACAGGTTATCTTTATCGAAGTTTTTCCTAAATGTCTCTCGACCTACTTAAGCTTTTAATTTCCTAATCCTCTCAGACTTAGGGAATTTATATTTATTAACCATACTTCACCTCAGGTTAATCAACCTTGTTATAGCGTTGATTATTAAATGGAAGTTTAGTATTTTCAAGTCCCTGTTGATAATTCACTTCCCCCTATATTTGATTTCTTTCTCAAGAAAATCAAAGCAGGTGTTATCTATCGTTTGCAACAAATAGACAATAATTAAAACCTCAAAATTATCAAGGAGTCCTATTACCTTTTGAATCTTGAACACTTAGCACCTTATCAAGACTTAACCCTAGATCCCACAATTCAAGTTAAAGGGATTTAGCCACTCATAATGTAATAATCGATACAACAAGTTGAATTCATAATTCAAAAGTTGAACTTACAGCAAGATGAATAGAAATGAGTATTTCTCAGATTACATCAAAGTAGAAATCCCAAAGTAATGATTTAAATCTCTTCAAAGTAATTACTTTTTCAAGCTAAGAAACTAGAGAGAGAAAAATAAAAAAAATATGTGTCTCCAACTTAGGTTCTGGAACCCCATAGAAAAACCTAAACAATGCTTTAAATAGTTCACCCTAATTATGGAAACAAAATAATAAATTTCAGCAATTCCTTGGACAGGTGACACCATCCGTGATGCCCTATCAGGAGGCTAACAACTTATCACAAATGTCGTCAGCTCCTCTTTGCTTTTGGTATTTGCTGCCTTAGGCTGACGACAATTTTAATGACCTATCAGCTCCTTGACGACTTATCACAAATGTCGCCACGTCTCTACCTCAGCTTTTATGTTCTGCCTTAGGCTGATGCTAATTTTGACGACCTATCAGCTCCTTGACAGCTTATCACAAAATATTATCACAACTCTTAACTCAGGTCCATTCTCTGTCTAAGGCTGACGATGAAGCTAATAACTTATAACAGGGCTGATGACTTATCAGGAATGTCGTCAGTTACACTTCTCTTATTTTCTCTTCAGATTTCAACTCTTTTGCTTCCATCCTTGTTGGTTCTCTAGCATCTTAGCTTCTACTGCAAAATCAAAGATAAAACAATCAAAAACAACAAAAGTTGCTTAAGACTTTGCAATTGTTCTCAGTTAAAAGCCTCAAATGTGTTAGCATCAACTCACACATCAACTGATAACTGAGTTTCTGATACTGATTGACTGTGTTTGACATCCTGATTGTGTAGAACTGAACTAACTTCTATATTGAGACTGAAACTAAAACTGTGGGAAGTAATCATCTAACTGACATGCCCCTTTCTGAATAGATTTGGGGTCCAACCTCTAACCCCGGCTAGAAGGGTGTCACTGTTGTGCCATAGGTAAAGACAAGCTGAAGAATCACCCTCATCTGGCATGTGCCCTGAATGAGAATGGTGGTACCCTCAACTGGCAGGTAAAACACCTCATCAACCCTCAACTGGCAGGTTGATGTCTCAACCTATGTTAGCTACGTAGTTCTAGAATGCAAGGACTACTACTAAGGGTTACACCCTCTACTGGAAGGTGAGCCCCCATTCTTGGGTTTACTCGATGTTGAATCCAACTCCCATCTGAAGGACACTGAGTCTTATACTAGAATGAACTGGAATGATACTGAGTTTCACTATGTTCTGTAACTGACTGAGTACTACTGATCATGACATTACTGAGACTATTCTATAACTACTATAGCTCTAGGTAAACAACTAGATTTTCGGGTATTGGATTCCCCTATTACTCGATAGCATTAAAAGTAAAGCATAGCATGATCATAAAAGCACCACAATGCACTTATTTAGACATTTGTCAAACACTTGGTATACATAAACTTGTACATGAATGGGACCACATAATAACGTCACAAATTTACTATCCAATGCACTTGAGCATTTTATCAAACACTTGAGGAGCATGCTTACTTCATATAACAATAAACATATAATAATATCATGGCTACTATATTCAACTTGAAATTCAAGAGTTCAACATAAAGATCTCATAATTCAACCCAAAAACTATCTATTTTTCATGAGATTTGTAATTAATCATGGAATTAAATCCCAAATAATAACATGAACATGAATTCAATCTTATTCAAGTATGAAAATCGTAAATCTGAGATCTTCTATATCATACCTAAGAATATTAATTCTTGAAGGTTCTTAGAGGATTTCTTGAGCTTTGTTCTTGATTCTTGAAGCTAGGGTTTCAATAACTTGAGAGAGAGTGATTTATTCTTGAGAGAAATTGAGTAAATAATTATATAATAGGCTATTTAGGGCATTAATCTCGTGTTTAAGACTGATTAGGGTCATGGAAAAAGACTCAAATACCCCTGGAATAATTTAAAAACTGGAACTTACAAATTAAAAATCTTAATTTTTGGCTTCACCGTGATGCGGTGGCATCGCGGTGAGCCATTGAAATAGAGACAACTGGGAACTGGACTGATGGCACGATGCGATGCTATTGCGGAGCTTCATTGGAAAATGCCAATTGGGAATTGGCATTTGCACTGTGATGCAGTATTATCACGTTGGCTCACTGGAAACTGACAATTACCATTTAGCTGGTCTCCACGGTGCGGTGTTGCACCAGGTGGCACACTGTTTCACAAAATATGCTATAACTTCTCACCCGATTATCGGATTTGGAAAAATTTTATATCATTGGAAAGCTAACTAAATTTCCTCACCTGATTATCGGATTTGGGAAAATTTTATATCATTGGAAAGCTAACTAAATTTCCTATGCAATGACAGGTCTTAAACTGGAGAATTCTAAGTATTTTAATTTATATAGGAATACTCATATACTGAGAGTTAAACTAAGCTAGAGAAATATGGGGTATTACAATATCTCCCTCTTAGGAATATTCATCCTCGAATGAGACAGATTAAGTTGAGAAATACTAATAGTCTGTGTTTACATACTGAACAAACATAACTAAAGCATGGAATACATGACTGAAACTACTAATAAGATGAGTTTTCTTACTAAACATGCATTTCTGATGCATAAGTACATGGCTGAACTTATTGATGAATGAATGACTGCTATGAAGATTTTATACAATGGTAATGAATACCAAATTTGTAATTGTAACTGAACATGAAACTGAGTAAATCTAAGGAAGACTATTATCTCAAGCTGAATCTGAATTTACAGAGATGAGGTGGGGATACTTGGTCCATATATCTGCTTCTGCTTCCCAAGTAGCTCCCTCAATGGACTGATTTTACCAAAGAACTTTGACTAAGGGAACTTCTTTATTCCTCAGTCTATGAATCTGATGATCGAGGATTTGGACTGGAACCTCTTCGAATAAAAGATCATTCTAAATATCTATACCCTCTAAGGGGACTATGACTGTTGGGTCTCCAATGCATTTCTTTAGCAGGGAGAAGTGGAACACTGGGTGCACTAAAGCTAGATCTGAAGGCAATTTAAGCTCAGTTGCTACCTTTTTTAAACAACTGAGAATTCTATAAGGAACGACATATTAGGGACTGAGTTTTCCCTTTTTGACGAACCTCTTCACTCCCTTCATGGGAGAGATTTTCAAGAACACAAAATCACTGATCTTAAACTCGAGATCTTTTCTCCTTACATCTGCATACGATTTCTATCGGCTCTAGGCTTCCCTAAGCCTTTCTCTGATCAATTGAACCTTCTCTAAGGAATCAAATACTAAGTTAGGCCCTATTACTATGGCCTCACCCACCTCGAACCAACTAATTAGAGATCTACATCAACTACCATAAAGAGTCTCAAACAGAGCCATTTGAATACTGGAATAATAGCTGTTATTATATGTAAATTCAATCAAATGTAAATGTTCATCCCAACTACCTTTAAAATCAACAATGAACGCCTTTAACATATCCTTGAGGGTCTGATTGGTCCTCTCATCTTGACCATCTGTCTGAGGGTGAAAAATTGTACTGAGATGAACTTAGGTACCAAGACCCTTTTGAAATACTTTCTAAAAGTGAGAGGTAAACTGGGTACCTCTATCTGAAATGATGGATACTGGGACTCTGTGCAACCTGACCAACTCTCTGATATAGAGTTTGTCATAGTCCTCGGCTAAATAGAAAGTATTAACTGGAAAGAAATAATTGGATTTGGTCATCTTGTTGATGATAACCTAAATCGAATTATGCTAGTTACGGGTACTAGGCAAATCCGTCACAAAGTCTATGTTCACTTCTTCCCATTTCCATGTGAGAATACTAAAATCATGCATGGACCCACTAGGCTTCTGGTGCTCAATCTTAACCTGCTAACATGTAGAGCACTTAGCCACAAACTCTGCAATATCTCTCTTCAGCCCAATCCACCAATAGATTTCCTGTAAATCGCAATACATCTTAGCATCCCCTGGATGAATCGAGTAACGCGCACCGTGTGTTTCTGTAAGAATTCATTGCCTCGAGTCATGTACACCTAGCATACATAGCTGACCTTGGCAACGCAACACACCATCTCCTCCTTGGGAGAAAACCTCTACTTTCGGATATCTGACTGACTCTTTCAACTTAACTAAACTGGGATCTCTAATCCTACTTTTCCTTTACTTTGAAAACTAGAGATAATTCTGAACTATTCTACACCCACACACTGCTCTCTACAGAATCGACTAAGTGGACCTAGTCATGCAAGATGATGAACTTCCTGAGCTAGCTTTTTCTTACCACTCTTAACATGAGCAACACTACCTATAGAAAACCTACTGAGAGCATCTGTCACTACATTGTCCTTGCCCGACTGATACAAAACACTCATGTCATAATCTTTCAACAACTCTAACCATCTTCTCTGTCGCAAAGTAAAATCTTTCTGAGAGAACACATACTGCAAGCTTTTGTGATCTGTGAACACATCAATATTTACCCCATACAAATAATGCCTCCAAATCTTTAAGGCAAACACTACTACTGCTAACTCAAGATCATGTGTAAGGTAATTCGTCTCATGAGGCTTAAGCTATCTAGAGGCATAGGCTATGACCTTACCTCTCTGCATAAGGACACAATCCAAAACTACTCTGGATGCATCACAGTACACAACAAACCTATTTGAACCATCTGGTAATGTTAGGACTAAGGTTGTAGTGAGTCGAGTCTTCAACTCCTGAAAAACTCTTCTCACATAAATTTGATCACTGAAACTTAACTTTCTTCGGAGTCAATCTGGACATGGGGGATGCAATAGATGAAAACCTTTCAATAAACCAACGGTAATAGCCAGGTAAACCCAAGAAGCTCCTGATATCAGATAGATAAATGGTTCTAGGCCAGTTTCTCACTACTTTGGTCTTTTGAGGATCACCTTTAATGCCATGACCGGAAATAATATGACCAAGGAATGCTACTAACCTTAGCCAAAATTTGCACTTACTGAATTTGGTGAAAAATTGATGAAGACTATAACGAACATGTTCAAGTACTACTTGAACACATGATTTATAAAGTCCATGAAAGCTTCTAGGGTATTTGTAAAACAAAATGATATTACTAGGAATTTGAAGTGACCATATCGGGTTTGGAAAGCTATTTTCAAAATATCACATTCTCTGACTCTGAGCTGATGATAGCCTAATCTGAGGTCTATCTTAGAAAAGTAACTGGCACCATGAAGTTGGTCAAACAAGTCATCAATTCAAGGAAGTGGATATTAATTCTTGACTGTGACTTTGTTTAACTGACGGTAGTCTATACACATTCTAAGAGAACCATCTTTCTTACGTACGAATAAATCTGGTGTGCCCCACGGGGAAATGCTAGGTTTAATAAACCATTTGTCTAAAAGGTCCTTTAACTGTTATTTCAATTCTCTGAGTTTAGATGGAGCCATTATATACGGTGGAATAGATATGGGTTGAGTATCTGGAATAAGGTCTATTCCAAAGTCAATTTCCCTTTCGGGAGGAACTCTAAGAAGATCTTTGGGAAACACATTTGAGAATTCATTTACTACTGGAACTGACTCAAGACTAAGAGTCTTTGAACTAGAGTCTTTGACTTACACAAGATGATAGACACATCCCTTGAATATCATTTTTCTCGCTCTAAGGTATAAAATCAACTGACCTTTAAGCGCTCTGGACTACCCCTCCATTCAAGGACTCATTTATTTCAAAACTAAAAAAGAACAATTTTGTGTATATAATCAACTGAGCCGTAGCATGAATGGAACTAATCCATGCCGAGAATAACGTCAAAATCTATCATCTCTAACTCTATTAATTTTGATGAAGTGAATTTTTGAGATATCATAATCAGATAGTTCCCGTATACCCACCAGGCTATGATGGACTGGCCTATTGGGGTAGAGGCTGAGAAAGGTTCTGTTAAGATCACTAGTTTGACCTTAAAGTCGACTGTTATATAAGGAGTTACAAAAGACAGCGAAGATCTTGGATCTAGTAAGTTATAAACATGTAAATGGAATATTTGTAACGTACCAGTGACCACATCAGGAGAACTTTCCTGATCTTGTCTAGACTGAAGTTCATAAAGCATATGTGGGTGTTGCCCACTGGTGGCACTGGAGGTGGCACCCTGCTGATTCGGGTGACCAGACTGAGCTGAGGAACAAGTGTATTGACCCTGCAAACTTGACTGAGGAAAATCTCTAATTCTATGGCCTGGCTTGACACACCCAAAATATACATCATTACCAGCTCTGCAGACACCTTGATGGTTTTGTCACATTTCTGAAAAAGAGGATTAATTCGAGTACTGCTGACACTACCCTGAGATTTAGAGCCTAGTGACCTATCTTTGTTACTATTTCTGAACTTACGTACTGGATCATTAGCTGAGGACAGAGCTGGAACCAAAGATTTTGCATCGAACTGGGAATAGTTATCGCCCTCTGACTTAGGCTGAGTGAAATTGAAGCTACCTATTCTAGCTCTCTTGTTTTCCCTCTCTCTCCTTATTCTTAGCCTTTTCTACCTACTGAACATGGACCATGAGCATGGATATGTCTATCTCCTGAATTAACATTGTAGTTCTACACTCCTTAACCATACTCTCTTTTACCCCAGACATAAACTTGCTCATTCTGGACCTACTGTCTGCTACTACATGGGGAGCATATCTGGCTAACTGAGTAAACTTGAGGGAATACTCTTTCACACTCATGCTTCCTTGCCTGAGTTTGATGAAATCTAACACCTTGGCTTCTTTCAGCTCTAAGGGAAAGAATTTATCTTGAAAAATAGTAGCAAACTCTTCCCATTCTATGGGCTTTGTATCCGTACCCCTGTCTACCTTTCATGGCTTAAACCACATATGAGCTACATCTTATAGATGATAGGTATCTAACTCAACACTCTCACTGGAATTCACTCCCATAATATCTGTGACTTTCTAAACCTGATCGAGGAACTCCTATGGATCCTCTTCAAACTTAGATCCTGAAAATATAGGAGAATTCATTTGGGTAAAGTCCCAAATCTTGGCTGCTGCAGTGTTGGCTAATGGGCTGTCCTAAATAACAGCTGGCTATTTATTCTGAGCTGCTATAGAATGGGCTGGTGTGGTGAACGTAGCTCTAAATTCTGCATAAGAGACATGCTCGTCCAGGGGATCTACTTGAATGGGTTGATGTGCTGGCTGATCTCCATTCCTTCTTCCGTTAACTTTTATGGGAGGCATGTTCTATAAATGAAAGGAAGAGATGAATTAGACTAAGAGTTTAACTTGAGATCATGCTTACTCACACGACATGAATACTGAAAGAAGGGGAACTTTTCCTGAAACGTCTCATAGCCTATTGTCCATAAGTGTGGTGCGCTACACACACATGCACAAGACTCTACTTGATGTGTCTTTAAGACTCCCTAGGACTCTATTGAACCTTAGGCTCTAATACCAAGTTCATAACGCCCCAAGTCGGTACCCTAAACGCCACACGGTGCTTACGACCCCAAAGGACCACAAGCTAACCCATGACTGGTACTTGCTGTGAGCACTAAATAATAATGCTATAATAATGCAAAACATAGGTTGATATGCCATAAGGTTCATAATCTGAATACTGATAATAATAATATCTGAAGAATATATCTGAAAATTGAATACTGTCTAAACTAGTCTAGTCTGAAAAGCCTCTAACTAAAGTTTCTAAATGTGGAGTTGATGGGTCAAGCCCCCAACTAACTCTGACTACTAAAATATTGAAGCTACTAAAAATACTAAAATAAAAGTATATCTTCGATAGATGAGGAGTCACTATTGAATTTGTTGCTGCTATCTGAATCTGTCTAAGCGTGGTTGGGAACTAGAGCATCCAAACCTATGATTGAGACATCATAGTGAAAAGAGAAAATATGAATCAGTACGTAGAATGTACTGGTATGCTAGATGAGGTAAGGCTGAATCCAAGGGTTCATATGAATGAACAATAACTGACTGAATGATATGTAGAAATTGAATAAGAGTACATGGATAACTAAAATTACTGTAAATACTGAGTATGCAATGCTGCATATTTACATGTATGCTATATCTGAGATTTTAATGAAGCTGAGTATTGATTTCTGATAACTTAGTAACTGATATCTGATAATACTGATAACTGAGTTTTTGATACTGATTAACTGTGTTTGATAGTCCTGATTCTATAAAACTAAATCGAGTTCTATACTAATATTGAAACTGAAATTGTGAGAGGTAATCATCTAACCGACATGCCTTTTTTTGAATAGATTTGGGGTCCAACCTGTTACCCCAGCTGGAAGGGTGTCAGTACCGTGTTATGGTTAAAGACAAGTAGAAAAGTCACTCTCATTTGGCAGGTTCCCTAAATGAGAACGGTGGTACCCCTAACTGGAAGGTAAAATACCTCATCAACCCTCAACTGGAAGGTTGATATCTCAACCTATGCTGGCTACGTAGTTCTGGAATGCAATGACTACTACTAAGGGTCACACCCTCTATTGGTAGGTGAGCCCTCATTCTTGGGCTCACTCAGTGCTGAATCTTACTCCCATTTGAAGAACACTGAGTCTTATACTAGATGAAACTAGACTGATACTGAGTTTCACTAAGTTTTGTAACTGACTGAGTACTACTGATTGTGACATTACTGAGACTATTCTATAACTACTGTATCTCTAGGTAAACGGCTAGATTTTTGGGTATTACATACCCCAAGACTCGATAGCATCAAAAGTAAATCATAGCATGATCATAAAATCACAACAATGCACTCATTTAGACATTTTGTCAAACACTTTGTATACATAACCTTGTTCACCACACAATAACATGTCATAAATTCACTATCCAATGCACTTGAGCATTTTATCAAACACTTGAGGAGCATGCTTACTTCATATAACAATAAACATATAATAATATCATGGCTACTACATTCAACTTGTAATTCAAGAGTTCAACATGAAGATCACGTAATCCAACCCACAAACTATCTATTTTTCATGAGATTTGTAATTAATCATGGAATTAAATCCCAAATAATAACATGAACATGAATTCAATCTAATTAAAGCATGAAAATCATAAATCTGAGATCTTGTATGTTTAAAAGGGGTTCTTGGACTTCATGGGTGAAAGGAACCCATGAATGAACACACAACATAATGGAAGCAAGAGGAGAAGAAAACCGTGGAAAGAACACTTCCATACCCACCACCACCTTTTCCCCAAAGATTAAAGAAGGTGGCGGATGATACAAAGTTCAGCAAATTCATGAATATGTTAAAGCAGCTGACCATTAATGTTCCATTGGTGGAGGCACTTGAACAAATGCCTGGATATGCAAAATTTATGAAGGACCTGTTGACAAAGAAGCGGGCATCAAAAGTTATGAGTTAGCGGATAATGTTCATCATTGTAGTGCAGTTGCTACCCGATCGATAGTTCAGAAGAAGGCCGACCCCAGAGCTTTCACTATTCCTTGCACTATTGGATCTTTGAATTTTGCCAAAGCATTGTGCGATCTAGGTGCTAGTATAAATTTGATGCCACTATCCATCTACAAGAAGTTGGGGCTAGGCGATCCGACACCAACCAATATGAGGCTCGTGATGGCTGATAGGTCGGTAAAAAGACCTGTGGGTATCTTGAATGATGTGTTGGTGAAAGTTTCTTCATTCATCTTTCCTGCAGACTTCGTTATTCTGGATTGTAAGGAGGATTCTGAAGTTCCCATAATCCTGGGACGTCCTTTCCTTGCAACCGGAAGTGTGCTTATTGACATGAAAGATAATGAGCTTTTGTTTCGAATTAATGACGAAGTAGTACGGTTTGATATATGCAAAGCCATGAAGCAGCCCAGCGATATGAATGAGTTATCTGTAGTTGATGTTCATCAAGAGGATATGAAAGCATTATCTATAGAGCAACAGCCTACTGTTGAGCCATTGTCTGTTGCGCCACTGAATGTTGAGCATGAGGATAATGAAGATTATGAAGAACTTATGGGTGATCTAACAGAAATAGAGTCTTATACTCCTAAGCAACCGGACTGTGATCTCAAGAATCAACCAACAGTGAAGACTCCCATTGAAGAGCCACCAATGCTAGAATCGAAAGAGCTCCCCGATTATCTAAGGTATGTGTTCTTGGAAAGTGGAAGTATACTTCCGGTAAGTGTGGCGGATGATTTAAGTGAACAGCACGTGGAGGCTCTCATCTCTGCTCTGATGAGGTACAAGAGAGCTATGGGTAGGAAGATTGATGATATAATTGGTATCCCTCCTGAGGTATGTATGCACAAGAGTCATATCGAAGAAGATTGCATGCCTACAAGTAAGTATCAGCGTCGTCTGAATCCATTCAGAAAATGATGCCCCATCTATCTCGATGAAGTCTAAGTAATCGAGATAACTATGTCGTGCCACGACAATAAATAAGGCGCTAGATAGGAGGCAACCCATCGTTTATCATTTTTCATTTATTGTTTATCGTTTTGTCTTTCTTTCGTTCTAGTACTTGTTTTGTTTTTGATAAATGAAAATCCAAAAATAAGAGTCGTGCCACGACCAAAACCAAGGCGCTTGATGGGAGGCAACCCATTGTTCTAATCGTTTTTGTTGTTTTTGAGCAAATGTAGGTGCAAGAGGTATTCAACAAGGAGATTGGTTTCAAATGACGATTTGGACGTATCGTATGGAAAAGTTGGTAAGTTAGGAATGGTAATGCGTAAGGCTATGGATTGAGCATTTCTCATGCCAAAATAAGCATCGAGGAAGGCTAGTCCTAGGTAAAAATAGGCCACGAACATTGCCAAACCTATCCTATAGCCTAAGGTCTCGGAATCTAGTGTGCTATACACTATGCGTCGCCCATTCCTAAGTGTGCTTTTGACTATGCGCCGCCTATGATATAGCATTAAGTCTCAGGATCCCATATGCCATAGACTATGTGGCGCATATGTCTCTAAATGCCATAGACTATGCGCCGCATATACCATGACTATGCCAAGCACTATGCATCGCATATAGGGCATGTTTGTCTCCAAAACCATTTGTAAATGGGTCAAAACCCAACCCATTCTCTTCCTATATAAAGGGGACTTAGTCTTGAAACATAACCACATTAGAAATTGACCCAAAGGCGCCGCACATCCATCCAAATCATCTCAAAATTTCTCTTTTTGCTCTTCCAATTCACAAGAACATCTCCAACGGCTTCAATCACGTAAGTACTCTTTTGTTCTTCATCCATTTTTCGTAAGTACTACGTTGCTATGCCTATTATGAATTGCTATATCTTGAAGAAGCATTGGTGATATTCATTTGTTTGAATTGTTGAGACACAACCAAGTAAGTGAACACATACGTTAGGATTATCTTAACTTGTTTCCAACTTGAATTTGATTTTGATGTATTGTCATACTCTTGCGGAATTGCTATAGTCATTAACATTGCATAATCTTGTCACTTGAATACTTATATGTTGGAATGAATTGTTCATCGGAATAAGACTTATAGTTGCCTACCGACATAGGCGGTTGTGATTATTGATAGATACTATACCTTGATGTAATCCCTATGTAGTAGTCTTGATATAATCTTACATGCAAGTATTGCCAAGAGTACAAGAAGTATGACTCACTGATTTTATTGTTGGAATAGAGCACCTAAAACGTATGTCGACGAAATCTGAGTAATCGACCACTTTCGCTTCACTGATTTGTGTTAACAAAACTAAGTGTGGGGTGGTACCCCTATTACTTGTTGATAGATTGTATCAATTGAGATTGTGCTGCCATTAACACTATTTCTAGTCTCAGGTACAATGGCACCTAAAGCGAGGCAAGGCAAGGATAAGGCTACCACGTCACAAAAAGGCAAGAAAAGAGGCGAAAAAGAGCAAGGAGAACCCTCCTCGCTGCAAACACCTCGACTCACTCTTGGAATTAAGTGGGATACCTATGAGGAACTTCTAAGGGTGACGACTCTGATGATGATTCCGATGCAAAGGGGTATGACCCCAGACATAGAGAATGAGTCCGACTAACCAGGTTCTTCTTATTTATTTTCCACTGAGGGTAGTGTCCCATTTAAGTGTGGGGTGGCGGTATTGCATGCTATAATTCTCTATTTGCATCTATGTTTGTTTACTTTGTTTTTGTTTGTGTTTCGTTTTTAAGTTTTTTTAGTAGTAAAATTTTTTAGCTTCGCATGAAATTATTCTAATAGGCAGCATGAGATTATAACAAGAGTATGTGCTACAATTATGACTGTTGAGACGTTTAGGCTCTAGTTGTGACTCATTATGTGATATTGTGTGGTTCAATTCCTTCACTTGTTGGGTCGAGAGTCTATATTACTTCCAATCAAGTCGACCATGTGCCTTGTGTGTGTGAGATAATAGTATATTCTATGTTTGTGGCTGATGCTAGAACTTGCCTGGTATGTATGCAAAGCGAAAATAAGGAGTGTAAGTTTAGGAGATGATTTAGGCATTTATTTGGCAACCTACATATGTTTACCTTCGTTTTACCTACCCTTGGACATCATCCTAGTTAAAGCCTTTTGAGCCTTTAGCCTATTTCTTTGACAACCTCGCGTGTAAGCCTAATCCATTTTTTTTCAAGACCGTAATTTGATCCAAATTCCTAAGTACTTTAAAGTGAAAAATTCATGTGACAACATAAGAGAAAATTGAGTGAGTATGATGCTTTAAATTGTAATGGTGCTTGAATGTGTTATGAGAAAGAAAGTGCTAGCATAAGAGGTATGTTGTGAAAACAAAAAGGAAAAGAAAACTGAAAAGTGACTTGTGCTTAAAAGTGAAAAACAAAAGAGGAGAACAAGGGTGGAAGAATAAAAGAAAGAAAGGTTGAAAGAAAAAAATGTCAATGATACAATCTGATGTATTAAAGTGCTTAGGAACTTAGTCACTATTTCTGGCCAGAATAGTCCTACCCGTCCCTTAGCCTACATTACAACCATTAAAAGACCTATTTGATCCTAATCTTAGCATTCTGACATTTAGTGGAGTATTACACTAAGGGCAAGCCTATGGTCATCAGTTGCTGCATACGAATTCTTTGTGAGAGCGAGAGCAAGGATATTTTGATACCCATGTTTGAAAAATATGCTATACTTGTGAGTGACTATGGGTAATATATTGTGAGACACACATGGTTGATGAGTTTTTGATAGTTGTGTATGATTCTTTGTGCCTTGACTTTTGAATATGAGTTAACCACCATCACGAGTCTATGCTAGAGGTTAAATGGTTTCTACTAATGATCGGAAAGTTACTCTTTGTTGATAATTGTTGTGCTTGTCTTGACGAATGTTTTGTGTTATTGCTGTGAAACCCTAAGTTGATGTTTAGAGGGACATGATATTTTGTTCGAGGACGAACAAAGCTTCAAGTGTGGGGTGTTGATGATAGGCGAATTTACACGCCTATATCAATATATTTTGCCCATATTTGTGCCATGTTTTGAGAACAAATTATATATTTCATGCACTTTTAGTCCTTTTTCCTGTAAGTGAGCTAAAGAACATGATTAGCAAAGTTTCAGGTATAAATGATGCAGAATTCAGCACTTTGTGGATAATTTGACGCCAAAGAAAGCTCACGAAGGAAGGAAAGGGAGCTTGGACGCCTAAAGGACCAAAAGTGATGCATGGAAAATCTGTCCCGGGCTAAAACAACATTTCTGAAGACTTTGGGGACTTGCAGTAAATTATTTGGATTAGAATAATAATACATTAACCTAGTACAATTGGGTTAAGTATTTCATTAGCTTATTAGGATTAGGATAATGATACATTAACCTAGTACAATTGGGTTAAGTATTTCATTAGCTTAGTAGGATTTGGTTAAGTATTTCATTAGCTTAGTAGGAATAGGATATGGGTATTATAAATACCCTATCATGCTAGAGATTTTTATTCATTCCTCCCTTAGTGGAGAGATACAATCCTCCCTTAGTGGAGAGATACATTCTACTTCTCAATTACAACTCTTCTAATCTTCCCATTAATTCTATTTTTTTATTCATCTATTTAATTCTTAATTTCCGCAACAAGAGAAACGTTACTTGCTAAGGAATTCACGCCTAAACGCCTACCACACCAATATAAACGTGACATCATTCTTGTGGTATAACAACAATGCAAATTATGATTTCCTTCGTATTCATGGGTAACTAAACTTCTCTGTTGGGGTTATGGAAGCCGTATGAGATACTATCTATTGCTGTGAGTTTATGAGTTCGTGACATGTATGCTGCTTATATCATTATTCTCTTCATCTTAATGCAAATTCTTGTGGCTGTAGACGCATAGAATAACGCCAGTATAACATTTAACATGTTCGAAAGAAAGGTTATCTGTCTGGAAAAGAGCTAATGTCAAGGTAGTAGGATACCCTTTCCTATTAAAAACCTAGTGCCGTAACTGGACTAACCTCTTGGAGAATTCGTACCGTTAGACACTCTTTAAGCTCGAAAGAGTTAAAGTGAAATAATCCCCGAATAGGTCGAAAGACGCCTGGATTTACCATTGAATACAATTCTCTATAAGCACATGCATGTCACAATTCTACACCCTCATAGCCAATAGAGACGTTTAACTCAGGAGGTGGACATAACCCCAACGCTTCAATTCTCATTGTTTACAACTTACGTAACAATCCTTCTCTTTTTACTTTGCTATTTTCATCTTTTACTTTATTGTTTTGGTTACACATTACAATCCCCCCTTTTTTACGAGACTTGCACTAAAAGTCTAGTAATCCTTACTTACTTGTTGACCAAGCTATTCCCTGTGGGATCGATACCCAACCCAGGTTGGGTTCTATATTTGCTAACGACCGCTTTACACTGCTACGAGAGCTGTAGATTGAGCGTTATCACTACTCCGCACCAATAAAGAATTATGAATCTCAACGCAAACAAACATGTTCAACTAATGGTATTGATTTCATTCATATGTTCAACTTTTGGTTAGAGCCTAACATTAAATTTTACTTCAAAATAAGGCCCTACACTAAGATTTTAGTCTATTTCAAGGCTCCTACCTGCAACCATGATAGTTTCTACATATTTAGCAATGGAATAAACATATCAACATGTTTAAACAATATATAGATCAATACATAACCTTTAGGAACCGAGAAATTTACCTTTTATATAAAGAATCAAAAGTGAACAACAAAGAATTCAAGTAAACCAAAGTTGAAATGTGAGTTTAGCGTGTTGGAACAAGTTTGTATATCGAATAAGTGATAATTTAGCCTTTACTTAAGCATAAGGTTAGTAGGTGTTTAAGTGGGAAGTTTTAATTCAATGAGAAAAGTGAAGTTTTAAGGATTTGAATGAGTTAGAATAAGGGTAAGAATATTTTTATATAGGTGGAGGCTGTTTTAGGTTATATTTAAGTGTTGGTGGGTGCAAAATTTTAAATAAAAAGTGGTCCCAACAAGTGACCTAGCCGTGGCTTGTACCTTCAGCCTGTACCCGTGGTCAGTACTTGGCGCAGGTACTGGGTGCAGGTACCAGGACAAAAAATTTGGCCAACTTTTCTGCAATCCAAACTTGGCATTTTGATATTTTTCCAGTTACTTATGGTCCCGCAACCTAAGTTTTAGGTTCCAAAATTAAATTTAAATGCCAAAGTCTATAACTTACCATTTTTCATCCTCAAAATTTTAACTTCTCAACTTACCGTATGGGACTTGTGACCATGATGGGTTGATCACACAACCCCCTTACTTGGAAATTAATGAATGTAGCAATTTTTATCGTATTTCAGGTAAGGTCCAAAAATTAAAAACCTACAAAAAGACAAAAAACAACAAAAATATGAACACTAAAATAGTGAGTTGACTCCCACTCAGTGCTTGATTTAACGTTGTGGCACGATATGGCTATGCTGGTTACTCTGACTTCACCGACAAACCCATGGGTTGCCTCTCATACAACGTTTAATTTAACGTCGTGGTATGGCGTGGGTATCTTGACTACTAAGAATTATCAAGATACCCATAGAAATATCCTCAATGGTCATCAATACAATCAATCACTGACATTGTTCTCATGTTGGTTGGCTACTTCATCAACTTTTGGATGTTAAGTATTGTCTTCTCACCGTTGACTCTGAATTTTGACTCACCTTTTTCCATGTAAACCATAGCTCTACCTGTGGCCATAAATGATATTCCCAAGATAATGGGCATCTTAGTATCAACCTCACAATACAAGATGACAAAGTCAGCTGGAAAGATGAAGTTATCTACCCTCATGATTACATCAAACGAGATTCTTATGGATTTTTTTACTATGCAGTTAGCCATTATCAGATGCATCGAAGTCAGTTTCAGAGGATTTAAGACCAACTACTTGAATACAGCCAACGGCATCAAATTAATGATGGATCCTAAGTCACACAAAGAACGGACAAATTGGGATAACCCAATAGTGCACGGTTTAGTGAATGCTCCGGAATCACCATTTTTCTATGCCAAGGACCTAGTCGTGCCTGCACTACAGTGGTGCACACCATTAACATCCTCAAAAGTCACTTTTTTCTTCCTTGTGACCAATTGTTTCATGAACCTGGCATATCCAAGCATCTGCTCTAATGCCTTAAGAAGAGGTATGTTCAAGCTCAATTCTCTCAACATCTCAATGAACCTCTTAAACTTACCTTCCATTTTCTTATGCATCAATCACTGAGGAAAAAGTGGGGTGGTATCAGGATCTATTTAACTTCTGGTTTAATGACCGAACCCTTAACTTTGTCTTCAGCAGCTTTACCTTTATCACATGTTACCTTCTCAGACTCAACAGCAAGTGTCTCATCATCAACAAGTTTTGCATCAGGTAGTAGGGGATCTATAGTAGTGATACCACTCCTTGTGGTAATAGAAAGAATGTGACTATTATTTCTTAGATTTTGCACTATATTTCTTCGAAGGATACCTGGTTACCTTTGGTTCAGAGTTACTGACATTTGTTCAAACTGGTGCTCCAACTGCTTGATAACAGTGGCTTATAACTCGAACTTCTGGGTCAACCCTGAAATATCAGCCTTAATCTCCTTAAGGTTGGTCTCCTGATTTTATTGACCCTTCACCAGCTTATCCAACATCCTTCTGCATTCTATAGTCTACATCGCGTCTACTAGGGGGAATGTACCTATGTCCCTTATCTCTATAGTCATTCTTCTTTCTCCAGTAACCATCTTACTCTCTGCTACAGTCTTTGTATCCATCATAGTAGTTTTGACCTTGGTTCCCTTTCCCTTGGGCTCAAAAACCCGTCATCTGATGATCTAGATAATTATCTTCCTCCTCCAATTCTGACTCGCACGCTTTGGAAGCTGAACCCTGAGTTGCTACTGCATTCACTTTCTCAAAAGTCATTTTTGCCAACTATTTTGCTAGCACCCCTAAATTAGTCCATAGTAATATAATTTCTTGCAGAACTGTATCATCAGGTACTCTCTAGTTGCAGTAGGCTCCAATAGCATAAGTGTCAGATCCCTCTCAACCTCCTGAGTTTCCCACCCTCGATTAGTGTGTAAGATCTGATCTAACATCTCTGAAGTTGTCTTCCATTTTAATCTCATAAAATCTCCTCTAGATATGGTATCTTCTATGGATCTGGAGATAATGGCTAGGGCTGTGTAGAATATTTCTAATAAGCTCATCCCTGACAGCTGATGATTTGGCACCATGCTGAGCTTTTTCTTAAACCTGAACCAAGCCTCGTACATGGACTCTAACTGCAGCTACCTAAAATTATATATCTCGTTCTTGAGATGAAACATCCTTGATAGAGTGAATAACATATTTAAGAATTGTTTGCACAATTCATTATAAGTCATGATAGAGCCTCTTAGCAATTGCCCTAAACATAAAGATGTTTTTCCTGTAAGTGAGAAGGGGAAAATCCTCAGTCTAAGTTCTTTCTAATCTACCCCAAGAATGGTATATGAGGTGCAGATCACAAGGAGATTTGCAAGGTGCAAGTTGCACCATCAGTAGGCAGACCTGCAAACACCCCCTTTAAATTTGAAAGTTGGATCATGGCACTCGTGATGTCAAATTTTATGCCTGGGGGCAAAACAGGAGGTACTATGGCTCCAGTCTCTGTCGGCTTAACATATCCCAAATATTCTTCATTTTTTATATATGGCTGCACATACTGATATGCTGGGATTACTCGAACAAGAGCACCTCTAGCTCTATTTTGGTTTCCACCTAGTGCCACTCGGCGGTCTACTGCTGGTCTCTGCTCAGTTAGCTCAGTGTTCCTAGGTATCCTCTGAGATTCTTCCATTTCTCTCCTCTCAGTTTCAATATGAGCTAATAACTCACCATTCTGACAAACAATAATAGCTTGTACTCCTTTGGGCGAAGGTAAAACATCACGAACATCTCAAAGATTCTTAACTATTATCGGCTAAGATATCCTACCAAATGTTTGTAGGATCCTCTCTGGTTTTAGATTCACTGGGAATAAGGAATTTTCTCTACTCGTATGCTAGGCATACACCGACATATGCCCAACTAAGAACAAAAATAGAAAGAAAAAACTAAAAACTACAACAACTTCAAATCACTAATCAACACTGTGTTCCCCGACAACGGTGCCAATTTCTTGATAACATCCAAGCAATACCTCCTTTTAGATGATGGTACGGTCACTGTCAAGATATAGTAACCCAATAAGGTTGGGGTCGAATCCCAAGGAAATATGTGGACTTGCAAATCTTGATAGTTGTAGTCTGTCGACAGAACAAGAAAAGTAAATGGGGAGATTATTTGTAGTAATTTTGAGTAAAGAACAATATTAACTTGGTTGAAATTAGTCTAAAATGAACACTAGGATTGTGTTCCCCCCGACTTCTCAACTCCGTAGCCTTATCATGCGTTGTTGAACCAACCCAATACCTTGCATGTTGAATTGATAAGCTATGTACCTTCTAAAGTCTTTTGGACGAGTAGAAGGATTTCATCTTTTACCTTTTAAGTCTTAGGGTGTCGTACCACTAACCCTTATCTTGATCCCAGTTAACTATTACATTTTGAGTCTCTATTTATTAGATGAAAGCTAACCATCTTATGTATATAGAACCTAGAAGTGTGGATCGACAGTTAAACTCCAAATTACTATTGTCTTTATTTTTTCCTAGTCACAACTCCTTTTTAGGAGTAAGTAGCAATATCTAGGGAGAATCTTAAGGTGTGCACCCAATAAGAAAATAATCATAACAAAGATAAAGAAATTCATGTCATAGGTATTGGTTCAGATCAACAATCGCACTTCCCATACTTTGTCAATTTGCCAGGGTTTCCACAACCCTAGTTGTGGGTTTTAGACGCTTATAATTGTGAAGAAATGAATAAAATTCCTAATAGAAAGCATAGATGAAATCACAATGATAAGATGAATAAAAACCCACAACTATAACTGAATTAATCAACTAAAGTCAATATAAGAGAATCCCAAGATCAAAGAAATATCTTGGAATCAAAATATGTTTATGAGTATCAAAAGTGCGTAAAACCTACTAAAAATACATAAGGGGTATTTATAGTACATGAGGAAACTCTAAAATCAAAGCTCAAACAAAATAGGAGAAAATCGAGTCGGTAGCCACCTGCAGTCTGGCACAAGCTCAGGTAGTACTATGCTCTTGATACTAGGCATAGGTGCAGACCGCAGGTACAAATCCTGTAGCCAAGCTATCAGGATTTCAACCTCTAGAACATTATTTGTCTACCTGCGGTCTGTAGGTCATACATGCAGTCCGTGGGTTGACTTGGTGCTGGGAGTCATCTTTTCAACTCTTTTTCAAATTTCTGACATGATTTGATCACGAACAAGCTGAAAAGTATCCCGAACATCCATAATTGCTCCAAAAATAACAAAAAACACCTTTCCACCTTTTTCACAAAATTATCATCCAAAACAAGATTTTCTGTAAAAACATACCCAAAACAGATCATATCTAACAAAAAGACCTGAGAAACTTGCATATTTTTCTCATTTTAAGCATAGAAGTGCTATATTTCTATGGCTCATCAGTTCTCTCATCCTAAATGTGAAACTGATAATGATATATGGCTTTGTCACATGTTTTGACTTGCTCACTTGAACTAATGCATTGTCATAAAAGGTTAATGAACTATGGCATAAATTTATTGAACTTTGGGGTATGTGAATTCCCTATGTGAATGTTAATTGAACCTAAGGGGTCATGAATTTCCTTCGTGTGATGGTTAATGGACTATGGTACGATAATGAACTTGGAAGTAGGTTAGTATGACGATACCAACGGGACGCCTAAATGTATAATCGAATTAATAAATTGGTAATATGTTTTAGTTATTTTAATTAGGTTTAAAAGCCAGTTGTGTAGTCGGGTCATGAAAGTGGAGGTCCCAAAGGACCAACACTGAAAACCACACTAGTCAGTGTGGGGGTCTAAATAATTGAGAGATTTGAGTCCTCCTTATTGTTATTATTATTATATGATTGGGAGGTTTGAGTCCCCCACGTTATATAAATTGTTACTTAAATCACCTTTGATTTATGCTGGGAGGTTTGAGTCCCCCATAAGGCATATGACATATGATTATCCTCTGGTTCGTGCAGCTAAATGCAAAAGGTCCCTTCCGGCTGGGAGAGAACTAAGTGAAATTCAAGAGGGGGGATGAATTAAAAGTTTTCTGTGAGTCGACTACTAACTCTTCACAGTCGACTCGCATGCAAATTAGTACACTTCACAAGACAGATTAGATTTAAAATAATTCAGCAAATAAGTAATCAAACATAGATTAATGACACCGAGATTTATCCTGATTTGGAACACCAATGCGGTGCCTACTTCCAGTCCACTTGGGTTTCAACGTTTTCTTAGATCTTTCAATATTGTCTTCGAATACAATGATGAGAAATAAGTTCTGAAGAGTTATTTTGCTCTTCGAATCTTGTGACACAACTTCAGTTTATATCATAAAATAGACTCGATCCTATTCTTTGTATAAAAATTATAAGTTAAAGATTACAAAGCCTAATGAGACTAAGATTAAGACACTTTGAGTTTTTCTTCTTGAAGCTACGCGTTCCATGTCCATCTTCAGTCTTCCTCTTTTATAGTCTTCGACTGCTACTCTTCATAAGGAAACCCAAGAGATTTATTCTCAATCAAGGACTTGAATTGATTCCTTGACTGAGCAATGTAGATGTATGATATATCCATATCAGATATGTCCACATATGGCTTTTACTTATGTCCATATCAGATATGTCCGTGATATATTATTCCTTTTGGTTTTGTAGAGATTGATGCCTTTCTAAATATGTTTGTGACCTTTTTCTTCTTTTACTTGATCATGATTGATCTAATTTTCCATGACTTTTGGGGATGAGATTCTCCTTCTATTTGTTCTTATTGTGATTGATTTACATGGATGTCATGGATCATGAATTGATGTCCTTCTATTCCTGGAACTTTTGATTGATTTACTTGAATGCCAGGGATTGTGAATTCATGTCCTTCCATTCCTGGAGTCGGCTTTCTTTATCCTTCCAATATTAGCAGTCTTCAGTATCCTGCCAAGATACACTTGTTAGTTTGTCATTATTAAAACATAGACTTAGGAAGCTAACAATCTCCTCATTTTTTATAATGGCGAATAAGAGTAAACATCAGTTGACTTTCTCTACTCCCCCTGACTGTTAGGCGACTCTGATATTCCAATTTTCTCCCCCTTTGACATAATTAAAAAGAAACAGCACTAAGGCAACATACAAATAAAGAAATCCACACATAGAGATACAACAAAGAAAAAAGTGAAATTATTTTATAACCTATATGGCTAGGAAGTATGTGAGGGATTTATGCATGTTATGACAGAATCATTCATAACATTCTTGAACAAAGGGAGTTAATGAAGACTCCTTTTTCATAAAAGGTTTACAAAAAATGCATATTTTTTATTTAACAAAAATTGCGGCAAAATACTGTTCAAATAAGGCTTAAAAATCATTAATGCTAAGAATACCAAGCCTTTTTCTAAGGGAACAAAATTTTTCTTCTAACAGGGGTTTTATAATAATATATGCTAGTTGGTTTTCGGAGTCAACAAATTTTAGAGTAAAATCACCATTCTCTACATGATCTCGGATAAAATGATGCTTAATATCAATATATTTAGCCCTAGAATAATGCACAGTATACTTAGATAAGCTAATAGCACTGATGTTATCACACATAATAGGAATAGATTCAAAAGATAAGTCAAAGTCAAGAAGCTGATGCATAATCCATAAGATTTGAGTACCACAACTTCCAATAACTATGTATTCAGCTTCAGTGGTTGAAAGAGCAACGAAAGTTTGTTTCTTGCTATGCCATGATATAAGGGCATCACAAATAATTTGATATGTTCCACTAGTGCTCTTCCTATTATTTTTATCTCCAACAAAATCAGCATTTGAATAACCAATTAAATCAAAATGTGAGGAGCAGAGATACCATAGTCCAAAGTCTTGAGTTCCTATTAGATATCGGATGACTCGTTTGATGGCAGTGATATGAGACTCCTAGGGAGTCGACTGAAACCTGGCATATTTACACACACTGAACATAATTTCTGGTCGACTTGAAGTCAAGTAGAGTAGAGATCTAATTATCCCCTGGTACATCTTTTCATCAATGTATTTTCCATACAAGTCTGAATCAATATTTATGGATGGGTTCATTGGTGTTCCATAGGCCTTTCCTTTTTCCTGAAACACCTAGACTTTGAACCATTGAAAAATTTCTTCAATTGATGTCTCTGGGGTGGGTACGACTGGGGGTATGAGTCGTACCTCTTAGATACGAGTCGTATCCTCCTTTATCTACCCTCTCATATCTTAGGAAATATGGTAAGGGTTACTTACTGCCCTAGGTATGAGTGACCCCCTCCTCAATCATACCAAAGGGTATGAGTCATACCAAGCGAGTCATATAGATTTTGGACTTAAATTTTGAGTGGACTGATTTTGATATGGGTAAAGCATACAAGTTAAGGGTTGAGTAGTACCCTTTGGATACAACTCAATGTTGTTTGGTCGTACCCTTAATAGAGTAGGTGACCTAGAAGAATCTTAGGGTATGAGTCAGGGTACAACTTGTACCCTAGGGTACAGTTCCCCTAGTGAGTCGTACCCCTAGACGGGTCTATTTTCCATCTTTTAGTTGAGGACCTTGTGGTCATTTCCTACATCTTAAATCCTAAGTCCCTTCACTATATAAGTTTATATGTCCTCCTTAAATACATTTTTGAGTGGATCAAACATCCAAAGCACTCTCTGAAACTCATGTTTGAAGAATTGGAGGCTAGGGTTTCAAAAATGATTTCAAGAGGTGAAGTGAAGTGAAGACTCTTGGTGAATCAAGTTTTCTAAGGTATGTAACTCTTCCCCTTGTTAAATAACTCTAAACCCATGTATTTTACACTTGAATTAGTAAGTATACATGGTGTTTTTGAAATCAAATAAAAAAAAGTTATGTTGCCTAATGATGAATAATGTTGATCCTTTCTTAGACTTGTGTTTATACATGTTATTGATGATGATTTGCATATGTGGGTGATTGTTGTATGTGGTTTAATGTGAGGGCCTTGAGTAACCCTAATCTTGATAATTTCTACAATGAAAATCATCGTGTTAAAGGTATGCACATAAAGTGTTTGTGAAAATGTCTAAGTGATTTGTCTAGTCATATGTGGTAATGGGTTGAACTAGGGAAATAGCCCAATAAGTATGATTTATTGATAAATGATGTTGTAAATGTATTGTGAGCCATGTATCATGAAATAATGACCTTGTTGAGTTAAGTTGAAGTCCCTTAATATGAAGATGAACTTGAATTGTGTGGTAAGCTAAAGTATGGTGAGAATGTGGTATAAGATTATTAATGAAATGTGAATAATTTATGAGGGTATTGATGACCATAAATTGAATTGTATAATGAATTGAATGAAGGCAATGGCCTATTTAAATGGTTTAGCAATGAAGGCTCCCAGAAGGACCAAGGGGTCATGCATTGTGTTGAATTAGCTAAATGGTTAAAGTTCTTATGTGTTGTATGGAAAGAATATTGATGCTTGGTCACATAGTTAAAGTACCAATGTCAACTAATGATAGTTATGATGGCTTGAGGTTGAAGTCCCTTTCCTTATGAAATAGCTTGAGGTTGAAGTCCTTTGCCTTATGAAATAGCTTGAGGTTGAAGTCCTTTTCCTTATGATATAGCTTGAGGTTGAAGTCCCTTTCCCAATGGAATTACTCGAGGTTAAAGTCCCTTGATTAAAGAGATATCTTGAGGTTAATGTACCTCACCGAATGAAATGGCTTACGGTTAGAGTCCCTTGGCATGAGGTTAGAGTCCCTTGTCTAATTAATGGGTATGAGGTTGGAGTCCCTTGCCTAGATGAATTTATGTGTGGTTAGATTCCCTTATTTGTATGATTTGGTATATGGTTAAAGTCCTTGGCTAATGAAAATGTGAGTATGGTTAAAGTCCTTTGCCATATGATATGTGAATGTGGTTTAAGTCTTATGCATTATGAGAAACGCTTGAATCTATATGTGTGGAGGGTCGGAGTCCCCAACTTCATGTCTAATGAATGAATTTGAAGAATGTTATTAAGCCTTGATTTCTTGATTTGCATGTGATATGCCTATATGTAAAGGTAAGTGTATGAATATGATCGAATATGATAAATTAACTTGTTGTTGAATGATGATGCTATTATATCCTTATCCTTGAGTTGCATGCTAGCATTCCAACAGCTAACCATCTCTAAATGCTATGTCCCCATGCGACATAGGGTCCAGAGCATCATCTTCTCTTCCTACACAGTGATTAAGTGATTAAAGTGGTTCGTGCATTGACTTCGGAGTGGTGAGCTTTCTCATTTCAAAAGACATTTATTCTTTGTAACCTATCTTTAGTCTTAGTCATATTTTGACTTTGTTGGGCTATTGTTGGGGACTTTTCCTGACATATATTTCTAAACATCGATTTGTATAGAGGTATTATGGATGACTGTGGACTTGGGAATATTGGTTAGTTTGATGAATCTTATGAAGTGTTTAGACATAATTAAGTTATGACTTTTAATGTTTCCGTTATTTTATCATATACTCGGGATTCATCTGACCCCTGGTGGTTTATATTGGTGATTGGGTTAGGTAATTGGGGCGACCTCTGATTTATGTGGACTTGAGGTGCCCATATGACATAGCCCAATTTTGGAGCATGTCATTTTTATACCGAACTTTTTTATGAGTTTTTTCGTGTACTTGGCTTGAATAATGAAAGTGCCTTTGGGAGTTTGTTTGATTTGTAATCCTAGAAAGAATATGAGCTCACCCATAAGACTCATTTCGAATTCTCCTTTCATCAAATTAGCAATATTCTTGCACATAGAGATGTTAGAACTACCAAAAATGATATCATCAACGTAAATTTGCACAATGAGAAGATTTGAATCAATCTTTTTTATGAATAGAGTTGTATCAATTTTACCCCTTTGAAAATTGTTATGTAGTAAAAAAGTACTCATTCTCTCATACCAAGCTTTTGGAGCTTGTTTGAGGTCGTAAAGTGCTTTTGGTAATTTAAAAATATGATTTGGATATGATGGATCTTCAAATCCGGGGGGTTGTTTTACAAAAACCTCCTCATAAATAAAGCCATTTAATAAACCACTTTTTACGTCCATTTGATATAACTTAAAACATTTAAATGTTGCAAAAGATAATAAAATTTTTATTGACTCTAACCTTGCCACAGGGGCAAAGGTCTTGTCAAAATCAATACCTTCCTGCTGGGAGTAGCCTTGATCTATAAGTATGGCTTTATTTATGATAACTTTACCTTCTTGATTTAATTTATTTCTGTAGACTCATCTAGTTCCAATTACCCAGTAGTTTCTTGGTCTTTCAACTAGAGTCCAAACTTGATTTCGTTCAAACTGGTCCAGTTCTTCCTTCATAGCTTCAACCCATGATTCATTTTTTAGGGCCTCATCGGTTTTCTTGGGTTCAATTTGAGAAACAAGGGTGACAACTTCTTGTCTCCTCAATGATGCTCTTGTTTGCACTTTATCATCTAGATTTTTTATGATCAGTTTATTTGGATGACTAGCATCATGCTTCCATTCTTTTGGAACAGTTGGCTTTACTATTTCTGCTTTAGGAGTCGAATCTTGGGAGGGTAATGTCGACTTGTCTTGTGATGGCTAAGAGATTGTGTTGTTACTTTCTTCAGATCGTAGATTACCCATATATTCTTTATCATCACTAAAACTCATAGAGAAGTGATTAGATTCATCAAATATACTATGCATATATTCCTTAACACACAAAGTTCTTTTATTAAAGGCCCTGTAGGCACGACAGGTGGGAGAGTACCCAAGAAAAATACATTTTTCATTCATGGATTAAATTTTCCCAAGCTATTCTTACCATTGTTGTGAATAAAACATTTACAGACAAAAGAATGAAAATAACTAATGTTGGGATTCTTTCATCTCCAAAGTTCATAAGGTGTTTTCTTTAGGATAGGTCGGATCAGGCACCCATTGATGATATGACATGTGGTGCTTACTGTTTCTTCCCAGAAATGATCTGGGAGAATATATTCTAACAATATTGTCATGGTAGTTTCCTGGAGAGACCGATTATTTCGCTCCACTACACTATTTTGCTAAGGGGACTGAGGTGAAGAGAAGTTTTGAGAGTATTTGTTTTGAGCATAATACTCCTCAAATGTCTTGTTTTCAAATTCCCCTTCATGATTACTATGAACGTAAGTGATGAGATGTTCGGCTTCTCTATGTACCTTTCTACAAAAAATCTCAAAAATTATGAATGCCTCATGTTTATGAGCAAGTAACTTACCTAAGTAAAACATGAATAATCATTAACTATGACAAAAACATATCTCTTTCCACCGATGCTTGCAGTTTTGGTGCAGCCAAACAGATCCATGTGAATTGTTTAAAGAGGTTTGATAGTGAAAACAATGTCTTTGATTTTGAATGATGTCCGGGTATACTTAACCAATTGGTAGGCATCACAGATGTGATCCTTTTCAAACTTGAGTTTTGGCAGACCTTTCACCAATTCGAGTCTGGACAACTTCTTAATGATATGCGTACTAGCATGCCTGATCTTTCTTTGCCACAGCCAAGTATTATTGGCTTACACATTGAGGCAAGTTAAGGTAGTAAAATTGGGACTATTTTAAACATAAATGTTGTCAACATGTTCACCGATGAGAGGGATGTCTCTTTTGAGGTGTTTTATTAAGAAATTTTTGGCTTTGAAGAGTACTCTGAATCCGACATCACAAAGCTGACTGATGCTGAGCAGATTGTGTTTGAGTCCATCTACTAGATACACTTCTGTGAATTCGCATGAGGAGTTGAGTTTTACTAAGCCAACTCCGATGACGTTGCCTCTAGCATTGTCACCGAACCTTATTGATCCTCCATCTATTTTCTCTAGAGTAGAAAAGTTTTATTTTTTTCGGTCATGTGTATGGAACATCCACTATCAATGACCTACATTCCTTTATTATAGCTCTTGCGGAACTGTTCCTACAACACAAGAAGATCAATTTTGCTTAGGTACCCAAGTAGTCTTGGGTCTTTGTGGGTTAGATGTACTTTCTTTAGGCCTCAAAATCCACACACTTTTAGGCTTATGCCTATAACTATATGATTTGTATCCTTCTCTATCCACATATAAATAGATAGGACCTCGAGAAGAAAAAGTGATCTTAGCTGATTTAAACGATTCTGATGAGAAACTTGATTTGTTTTGAAAAGATTTGGATCTCACAAAATTATGACTAGGAGTTTACGTAATACTATTTAGCTTTATTTTTACATCATCAAGCTCTTTATGAATCAATTTAATTTGATATGTTTCGATTTCTATTTGATAACTTCTTTGTTTCTCCTCAAGTTTTTGTTTAAATCGGGCTTAACAACTTTTCTTCTCTTGAGCAAGTTTGTTATATTCATTTATAATCTTTTGAAGCTCGTCAGTTATCAAATCTAAGTTATATTCAAGAATATTACAGTTGTGACAATCATGTATTCTTACCTCACTAGATTCACCTGTTGCTATGAAGTACACATTGGCAGCTTCTGCTTCTTCTTCGGTTTCATCTTCATCACTCCAGGCTCTTAAGTTTTAATTTTTTTGGGATGATCTTTTTCTTAACTTAGGACAGTTTTGTTTAAAGTGATCAGGTCTTCCACAGTAATAACAGCGATCATCATTTCTTGTGGAGTCATTATTTTTAGCTTTTTTGGATCTTTGTTCTCTGTCTCATGATCTGCCTTACTCCACAGTTGATGAGGGTCATCCCTTCACTATTAGCATATTCCAAAATGTCCTCTTCTTTAGTTGGAGTAGTGTTGAAGGCTATTGGTTTCTTCTTTTCCTCCTTGTTGTACCTGTTAAATAATTTTTCTCATATGTAATAAGGTTACCTCATAGTTTGCCATATGCCATGTTGTGTAGATCTCCGTCTTCCAAAATGGTAGCCTTGGTTTTCCAAATCTTTGTGAGACTTCAAACCAGCTTCTAGACTTACAGGCTATATGGATAGATCATCCCAATGATTTCAGTTCGCATACAATCTTACTAAATCTGGCAAACATTGTTTCAATATCCTCATTCACTTCTATTTTGAACAGCTCGTATGACCAGGGCATCAATTTTTGACTTTTTGACTTTGGTGGTTCCTTCATATGTTACCTCCAATTTGTCTCACATTATTTTTGTAGTTTTGCAAGTTGATATCTTATCGTATTCTTCTCCACTAACTGCACAAAGAAGTAGACTTATAGTACGCGCATTAGGTTGAATTACCTCTTGTTGTTCTTTGGTGACCTCGAAGCTTTCAAGGTCTTCAATGTCAGAACTTTTAGATTCTTTGTCTTTTTCCTTTGACTTCTCTTTAAGTCCTGAAATCGACTTTGAGCCCTTCTTGATGACAACCCATGTTTGGAAGTCATTTGATTGTACAAAGATTTTGAACCTATTTTTCCAGTAGGAGTAATGTTGTCCATTAAAGTATGGTGATCTTATGGAGGAGTGTCCATCCTGGAGAAGAGCACCAGGGATTGGATAATTTGATATTTGATCTTTACTCACTTGCAGTTAAGCAACACTGTTGGTAAGACCTGCTCTGGTCCAATGAAAATTCAAGAGGGGGGTGAATTGAAAGTTTTCTGTGAGTAAACTACTGACTCTTCACAGTTGACTCGTCTGCAGGTCAGTACACTTCACAAGACAGATTAAATTTAAAATTATTAAGAAAATAAGTAATCAAACATAAAGTAAAGACACCGAGATTTATCCTGGTTTAGAACACCAATGCGGTGCCAACTTCCAGTCCCCTCGGGTTTCAACATTTTCTTAGATCTTTCAATATTGGCTTCAAGTACAATAATGAGAAATAAGTCCCGAAGACTTATTTTGCTCTTTGGATCTTGTGACACAACTTCAGTTTATATCACAAAGTGGACTCAATCCTATTCTTTGTATAACAATTGTAAGCTTAAGATTACAAAGCCTTATGAGACTAAGATTGAGACACTTTAAGTTTTTCTTCTTGAAGTTGCGCATCACATGTCCATCTTCAGTCTTCCTCTTTTATAGTCTTCAACTGCTAATCTTCATAAGGAAACCCAAGAGATTTCTTCTCAGTCAAGGATTTGAATTGATTCCTTGACTGAGGAATGTAGCCATAAGATATGTCCATATACGGCTTTTACTCACATCTATATCAGATATGTCAGTGATCTATTGTTCTTTTTGGTCTCGTAGAGATTTATGCCTTTCCAAATGTGTTTGTGACCTTTTTCTTCTTTTACTTGATTGTGATTGATTTGATTTTCTGTGACTTTTGGGGCTGAGATTCTCCTTCCATTTGTTCTCATTGTGATTGATTTACTTGGATGTCGTGGATTGTGAATTGATGTCCTTTCATTCCTGATGTCTTTTCATTCCTGGAGCTTGTGATTGATTTATTTGGATGTCGTGGATCGTGAATTGATGTCCTTCTATTCCTGGTGTCCTTCCATTCCTGGAGCCGGTGTCCTTTATCCTTCCAATAGCAGTCTTCAATATCCTGAAAAGATACACTTGTTAGTTTAGCATTATTAAAACATAGACTTAAGAGGCTAACACTAGGCCCATATATCTCGTGGGTGACTTGATTATGACGCTTATGCTATGCAATCCAGGTTATGATTTTAAAAGTTCATGCTAAGCATAACTCCCTGCCCCGGCATGTGAAATATATATATATATGTGTGTGTGTGTATGTGTATTTGCATTTGATGATGTGCATTGGATTTTAATGGTTTTGAATTATTACTCATAACATTATTTCATCCCTTATCCCTAAGTGACATGTTAGTGCTTCAATCGCTAACCATCTCCAAACGTTGTATCCCCAAGCGATACAGATACCAAAAAATTTTCTATTTTTCCTGTGCAGTGATCAGGTGTTCGTGGATAGTTCACGAGTTGACTTGAATTGGTGAGCTTCCATCCTTCAGAAGACTTCATTTCATGTTTTGACTTTCTTATGTCTTAGACTTTATCTCAGACTTGTTTTTACTATGGTCGGGGGCATATCCCGACACTTTATTGGTATTCAATTTTGTTAGGGGCTTTGTAGTTACTGTGGACTTGGGTGTTGTGTTGGTAGTTGGTATTGGTTACCAGTGTCAAATAGTGGTTATTGATATAACTTAGAATCTTGAAACTTTTGTTACCCTATCTTGTTATATGTTTGGACTTCAGTCCATGTTAGTTTGTGTTGTTTCTGTTGACTAGGAAATAGGGGTAGTCTCCGATCCTCGACAGACTTGAGATACCCGTCACGTCCAGGACTTGGTTCGAATCGTGACACATATAGTTGATATTGGACTTACTACGTGACTACATCCTAATCTACTATTGTTTCTATGGGTAGAAGCCTTTTTGACTATTGTATTTCTCATAAATAGGCTGAAGATGGTAACTCCCTTTGTCAAGTTGTTTGGTGCACAACCTGACTATAATAGCTTAAAGGTATTTGGTTGTAGATGTTTTCCATATATAAAAGGTGATACTAAGTTCAATCCAAAGACATATCCATGTGCGTTTATAGGATATAGTAGTCTACATAAAGGGTATAGATGATATCATCCTCATACAAGGAGAGCGTGTGTCAAGACATGTCATTTTTTATGAGTATACATTGCCTTATGTCCAATCAGCACAGTCTCAAGCTAAAGTTGATGTCTCACCTCACTTAGCTACCTTTGTTGAGCTTTTTACTAACTTACAGGCACAAAATTTTGATAAAGTCGCTACAGGGGAAGTTTTGCCAACTGTTGAGGGCCAGGCTACTAAGGTAGTTGATTCAACAACAGTTGTAGATCCCCTGCTACTAGATGAGCCTTCCTTAACCACTCTTCTGGTAGATAATTAGAGTGATCCTAGTTCCATCCCTGCAGATGAGTCCACTAAAGACATCTCAAATATTGAGCCAATAAAAGCTAATTCTGAGTCAATAAAACCTGCATCAGTTTCAGTGACTAATTCACAAGGGTTACAGCCACCTATTAATCACTCAAATTGGCTCAATGCTGAGAACCAGCCTATTAATGCAGTTGTAACACCTACAGTAGATGCTTCAGAAACAGTTGTAACATCTTCACCAGATGGTATAGCTCAGACACCACTAGCACCACAAAGGCATCACCTGATTACTAGAAATAAGGCTAAATCAGTTGTTTTACCTTATCTGTCTCTTGCTGCAAGAAAAGAAAAGACCATGAGGGAATCAAAGTCAACAAATAAAGCATTGAAATCACCTCATTGGCTTGCAACTATGCAGGATGAGATAAATGTTTTACACAGCAACAAGACTTGGATATTAGTACCAAAACATGTAGGTATGAACTTGGTTGGCTCCAAATGGTATTTAAGACTAAATTGCAGGTAAATGGAGAAGTTGATAGGTACAAAGCAAGGCGTGTTGCATTTTGAAGAAACATTCAGTCATGTAGTTACGGGTACAACTATTAGAGTGTTGCTATTAGTAGTTGTTGCGTCTAATTGGAAAATTAGACAACTTTTTTCATGGTAATTTGCAGGAAAAAGTCATACATGAGTCAATCTCCAGTATTCATTGACTCTAGGTACCAAATCATGTTTATCTGTTAAAGAAGGTATTGTATGGTATTAAGCAGGCACCTAGAGCCTAGCTTGACAGATTTAGTATATATTTACTTCATCTTGGATTTGTTTGAAGTAAGGCAGACCCCTCCTTGTTTAATTTACATAATCACAGGGGCACTATCTTACTGTTGTTATATGTAGATAGTATAATTGTCACAAGAAGATACCAAAAACACGTCTCAGGGGTGGTTGCTACACTTGGAGATGAATTTGCAATGAAAGATCTTTGTCCTCTACATTTCTTTCTAGGTATTGAGGTCAAGTATTTCCTAGGTGGCCTTCACTTGGCCACCTTGAGTCAGGGAAGTATGATGCTGAATTGGTTAAGAAAACTGAGATGACACAAGCAAAGGCAATAAATACACCACTTGCACAAAAGCATGGTTTATATGAGGCTACCGGTGGTCTTGTTGATGCATTCATGTATAGGATGATCTTAGGAAATCTTCAGTATTTGACAATCACTAGACCTGACATCACTCATGCTGTAAATCTAGCTAGTCAGTCTATGCAAAGTTCAAACACTGAACATCTTTAAGGAGTTAAGAAGATACTCAGATCTTTAAGGCGTGTTGAAGATAATGATTAAGCTAAGGATAATGATCAACATTCAGTGATGGAGACTGTTAGGAGTGTATGGTAGTTGTAGTTAGTCTATGTTAGTACTGTAGTGGTAGTAGACATCTACTTGTAAATGTAACTTATAGTTGAGACTCTTCTAACTAGTCTGGGACTCTACAACTACAGTGTATCCAACTCCTATAAGGAGCATGTACTTGATTATTTGATTATCAATAACATAATTTGATTCTCTCCATTAAGCTTGAGAAATCTACATATAATTCATCCCTAACTATAACACCATTAACTCCCCAACTTCCATCTTAATGCTCTACCACAATTAAACAGCCGTCAATATTCCACAGATTATAGTAACCTTAATTTACTCATCTTACACCAGGTTATACTAGTGTCAGGCCAAGTTTTTTTCAAAATCTTATGATAGAACGTCGTTTCTCTTTTCCCCCTTCATACTCAATATGCTAGGTCAATTTACAGCACGAAGAATGTACCATTCAGAACACACCACACACAAATATGTTACCATTATATTACTGACTCCAAAAAAAAATGTTGTACAAAAAAAAGGAATATTTTTCCTATTGTTCGAACACTATTTTAAGTTCGATAGCGAATAAGAGATCAATGTATGGCTACTCCTACCACATTCAGTAAGGTATTAGTATTGTTGCTACATGAAGATGATATACAACATCAATTGTCGAATAAATGATATAACTAAGCTAAAATTATTAGAACATTAAAGTCATGTCACACAGATGGTAAGAAAACAGGTTGTATAACTAAGACACATCAATTCACACTTTGCTTTCGAGTGGCTGATACTTTAATCCATAATTTCATAGGATATGATGATTTAACACTGCTGAATTCTCTTTCTACTTTCTGTCATCAAAGTTACAGATATTTGTGGCTGTAATTTTCCACACATTGGTGTAGTACTAAAAATTTTTGGCTTGTTCCGTCATACAGCTACTAACCCTACAAATAACCTGAGGATCTGATGAATGTGAGTGATGTCAGAGTTGTTTCAGCGAATCTATTAACTTGCACAGAAGAGTAGGTTTCAGCGAATCTATTAACTTGCACGGAAGAGTAGAGAAAGATATCAAGCAATGCAGCCGATGCATACCTCATTTTGGTGCATCAGAGTAGAGAATTATCATGAATATGTTTATGATTATCAATGTCTGCAGCAGTTAAAATTAAGGGGCAGCAGACGCATGAATTTTGGGGGCCGAAGAATCATAAGCCTGGGAAATGCTTAAAACCCCTTCAGATCACTTATGCCGTTAAAAAACTGGCCTCAAATTATATCCACATATGCCAAAATGGAAATGAGATCTCAGGGCCACAATATGTAAAAGCAAATTGGGTACTATAGTAATAATTACAAGTTAGTGATGCTATATTTGTATCAGCCAGCCGGAGTAGACTGCACTCGATATTCCTCTTAGGCTACAAAATTTAGTTTGTGGAAAGCTTCAAAAGTTCTGGCTTTAGGTAATCAACCTGCAAATAGATAAAAAGTCAATGAGGTTTCAATTTCTATGCCCATCAAAAAAACACTGCAATGTGCCACTTGCACCAACATGCCAAAGTTCCACTGGCAAACGAAACAATAGCTTAGCATATTTTTTTTCTTTGGACTTGTGAAGAATAAATGACATCGGAAACAGCCAATCCACATCACCAGAGGTAGTGGTATGGACTGCATACACTTTACCCTCCCCAGACCCCACTTTGTAGGAATACCCTGGTATGTTGTTGTTGGAAGTATAAATGACGTGTGTAAAGTTCTAGTCTTTCTTATTCTAATGTTGGCAAACAAACACTGGAACATATCAACAGCCGCATATAATGCCCTTTTTAGGGCACTATACAGCATCAAGCATTTTATTTAATTTCTTTTTCTCCAGCTTGTTGCATAAGAATCACTGCGTTATGGCATATTATAAACAATACGCTGAATGGTAGGCTTACCAGATTGATGATTCCCAGGATTTCCAACTTCTTTGCTGCCGCTGAATTTATTGTTGCTGGGCTGTTCTACTGCCTGATTCTACATTTTAAAAGCTAAGTTTTCAAAATGACAGATCACTAGAGAAAACATAGGGAGCACATTGATAGGAAGGAAAGGAAAAACAGACTAGCACTGTTTCAAGTTGCATAATTCCTATAGGCACTGATTTAAGTAAAATTCAATTTGGCAAGATACAGATGTAAAGAAAGAGTATCTGTTTCTTTTGGAGCAGAAATTCAATCTAGCAGCAAAATCTACTACGAACTGCAACTGGCGAATGACCAAGGTGAAAATAAATCATCATTGCAAGATGCAAAGAGTAAACTTCTTGTCAGTCTCTACATGGACGTAGCATATAAGCAACAAGTAGACTTGTTCATGGTGGTCTCTACATTGATGAGTCACAATGTTGTGGATTCGTGGAAGTATTCATTAAATATTTAATTATATTTTAGCGATTTTATTTATTATTCTAGAATAGAGTTTTATGTTTCCTATTTTCACACGGATTAGACTTTCTAGAATAGGATTCTATGTTTCCTACTTTCATAAGGATTAGATTATTGATGTAATACTCAAGGGGGTTTTGAAGAATAAATCAAATAAGTCATATTTCAGCCAAAACCGAGAGATTGGAGTTCTCTCATCCATTGAACTCTAAGGTTTCAGTCTCCCTTTAATGATGAGCTGAAGAGATCGGAGTTCTCTGTTCCATTGAACTCTAAGGTTTCAGCCTCCCTTTAACGAGTTGAATTTATATATCGCCCTGTGAATAAATCCTTTCCCCAAAAAATCATAACAATGTGGTATCAGAGCCTAACACGATGGCCTATGGGATCAATTCCAAATTCCAGTATGAACGTGCATATACAGAAACCCTAATGGACTCTAAAATAGCAACAATGGAACAATGCCTCAGTGAAAGAATTGTCCAAACCATCCAAAAACAATTGTCTAGCTTGGGAATTGGCTTCACAAAATCAGCAACCCATGGAACTGAGTCGAGTAGCGCCCCGACGATTGGTATATCAACAACTTTTACTACTAAATGCGGTAAACCCCCAAATCAAATAAGTCGTATTTCAGCCAAAAGCAAGAGATTGGATTTCTCTGTTCCATTGAATTCTAAGATTTTAGTCTCCCTTTAATAAGCTGAAAAGATTGAAGTTCTCCCATCCATTAAACTCTAAGGTTTCCGCCTCCCTTTAACGAGCTGAATTTACATATCGCCCTATGAGTCGATCCTTCCCCAAAAGATCATAACAATTTGGTATCAGGGCCTAACACAATGGGCGATGGGATCAAATTCCAGATTCCAGGAAAAACGTGTAATTACAGAAACCCTAATGGACTCTAAAATTGCAGCAATGGAACAGCGCCTCAGTGAAAGAATTGTCCAAACCATCCAAGAACAATGGTCTAGTGTGGGAATTGGCTTCACAAAATCAGCAACCCATGGAACTGAGTCGAGTAGCGCCCCGGCGATTGGTATATTAACAACTTTTACTACTAAATATGGTAAATCCCCAAATCAACTGATCGGTCAGAACTATCCAATAAGTGGTAATTCCTATTCGACGGTACCAATGAATACAAAGATGGAATTTCCTACTTTTGATGTCACCCACCAATTAACTTGGGTACATCATTGTGAACAATTTTTTGAAATCAATGTACAACAGAAGCAGAAAAGGTTGAAGTGGTTGGGTTTCACATATTGGCAGAAGCACAATTAGGGTATTATCAACTTAAACGAGCAAAGAGACCAATGTATTGGGAAGAAGTACAGAAACATTATTTTCAGCTATTTGGACCTAGTGAAAGTGACAATTCGGTGGGCAAATTAGTCACACTTCGGCAAACTGGTATAGTTGAAATCAATCAGCGTCAATTTCAGGAAAAGGGCTGAAATTGGATAATTCAGTTCACACTATTCCGTGGAATTCGAGCTTGAGTACAAGCTCTTTCAACGTGAGGGGAGTAATGTTGTGGATCCGTGAAAGTACTAATTAAATATTTAATCATATTTTAGTAATTTTATTTATTATTCTATAATAGAGTTTTATGTTTCCTACTTTCATAAGGATTAGACTTTCTAGAATAGTGTTTTATGTTTCCTACTTTCATAAGGATTAGACTATCGATGTAATACTCCTATTTAAAGGGATTTTGAAGAATAAATCAAATAAGTCGTATTTCAGCCAAAAGCAAGAGATTGGAGTTCTCTCTTCCATTGAACTCTAAGGTTTCAGTCTCTCTTTAATGAGCTGAAGAGATCGGAGTTCTGTCTTCCATTGAACTCTAAGGTTGCAGCCTCGCTTTAACGAGCTGAATTTATATATTGCCAAGTGAATCGATCCTTCCCCAAAAGATCATAACACACTGATATGAGTTAAGGATTAAGTAGAAGGGGAAGACTTGCCTGCGGTAATGCGACTTGCGCCTGATGGAGACCAAAAAACTGTTGATATGGATCATTAAAGTTCGGAAGTCTTGGCTGGTTCGGATTATGTGCGACAAGTGGATTTAGCGTTGGATCTGGCTGACTTGAGGCTTGCAATGGATCAACTGGAACTGGTGGCAAATGAAATGGCGGCATAGGAAATCTAGGACCCATTTGTGCTGCTGCTGCTGCTGCATTCTGCATCATCGCACCTGGTAAAAGAGGTGGATATGGCACCATTGGCCTGTTCATGCCAATCTCCATACCCATCCCCATACCTATGCCCATTCCCATAGGCGAAATGTACTGCTGCACTCCAGGATACATCATCGGGACCATGCCGCATCCCATGGACATCATCTGCAGACAAGCAGATATGATCAAACTACAGTCCGATGCAACTACAAATCCTTTTTAAGAAAATAACAAACAGCACTACAGGACTATATCAACAGCTAAGTTCAGCATGCATATTACACAATCAGAGATAAGTTGAGAAATTCTAATAAATGATGCTCATTAAAACTCCCTGACGCTGAACAAATGTAAACCAGCTCAGACCAAATAGGTTGAGAAATTCTAATAAATGATGCTCATTAAAACTCCCTGACGCTGAACAAATGTAAACCAGCTCAGACCAAGTCCAAGCTGAAAATGCATGTCTAAGGAGAATAATGAACTTTAATTTTTAGACAAGCACGGAATGCTACTTTTGGAAGAGGGTGAAGGCAGTGAGAATATGATGAGTGAACCCTTAATATTGATACTGTAACACTGAAGATGTGCATTAATCTATTTTATCTATATATTCAAATACGCTATGGTGAAAGATATAGGTTTATTGTTCCAGCAACGGAGTTCTATCTTCCATCCAGTCCAACTAAAATTCAATAATAACATTTGAGCACGTAAATGAAAATTGAATCAAGAGTTTGCTACAAATAATTAATCAGTTTCGTGCAGCAGAATTTGATTAGCAGCACGTATTTCTAAGAAAACAAATTTTACAACGTGAACTGCTCAGAAATGATGGAATTGGGAAAGAATTAACACCAATGGAGCCTAAAAGAGTTCTGCCAAGCAGTTTTTAGCGAAGAAGCGTGGATTGCCCTAAAGTGGCCCAGTTCAGTTAGACCTGCCCTTAGTAAGGAAGCATTAGGCTTTGTCATACTTATATATAGAACACAAAGACAAAGACCATCATAATAACAACACGGGTTGTAGAATTAACTTAAAAAATAGAATGAGGCTTCCATTCCGTCGATTAAAATTCTCTGTTTCCTCCTTCAACAGAGAGCAAATGTATCTTTTAGCAGTAAATATTTGGAAACTAAATAGTAGTGTTGATATGTAGTGAACATAAATAAACTGTGTAGATTACAATTTTGGAATCAACAGTTAAAACGAAAGTCGAACACCAGAGTTATGATTATACCAGTCTCCAATGAAACCCCCAGCAGCATACGTAACTTCATTTGATCAAGTTATACCACAAAGGAACAAGTTATTTCATACATAAAAATAATATTAAGGAACACATACACAGGTGCACACGGCATGTGTGTGCCACATGTATGTGTATATATACATAAAATATATGAGAAACGTACTGTAATTAGATGGCATACGAAAGGCCTGTGTTACAGCTTTCGACACAACAAGAACAACAAACCCAGTATATTCCCACATAGTGGGGTCTGGGGAAGGTAGAATGTACGCAGTCCATACCACTACCTCCAAAGAAGTAGAGAGGCGGTTTCCGATAGACCCCCGGCTCAAGACATAGGACCGTAGACATACATCGCCAGCATGTGTTACAGCTTTCACTTTAACAAAAAATCTGGTAGTAAAGTGACGACAAGATGAGATTTGATTTCCTTAGGACAACAAAAGTAAAAAAACAGACTAACGTTGTCGTACTTGACTAACATGCAAGTTCCTAAAATTTAGACAATATCCAAAATACTGAATAAGAAAAATCCTGATATTGCTACATGAATTACAAATATTGGTAATTCAGATTTTATATTTCTTAGATCTCATATGATTTCCTATTTGACTTTGTCAGACTGTACTTTACTTGAGTATGTGTAGCACTGCGAGATAAGGATATCGTGATCAACCCCAATTGGCGCTATCAATAACCTAGATACAATTGCTACTTCCTATTAATACTGTACACGAGAAAAAGTGGGTTATGCCAAAAAAGGCTGTAGTTTGAACATACAATGCTGCTAACATACTTATAACTTACTAAAAGGGAAACAAAGGAGTTGACCATATATAAACTTTAAAATAAAGCAATGATCTATAGTGACTTGCAGAGAACGAAAAATGTAACTAAAGAAAAGGGCAGCCCGGCGAATTAAACCTCTCTCTATGCACGGGGTCCAGGGAAGGACCGGACCACAAGGGAAAAAAATGTAATATTTACATAAGAAAGAAAAGCTTAAAATATTTCCAGTAAAATCTTGACCTTCTATTATTCATGTTAAAGATGCACGCATTAAGAGAATTAGAGAACGAGGTTCATTAGGTGTAAAATTATCCAACTTTCTGATGTTTAAGCAACAAATATTCTATAGGACTACATTAACTGTTCCCTGTTCAGGCTGGGGCATCAAATTCCTTTACTATAAAGAAAATGAACTAAAAGGGTTGGAAAGTATCAAGAAATACATGAAAAAATGTTAATAGATATACCTGCACTTGCAATTGCAATGATTTCAAATACTCAATTGCCTCATCAAGCATTGAAGCCTTGTCCGTCTGAAAATCAACAAAAGATAAACTTAAGTATATTAAGAGGACTGTAAATTATATGTTCTATATATTTGTAGAGAATTCAAAGAAGAGGCCAAACCTTGTTACAGCGTGGTATGAGTTCCTGCAGGGCCCTCATCTTCTCATTTATTCTGTCTCTACGTCTCTGTGGTGATTGGAGCATTGACATGTTTGATTAAAAAGTCAAACGAGAAAAACAGTTGAATTATCAAAACCTTCAAATCAACAATTCCACAACACATACCCTTTCTGAAAGATTATGGACCTCCGCAGCACGAGACCTCTTAGTAGATGTTGAACCACGCGCTTGTTTTTTTGTATCAGGAGACTCAAATTCAGTATCCTAGGGCAATTGAGACATAACTTAATTAGCATTAACAGTAAAATCAGAGTCATCAGAATCTATCGATGAAAAAGATCTAGAGCGGAATCTCAATGATCAAAGATAAGAATGATGATAACATCTAGGATACTTCAGAGGTTATGCAGTTGTATTAATGTGGCAAACTCAACAGAAAGGAAGAGGATGTTAGCAACTTGTGTCTTGTCTTTCTCCCGCAATACAAGACATGAAATTCGAGTTTAACAATCTTACCACAGAAAATTTCGCGTGATCTCCCAAAAAGTGAGATAGCTTATACCTTTCTGGTGAGAAGGGAAGGTGAAAAAGTGGGCCAGCAACTGCCAGTGTCCCTTCACCACCACTACTTCGAAAACTTCTTCCTGCCACTTTCTGGCAGTTATACATTTATACATCAAAAGACCATGAGATTTTCTAAGTAATCCTTAGTTTTCCATTGCTCCCACTCGTCGATAACCTAAGAAAGTATTTAGACTTAAATGTACCACATTTCCTTTCTTCACTTAATTTTTCATTTCTTTTTTTATGGCAAAAAGGAAAACAACTTCATTTCCACCAGACTCCTTGTATTGTTCTCTAAAATCAACGCAAGTGTCGTGTCTTGCTGAAACACCCAGGATTTTTGGCACTTGAAAATTTCTTGAGCTTTGAGCTCACTGCCTTATTAACAACTCACCCTATGAGTCATAGGGTGTCCTGACGAGTCGTTGGGACGAGACGTAACCAAACCTAAGTTTGTGGCTAGATTCTGCTCTGAGAACGAGTGGCTCCCTAAGAGCCGTAAGGATATATTACGAGTGGTTAGGTGTAATCGTAGGATGTCCAGTGTAAGTTCCAAATTGGGTTCTGTGTTGACTATGATTGGACCCTATGAGTCGTAGGGTCCTATTACGAGTGGTGTCATTGAGTCGTAAGGATAACAGTGTAGAGTGCCTTGGTGGTACTGCCTTGGTTACGACTGGTGGTGACGAATCGTGAAGAGTGGTTACGAGTCAAGGGTTGACTCGTAGTCAAAGGCGACCCTTTTTTAGCTTTTAAGTTAAGGGCATTCTAGACATTTCCCCTCTCACCCAACTTGAAACCCACGTCTTATAACCTCTTTAGGGTATCATTAGCCCTCATAAACACATCAAAGTAACTTCTCAACACTCTCAAATTCCTCAAGGTCAAGAACACTTAGGGTTTTCAAAAAGTTGATCAATTAGGGCTTTCAAGGGTCATTTCTCTCCGTACATCTTACTATTACAGGCATGTGGCTCTTCCCTCATTGTTAATTTGTTAAAAAGCATATGTATGTTTTGGTTTTGAAAACAAGGGTTATGGGTTTTGAATGCTCATTGTTGAACAATGTTTTCCCATGATTTAATTGTGATTATTCATGCTTTAAATATGGTTTTGAACTTGTGGGTGCATGGGTATGGTGAATGAACTAGGGAATTGTGATTTTCCCAAACTTGTGGCTTTAGAAGTGGTTATGACCCCAATCCCATAGTGTGAAATTGGTTTTGAGTTATGAGAAAGGTAGGAATTTGTAAAGTTGAACTAGTCTTGAACTACTGCAAGATATAAAGAGGTATTTGAAACACAATGGTTTGATTTAATGAACAAAGGGAGTTGGTGTCCCCCACCTTGTATTAATGAACAAACGGAGTTGTTTTCTCTGAGTTAATGGAAATTGTTGTGGTATGTTGTTGTTACCTTGCAAGTGTAGTTGGTATGACGATACCAACAATGTATGACTTAATATGAAATGTGGTTCATGATTGGGATTGTGCGATAAGTGTTTTGGGCTCTAATAAGGGTTGTATAGCTGAGTCGTGAAAGTGGAGATCTGGGTGACCGACACTGAAAACCTTGTTAGCCAACGTGGGGTCAAAGTGTCAGGGAGGTTCAAGTCCCTCTCATTATTATTTCATGATTAGAGAAGTTCGAGTCCCCCCTAAATCATTACATGATCGGGTGCTTAAGTCACCTTAGTATATGTTGGGAGGTTCGAGTCTCCCGTGTGCATATATATATATATGAGATTATTCTCCGGTTTGTACGGCTACACGCACTGGGGCCCGACCAGGGGGTGAGAGTTGGGGCCCATATAGCCCATGGGTACTATTATATGACGGTTGAGCTACACAATCCACGCCAAAGTTTTGAAAATGCATGTTAAGCCTTGTTCGCTATCCCGGCATGTGATATATATGTATATGTATACATATGCATATGTATGTGTATACATATGCATATATGTATGTGTATACATATGCATATATGTATGTGTATACATATGCATATGTATGTGTATATATATGCATATATGTATGTGTGTATGTGTGTATATACATATATATACTGTTGTTAAACTGTTGATCACGTCATTATGTTATCCTTATCCCCGAGTTACATGCTAGCGTTCACCCCGCTAACCGTCTTTGGACGCTGTATCCCCACGCGAAGCAAGAATTGGTCATACTTCTACTCCTCCTGCTCAGAGATTAGGATTCGAGATCAGTTCGTGAGTTGACATTGAAGTGGTGAACTTCCATACATCGGAAGTCCAGTTACTTAAATATGTCACACATGAAGTAATGAAATGCTGAATATTGTTACTTGACAAAATTTATTATGAAAACTTTTTCAACAACAACAACAACAAACCCAGTATATTCCCACATAGTAGGGTCTGGGGAGGGTAGAATGTACGCAGTCCATACCACTACATCCAAAGAAGTAGAGAGGTTGTTTTCGATAGACCCCCGGCTCAAGAAACTTTTTAAGGATTCAAAATGTTTGAAACATATAAAAGTTTCTGGGAAACTTATTGATAATTCTTATATTGCATAAATTTATAACTTGAAAATTACTAAAACTCTTGGAGAGTTTGCAATAGATTATTTGATGAAATAAGAAACACACCGAATTGGATTGGTTATATATATATATCTTAGTGCAATTGATGTATTAATGTATCTTGTAAATACTGCAAGACCCGGTATAGCCTTTTCGGTCAAGTTGTTAGCAAGGTATAGTTTTGCTCCTACTAGGAGATATCGGAATGGGAGCAAACACATGAACTTATTTTATTCTAAAGACTGCAATCCTAATCTTGTTGGTTGTGATGATGATGCGTATTTATCTGACCTGCATAAAGCTCGATTTCAAACAAGTTGTGTTCATATGTGGGGATACTGACATATCTTGGAGATCTACAAAGCAGTCTATCATAGACACTTCATTGAACCATGCTGATATAATAATTATTCATGAAGCAAGCCGAGAGTGTGTATAGTTGAGGTCTATGATACATCTCATCCGAGAAAAAAATGGTTTGAAATGTGATAAAGCACCCACAATTTTATATGAGGATAATGCAGCATGCATAGCACAACTTAAGGGAAGATTCATAAAACGAGATCGAACGAAGCACATTTTGCCATAGCTTTTCTATACATAAGCGCCAAAAGAATTGTAATATTAACGTGCAACTGATTCGTTGAAGTGGCAATGTGGCTAATTTATTCACCAAGTCTCTTCCAACTGCAACTTTCAAGAAGATGGTGCACAAGATCGGGATGCAAAAGTTCAAGGATGTTCTCATTAAGGGAGTTAATACGTGTTGTACTCTTTTTTCCTTACGAAGTTTTGTCCCACTGAATTTTCCTAGTAAGGTTTTTAATGAAGCAGTCTATATGTGTATTATTAGAGATGTGTACTTTTTTTCCTTCACTACATTTTTTTCCACTAGTTTTTTTAGTAACATTTTAACGAGACACATTATCTATCAGTTAGACATTCAAGGAGGGGCATTATAAATGTATTATCATATATAGTGAATGTCTACTTATGAAAAAGCTAGAAACTCAAACTTTTGGGACAAAGTTAATTTTTTCCTATAAAAGGGTCTTCTTTCATTGTAATGAACCCCGCAGGAACACCTCAAGAGAAATAAGAATCACTCTCTCTTTTCTCTCTATTCTTCTTCTTTGCTTTATATTTCATAATATTAAGTATTTAATTTGCACCGCCGCGTTGATTGTACCAAACCTCATCTGATAGCTGGCTCGGGCGAAGGAGTGAAAAACAAGAAGAAAAAATAGGCCCATCTATTTTATTTTAGTATAAACAACATAAATCTCATCCTAAATGCATATACATGTCAATGTACCTCATACGTAACTCAATGTATGAGGAAATTGTTTCTCCTTAAATTATGAAAATAAAATCAGATCCAATTATTTTATAACCTCAATAACGACAGTAATTAATGTTCTGATTTTGTGGATGCTTAACAATAGTAACTGTAATTCAAATTCAAAAAATATGCTGAAACATCTCATCTCCCTAAAAAAAATGACATCGTCGCTGGTTTACGGCTATCACCGTCGTTCACTGCTCCACTCCTCTTCCTCACGCCGGTGAACACGCAAGGGCGACCAGTCGCCAAGATCGACGTCGTTTCTCGTTCCTCTCCCACTGTCGCCACCACGGACGCCATCATGAACAGTCAAAGGCGCCTTCACCACTCCACTCCTCTTCCTCATGTCAGTGAACACGCAAGGGCGACCAGCCGCCAAGATCGACGTTGTTTCTCGTTCCTCTCCCATTATCGCCACCACCGACGCCATCACGAATAGCCAACGACGCCTCCGCCCCCTCTTAGTGTATTTATTTTTTAGTAAAAACTTACACAGTATTGTATGAGAAGTTATAATACATTACCCCATTTGAATGATATTTTGACATTGTTTATGAAATTTACACGTATGAGAATGTATTAAACATTTTATTCTATGTATGATGCCAGTGTTATATGTATGATTTACACTCCAACAACATGTTCTATATGTATGTGAATGTACTATACTTTACTTTCTATGCATAATGCAAAATGTTTTCGATTTTATATTTAAGTAAAAACATTTCAGATTATATGTATAAGAACGTATTATACTTTACTTTCTATGTATGATGCCAATGTTATATGTATGATTTACACTCCAACAACAGCATGTTTTATATGTATGAGTATGTATTATATTTTACTTTCTATGTATGATGCAAGTGTATTTGTTTTTATTATACTTTACTTTCTATGTATGACATTGCAAAAGCAGATAATTTGATAAAATCATACATGCAATCAAAAAGGAGAAATAATTTGGATATTATAGTTCAAATCAACTTTCAAGTCGTTGACTATAGAAATAATTGGATCTAATTTTATTTCCATAATAATTTGTAATGCATATTATAGTTCAAATGAAGGTATAGAAGAAATAATAGATCTCTCTTCTATAACATAGAACAAATTTGAACGACTTAAAATAAAATGCATTATTTGATTTTATGAAAATTTATTATGAAATAAATTATTACCATAATAATTTGAAATAATAGACCAACTAATTATTATGAAAATTTATTATGAAAAAAATTATTTCCATAATAATTTGAAATAATAGACCATATTTGAACAAATTTGAAACCCCCCAAATCACGTAACTTGAAATTAGGAGAAAAATAAGAAATGTAATAGTGGAGCAAAAATCAAACTAAAATAGAGCAAAAATCGGATGTTTTGAGATGTATGAGGCAGAAGAGAGAGAAAGTCTAAAAGGAAGGGATTCTATGTAATTAATATGACATTTTCGTAATTGCTTTTCAAATAAGAGATTTTATGTAATAAGTAATAGTTACCTTGTATATATATTAATTTTTCCTTTATTTTATACTATAAAAAGGGTAATGAATGCCCTGTATTCGAAAGTTTTGGCACAATCATGCCATTGATTTTTTTTTTATTTCTCATCCGGTGTCCGGTACCCACATTGGAGCCCGACTAATCCGAATTCGCACCGAGTAGGACCCATTCAGGGGTACCGCTCACTACCAAGGATTTTTCCATACCCAGGGTTCGAACCTGAGACCTCTGGTGTCTGGTACCCGCATTGGAGCCCGACTAATCCTCTGGTGTTCGATACCCGCATTGGAGCCCGACTAATCCGGATTAGCACCGAATATGACCCCATCCGAGGGGTAGCGATCCCTACTAATAATTTTTCCATACCCAAGACTCGAACCTGAGACCTCTGGTTAAGGGAGGAGTAGCCTCATCAAATGCACCACATCCTTTGGTGGTCGTGCCATTGATGTTAAAGATAAAGGTATTTAATTTGCTGGTTCAAAAAAACCTATTTTGACTTGACACATATTTAAAAAAAAATAAAGAATGTTGTGGTCTTAGTTAATGTTATGTTAAATGTATCAAAATGTTCTTTAATCTTATAATATTAAACTATCACGTGAAAAATTGAAATTAAAACATCAAAAATGATTTTTTTTTAACGGACTAAAAAAAAAATATATCAAATCAGTAATATTTTTCATTTCAGCCTCTCTACTTCTTCGGAAGTAGCGGTATGAACTATGTACATTTTACCTCTCAGACCTCACTTGGTGGGAATACACTGGGTTTGTCGTTGTTGGTGTTGTAATATTTTTCATTTAATTATTAATAACATAAGTTTTATATGCATATAAATTAGATATTTTTAAAATTACTAGCTCTAGGATACTCTTTTTGCTACTTCTTCGGAGGTAATGGTATGGACTGCGTATATCTTACCCTCCTCAAACCCCACTATGTGGGAATACACTGGGTTTGTTGTTGTTGTAGGACTCTTTTTTAACTTCTTATCCACGACATAAAATTAAACAAAGGAGGTAAACGATTTTTAAAAAAATCTCAACCAAACACGAATGTTCTATGATTTTAATTTGCAGCAGTTGGATTGCCAAACTGAAAATTCAGCGCAATATAAGATAATATGTTGATTTCAGGAAATCCTTCCCAAAGAGATCACATACAGGCTATACAGCCCCACTTTAAGCTCTGTTATATCGTGTATGGTTAACAGGTCAACACAGACAATGGGACAAAGTGAAACCAGTCCAAAGCGTCCCGTGACCTTTGGCTCGAAACAGTGGCCAAAATAAGAGAAAAATAAATTCTTGCTGAAAGATCTGGAGTGTTCTTATTACTCCTTGTGTCAATTTATATGACACTTTCTATGTTAATCAATTTCAAAAACATTGACACATTTTGATAATTAGTAATAGTTAATTTTAAACTATTAACTTCATTTTTTATAGCCTTACTAACTTATTATTTTAGATCACAAATTTCAAAACCTAGAACCTTCCCTAGAAACCGGGGGCAAAATAAGAGAAAAGAGAAAATCTTGCTGAAGGATCTGGAGTGTTCTTATTATTATCACGCCTAATGATAATAGATGCTCGTTTTTGTTCACCTCATAACTAAAAGCAGCACTCTGTACGAAAACATTATTTTTGTGGATAGTCATCTGACACGTGTCCTGAATCCAGCTGAACCACCGCAACAAAATGCCGGCTCGAAGCCACGTCACAACATACATCGGCGACGTTGCCAAGAAAAATCCCTCGTAACGCTATACTTTACACCGTAAGTTAGATATTCTTGCGAGCCACGAAAAACGACAGCGCATGATAGACAGGTTGCGAGTAATTGGGAATTATTACAAAAGAAGAAAACAACAATTAACTTGCTCACCTCATTCTGACCTTCCCCGTCCTCCGTTTCGCTTACTTTACGTTTCCGATCATCCGCTCCCGCTGTCGTTGGTGTCGCCGCCACTGCTGCTGCCTTATAGGACGGTGCTGGTGCTGGTGGTTCGGCACTGGCGCTTATACTATTCCCTGAGCCACCGGGAGATGACGTCATCGAAAGCTCACATGTATGCGCCGGTTCCCTAATTGCCGATGAAGTAGTCGCAGTTCCGGTGCCGCTTATTGTACTACATCCTAAATTCCTGCCGGAAACTGGTACCACATTATCGGCTACGTTTGAAACTCTAGATTCCTGCCCTGAAATTGGAGTTTCGTTTGAATCCACGACCGTTGAATCTCTCGGTGCCTTGCTTAAATTTGCTGGACTAGGTTCCAACCTGGTTCTAGGCAATCGCGAGAAGTGTCGGAAGTTCTGGAACCGATTTGAACTTTCTGTGACTAGGCGTTTAGGAGGAGGTATAGGCGGCCGAGGAGCCGTTACAATCGGCGCTGCTGGCGATAGTTGTGGCGGAGGTGGACGGATCTCCTCCGTAGACGTACGGCTTTCTCGCGGCAGCGTGGCAGTGGTTACTGTAGAACTCGGCATGGGATATAAGAGGTCAGTGTTGTAGTCAGAGTAGAGATCACGTTCGAAGGAGGGGTCATCGAGTGGGTAGTGTAGCCAAGTGGTCATCTCGTCCTCCTGCATAAACAGATGATGTTGAGTAGTTTCCTCTACATGTCGGATCTCTCTACCGGCAGCTTGGTCGGAGGGAATAACGGCATCACCGCTACCGCCACTGCCGTTGCCGATGTAGGATTTCTTCAGAGATCTTTGATTTTGACTCTGCATGACTACTTGACCATTTTGCCAGCGGAGTTCCATGATTTCCTCTTCTTCCCTATGAAACCAAGAAACAAAAATCTCTTCCACATCAATCACAAATCAGAAAAACTTTCATTCAAATTTTTCTTAAAAAAAAACATCAATTAAGTGCGGGAAGCTTACATTGCAGACTTCTTAGGTCTGGTAAGACCAGAAGAAGTAGGAATAGAGTAGTCGTCATCCATATCAAAATCAGGAACAGAATGATTCATCGTGTATGTATGCAGCTTAAATCTCCCGGAAAATAAATTAATCAAAATTCGTCAGGCACAGCGGCAACAACCAGTCCCAAACTCACCATAACACTCGAGCTTATTAACACCGACCAAATCAAAAGCTCACTCAAAAGGCTGCAACTCATGATTATTCAAAAAGCTTCTTTAACAGAGTTGGCTCAAAGGGAATTAAAAAAAAAAAAGACAACCTTTTTATCGGTACTGTTCACTGTAGCAACTTCGCTGATACGGTTGGGGGTTGAAAATGTAGACACTGACGATTGATTTTGGGTGGGGGATTTTGGGTGTGAGTACTTTCCTCTTTGTGTTTTTTTCCTTTTTTTCTTTCTTGGTTTTTGCCTTTATTGTTAATGTCCTTTTGCAAAGAGAGATAAGGTCCCAGGTCCTTCCTTTTCTCTCTTTCCTCGCCTTTAATTTTCGAATAAAAATGAAGGAAAGAGACGAAATTAATTTTTGACACTATTGCATCGGACACAGCTCTTTCACTGTCATATGAACACATTTCCCCACCTGTTTTAATCAAGCAGCTTATCATCAACTACTACTCCCTTGGGTCTTTTACATTTTTGCCCTAAAAGGACTTGCAAATTTGTGAAAGAAATCTTTTTGGATCTTTTTCCTACCCGTAATTAACGAGGGTACGAAGTGTTTACTTAAGCAGCGTTTTTCAACTCATTACTCTTGGGTCTAAATAATAAACTCTTGGTCACTCAATAATTCCTTTAATCAGACATACTCGCTTTAGTTACAGTTATTCATATTTGAGTTGATACCTATTCTATGTAGTTAATAAAATAATGAGCTCATTATGTCACATTTTTTAGTATAATAAATTTAATATTTTAAAAAATAATTATAATTAATAATAAATTAAATTTAAATATTGAATAATGAATTATTTTTAAAAATTTTAAATTTAATAAGTAAAAAATGAATATCAACTTTTAATATAGTTGATAAATAAAAAAATAAAAGAAGTAATTTTCAAAAGATGTGAAAACCACATGGGTACTTTGCAATTTTTCATTACATTTTATCGTGTTACTTTTAATTAAGTGGTGATAAGGTGGTTAATATAAATTTAATGGGGCGTTTAGTTTCAAAATCAAACCAAAGAAAAGGTTGATTTAAAAACATCTTTTGATGTGTTTAACTTTTGAGAAATAAACTTCTACTTGTTTGGTCTTTTGAATTGAGAACCCACTTAAATTTTCTTGTTTGTCTATTTGAATCAGCCCGTGTAAAATTTAATATTTCTTCTAATTTGATTTGATTATGTAAGCATATTTATAACTCCTTAATGCCATTATTTGGATCCAGAATTGTTGCTTTGTTTGGTGGAGGGCCCTGTCTAAATTACCCTAATGTACGGTAGATAATATTTCTTCTAATTTGATTTGATTATGTAAGCATATTTATAACTCCTTAATGCCATTATTTGGATCCAGAATTGTTGCTTTGTTTGGTGGAGGGCCCTGTCTAAATTACCCTAATGTACGGTATATCTACAACCATTATTGGTTAATAAGATAAAGATTGACCTGATAGAGACATACTAATATATGATTTCATATTAGGATAATTTGGGATTTCCCACTAACACTATTATTTATATATGTAGACAAACTTTAATGATTAGAACAGAAGTCCAACTATCACTAAAAGAAGTGTGATTATTTATATGTACAGTGGCAGTTTTATGTGGTGCTCTATAAAATAATCTGCAAGTACATGTTTAAGATCCACTTATCGTTGCTTATATTACTAAAAAAATAACTTTAATTAGTCGAAAAAAGTTGAAAAGTAGTGATTACTCTGTATAATATCATTATCCATTGTGGATCCTCCTAATGTAATAAGGTGATTCGGGCGTGAGCGCTGAGCAGTACCCAATTATTTGTTTAATTAAGGCTATAAGCCGAAAATGACAATTAACGGTATCCGTCTCCAATTTAATATGGTGTTTTATGGTCAAACCGACTTTAAAGATGGCATACATTGAGACATTAATCTAAGTACCATAATTACAGACTTATGTAATTTTATGTGGGTCTAGAAAGAATGGTGTATACGCATATTTTATTTTTAGGTTAAAAAGATAAAGAAGTTGTTCTTAATGGATCTTTGGCTCAAGTAAAACATTTTTAAAAAAGATTTGAAAAGAAAACTTTGTGCTGGAAAAATTATGTTGAAAATAATGAAGAAGAAAATAGTGATAACAATCAAATAATACGATAACTGATGCAAATAAAACAACACGAAATAATATTAATCAATAGTAAGATAATAGGAGAATAATAATCTATATCTATAATCTATAATATATTAAAAGTATATAATCTATGTGTGTATCTATAATCTATATCTATATTAATATCTACAATCTACAATCTATAATCTATAATTTATATCTATATCTATATTTATAATCTATAATCTATAATTTATAATATATTAAAAGTATGAAGAACCTTAGAAATATTGTTTGATCTTTTTGTCCTTCATTAAAAGTTTTTGTTTTAGATAAAATCGTCTTTCCACTATTTTCTCATAATATTTAAGAGTTGAAAATTAATTAAATATATTTATGGTAAAACCTTTCCTTATTATAAGTAATCAGAATTAGTGATTTTTTTTAAGTGTGAAAATGATTTTCACCCCCCAACTTTGATTAAAAAATCAAACTCTCCCCTCAACATTGAACAATAATCATACTCTCCCCTTTATCCCATGCAATGTCCATTTTATCCTTGTAATTTTAATTCTATATTTATGTAATATCTTTTTATATTATATGTAATGAATATTTTTTTAACATGGATATTTATAGTATTTTATTTAAGTTTATTAACTTTATACGCAAATTAATACGTTTTATAAATTTATCACAAAATTCGATATTATTTTTAAGATCATTATTTTAGTATTATATGTATTAAAGAGTCATTTGGTGTGAGGTATAATTGTAATAATTCAGAGATAAAGTTCATAATTATTTATCCTGGGTTTAATTAGATGTATTAGGTAGTCTCAAAATTATTTATCGCAACATTTATACCACAGTGATGAGATAAGTTATCATACATACATGTTAGTACAACTTATTTTGTAATAACTAATATCGGAATAACTTGTTTCCAAACAACCCACCCCCAAGTGTGTATATATACATATGTATGTACATGCATGTGCGTATATTTTCGTGTTTTATTGCCCTCTTACTAAATTTGTTTCGTATTACTTAACTTTTTATTGATATAGCACAATCCTTAAGAAAAATTTGCTTAGAGGTATATTTCGCTAAATTAACCTTATTAATGATAATTTGAAACTTTAAATTTGTCTATACTGTTACTTTATATAGTTATTTAACACTAAAGGGTAGAAAAAAAAACATAATGCAATTCTCTTGATTTCACAAATTGAGCAGATAAACTAAAATATTTATTTTTAGCATGAGGATCAAGTAATAAAAAATAATATTATCTATTGTCTATATCAGTAAATAAGTTGTGATTTCCATTAATAGAGTATTACATATTTTATAATTTATATAAATAGATATACTCTTTAAAATTTGACCTTATTTTTATTCGAGAAAAACTTCTAGTATCCCCGAACTATGATCCAAATTTTATACGACACACGTCAACTTTACGGGTATCCTATTACCCCTTAAACTAAATTTTAGCGTATTTTTGTAAATCTTTTTAGTTAACGTGATACCTATTGTCAATCGTTGTAGATGGCATGACACCTTTTATATGAGCTTCATTTTATGTAATAAAAGTGTCACATTAGCAAAAAAAATTATAAAAATATGCTAAATTTAAGTTCAGGGGATAATAGGACCCCTGTGAAGTTAGAGTGTGTCATAACAACTTTGACCATAGTTCGGGGTGGTACTAGAGGCTTATTTTTTTCATTTATTGTTTGTATTTTCTGTATTGAAATATGTTTATAAAATTAGTAGTACTTATTATTTTTACTTGTTAAAACAAATACTATAGTTTTGATTATTATTAATAAAACTAATTTTCTTATTGTGCTAATTTACTTCATAATGATAATCATTAGCTTATATATTTTTTACTTTTTTTTTCTAGAAGATAATGTTTATATTTTTATGAAGATTTTGTTATATGAATAATGTTTATGTTTTTATGAAAAATTTGTTATATGATTTTTTTTTTAAATAAAAATATGATGATTTTGAAGAAGTTCGAAAAAGAAAAAAAAATTGATGATAAAGGGTAAAATAGGAATTTTAAAAAGTCAATTAGGATAAAGGGGGAGTATGATTATTGTTCAAAGTTGAGGGGGGGGGGGGGTTGATTTTTAAGACAAAGTTGGGGAGGAAAAATGATTTTGACCTCTTTTTCTAATATTTAAGTGTTGAAAATTAATTAAATATATTTATGATAAAAATTTTCCTTATTAGAAGCAATCAGAATCAATGACAACTAATACTTTTTTCATTAGTTTAAGAATCTAATCAACTAAATTTGATTTTAATAAGATTTAAAAAATCTAGAAATAAATATAAACGCGTTAGAATAAGAAGAATAGAAGTACCAAATTTTAAAAGTTTTAAGTACGTAATAAGAATGTAATCAATGATTTTGTAAAGATTCAAGTTTGAAAACAATAAAATATTTTAAATATAGGAAAAAATTAACTATACCACAAATATGATTCAAATTGATGCATCTCTCTTAGCCTGTGACAGCAAGGGAAAGAGGTATTGCATGGCAAATGCAAAAATGATAATCCATTAATCACTTGAAACTTTCTGTGGTAAAACATATATGTGATTACATTAAAATATATGTTTATGTTTATATTATTTTATTAAAATTATTATTTTATTAAAATGTGAAGAATCTTTGAAAAATGAGTTGAATTTCTTACACTTCACTAAAAATCTTCGCAACAGATAAAATCATTTAATTTTAAATAATTAAGTGCGAGAAACATGTGGTTAAACTAGTAATGACAATAATAATAATAATAATAACAACAACAATAACAGCAACAACAACAACAACAACAATAATAATAATAATAATAACAACAACAACAACAATAATAACAACAACAATAATAAAAACAACAACAACAACAAACTCAGTGTATTCCCACATAATGAGGTCTGGGGAGGGTAATATGTACGCAGTCCATACCTCTACCTCTAAAGAAGTAGAAAGGTTGTTTCCGATAGATCCCCGGCTCGAGACAACAATAACAATAATAACAATAACAATAATAATAACAACAATAACAATAATAACAATAATAACAATAATAACAACAATAATAATAATAACAATAATAGCAATAACAACAATAATAATAACAACAACAACAACAACAACAACAACAACAATAATAATAATAATAATAATAATAATAATGATAATAATAATAATCCTTTCGTTTAAAAAAGAATGACCTACTTTCCTTTTTAATTCGTTTAAAAAAGAATGACCCCTTTCCTTTTATAGCAATACTTCAATTTTAACTTTCTACATGGCATGTTTAAGACCACAAGATTAAAGGACATTTTGGTACATATAACACAACTTTAATTCAAGGCCATAAAATTCAAAAGTCTATTTTCTTAAACTTTGTGTCAAGTCAAAGTAGGTCATTCTTTTTTAAATGGAGGAAGTAATAATTATAATAATTATATTATTATTATTATTATTATTATTATTATTAATGATGATGATGATAAGAGGAGGAGGAGGAGGAGAAGGGGAAGGAAGAAGAGGAGGAGGAGGAGGAGGAAAAGAAGAAGAATTGGCTGAATTTTGTAGTGAGAAAGGCTAATCTTATGTAACGAGATTAAATTAAATCAATAAATTAAGAGATATCATCTTAATGAAAGACAACAAATGAGTGAATGTAGTGAACAGTTCGCAATTGACATTACTAAGAGTTGGAAAGAGACTTATAGGCACAAAAAGGGAACAAATGTTTATAACAAGAAAAATAAGAGACTTGAGAAAAAGTCTAAAAGGAAGAAGAATTTTAAATCAAGAAAAGATTATAAATCCAACAAGTCTAATGTTTGTCAATGTGGTAGGATAGGTCATTATGCCAGAGACTGTAGAGTCAAGAATAAGATTAAGAATCTTAATGGAGATGAGGAGATGAAATAATTTTTATGCAATATTCTATTAAATTCTTCTCCGAAAAATTCAAATCGGATCAAAGTGATAATAGAATTCATCTACTGATGAAGACTTGAGAGTCCTTCAAAAATGGGGTTATATGATCACCGAAGATGAGTGTTTACCCTGTCAAACAGGACAACCTTTTGAAAACAGGGTGAGGATGATGTGTTGTATAATATTTACTTTCAATTTTAGAATTTAGAAGTTAATGTCCTTAAAAATGATAAATTAACAAAATTCTTAGAAATGATCAAAGATGCAAGACTTCGGTCACAAATAATATAGCCGAAGGAAAAGCCTCCTGCTAGTTTTCCAAAACAGCAATGGAGAATTCCTTCTCAGATGAGGCCCTATACCATGACGAAAGTTCAAAGACTTCTCAAAGAAAAAGAGCGAATAACTAATACTACTGCAACAACCCGTGATCTTAAGTTAGATGTTGATAATCTCAAAAAGAAAATTGTTATTCTTGAAAATAATCATATTAGATAAAAGAATTTCTAATTTAGAAGATCAAAATCTTTTTTCAGAGACTAGTGATAATATTTCAAGCCCGTCGGAAGAAAAATTTCTTCAAACAGTAAAAGTTATTATACGTTAGAATTTTTATGCAGTCTTACTCTATCAATTGATTATAACTTTAAAAAAGAATTTACAACTCTCATTGATAGTTGGGCAGACCATAATTGGATACAAGAAGGTTTGGCACCTTCTAGATATTTTTATAAAATCGCTCATGTTCTAAGAAATGCTAGTGGTCTTAGAATGAGAGTTGAATACAAAATTTTCAAGGCATATATTTGTGAAGGCAAATCATGTATGTCCGAAATCTTTGTTTTGATAAAAGATATTACGATGAAATTATTTTAGGAGTACCATGAATTGTTCATATATACCCTACCACATGATGGGATGAAAATGGTGTCACTGATACATTTAATAACAAGGAAATCAAGTTCGAATGGTGTTCACTACCCTATTCAAGATTTTTAAATCTAATACAAGAAAATATTTTCAAAAAATAGACAAGTTGATTTTTTTAAAAAATGAAATTTATAGTTTAACAATTGAAGAGACTTTAAGAAATCCTAAATTAAATGAAAAAAATGAATTTTTGAAAAATAAATTTTCATTACAAATTTGTGGAGACCACCCTGATGTCTTTTGGTAAAGGAAAAAACATGTGGTTAGCCTTCTTTATGAAGAAAACTTTAAAGTAGGGGTGTGCATTGGTCGGTTATTCAATTTTATATATTATTAATTCAGTCTATCAATTTTTAATTTTTAAATATGTTAAACCAATAACAAATCAATAAGATATTTTTTATCAATTTTTAGTCCTTTACGATTCAATTTTTTATTTAACCGATAAAAAAATACTCATAAAATAGAAATAGTAGTAACTAAAATGAAAAGAAATCGTATCTTTGTTGCATAAAAAAATCCTACATGATGTATTTTAATTTACAGGAATCTTCAAGTTTAAACTAAATGTTGCTAGGAGAAATTAAAATTTGTATAATTAAAATAATAAGTTTGTTAATTTGTAGAAATTAAAGAGAAATTAAGAAAAATATATAATAATTCATATATATATATATATACATATATATATATATATATTATTCGTATTGGGTTATCGGTTTACCCAATAACCCAATAAGAAAAAATCAAAACCGAATTAATAACCTAATAATTTTTTTTTATAAAATTATTAAAAAATCGTTAACTTATAACTCAATAACAATAAATCAATAACATTTTTATTGATTTGATTTATTGGTCGGTTTGATTTTTGAACTCCCCAACTTTAAAGAGGATAATATTCTCACTATGGGAGGGCCATGTCAAATCAACTCAGAATATTTCGAACTTTGTAAAAAAAAAATTGTTTCCTTATTAAATAAAGACCTTATAAGACCTTTCAAATCATCATGGTCATGCACAGTTTTTTATGTTAATAAACAGGCAAAACAAGAGATAGGAGTTCCAAAATTAGTTATCAATGATATATCTCTCAACAAAGTTTTAAAATGGATTCGACACTCAATACCTAGCAAAAAAGATTTACTAGATATATTATACAATGCCATAATATATTTAAAATTTGACTTAAAATTCAAAAATTGACAAATTCAAATTGCAGAAGAAGATAAATACAAAACTACTTTTAATGTTCCTATGGATAAATTTGAATGAAATGTTATGCCATTTGGATTAAAAAAATACTCCCTCTAAATTTGAAAATATCATGAATGATATTTTCATACCTTACAATAATTTTATAATAATTTATATTGATTACATATTGATTTTTTTTTCAAAAACTTTAGAAATACACTTCAAATATCTAGATTTATTTAGAAAATTATTATACAAAATGTGTTAGTAATATCTAGATCGAAGATGTCTCTTTTTCAAACAACACTGAGATTTTTAGGCCAAAATATTGACGACGAAAAAATAATTTTAATAAAGAAGAGCATTAAATTTGCTTCAAAATTTTCGGATGTTATTACCGATAAAATACAACTATAAAGATTTTTGGGCAGTCTAAATTATATTTCTCCTTTTATAAAGGACATTGCTAAGGATATATATATTTTATATGATAGATTAAAAAAGAATCCAAAAGCTTGGACTGCAAATCATACTTAAGCAATCAAACATATTAAAGCAAAAGTTAATAACCTGTCGTGCCTTACATTTGCCAATCCTAATTGGAAAAAAAAAATAGTAGAAGAAGATGGTTATGATATTAAATATGGAGGAATTTTAAAATAATATTCTACACAAGATCAACAATCTTATATTATTCAATTTTATTCGAAAAATGAAATGATAGACAAAAGAGTTATGCAACTATTGCAAAAGAAGTTCTTGCAGTAGTAAAATGTGTTTTAAAATTTCAAGGAGATTTATATAATCAAATTTTTTTTAAAAAAAAACTGATTGCCAAGCAGCAAAATTAATATTTAATAAAGATTGTAAACATGATATTTCTAAATAGATGGTTGCAAGATAGCAAGCTTTATTAGCTTCATTTGATTTCGAAATACAATATTTAAAGAAATCTGATAATAATTTTTCCTATTTTCTCACTAGAGAACATTTGAAGTAATATCTTTTCTCTTATACATGATGAAGTCACAATTCTCAACCTCCTCTAATAGAGGAAAGGGGAGAGGACAATCCAGAATAGGCTGAGTGGATGTCTTAAACCAAATAGAACGCCAAAAGTTAACAGTTGCAAATATCGCAAGCACCTCGAATCTTAATAACGATCAATAGATGTACCAAGAATTCTTCGATTTTATTAAATCCAAAAAGAGAAAACGACACTCTTTCCTATTCTAGTGCTTTGACACATGATAATAATGAGAACATTAAATTATATGAACAAAATAAAATAGATGAGGTAATATATATCCTGGATCAAAATGATTTGAAATAAAAAGATAATCTATGACAATTAATGCAGAGATACTTAGATACTACATCATATATCACTACTGCATATAAATATAGCATGCATTTTGTAACACCCCGTAAAATTCGTGCATGGATTAACCTTTAATAGAGTACCCTTAGACTTAAAAACTTGAAAATTTTTCTAAGTGTAATGAGGACTTAGAGTCATTTTAGCTGGCAATCTTTGGGATACAAATTTTCAACCTTTCCGACATCCGTTTTTAGATTTTAAAGTTGTGTTATGATCGGGCAAGATGATAGTACAACTCAGAGAAGTTTCACAATTTTTTGGAACGCATAAGGCTGCGTTTGGATTTCAAAATAGTAGCAAAATGCATAGCCTATTGCCCAGTTTTCAGCATTTTAGGGTCAACTTTAAACGATTATAACTCCATGTATATAATGAACTGTGTGAGCTATAATATATAAAATGAAATCTCTTTGCGTCATTTTTCAAATGCAGTTAGTTTCATCCAATTTGAGTATATGAGTAAAAAGTTATAATCGATTTACTCCAGCCTATCAAACTGTCAACTGAGGGACAAATTTGATCTTAATTGTTCCTTAGGGGTATTTTGGTCATCCTCCACCCCTATATATACCACCAACACGGGATGTAATCCCTCAAAAACCAAAATACACCTTAATTTATCAAAATTGCTTAAGAACACTCCTTAGGGTTTCAAAATAAAAATCCAAATAGTTCAAGATTTGACCGTAGGTTTTTGAAGATAATTACATATTTGGGATCACCAATCCGCAAGCTTCAAGAAACATCTATTATCTTTGGAAAGGTTATCTTAAAAAAATCTCATGGGCTTTAACATTCATGTTTTCAAAAATGGGGGTTTTGAAATTTAGAATATAATTAATTTTTAAATGTTTTAATGATATTGTTGTGGTCTTTTAGGACTTTCCCCGAAATGATTTGATATATTATATATGTATACGTATATGTTTCATAATGATAAATTAAGAGCAAGATTTACATGGAACCCCTCTCTTGATATGATTTTGTATTAAATCCTCATATGATGTGAAATGTTTGAAATCATCTTGAAATGCATGTCATGAAATGTCTTAAAAAAAGTCATGATTTGGATATGGTTTTTGACTTTCAAAAGGGAGGGTTGTTTTGTTCATGTTGAAATATATTGCATATGATGATTGAATGAAGAGAATGATATGATACTGATGACTTGCAAGTCAGGTATGGCGATACCCTACAGAGTATGACATGTGATTGATTTGAACAAAGTTTGAATGCATTGATTTTCATGAGAAAGGTGGATGCCTGAAGAAGGCGTTTGAGTGAAAGGGCTCATCGCTGGAAATCGTAGTTACCGATGTGGGTCATATGATATTGTATCCTACATGGGAAGATAATAAAATAATTGGGACATCTCACATGGGGGGATTCCCTGTGGTGTACTCACATGGGGGGTATACCGGCTCCAAATCCTGGCGGCTACTTGGATTGGAGGCTTGACCGCCGAGCACTAGAGGCGGATTCCACATAGCTGTGGAATTATAATTGCAGGGTATTCCACCTAGCTCAATCGCATTACATTGGTATTGAAAACTATTACATTATGCCCATGGATTTTTTTCAAATAATTTGATATGAAACTGTTTTATAATGGCTCTCACTTATATTGTGTAAAAATATTATATTTCTGTTTTGATTTCTCTGCGTAACAGTACTTTTGTATTGATCCCCTTCCCTCCCAGGTTTGTAGGCACAGTCTAGGAGTCCAGATAACTAATATATTTCTTCCGACAGATCGCAGAATCAAGTGGTGAGCCTTCTATATTTCGGAAAGACTGATGTCTACTATTTCATTTATCATTTAGTAGTTTTGGGTCTACTGGGCCCTTGTCCCAGTTTTCAGATAGTTATCATTTCAGTTATGTAGTAGAGATTTCGCAGACGATTTTAGAGATATTGATTTGAGAGTGTGGGACATTATTTCCCCATTATTGTACGCATATGATTGTTGACCATGTTTCCATTATATTGTGTATCTTCTACATTTCTTTTATCATATGAATTGTATGCATGATTACCAGATAGACAGAGAGCGTCCCGGGCTTTCACGGTTCGAGAATGCTCGTCATGGACAGGGCCCCAGTTCGGGTCATGACAAACTTGATATCAAATCGCGATTCATGGTCCCAGGGTGTCTGCAAAATTGGGTCGAGTAAAGTCTTGTTTATAGGTGTGTAGCGCTCCACACTTATAAGTAGGAGGCTACAAGGAATTTAGGAATGTCTCTCTTTCTTTATATTTTAATTCGTGCAATAGAGTCAGAATATTCATCCTATATACTCTAATTCGTGATATGGTGACGTCCATACGAAAGTAAAATCATCCCAAATTCTTTCCTTACTCTGATGTTCTCAGACCCATCGCATTACTGGGTGATTTAAGTGCAGAAGTTTAGAATCTAAATGGTATTGTCCCTTCGGATCGCATTATATAAGATCTTAAAATTCTGTAAGGACGTGAGAAGAGTCCGTTATTGCTTTAGAGAGTGTATTAGTTTTGGTGTGAACCTTGATATTGATGAAATTGTGCCTTATAACCTGCGATATTAAGTGTATTCAGTCCTTTTAAAATTTTTTTATAGTAGATGTCATGCTTAAGAGGGAATGATGTGTAGCAGAATTGTTGGAACTGCATTTCCTCCCAAATAATATTATGAGTTAAAGTGCCAGGGTCATGACCTATTGGTAGTGAGATTAAACCAAGAAGTTGGTGATGTGAAGTCACAAAGTTAGAAGTCAGAGTCACAAAGTTAGAAGTCAGAGATTAAACCAGGGTCATGACGTATGTGTGTTGATTGTCTAGCCATCAACAAGATAACGGTAAAATATCATCACCCTATTCCTAGGCTAGATGATATGCTTGAGAATTAAATGGTTCGTGTTTGTTTTCTAAAATTAATTTAAGGAGTGGCTATCACCAAATTCGTATACAACCGGGTAATGAATGAAAAACCGTCTTCAAGACCAAATTTGGTCTCTATGAATAGATGGTTATGCCATTCGGCCTAACAAATGCTCTAAGTACTTTCATGAGGCTAATGAATTATTTGATGAAGCCATTTATCGAAAAGTTTGTTGTTGTTTACTTTGATGATGTGTTGATGTATAGTAAGTCCTTAGATGAGAATGTAAAGTATTTACAATGTGTGTTTGATGTCCTCCAAAAGGAGAAGTTATATGCCAATCTAGAAAAGTGTTCTTTTGGTGTCCATGAGATTGTATTTCTTGGGTTTGTGGTGAGATCAAAAGGGTTCGAAGTGGATGAATCTAAGATTAACGCCATTAAAAATTAGCCAACCCCCAAAACCATAGGTGAAGTGAGAAGCTTCCACGGGTCGGCTAGTTTTTACAGACATTTTGTCGAACGATTTAGCACCATTGCCGCCCCCTTGACTGAAGTGATTAAAAAGGATTGAACTTTAAAGTGGGGAGATGAAGAAGCTAAGGCCTTCAAGGACTTGAAAGCTATGCTCATCTCGACCCCTTTGCTACAATTGCTGAATTTTGACAAGACTTTTGAGGTCGAATGTGATGCTAGTGAAGTCGGCATAGGTGCGGTTTTAATGCAAGAATTGAAGCCTATTTCCTACTTTAGCGAAAAGCTCAAAGGAACAACTCTAAACTGCTCTACGTATGATTTAGAGTTGCATGCCTTGATTAGAGCCTTGGCCACTTGGCAATATTATTTGTGGCCTAAAGAATTCGTGATCCGAACGGATCATGAATCCTTGAAGCATCTACGGGCACAAGACAAGCTTAACTGGTGGCATGCCAAATGGATTGAATTTCTTAGAACTTTCCCTTATGTTATTCATTACAATAAGGGTAAAGATAATGTAGTTGCCGATGCTTTGTCCCCAAAAAATATTCCTGTGTCTACTTTGTCATCTAAGTTGATGGGGTTTGAAAGCCTCAAGTCTTTATATCCTGAGGACCCTTACTTCGCCCCTATCTATAGGGAAAGTGAAGAGTTGGATGAGTTGGATAGGGATAGGTGGGTTACGGATAGGGGTTCCCATCCTTATACCAAATTTGATGGATACTTATTTAAGGGTAGACGATTGTGTGTTCCCTCAAGTTTGTGGATAAAATTGTTTGTGACAAAATCATAAAATGGTGGTCTAATGGGCCATTTTGGGGTCGAGAAGACCCTCAGAATTTTGGAAGAACAATTTTATTGGCCTAGAATGCACAAGGAAGTGTCCCGGATTTGCGGCCAATGTGTTGAGTGCAAAGGAGCCAAGTGGATTATACACCTCATTGTCCACCCCTTTGCATTCTTGGATTGACATATCAATGGACTTTGTGTTGGATTATTAAGAACTAAAAGGGGGCGGGATAGTATTTTTGTCGTAGTGGATTGGTTTTCCAAGATGGCTTAGTTTATTCCTTGTTCTAAATATGATGATGCACCTAGTGTAGCCTCTTTATTTGTTGATAATATTGTAAAACTTCATGGTGTTTCGAGGACCATAGTGAGTGATAGGGATTCTAAATTCCTAAGCGACTTTTGGAAGTCTATGTGGGGTAGGCTCGATACTAAGTTGTTGTTTTCGACTTCATGCCACCCACAAATAGATGGCCAAACGAAAATAGTAAATAGGACCTTAGGGTCTATACTACGGTCCATGGTTATGGGAAAAATGACTTCATGGAAGGAGCACTTACTGTTGATTGAGTTTGCTTATAATCGTGTTATATACTTAAGCGCGGGGATGATACCCTTTGAGTGTGTATATGGCATCAACCCCCTTACCCCTTTGGATTTAACCCTTTTGTCAAGTAATCTTGTGATAAGCTTAGATGGAAGCAAATGGGCCGAGGCTATGAAGAAGCTACATGAGAAGGTGAGGTTGTGGTTGGAGAAGAAAAACCAAGAAGTTGCAAGGCGAACCAATAAAGGAAGAAGAAAACCCATTCTTGAACTGGGAGATTGGGTGTGGGTGCACCTAAGAAAGGATAGATTCCCATCTAAAAGGAATGCTAAGTTGATGCCGTGGGGTGATGGCCCATTCTAAGTATTAGAAAAGATCAACGACAATGCCTACAAGATTGTTCTACCCCCAAAATATCAAGTGCACAACGCTTTCATCGTGTGTGACCTCTCTCGGGTGGACACAGTGGAGGATGATAATGATCCGAATTTGAGGACAAATTCCCTTCAAGATGGAGAGGATGATACGAGAATTCCTAGACTGAGACCTTTCACATGAAGCCAAGCGCGTGAGTTGCAACGACTCCAAGCCTTGTTCACATTCTTTGCCTTATGTGAGGCCCTTGTGAGCCCATCCAAGGTCCTATACTTATTAAAATATGAAGAGGCCCAACAAAACACCCCAAACCCACCCACTTAATGCCAAGGGTATTTTGGTCCTTTGTTCCTCCTTTGTAATTGACTATATAAGTCATTTGTTAGGGCTAGTCTTATGGTAGTTCATTCATGATATTTTGAGAACACAAGACTTGTAATATTTTGAACTTTTCTCTTCCATTGGAGAAGCTCAAAACCGAAATTCCCAATTGGAGTGACACTTGGGTTGAATCTTGGCTAGAAACTAGGATCTTGAGGTCATTGAGTTCCTCTTGGTCCAAGTAAGAGCTTGGTGATAATATTCTTTAATCTTAGGGTCCTTTCATGTTGTTAGGGTTCTTAGATTCTTCAATATTGTATGTCAAGTTACTATCTTTAATTTAGTAATCTTGTTGTTTGTGTGGTAACATAGTGAAGCGTGTGGGGTTATTTTTGATTCACTATAGTTGATGCCACTTTGTTGCTCTTTTTTTTGTTATTGTAATCTCTATCATCTTGTCATTTTTGTAAACCTTGAAGTCTAGTGAAGCCGTGTGTGGCCTATTTCGATTCACTAGCATTGTTGCTGTTCATCTTGTTATTCTTTTGTTCTTGTGTTGGCTTGACTCTCTTGATACACACTCACAATATTACAAGTCTTGTGTTCTCAAAATATCATGAATGAACTACCACAAGACTATCCCTAACAAATGACTTAATAGTCAGTTACAAAGGAGAGACAAAAGACCAAAATACCCTTGGTATTAAGTGGGTGGGTTTGGGGTGTTTTGTTGGGACTCTTCACATTTTAATAAGTATAGGCCCTTGTATGGGATCACAAGGGCCTCAGACAAGGCCAAGGATGTGAACAAGGCTTGGAGTCATTCCAACTCACGTGCTTGGCTTCGTGTGAAAGGTCTCAAGCTAGGAATTCTCGTATCACTAAGATACTAATATAATATGACATTAAACACTTAATAAGTATCTTATCAACCAATGATACTAAGGTTGCACATCATAATTTTGTAAAAATAGTTTTGGTTTAGTCTATATGCTGAAAGTCCCGCTAGAAGGCCTATTGACGCTAAAAGCGGCATTTAAGGCTATGTGTGGACTCGTAATGAATCAAAAATATTATTATCAAGGTTATACAAATGCGCAAAGGTTCCTGTAGTATCATTGAAGCGATCTAGTTCTCTTTATGGTAATAATAACAATAATAACAACAATAACAATAATAATAATAATTACTATAATAATTATAATAATAATGAGATCAGTGATACTACATTTGAGATCGAAGCCTTGGATATATTTGAGACCGAAGCCTTGGATAATAATAATAACAATAATTTCCCATTGTTGTTTAGGGAAACTAGTAGAAGGTTATGCAAATGTGCAAAGGAATTTCCCATTGTTGTTTAGGGAAACTACTGATGAAGACTTGAGAGTTCTTCAAAATGAGGATTATATAACCCCTGAAGATCAGTGGTTATACTGTCAAACAGGACAATATTATGAAAACAAGGGTGAGGATGATGTGTTTTATAATATTTACATGCAATTTCAGGATTTAGAAGTTAATGTCTTTGAAAATGATAAATTAACAAAATTCTTAGAAATGATCAAATATCCAAGGCTTCGGTCTCAAATAATTGAGCAATTGGAAAAACCTTCTACTAGTTTCCCTAAACAACAATGGGAAATTCCTTCCTAGAAAGGGCCTTAAACTATGACGAAAGTTCAAAGACTTCTTAAAGAAAATGAGTGAGTTGCTAATACTCATGCAACAATCCATGATCTTAAGATAGAGATTGATAATCTCAAAAATGAAATTGCTATTCTTAAAAGTAATCATATGGTATTAGATAATTGGATTTCTCATTTAGAATATCAAAGTCTTGTTACAGATAATGGTGATAATATTCCAAATGTACTGCAATAATTTTATGCAAAAATTACTCTATTAATTGATTATAACTTTAAATATTTTTTTTTAGCTCTCATTGATAGTGGGACAGACTGTAATTGCATACAAGAAGGTTTAATACCTTCTAGATATTTTCATAAAACCACTCATATTCTAAGAAACGCTAATGGTCATAAAATGGGAGTTGCATACAAAATTTTCAAGACAAATCATGTATGCCAGAAACCTATATTTTGGTAAAAGATATTAGCAATGAAATTATTTTAGGAGTGAAATGGACTGTTCATATATATCCTATCATATGGTGGGATGAAAATGATGACATTGGCACATCTAATAACAATAAAATAAAATTTGAATGGTGTTCACCACCCTATTCAAGACTTTTAAATCTAATACAAGAAAAAATATTTTCAAAAAATAGAAAAGTTGTTTTTAAAAAAAATGAAATTTATAGCTTAACAATTGAAGATAATAATAATAATAATAATAATAATAATAATAATAATAATAATAATATAGAAAAATGTGGAAGATTAGGTGTTTCAAACCATCACCATGCCTCTCCCATAGGAAAATTAGACAACGATTAACTATCTAGTAGCTAATTCTACACTAATTTGCTATTTTCACATCCTCATATCTAAGGGTCATATCCTCAGTAAGTTGGAGATGTCATGTCTTGTGTAATCATCTCTCCACCCTAATATTTTTTTTATCTACTTCTATCTCTTAAACTCCCAATAGCCAATCTCTCACACCTACTCATAAAGATGTGTGTGAATCTCCTTTTCACATGTACAATCTATATCGGTCTTGCTTCTCTCATCTTGTTCACCACGTGGATGATTCTCACTTTTTTTTGAATATATTTATTTTTAATCACATCTCTCCTAATATAACCACAGATTTATCTTATGACGTGTAATATTATTTTTAATCTCCTAATTTTCTTGGATCATAGATCTAAGATACTTGATACTTCCTCTATTGGAAATGACTAGTGTATTAATCCTCATTTCCACATCTTCCTCTTGAGTTACATCTTGGAAAGTACACTTCAAGTAATTTATCTTACTCTTGCTTAACCTAAACTATGTTATCAGTTATCACGACCCAAATCTTGAGGTTCTGATGGAACCTATCTTAACCTCTCTTAGTAGTCAAACCACCCCTCAAACACAACAAAAACTTAACAAATAGTACGGTAAATAAGATAATGAATATTTCAAAATTTTGCTTTCCCTATCGCATATATAAATAAGTATTAATCTATTTTTTTTTCATAAATTCAATAACATATGTACAAAAGGCTTTCTAAAATGGTAAAGGAAAAAAGTGTTGAAACTAGTACATTAGTATACAAAATAACTTAAAGACAGAGTCAAAAGTAAAGAATGAAGTAGGACAAGACTCCGCATGCAAGGAACTTACCATGTGTTTGAATCAGCAAGACCTCAAATGAATTAGGAACTACGCTGCAAAATGTATCGAAATCTGTATCAAAAAGATGTAAAAGAGTAAGCTGAGTACAAATCACTAGTAACTTGAAGGCATCATAAGTCCACAAAGCTTAAGAGTTACTATATCAAAAAAAGGATGTTAACTAACCCTGTATATTGAAAAGTTCCAGCAGTTCAATAATAACAGTTAATAACAAACACTACAAGGCATAACAATGATAAAATATGCAATGCAATACAATGCAATGTTATACAAGATAATGCAATGGTCAATAGTCCTATCGATATAATCTTAATGCAATGATAAATGATCTTACCCATATACTCTCTCTCTACAGTCGCGTGCTATGAGATAATATTCATGGGGAAGCGTGAGATTTATATTCCATCTCATACTTTTTTATGTTGATAAACATCATCATCTCTCTCAATATAGCCTCCTAAACTTGAAATAGGGCCAAAATTATGTTTTCTTTCAAGAAATATAATTTCCCCATAATATTGCATTCGCGATTCATGAGAATAAATGTATATGCATAATTACAATAATAAGGTTAGTACAAATGCAAACATGAATCCAATGCATTCCTAAATGTAGAAGCACTGGCTACAAGCCTCAATATTAATTAATTTCTCGATCTTGCATTGATCAACACCCAAACTATACTTCTAATTAAATATAAAATGGTCACTGTCAAGTAAAGTAACCCACTCAAGTTGGGGTCGAACCCAAAGGGATACATGAAATTATATCTTTTATTTGTTGGAACTAACAGGCAGTGCAGAAAGTAAATAAGGGGTTTGTAGTAGTAATCTCGAAAAAATAATCTTTGGTTGTAATCAATCAGATACAAACACTAGGACTGTGTTCCCCCTGGCCTCTCAACTCAGTAGGTTTATCGTGCTTTGTTGAACCAACCGACACCTTCCATGTAGAATCTGATAAGTTATGTACCATCAACTGTCTTGTGAGATCATTCACAAATTTTACTTTTTACTTTATAAGTCTCAATATATTGCATTACTAGCTCTTATACTAGATCCAAGTTAACTATTACCTTTCGAGTCTCAAGTTATTAGATGATATATAACCATCTTACATAGATAGAACTGATTAGCCTAGATCAATAATTGATTTTCAAATTATTATTGTGATTATATTTTCCTAATCCTTAATTCTCTTGTAAAGTAAGTACTGATGTACTAGGTAGGATATTAATATTTGCATCCACTAAGAAATCTATTAAACTGAAGGTAATCACAATACATGCAAGAATATCAATTCAGAACAACTCATCACTTTCCCTACCTTGTCAATCTGTAAGGGTTTCCACAACCCTAGCTAAGGGTTTTAGCTGCTCATTATTGTGAAACGAATAAAGAAATTCATAATTAAAGAAATTCAAACAATATCACAATAATAACTGAATAAAACCAAAAGTATGAAACTGAATTATCAACCAAAATCAAGAACAAAGTAACCCCAAGATCAAATTTGAATCGTGGAATCAAATATATGTTTGTAAGTATATAAAGTGCGTGAAATAACTAAAAAACATCAAAAAAGTATATACAAGTTACAAGGAACCCCTAGGAAATAACTTTCGAACGAAGAAGGAAAATCAAGGTCGGTGGCCACTTACTAGGCCACCTATGGTCCGTAGGTGGTCCACATAGGTGGGCCCCTTCTACCAGCAGCTCCTGAACTCTCTGTACTTTGGCCCTCTGCAACCTACTCTATCACCTATGAACCATAGGTGACATCTACAGGCTGTAGGTACCCCTCCGTAAGTGATAGAGTCTTTTTCCTACATTTATGAGCCTCTGGACTTCTAGTTTCTGACACCTATGGACCGTAGGTAGCATATACGGGTCGTAGGTGACCACTTCTTTGGTCAAAAACTTTAACTTTCACTCCTTTATTCTAAAATAGTCCCAAAACCTCATTTCTTGCAAAAACATTGCAAAAACACACCATATCTAATAAAACAAACAAATCATATCTAATAAAACAACCTAAGTAACTTACATATTTTCATTGTTTTAAGCATCGAAAGTGCTATGAATCCATAGCACATGAACACCCTCAACTTAGAATGTTTGCATGTCCTCAAGCAATACAACAACACAAAATAAAGCAATGACGCTTAACTAGGATAACTCTAAGCTATCTAAGGTAACCAATCAACACTTTAAGCTCAAAAAAATTACCCTCTCCTATTTTAAAAATCCAAAACCAACTGTGTGTATACATAAAGAACAACAATGTGACACAAGAGAATCAATGTATGGCAATACATTAACAACAGACAACTATGCATATATACAAGTTACACCATCCAGACAAGTAAGCAACTTGCAATATGAACTATGTGACCTCATAATAAATAAGTCTTACTCACTCATATAAAATAATGTATGATAATGCAGAGATGGTCAAGAGATGCTCATGCTCAAAAGATAAATTCCACCATGTACCACGCCTTGAAGGGAATATACTAGTGGGATAATATGAAGGGGGATGTCACAAATTTTATTGCTAAGTGTATGGTTTGTAAGTAAGTTAAGGTTGAGCACTTGAGAACTGGTGGCATGTCTCAATATATAGAGTTTTCTATGTGGAAGTAAGAGATGATTAATATGGATTTTATTGTGGGGTTTTCACAATCTCACAATTAGTATTATTTAATTTTGGTCCTTGTGGATAGGATGGCCAAGTCCTCTCACTTCTCGACTATGAGGAATAACTACTTAAGAGAGGATTATATGAAGTTGTTCATTCATGAGATAGTTAAGTTGCCTGGTGTGCTAATTTTCTTTATTTTAGACAGAGGTATGCAATTTTTATCTCACTTCTGGCATTCATTTTAGAAATATTTGGGTAGTAGGTGAACCTTTGCACCCTCAAGTGGATGGGCAAGCGGAGCATAAAATTTAGACTTTGGAGAATATGCTAAGGGCCTATGTGATATGATTTTAAGGGTAGTTATGTTGATCATTTAAATCTTACTGAGTTTGCATATCTTAATAGTTATCATTCGAGTATTCATATGGCTCTTTTTAGGCTATTTACGGTAAAAGGTATAGCTCTATTATTAGATGGTTTGAGGTTGGTGAGACTAGGTGGTTTAGTCCTGACTTGGTTTACCAAGACATATAGAAGGTGAAAGTGATTTGAGAAAGACTTAAGACTACTCCAAGTCTCTAAAAGTCTTATATGGATGTGAGGGAAAGAGAACTAGAGTTCGAGGTTAATGATTATGTATTCTTGAAGGTACCTCTTATAAATAGAGTTATGAGTTTTATAAAGAATGGGAGCTTAGTCCTCATTATGTTGGTCCATACCAAATTTTGAGGAGAATTAGGAACGTCTTTTATGAGTTGGATTTGCCTGTGAGTTTGGGTTTTATTCCTCCCGTATTTTATATGTCCATGCTGAAAAACTTTATGAGTGATCCTTCTTTGATAATGATTGTTGAGTATGTTGGTGTTATGAGTTCTTTGTCTTATGAAGAAGTCCCAATTGAGATATTAGATAGGCAGGTTCGTAGATTGAGGACCAAAGATGTAGCTTTGGTGAAGGTCCTTTGGAGAAACCAAAAAGTAGAAGAGGCTACATGGGAAGATAAGGTAGATATGAAGGCTAACTAGGCTAACTACCCATTCTTGTTTCTCGGGTTTAATGAAAGTGCTTAACGTATGAGTTTTATTTTTCTCTTGTTGCTTTCCAAGTTCGTCAATTGATTCTTGTGTATTCTTCCTATCTAGTGCTAAAAGTGTCCTCACTCATCATTTGGGTATGAATGATCTTAAGAGGGGGATAATGTAAGACTCTTAAAGTTTCCATAATTTTATTTTTGACCTTCCCATATGCAGGATATCTATTTTATACTTTAATTGTGTTTAGGGATGCTAAAAGTGTAATTTAGAAAGGTTTTGGAATTTTTAGAAAGGGATCGGGGCTATTTTGGAAGTTTGAGGTAGTGATGCTCCATGTTATCGTCGTGTTACGGAGATTACCCTCCATAATATTGGTTTGGTACGAAGGATAACCTCCGCAATATTGGCGTGCTATGCCAAGGTGTAATTTTTGTCCAATCTTATTTTTTTCACTTAAGGGTGAGGTGATTTTGGTCTTTTCACATTTTTCATGACTTTTAAACATAAACTAGTCCTATTCCCATAAGTTTTTAAAGACCCAATCCCACTATTTCACTCTTAAACACAAAATCGAAGAACATTCAAGGGTTTCACTGTGCATGCATCATCCGAGCTCTAAACTTCAAATTGATTACAAATTGTTGTATTTTTTAGGTATGTATCTCTTTATTAAACTAATTTTATACAAAAGCATGTATTTAATTATTGTCTATGTTGTTTAATTATTGGGTTTTAAATATGGGTTTACAGATTTGGAATTATTGTTACATGAATATAATTCCCATGGTTTTGAATTAGTTGTTTATGCTTTATTCTCATGATTTTGAACTAAGTAAATGCATGGGTGTGCGAATTGGAATGGGGAGCATGGGTTTCTCTAAATTTTATGGTTTAATGGTGTGGAATTTGTATTAACCTCAACCCAACTTGTGAAATTGGTTTTGAAACATGGACATATACATAATCTACTTCACTTTTGAAACCTTGCATTACATAAAAGGTTAATGGAACATAAATTAGTTTTGAAAGGCCTTGGTGGCCATGGAATTATTTTAAATTGAAAACTTTAGAGTCAATTTGACTAATTAATTTTTGAATTCCATAGTGCAATTAGCTTGCAAGCTTAACTTTATTTGGTATGACGATACCAACGATAATGCCTAATTAAAAGAATCCTTTGTTAATGGATGAGAATGTGTGTAAATGATTTTAATTTGGGCTTAAAGGTGGTTGTGTAGCTCAGTGTAGAAGGTGGAGGTCCAAAGGGGACCAATCCTGGAAACCACATTTGCCTGTGTGGGGGTCTTTATGATTGTGTTCATGGTTCACCCATTATATATAAATGTATATTGGAATGGTTGGAGCTTCGGTGGCTTTGGACCTTCCTAGAATTTCTCCGATTTATGCTGCTAACATGTATTGGGGACTTTTCAATAGGCGGAGATGAACCCATATAGCCCATGGGTGCCCTTAGGATGGTTAGAGCTACACAGTCCAGGATAATTATTTTTAAATCTCATGCTTAAGCCTTATTCCCTATCCTGACATCTTATATATATATATATATGAATGTATGCATATGGTTTTGATTGATTTTTTACATGGAATATATTTTATCTCTATGCTAAGTTACATGCTAGTGCTTATCCATCTGACCGTCCTAGGATGCTAGATTATTTTGAAATATAGAGATTGAAGACACTTCTTTTACCCTTGTGCGGCATTAGGTAGACTAGCACTTCTGACGAGTTTCTGTGAAGTGGTGAGTCTTCATCCTTCGAAAGGAATTTTCATTTCCATATTCTTTTATATTTGACTCAATACTTTTGGATTCTTTTGGGCATAGTAGGAGGCATGTCCCTACTTGTTTGGTATTCTAGTTTTAGAGGCTATTATGGACAAATGTGGGTTGGTTGGTTATTGTTTTGACTCTTAGCTTCATTGAGTCATTTATACATATTCTTATTAATATTTATTGGCTTCCGCATTGTTATCATTATTATTTTGTGCTCATAAGATTAGGCAATCGGGGTGGTCTCCGGTCCGTGGTGGTCTTAAGATACCCGTCACGGCCAGGCCTTGGATCAGGTCGTGACATAATCCCAAGATCAAATTTGAATCTTTGAATCAAATATATGTTTATAAGTATAAGGAGTGCGCAAAATAACTAAAAAACATCAAAAGAGTATATATAGGTTACAAGGAAACCCTACGAAATAACTCAAGAAAAATTAAGGCAGGTGGCCACTTATTAGGCCATCTATGGGCCGTAGGTGGTCCACGTAGATGGACCTCTTCCTCCAGCAACTTCTAAACTTTTTGGACTTTTTCCCTCTGCAACATACTCTGTCACCTGCAGATCGTAGGTGGCACCTACGGGCCGTAGGTGCCCCCGTATGTAATAGCCTGTTTCCTGCACTTCTAAGCCTCCAGACTTCTTGTTTCCGACACCTTCTCTGATACTTACTGACCGTAGATAGCACATATGGGACGTAAGTTCCCACTTCAGTAGGCAAAAACTTCATATTTTACTCTTTTGTCTAGAATAGTCTCGAAACCTGATTTAATGCAAAAACATAACAAGAACACATTATATCTAACAAAACAACCTAAGTAACTTGCATATTTTCATCGTTTTAAGCATCGAATGTGCTATGAATCCCTATCACATCATGCATGTTGGCCATTATTTTTTCCAAACTCATTACTTTTCCTATTGTGTCCATCATGGAAAATCAATTTTTCATATGAGTAATAATGTATGAATAACCCAAATCATAACATATGAAACAATCTTTCTTAATATTAAGCCATTCTTTGGAAGAAAAACCCTATTTTGGTCATCACAATAATTAATTTAGCTTATTATTTCACTCAACCCATAACACACCACTACTACATTAGATGAATTTTAGAACACACCTATTATTGGAAAAACAACCTAGAATACGATTAATGATACACCTCCATACTGATCCATATACCATGCCCCATGTGGTGTAAGATATCTAGCAAGGTAGATAATGCATCAAACCATTAATGCTCACATTATACTCCCTTATGCTCAATTCACAAGGGAAGCTAGGGTATGGCTGAAGATAGTTTAAAGTGGCTTTATTGTAGATAAGCATACCACCAATATCATCTGTGATAAAGTTTTATTGGTACATATTCTAATGATAGGGAACCTTGTATATATTAGGGCAATCCTTAAGTCCACCATAAGGAAGGCAAAGGTGCATAGCGGGATAAGGTATAGTTTTGGGAGTTTGATGACTAGATACTTGATGGACCTTGGCATACAGAAGTATGATATTAATTATAGATTATTGAGAGATGGTTGCATGAATTATGTGACCAAAAATCAAAGATCCAGAGACACTTCATGGCCCTGCATTGACAACTTCTGAGAGTCATTCTCGAAATAATAGTTATGATAGCCATATGTACAACATAACGATGTTTATATTGAGGATAGGTGGTTGAGGCTTACTCCTGAAGAGCTATTGTAGTTGAATAATGAGTTCTCTATGAATTCTAGTGCAAAGTTATTGTGTAAGGATGTACATGACTTTTGATGTGCCCTTAGATTATGATGTACCCACAAAGTTAGAGCAGAATAATGAAAAAGATGATGTAGGGTCTTCCATAGAGACAGATGATTCTGACAAGATAGATTTATATGAGAGGGACCCATACTTTGGTCCCATAGATGGAGAGGATGATTGAGGCTCAAAAAGTTCTTTTCTATGACTCATTCTTTTATTTATTGAGAACTGGGGATAGTGCTATCATTTAAGTGTGGATTGGGGAAAATATTATTTCCTTCTATTTATTATCTGGATGTGTTTTCTTGGGTCTGTTGGGTCCACATCAAGTCTTTTCCTTTTCTTGAATCTATTCCCTTATCAAGTTGTATTTGTTGGATATTTTAGATAACTAGTTTATTGGTTGGGTTTTAATAGCTAGAAACTCCTAACTCATGTCTTAAGTAGTTTTAGTTCTTATTAAACTGTTAGTGGTGATTAGTAGTTTGTAATGTAGCATGCTCCCTAATTTTTCTTAAGTCTTTTACGGAGAGTTTCTCATTGAACCGAATAGATTTCTTTTAAGTTTTTTAGTCTTTGTTATTGACTTTTTCAAACAATGGGTGAATGAGGACCGTCTAGAGATAATATTAGTCATAGGACGTAGTAGGAGTATAACCCACAAATATTTGAATGCTAGGCAATCTTCTTGGGTATATGCTAGACATCATGAGTTATTTATGTGATAAATTCATAAAAGAAACATTGTTAGAAACGTAGTCTCTAATCTTAGGCGTATTTATATGCCCGATTGCCATATTTACCAATGTTTTACCTTGTTTCAAGGGAAAAACCCATTTATATTCTGATGATTATGTGTATATTATTGATGGTTAGATAGTACTTATGATTAGGATGCATTTTAGGGAAGATTCTGGATAAATTACCAAAAAATATGGAATATGAAAAATTGAAGCATTGGAACGAGCATAGAATCATTCTGAAAGATGACCTAGGTTGGTGCTATGGCTGGTGCGCCACATCAAAGCAAAAAATTCAATGAAAAACTATTATGCAGGTTGCTGTTATGGCTGACGCACCATCCTAAGCCTTAAACTTCAAGTGTTCAAGTTGGTGTTCTGGATGGCGCGGTGCGCCAGGACCCAAACTCCACGACGGTATTTTTCGCCAAGTCCAAATCTATGTTTGATAAAGATTATGGTTATTTCCAACTTCTCTAAACACATCCTAAGCACAATTTTTATATAATTTTGGACTGAGGAAGAGTTATGAGCTATCGTGGAGGCTGGAGAAAATTGTCTTAATCTATTCTTTTCCATATATATTTATTTTTAAGTTTTTCTTTGAATGAATTATTGTAATTTTTCAATCGCTATGTGGAATTAAATTTCTCGTTCTAGAATTATGTTAGCTACAAAGTTTTAGTAATAAACACTTGATTTGATTTGTGAAGATTATAATATTTATTGTTCTTCTATTCTTGATTTTACTATTTTACTGCTTCATGACCAATAGAATAAATCTATAGCATCATTGTAAACACGAGAGATGAGGAATTGTGTGTTAGAACGAAGAATATAGGGAGTAAGATCTCTACTTTAGTCAACAAAGAACTGATTTATGGCTAAGATAGAGATATACCTAGATTTCCTTACATGGTTACCAAACAAGAAAAGCAATTGCATTCATATTTTAACTTGATTGTAGATATATAGATGTCATGACCCAAATTAACTAATCATGAGGGCACTTAATCTAATTCACCTAGATAGAGAACCCCTTACCATCCGTTACCATATCATACGAAAGTCCTTATTAACAAAAAATAAAACCGTTATTGCAACTGATGATTATAATTTATATACGGAAATAAAACTACACCAGGATCTAGTCTATAGGTGCGAGAGCTACTAATAAAAGGTAAGGAATAGCCAGGACACAACATCCATCGAGAGTGAGTAAGTGAGAGCTACTGAAAAATCACTACGCACAGTTATAAAACCATCACTAATCCTTGCAAAAGACTATACCCCAAAAAGGGTATAACAAGTGTAGCTTCTGTTCAAACCACACGTATTGGTAAGCCTTATAGTTTGACACGAATCGGATTACACAAATATAACATAGATATCCAAGAAACATGCATGTGGATGAACTCATCCCTCAATCCCCAAGGTTCTCTTCCAACCTCTCTATAACTCTGTTATAGGTACCGAGACACTATTGTACCCTTCTTCTATGACCCTAATACCCTGAACCATAAAACTTGCTTCACCCCATAACTACATACATACCCTTTTCTATTGAGTTAACATATAATAATTAAATTCATCCCCAACCTGGTGGGCTTCCACCATCATAAGTAACCCAATAGTAAGCCTTACTAAGAGTAAGAATTAAATCGAAAGGTTTCACACTATCATGCCCGAAAGTAACCTATGACCTAACCAACATACATTTAACATACAATAAGAACAAATAGTTAAAGATCAGCTAAAAATTAATAGGCTATCACCAAGTCAAATCAAATCAAGCCAAGTCTTTGTAGGTGAACAATTATGCAGCTAAACCGTAACCATGTTAACAACCTTGAAACTAACATCAAGAACCACAAAATACATGACCAATACTTGAATTATATGGACTCCAAATATGTAAACATAAACCAAACATATAAGCATAAATCTGGGTTCACCCATGGAAACCATATACTTACTTAATCCTCGTACATACACGCTATGGGTGATGCATCCATGCTCTAGACATCAACTATATGGGACAATTACCGTCTGTATACTAAATCTCAGACACAAGTGTCTTCCCATCCTATTTCATGAATATCCCTTGAGAGCATTCCAAATATCAAAACATCTCACATTTAGAAATAACATAGTGAATTTAATAAGCAAGTAAAATATTTTATTAACTAATACCAAACAACATACATTAAACAATCACACTATAAGCTATTAATATTCACTCATAATACACATTGGATTAACCACAATACCATCGTTATTCTATCGTTGGGGCCCTATCCACTATGCAACCCTAATATTAACCTTAAGAGACCTGAATCAAAAGTACCACCCTAGGTTATTTGGGAAATACCCTCCCACACATCTTAAACAATACCATTCTGTTCTTTACAGTTTAACACCTGATAATCACCTTTACTATAACACACATAAATTTGCAGTAGGAAGAAAACCTCGAAATTAGCCCTATGAAACATAACATAAAATAATCATATAAACAATCTTTAATGACCCTTTTGATTATTTTTCATATTTTTACTTATTTCCAGTGTTATGGCTTTTCCATAGCTGCCTTAAGTCATTTATGACCTTTTGGAGTGACAGTTCGATTATCGGGAAGTTCATTTGGTTTTAGAGTTAATTCCCATTTTTGAAGTCTTCATTAGTTCCAAATGGCCACCGGGCGTAAACTTCAGTGAAACAATCTCGAATGTAAATTTCAACTATGGAATTAGATCAAGAATATCATTTTTAAGCTATGTAGACCTTAGGTTTGGGTCCCAATGCACTCGAGCTTATTTTAACCTATTGGTAGAAAAGTTAGAAAATTAAGAATATGGGTGTGGGACTTATATTTGGTCAAAACGACTTTGCATTGAAAATTAGACTTCTACATTGCGTCCAAAATATAAATTTTAGGCTAGGGGGACCCTTGGTTCATGTTCTAAGGCTCACTAACATATTTTGGGTTATTGAGCGAGTTTTATGAAAAATAAAACTATAGGTATGGGACCCACATATTGCTAAAATAATCTTGGATAGAAGTTTAACGATTCCAATGGATTTAAAATGTGGTTTACACTCAAGTTTCACTATTAAATCATGTATTTTGGGTTCTGGATGAGTTCCGAGGGTCAAAAACAAGATTTTAACTTTGCTCTTATTTGGTGCCCAGAGTGGATATCATGATTCTGATAAATAGTATGGTGATAATACTAATGCGATAGAAATGACTAGATAATGATTGTGGCATCTCCAAAGATGGTACGAGTTATTTAAGGACCCTATAGGCTGCATTTTGGCCATTTTTTACTCATTTTTGGGACCTAGAAACCCAAATAAGTATATTAACTCTGAAACACCCTAGAATTTGGCCTTTACAAATTCCCAGAGATTTAGACTCTCTGCCCTTCTTATGCGGTGTGTGTTGTATGGTGTGGTTATGGGCCAGGTGACTCTAATCGTAAGTTAATTAATATGTTATTGGCCAAGTTCTATCATATTACAAGAGACTCATCATTAGTCATATGATTATGTCACGAGTAGTTTAGGTCCAATTGTATATTTTCCAGTATCCAAGACCTTGGTATTCTATGTTGGTCACGACTAGACCATACGAGTCGTATGGTCTAGTGACGAGTAGGACTAGGAAGTAATAAGTCGAATAATGTGTGGTGTCTAATTCTCTGTCTTGGTGATGACTCAATGGTATGAGTCGTAAGTTGTAGTGATGAGTTAATGGCTTAACTCAGAATCAAAGGTAGGATTTTATAGATTTAAGCTGGGGGTATTTTGGATATTTTCCACCCCAATCCCTTAAGACCCCACATCTTATAATACCTTTTGGTCATTCTTTATATCTTTTACAAGATCAAACTCTCTCTAAAACCTATCAAGAAAAATTGGGCTAGGGTTTCTTCAAAGTGGTCATCTAAGGGCTTAAGGATCAAATTCTCTCGGTGACTCTTTGTAACTCAGGTATGTGACACTTCCTTCATTGTTAGATCACAAAAATCATATGCTTAAAAAATTGTTCATGAGTCATTAACAATGGTTTAAAAAATCAAGGTTGAGGGTCTGAATAAATATTGTTGGGTATTGTTTTTCTCATGATTTAATTTATGATTATTCATATTTTAATAATGGTTTTGCACATATGGGTGCATGGGAATTGTAGTTTAACTAAAGGGTCATATTTAACCCTAAATATGATGGTTTTTATTTTGATAATGGTATACCCTCAACCTGTTTGTAAAATTATCAATGAGTATGATCTTGTCACATGATGAATTGTGTTTTAAACTAAGGCATTGACCTAAGAATGTTAATGATTGGTAAATGGTTTTATGAAGGCCTTGTTAGCCATAAATTGGTTTGAAACACTAAATGGGTTCAAGTCCTTAAATAATTAATTGAATTGACGTCTTTGTTAGACAATGAGTTCAAGTCCAAAGGTGATTAATAATGGTTATGGCATGTTGTACGTTTGCAAGTAGGGTTGGTACGATGATACCAACGGGATACCTTTGGTAAGTAATTGGATTTATGGTTGTGCATGTGTAATGAATATTTTTATTAGGATTTAAAGAGGGATATGTAGCCAGGCTGTGAAAGTGGAGTCTGAAGAACTAACACTAAAAACCATGATAGACGGTACGGGTGTTTATATGATTAGAAGGTTTGAGTCCCCCGAACTGAATATATAAATGGGAGGTTTGGGTCCCCCATATTGTACATATTGGTGCTTAAGTCATCTTAACTACGCCGGGAGGTTTGATTCCCCCATAAGGCTTTTACAAATATGGATATTCTCTAGTTTATGCGGCTACACGCCCTGAGGCCCTTCCAGCTAGGGGAGAGCTGGGCCCTTATAGCCCGTGGGTGCCTTATTATATGACGGTTATGCTATATAACCCAGGTTAAGGTTTTTAAAGTTCATGATAAGTTTTATTCGCTACCTCGACATGTGATTATATTTATATATATGTATATATATGTATTTTACATGATACCATGCTTTGGATATTTTACTGGTTTTGAACTATTGTCATGGCATTATTTTATTCCTCTATTCCTGAGTTACATGCTAGCGCTCCAACTGCTAACCATCTTTGGATACTGTATCCCTACGCAATGTCGACACTGAGACTTTTTCTACTTTTCCCGCATAGTCATCAGGTGTTTGAGTTAGTTTGAGAGTTTACCTAGAAGTGGTAATATTTCATACTTTGGAAGGCTTTATTTCATGGTCCTTATTTCCTATGTCTTAGACCTTGTTTAGACTTTGTTTTGACTACTATCGAAGGCATGTCCCAATATTTTATTGATTTAGGTTTTGTAGAGGCTTTGTTAGATTATTGTGGACTTGGGTATTTTAGTTTGGTTGATTATTTTGGTGATGAATGATTATCTGATTATCTGTGGATGGTATTGACATATGATGAATCATTATTAGTTTTATTTTATGTTATCTTTCTATATAATCGAAATTCATTTGACACTTAAATTTATTATGCTAGCTAGGTTTGGTGAAGAGGGTGATCTCCGATCCATGTGGGACTTGAGATACCCATCATAACTATTCATTAGTTTGGATCGTGAAAAAGTTGATAACAGAGCCCTAGGTTCATGATCAATTAGGTGTCCACAAACTCGTGCCAAGTAGAGTCTCTTTTATGGGTTTGTAGCATGCCACACTTATAAGAGAGATGCTATGGGACATTTAGGAATGTTTCCATTTCTTGTTGTCTTACTTCAAGCTATAGAGTCTAAGGTCTTGGATTTCTCTAATTTCTATTTGCTCGTTTTTTTTATCATGCCTCACAACTAATCTGAACCTTATGGGAACTTCTTTGTTCCACTTAGGGACAATGTTGATGAGACATACCCTGCTTATGGGGTTCAAACCTGGTTTAGAGGTCCAGTTCCAGATTGCCTTTCTTGTGTTCCACCGGTTTCCTCTAGCCCTTCTCGAGCTCCTCAGGCTAATTTAATGAATGCTAAGTTTCATTAGTTTATTTATATATTGGCTCAGTTGGTATCTTCTCAGTCCGAGCGTAGTACTCAATCTTCTGAGGCCACAAGGGTTGGCTAGTTTATGAGGTTGAGTCCTCCAACTTTTATTGATGAGATGAAGAAGATCCTCCAAATTATGCATGCTTCAGATATTGAGGGTGTAGAGTTTGTTGCCTATCAATTGAAAGATGTGGCAAACCAATGGTATGAGGAGTGACAATAGTCAAGGGGAGATGATGTTGACTTTGCACTGTGGGATAATTTCTCTAGTACCTTTTTAAACAACTTCTTTCCTTATAAGTTGAGGAAGGCAAAAGTAGAGGAATTTGTAAATTTGAGGTAAGGTGGGATGTCGGTCAAGGAGTATGCCTTGAAATTCCATTAGTTGTCTAGGTATGCTCCAGAGTTGGTGTCTAACATGAGAGATATAATGCATAAGTTTGCTTTTAGGTTATCTCGTGAGTTGATTCTGGAGAGTAAAGCAGCCTTGTTTAACAAGGATATGGATATTTTTTGGCTTGTGGTGTATATGCAGCAGGTTAGGGAAGAAAAAAAGAAGCAGGTTGAGATTGATGAGAGGTAGAGTAAGAAATTTAGATTTTTTGATCAGGGTGAAGTCCAGCAGCAGAGAGGTAGAGATGTGGAAAAGTGGCCTAAGAAAAAGTGGGGGAGTTCTGGTTCTTTCTCTACGTTTAGTACTTCTTACCTGAAGCTGTTCGGTGATCATTTTTATCAGTATGATGGAGGATAAAGGGTACATGGCATAAGATGCCCAATCTTAAGTAGGTAAGGCTTAGTCCGCTCCATCGTATCCTTCTTGCAAATTTTGCTGTCAACTACACTGTGGCTAATGTGAGATATGGAGAAATTAATGTTTTAATTGTGGTTAGATTGGCCATATCCAGCTTGATTATCCTTTTAGGGTTGTTTCTGGGGCTAATAAGGTAATTTTTTCCTCTTCATCAGCTCCTGCACCAAAGGGTGCTGCTTCTGCTTCTGGTAGCAACATTGGCTGAAATTGCTTATATGGTCTTATTTCTCATTAGGACTATGAGGCATCTCCTGATGTCATTACTGGTATGTTGAATTTTTTTTCCCGTGATATGTATTGTTTACTTGATCCAGGGTTCACTCTCTCTTATGTGACCCCATTTATGGCTGTGTATTTTGGTTTTTGTCTTGAGCATATTTTTGATCCTTTTTTCTATTTCTTCCCTTGTAGGAGACTCTATGGTTGCTAGAAAATTCTATAGGGGGTGTGTGGTATTTATTGGTAATAGGGAAACTCTAGTTGATTTGATAGAGTTAGATATGGTTGACTTTAATATTATTTTAGAATAGACTAACTGCAATTATTCTATGCTTTTGTAATTGTCGAACCCATAAAGTCATTTTTAAATTCCCTAATGATTCGGATATTGAATGGGAGGGTGGTTCCCTAGAGCCTAAGGGGAGGTTAATATCGTATCTTCGAGCACAGAAATTAATTTCCAAGGGATGTCTCTATTATGTGGTCCTGGTTAAAGATTCTAACTCAGAGAGTCCTTCTTTACATTTTATCTCGGTGGTGAATAAATTCCTTGAGGTCTTCCCTGATGACCTTCCTGGTGTTTCTTTCGATAGGGAGATTTGATTCGATATTGAACTTGTTTCGGACACTCATCCTATCTCTATTGCCTCGTATAAAATAGCTCCAACTAAGTTGAAGGATCTTATGGAGCAGCTAAAGGAACTTTTATACAAGTGTGTCATTTGTCCTAGTGTGTCCCCATGGGGTGCACCTGTCTTGTTCGTGCATAAGAAGGATGGTTCCCTTTAGATGTGTATTGATTATCGACAATTAAACAAGGTAACATTAAATAATAAGTACCCACTTTTGAGGATTAATGATCTCTTTGATCAACTCCAAGGTGCTAAATTCTTCTCTTTGATCGATCTTTGGTTTGGGTATCATCAGTTAAAAATTAGGGAGATAGATATCCCTAAGATAGATTTTCGTACCTGGTATGGGCTTTTTGAATTCTTGGTCATGTCTGTTTTGAATTCTTGGTCGTGTCTTTTGGTATACATTAAGAGTAAGAAGGATAGTACTGATCACCTTCGCCTTGTGTTGCAGACCTTGAAAGATCAATAGTTGTATGCCAAGTTCTCTAAATGTGATTTCTGGTTGAACACTATTACATTTTTGAGTCCTGTTATGTCTAGTGAGGGGATCATAGTGGATCCTTAAAAAGTTATTAAGGATAAGAAGTATTCTATACCTACGACTTCACTCGATATTCAGAGCTTCTTGGGTTTAGCTGGTTATTATAGGAGGTTTGTGAGCTTTTCATCTATTGTCACTCCATTGACCAAGTTGACTTAGAAGAAGGTGAAGTTCTTATGGTCTGATACTTTCAAGGGTAGTTTTTCAGAGGCTAAAAGATAAGTTGACTTCAGCTCTAGTCTTCACTCTACCTGAAGGAACTAAGTGTTTCATCATCTATTGTGATGCATCTCGGGTTGGTTTAGGATGTATGCTGATGCAACATAGCTAGATGGTTTATGCCTTTAGACAGTTGAAGGTTCATGAGAAAAATTATCTGACTCATGACTTAAAGCTATTGGCTGTGGTGTTCGCATTGAAAATCTGGCACTACTATCTGTATAGGGTGCATGTTGATATCTTTTCTGATCATAAAAGCTTGCAGTATGGGTTCACTCATAAATAGCTTAATCTCAGGCAAATGAGGTGGCTTGAGTTGCTGAAGAACTATTCTATGAGTCTTTACTACCATCCAGGTAAAGTTAATATAGTTGCTGAAGCTCTTAGCAGGTTGTTAATGGGTAGATTATCGCACATGGATAAGGATATGCGGGAATTGGTGAAGGGTATTTACCATTTGGCTAACCTTGGAGTTCACCTCTTGGACTCTGAGGATAGTGGTGTTCTTGTGAAACAGGTTCCACAATCATCTCTTGGCTCTGAAATAAAGGAGAAACATGTATTAGACCCTCTCTTGATGAAGAACAAGGATGATGTAGGTAAGTAGAAGGTAATGGCTTTCGAGATCGGTGGTGATGGTATCTTGAGGTACAAAGGGAGGTTGTGTGTTACCGATATTGATGGTTTTCGAGGCAAGATTTTGGACGAGGCCCATGAGTCACGGTTTACGGTTCATCCCAGTTCAATAAATATGTATCATGACTCAAGGATATGTTTTAGTTGAATTATATAAAGCAGGATATAGCTAACTTTGTGGCTAAATGTATGGTGTGTCAGCAAGTGAAGGTGGAGCACATGAGGTCCGGTGGGCTACTCCTAGTAATTGAATCACCGGTGTGCAAGTAGGAGGTAATTAATATGGATTTTGTTATCGGTCTCCCATAGTCGCAGAATCAGTGTAACTCTAATTGGGTAATTGTAGACAGGATGACTAAGTACTAATTTTTTGCCGAGGACTATGCGAGTCCTTTAGGAGGTCATTAATTTGTATAGTACGCCTGTCTTGATTATTTCAGATTGTGGTAGTCAATTCTCATTGTATTTTTGGCATTCTTTCTAGTGTGGTTTGGGGACTCAAGTGAGCTTTAACACCTTCTTTCACCCACAGGTGGATGGGCAAGCAGAAAGAACTATCTAGACTTTGGAATAAATGCTATGAGCATGCATAATTGACTTTGGTGGTAGTTTGTTCGGCCATTTACCTCTGATTGAATTTGTCGATGACAATAGTTACCATTCTAGCATTGATATGGCCCCATTTGAGATAATGTATGGATAGAGGTGTAGAACTCCTATTGGGTGGTTTGAGGTTAGTGAAATAAAGATGTTTGACCCGAATTTGGTTCACCAAGCTGTGGAGAAGGTGAATGTGATTCGAGATAGGATTAAGACCGCCCAAAGTTCCCTAAAGTCCTATGTGAATATAAGGTGAAGGGACTTTGAATCTGAGGTAGGAGTTTGGGTGTTCGTAATGTATTTTCCATAAAGGAAGTAATACAGTTTGGGAAGAAGGGGAAGCTCAGTCCCTGGTATGTTGAGTCGTTCTTAGTTTTGAGAAGGGTTGGTAATGTTTCATATAAGTTAGAATTACCTTCTTGCATGATTTTCATTTAACCGGTATTTTATGTGTCCATGTTGCAGAAATGCATGGGTGAGCCTTCGTTTGTTGTTCTGTTGGAGAACAATGGTATTTCAGATTCTTTATCCTATGAGGAGGTCCCGGTGAGGATCTTGGATCGTCATGTTTTTCGATTGCGAATGAAAGACGTGGTTGGGTAAAGGTTCTATGGCGAAATCAAAAGTTTGAGGAAAAAACTTGGGAAGCCGCGGAGGACATGAAGTCCAAGTATCCATTCCTATTCCCTATTCCAGAAATATGTATTTGAGGTATGTGTAGATTCTTTACATCTTTGTTTTCGAACTTTGTTAAAGAAAGATTGATTTCCTTGGCATCTTTGTTTTCTAACTAAGTTAAAGGTGGGAGTAGAGATGTTTGGGGTTTAATCATGAGTCCCATCATTCAAGGACGAATTATCCTAAGTGGGGGAGACTGAAATTCCCCAGACTTTGGACTTTGCAAATTTCCTGAGCTTTTGGATCTCTACCCTTCTTACGACTCATACCACGAGTCGTATGGTATAGTTACGGGTTAGGTGACCCTAATCATAGGTTAATTAGTGTGTTATTAGCCAAGTTCTGTCCTGGTTATGAAAGATTCCTCATGAGTCGTATGATCATGTGATGAGTGGTTAGGGTCCAGTCATATGTTATACAGTGTCCAAGCCCTTGGCATTCTATGTTAGTCACGACTAGACCATACTAGTCGTATGGTCTAGTGATGAGTGGGACTAGAAAGTCATAAGTTGGACAGTGTGTGGTATCCAATTCTCTATCTTGGTGATGACTCAATGGTATGAGTCATAAGTTATGGTGACCAGTCAATGGCTTGACTCAAACCAAAGGCGAGATTTTATAGCTTTAAGCTAGGGGTACTTTAAACATTTACCACCCCAAGCCCCTAAGATCCCACGTCTTATAACACCTTTTGGTCATTCATTATACCTTTTACAAGATTAAACTCTCTCTAAAACCTCTCAAGAAAGATTGGACTAGGGTTTCTTCAAAGTGGTAATCTAGGATCTTACGGATCAAATTCTCTCGGTGAATCTTCGTAACTTAGGAATGCGACTCTTCCTTCATTGTTAGTTCACTAAAATCATGAGTCATTAATGGTGGTTTGAAAACCAAGGTTGAGGGTTTGAATGAATATTGTTGGGTATTGCTTTCTGATGATTTAATTTATGAGTATGCATGTTTAAATAATGGTTTTGCACATTTGGGTGCATGGGAATTGTGGTTTAACTAAAGGGTCATGTTTAACCCTAAATATGATGGTTTTTGGTTTTGATAATGGTATGCCCTCAACCTGTTTTTGAAATTTTCAATGAGAATGATCTTGTCACTGATGAATTGTGTTTTGAACTAAGGCATTGGCCTAAGAATGCTCATGATTGGTAAATGATTTTATGAAGTCCTTGTTGGCCATAAATTGATTTGAAACAATAAATGGGCTCAAGTCCCTAAATAATGAATTAAATTGACGTCTTTGTTAGATAATGAGTTTGAGTCCCAAGGTTATTAATAATAGTTATAGCATGTTGTACGCTTGAAAGTAAGGTTGATATGACGATACCAATGGGATTCCTTTGGTAAGTAATTGGATTAATGGTTGTGTATATGTAATGAATGTTTTAATTGGGCTTTAAAGATGGATGTGTAGCTGGGCTATGAAAGTGGAGTCTGAAGGACTAACACTAGAAAATGCGCTAGTCGGTGCTGGTGTCAATATGACCAGGAGGTTTGAGTCCCCCAAACTGAATATATAAATGGGAGTTTCTAGTCCCTCATATTGTATACATTAGTGCTTAAGTCACCTCAACTATGGTGGGAGGTTCGAGTCTCCAAAAGGTATATACGAATATGGATATTCTTTGGTTCATACGGCTACATGCACCGGCCCCTTCCAGCTAGGGGAGATCTGGGCCTATATAGCCCGTGGGTGCCTTGTTATATGACGATTATGCTATACAACCCAGGTTAAGGTTTTCAAAGTTCATGCTAAGCCTTGTTCCCTACCCCGGCATGTGATATTATATATATATATATGTATGTATTTCATATGATACCATGCTTTGGATGTTGTACTGGTTTTGAACTACTGTCATGACATTATTTTAATCCTCTATTTCTCGGTTACAAGATAGAGCTCCAACTGCTAACCATTTTTGGACAATGTATCCCCACGCGATGTAGGCACTAGAATTTCGTCTAATTTTCCTGCGTAGTGATCAGGTGTTCGAGTTAGTTTGAGAGTCGACATTAAAGTGGTGAGCTTTCATACTTCAGAAGGTTTCATTTCATGGTCCTTATTTCCTATGTCTTAGACCTTGTTTAGAATTTGTTTTGGTTACTGTCGAGGGTATGTCCAAATATTTTATTGATTTTGGTTTTGTGTAGGCTTTGTTGGATTACTGTGGACTTGGGTATTTTTATTTGGTTGATTATTTCGGTGACAGACGATTGTCCAGTTACCGATGGATGGTATAGAAATATGATGAATCATTATTAGTTTTATTTTATGTTATCTTGTTATATGTTCGAAATTCATCTGACACTTGAAGTTGTTGCACTAGCTAGGTTAGGTGAAAAGGGTGATCTCCAGTTCACATGGTACTTGAGATACCCGTCATGGCCAGGCCTTGGTTTATGTCCTGACAATCTCAAAATTGTGTCTTGTTGGTATCATAGAAGCTCGTTTAACATTTATTATCGCGATTATCATCCAAATTAAGGTAAGATTTCATCACTTTATTGGTGAATTTCTTTTTTTTTTTATCTAAAACCACAAATCCAATTAGGGCTTGACTTTAGCCCAAAGTTTGAAGGTTATGATTCCTTGATGATTTATGAGTATTGGGTTGACCTAAAAAATGCGTTTTCCATAAGTTGGACCTACTTAGGATTTTTGGTGATGTTTTGGGACCCGAAGTACAATAGTGCAATATGAGTATCATTAGACTCGTACTGATGAGTAAATTATGTTTTTGATAGTGTGATGGCATTTTGAGATTATGAAGTGAAGATGGTATTGGTGAATGATGTGAGGTGTAGCAGTTCAACTTTGAGGTAGACTTTTACCCACCCTTCTTCGAAGATGATGTGTGATATATATTGCGTGTGAATGTGAATGTTAGGCTTGGTTATAATTAGAATAACTTAGCCTTGATTATTGATCTTTAGGGATTAGATAAAGGTTTTGGACCCGTAAGGTGGTATGTTTATGCCCCTTTTTGAATCCTATTACCTTCTCCCTACAGTGAGCTAATTTGTAGCATGATTATGATATATTGTTAGGTTTGGAATATGGTTTAAGTGTGGAATCATGGGTTAGTATGATTAACCTTGGTTGGGCTAGTCTAGTGGTCTTAAAATTATAATTTGGGTAGAGTGGGTTGAGTACCAGTGGCGGAGCCAGACTTTTGGTTCAGGGTGTTCATATTTTTCTTGGGCAAAGAACTGTGGAAATGCATACTCTTGACCACTGGACTATGCTTCTCTAGCTTGTCAAGGGTGTGCAACAACATTTATATAACCATAAATATCTATATTTAACCTATATACTCAAAAAAAAATTTCGACGAAGGGTGTTCATCTGACCACCCTTCGTCGGCTGTGGCTCCACCACTGTTGAGTGCCCATGTTTCTAGGTAGAGTTCCTATCTTAGGATTAGTTATGTCTTCCTTAACATCTAGAAGTTGAACTAGATATCTTAGCCTAATTTGAGGTGTAGTTTGTCTAAACATGGAAATCGAGGATTAGAAGTGGGATTGTCCGACCCACTTAGGCCAAAATTTGTGTTAGCATTGGAATTTAGTTGGGAATGTTAGACATAGTTGAGACTAGTAAACCTTAGAGTAAGGTTACTTTGTGGTTTGACGAATTGTGATAGTATTTTCCCTGGATAATGATTAAATGGCTTATGGCCATTATTTCCTTATAGAAATGATATTGGGCCTATAGAGATGCTATTTCCTCTAAGTTATGATAATTGGCCTATAGAGATGATGTTTCCTCCAAGTTATGATAATTGGCCTGTAGCAATGATATCTCCTCTTAGTTATGATAATTGGCCTATAAAGATGATATTTCCTCTTAGTATGATATTTGTCCTCTAGAGATGATATATCCTCTTAGTCATGATTTTTGGCCTATAGAGATGGTATCCCTTATAGTCATGATGTATGACCTATAAATAGGAGATGCCTCTTAGATGCGAGATGCTTATTGGTATATTACACCTCCTAGATATGAGATGATCACAGATAAGTATTATGGATTATAGATATGTTATGACTCATTATTAGTCTATGACTTATAAATATGAGATGACTTACTAATATGATTATTAATATGAGTTTCAAATATGTATGTGGGCCTAAGGTCGTGATTACGATGTTATGATTATTCCAGACACATTATGGGACTAAGGGCCATGTTATGATAAGAAATGAATATCTGGAAAGTAGTTATCCTTTTAAAGGATACAGTTATAGCTTATGAATTTATGTATTTTTTTATACACATCTCTCTAGTATGAAATAAAGGAAGATGTGGTATGATGTTTATGATTCCAATGTTTAAATACTGGTGATGGCATGCATAGATTCGGTACATTCATTATTATTGCATCGGTGATTGATACGATTCCAATTAGATTATAATCTTATTATTGTTGTCACTAAAATAAGGGCTAAATCCCACTTTCTACCTTAAAATGGATTTCTTCACAATAGTAACTACCTGACTTAATGAGTAAATTATATGTGTAAACGAGGTTAATAATGACGTTTTACAAATTTGACTGAGATATATTCCAGTCCATGATTTGACACTACTATGTACTTCGGTCGTGAGATATTCCGACCCTTTCTACATTTTTATAGAGATTTAGTTGGAAAGTTTACTCCGAGAAATAAACTTATAGATTTGCACTCTTTTAGCCACGACTTAAGTTTGTGCACCAATATTAAATACACTTATTAATGATGTGATATTTATGATGAACAATGAATTATGGAAATATACTCTACCTGCTTTCTTTTTCATATCTATTTACTTTAGTCCTCATGGGGCTTGCACTTTACTTTAGCCCTTGTGGGGCTTGCTCTCTATTATGTGACATTGATTTGGATATTATGATGATGATATTGATACCCAAAAAAGCCAGAGGATATTAGGATGATGTGATGGTACTCGACAAAGCTAGAGGATATTATGATGATGATGCTGATACCCGACAAGGCCAGAGGATATTATGACGATGTGATGATACCCGGAAAGGCTGGAGAACGTTATGATGATCAAAATCAATACTTGACAGAGCTGGAGGATATTGTGATAATTATATACCCAGCAAGGCCGGAGCTTGATTATGATGATTGTAGTTATTATACTGATGATTATGGTATTGTAGATTCTGTAGCATTCATTCTTACATGCGCATTACCTATCACCAGACACACCTATGTATATCAGTCATTATGGGGCGGTTTGATAGATATGGGTGATGACTATGCCTTGTGTTGTTGTATGTTAATTGAACATTTCGAGCTTAGGGCTGTGGGGGTATGCATAGGATCATCTAAGTATTTGGTTGTCCGGAAAAACCCGCTATTAGCGCTATTATTGATATTGTTATTATCATTGTTATGATCATTATTATGGCTAGTTTATGATAGATTGGTCATTGATTCGGTATCGGGATTAAAGGTATGTTTTTGGCCTCTTTTATCTTGCGATTGCATTGTTATACATAATTATTTCATGTCTAGCCATGTGGATTAGAAACCCTGAGTATGATAGTATTAAATCCTAATAGGATTATAATGAGGTCTTAGAATAAAAACATAATGATTTAGGTTATACTTTGAGTTGAACTCATATCTATATCTATATCTATATATATACATATATACATATATACATACATAGCTATGGTACTACCATGTATACCTTCTTCATTTGTTCATATTGTATATTCACTTGGCCTTGTATATTGTTATCTACCCTTCTTTCACCCTTTATTCATATATTAGCCTGGTATATAAAGTATAACATTGAGATTTATGAATTTGGACAAGAATAGGATAGTTCATCCTTGATACTTCCTTAGCTTTATTATGTTAGTCTCTTAGACATGACTAGAATAGGTTATCCTTATTATCTCATTGACCTGTTATATGATTTATGGACTTTTGGGTGTAGTCTCTATTCTATTTGTATGTTGTATATATCTGCTTTATCTTTGGAGCTCAGTTAATAGTTGCCTACCAAGTACCATTCGTTTGGTACTCATACTACACTTCTGTAGCATGCAGATCATAGTACGGGTCATCGCTGTTGATGTGTGCGTCGTGCGAAACAACCATGGTTCTGAGACTCAGAGTGAGATCCTGACATTCAGAGTATTACTTATCTCTTTTGTATGTATTAGATTAGTCTCTATATTGTATTTGGAGATAAGTTATATCAATATAATTTATTCCATCTATTCTGCTTTTGTATTCTTATTATACTAGAAGCTCTAGTACTGATACCATCAGGTTTTGGGACTTTATTATGTATTGAGCTTTATTTCATTTATTCCGCATTCTTTTTCTTATATTATTATGTAGTCCATTATTAGCTGTGCCAAACTACGGGTTTGGCTTGCCTACTGGTGCATTATGGTAGGCTCCATCATGGCTTGAGAAATTGGGTCATGATACAACCCTTAATATATATAGACTACCTGCATTTTAATTGATTTTTATCCATCCAAACTCAGTTCCCAAAGGTCTAGACATCAAGATCCCATTCACCTACATTAAATTTATGCTTTCTAACCTAAGTCAATGCTACAAATTTATCCTTAGCTTACTTGGATGTTAACCAACTGTAGAAAGGACAAACAAATGCAATTTCCAACCATGTCGATGCATTATCATCGAAAATACATGGGTTTGGACCCATCGACACCTCTTTCACCTCTTTTCCAAGGTTCCAAAGCATGGGAGATAACCCTTAGGGTTTTGGAGCCTCTCACGTCTTTATTCACCACACTACAACATTTTTGGCCTAAGGCCACACTAAATCTAGACAACACTTGTAAAGTGTTGCCTCAAATATTTTTGGGCACACTTTTAAAATATAGCCTTAATTTGTAACTTTAACCCGCAATAATTTTGACAACACTTGTAAAACATTCTATTTAATGTTATAGGCTACACTTTATAAGTGTTGCCATATCATTATATAATTGACAACATCTTTTACAAATATGATTACACTTTTAAAATATGCTAATTTTTATTATTTTAAAACAACAATTTACAAGTGTTATCTTATAACTTTTCAAAAATTTACATCAAAATATGATGCTTCCTCCAATACTAAAATTATATTCCCTCCAATATATTTTATTCCATCCAATTTGTAATTACCGAAAAAAAAAAACAAATCATAAAACATAATACGTACCATCACACACGCACACATTGGATGCCGGCACTTGTCGACCCTAGGCCGGTAGTTGGCATAAACGCACACACTATCACAGATTGAAGAAAGCTCCAATTGCGTAAGAGTTTCCATAAATGCACACACTAGCACAGATTGAAGAGAGCTCTGATTGCTTTACTACTAATCAATTGCTACTGCTCTGAATGAAAGCTTCGATTGCTTTACTAATGCTCAATTGCTACTGCTCCAAAAGAAAAAAAGCTTCGATTCCTACTATTTACTACTCAATTGCTATTGGCACCCCAGAAATGTTAAGGACTGAAGATTTTCCCAGAAATTAGTGCGGAATTGGGTTTTCTCCGGTTGACTTCCTAAGGTTAGCTCCGCTTAACTCTTTTTTTTTTTTTCTTGTTTCTGTAATTCATGATTTTTCTTGTGAATCTGTGGTTTGATTTGGGCAAATAAATTTTTTTATGAATTGGGCAAAGAGAAACCCTTTTAAATTTATAGATTTAGCCATGGCATGGAATCCAGAAGGGATTGAACAGGAGAAAGCTATTTTTTACCTCCAATGACATCATTTGGTTTATCTGGAGAGAGGAGGTAGATGAACGGACCTCTGTAAATTTACGACAGCTTTGGCGTTGTTGTTTTAGGTAGATTTTATTATTATGGATAAAAGGGAGACTTAACAAGAGCAGGGAATATGAAAATTAAGGCCCCATTAACTTAGTTATATAAAAATAGATTAGTATTAGACCTTAGTATTAATAGGTAACTTCTTTTTTGAATATTAGGAGGCTGCTAGTGTTAAACTTCACATATTTTCATTAAAAAAGTTTTAGAAATGCAGCAACAATAGTACTCTTTGTGTGTAGTAATGAAGAAGAATTTGTTTTTTTGGTGTGGATGTTTATTATGAATAAAAAAATGGAAGGAAGAAAATGAATGATATTATGGATGATAGATAGATAGATAGCCTCTCACTCATTTTATGGTTGTTGTTGCCTATTTCATTATATGTGTTTTTGGTTCCTAATGTGCTAAGACTTTTGTTTTTTTGCATCATATGTTCACTGTTTGTACAAGGTAGCTAAGAAAAAGGCTAAGTTAGCAGTTACGGCTGCTAAGTCAGCAGCTTTTGAGAGACTGTATTTGAGATTAGAGGAGAGAGGTGGGGAAAAGAGGTTGTTTAGGCTTGCCAAGTCTAGGGAGCGTAAGGGACGGGATTTGGACCAAGTGAAGTGCATTAAGGGGGAGGATGGTAGAGTTTTGGTGGAGGACGCTTTAATTCAAAAAAGATGGCAGTCGTATTTCCATAAGCTCTTGAACGATGAGGGGGATCGAGGTATTGTGTTAGGAGAGCTGGAGCACACTGAGGAGTCTCATGATTTTGGATATTGTCGGCGTTTTAAGGTTGGGGAAGTCTGTGAGGCTATTCGCAAGATGCGGAGGGGCAGGGCTATGGGGCTTGATGAGATTCTGGTGGATTTTTGAAAGTTTTCTAGCGGTGCAGGGTTGAGGTGGCTAACCTATTTGTTTAACAATATCTTCAAATCTGCTAAGATGCCCGAGGCGTGGAGATGGAGCACGATGATTCCTGTCTATAAAAACAAAGGTGACATTCAGAGTTGCAACAATTGTCATGGTATTAAGTTGTTGAGTCACACGATGAAGATTTGAGAGAGGGTAGTGGAGCGGAGGTTGAGGAAGTTAGTTCATATTTCAGAGAATCAATTTGGTTTTATGACTGGTCGCTCGACGACTGAGGCAATTCACCTTGTGCGGAGGCTGGTTGAGCAGTATAGAGAGAGGAAGATGGATCTCCACATGGTGTTTATTGATCTGGAAAAGGTGTATGACAAGGTCCCTAGAGAGGTTTTGTGGAGATGCTTGGAGGCGAGGAAGATACCAGTGGTGTACATCCGTTTGATTAAGGACTTGTACGAGGGGGTGAAGACCCGGGTAAGGACCATGGGAGGAGATTCTGAGCATTTCCCGGTCTTGACAGGACTGCATCAGGGATCGACTCTTAGCCTGTTTTTATTCGCATTGGTGATAAATGTGTTGACGAGGAATATACAAGGGAAGGTCCTTTGGTGTTTGCTTTTTGCATATGATGTAGTTTTGATTGATGAGTCGCGTCGAGGTGTTACTGAGAAGTTGGAGGTTTGGAGACAGACCCTCGAATCTAAAGGATTCAGGTTGAGTAGGACCAAGACAGAGTACTTAGAGTGCAAGTTTAGTGACTCGAGGAGAGAGGACGAAGCGATAGTGCAATTGGAGTCGCGTGGTTTGTAAGAGGGATAGTTTTAAGTATCTTGGGTCTATGATCCAGGGGAATAGAGAGATTGATGAGGATGTTTCTCACCTTATTGGGGCAGGTTGGATGAAATGGAGGCTCGCCTCGAGACTTTTATGCGATAAGAAGGTGCCTCTCAAAGTTAAAGGTAAATTCTATAAAGCTGCGATCCGGCCGGCCATGTTGTATGGAGTGAAGTGTTGGCCTGTTAAGATTTCTCACGTCCAAAAGTTGAAGGTGGCGAAAATGAGAATGTTACGTTGGATGTGTGGTATATGAGGGCTGACAGGGTAAGGAATGACATTATTCAGGAAAAGGTGGGTGTGGCTTCGGTGGAGGATAAGATGTGGGAAGTGAGGTTGAGATGGTTTGGTCATGTAATGAGGAGGGGCATGGATGCCCCAGTTCGTAGGTTGATTGATTAGAAGTGATATAGAGCAATTGCAGCTTATTGAGGACATGACCCACGATAGGAAAGTTTGGAGAAAGAGCATTAAGGTAGAGGGCTAAGTAAGGTGGTCGAGCCGTAGTCGGCAGGTAGGAGAGGTTGGCGTAGCTTGGGTGTTAGGTCTAGGTTTGGAGGAGGGAAGCCCTTGGTTTGTTAATGTACTTCATTTTTGTGGATGTTATTGCTCTGTTATTTTATCATGTGCCCTCAGTCGGTTAGTTTACTTCATTTTTTTTGTTTTGGTCTATGGTCCACTGTCTTGAGCCAGGGGTCTATCGGAAACAACCTTTCTACTTCTTTGGGGTAGTGGTATGGACTGCGTACATCTTACCCTCCCCAGACCCCACTTTGTGGGCATATACTGTGTTTGTTGTTGTTTTATATGTTCACTATTTGTGTTAGGCATTTTCTACTAAATTAATTGGTAGACAATGACTCTTTGTAATGAACTTCAGAGAAGACTGAAACTTGAAGGACCTGGTTTGTGCAATGCTCTTCTCGTATTTTTATGTGTATTTTTATATAGGCATGTAGACAATATCTTGTACAGTATGTAATGTCTGCTTGTGTCCATCATTTTTCTCTACAGAAGTATCAAACATGTGATGTTGTAAGCTCTATGGTGTTAAAAGGCATCCTACATTTATGCAGTTTAGTGGACAAGTTGTTTTCACTTTATAGGCTTTACATCCATTGGTACTAGACGTGATGATTTTGTGCACTCTATGGTTGTTTCTGTACAACAGTCTGTTCCCGAGGTAAGGGAATTAGACAATATACTCAACTCGACGTTCATTTGTTTAAATTAGCATAATTTGTTGGGTCACTAATTTAAATATCTGAGCTTTAAACTTGGAATATTTGGAGGATTGCCTGACTAGTTTGATTGTTCTTTTACTAGTTTATTGTGCTATTTTTTTTGGCCATTCTTTGCTTATTCTCTTTTATACTAGAGATGATATACTCCTGGATGTGCTTGACCTTTACATGATACTGGGTGGAAGTTGAATTAAGTCACTGAATAACTATAATAGTGTGAATGGATAACAGTTTAGATATGTGTTTTATTGCCAAATGTAAATTCTCTATGTTTATAACTTTATATGATGAACAAACAGGAGAAATTATGGGGTTGTTCTTTATACCAAGCTATTTGCTGCTGCTCAGTTCAGTTCTTCTACAAATAAAGCATTATATATTTCCCAACCTCTTTCAGTTGCAAGAAATGGATCCTGGACGATATGGCCCCCATCAAGGATGGGAAAATAACAACGTAATTGTGGTTTCCTTCTTAATCACATAATGGATATACATGAAACTAGGGTCATATGACTGTCCAAAAATTTTTCGGCATCTCTTAAAGAACATTGAATGAAAGTCGTGGGAGAGTGAGGATGTGGAATGGATTTGCCTATACTTCCATCCATGATTTTAACTTGCTGACACAACTTATTCCCTTGAATCCACAGGCTTTGGAGGGGGTTATAAAGGAGTTCACGAACCATATTTTCGGTGTGTGTTACATTTTTCACCAAAAGGGTAATCAAATTGCTTGATGGTTAATTTAAATTTATATAGACTCAATTTTTAATGTACTTGGCTTATTATATTACAATTGAAAAGTAGTTTCTTTGGAGAGAGAAATAGGAGAGCTTTTAGAGGGTATAAATTATAAAAATGAACTATTACAATTGAAATGTAGTCTTATATCCCTTTTTTTGGGTGCATGCATAAACTTCCTCTTTGTATAGATAATTGGGTGTTATTAAAAAGAACCACATTTGGAAACAGCCTGTCTACCTCACCTTTGAGGTAGGTGAGGTAGTAGTATGGAGTGCGTATATTCTACCCTCCCCAGACCATACTATGTAGGGATATACTGGGTATGTTATTGTCTACTGCTTGGTATAACTTTGTATATGTGGGCTTTTGATGCCCAAGTTTTTTTATAAACTTAGTACCTTATAAAAAAATGAAGAGATATTCATCAAAAAGAATTTTGTCAAGAGCTCAAACTTTTGGCTCAGATAAAGTGTACACGTTCATTCTCCCGGGCATAATAGTATCTTTGCAAGCACTTAGGTAACCGAGACAGATGTAAAACGAGTGGTTCCTATTTCCATAGTTATATTTTCTGGCATTGTCACTCATATTGGTGCTGAGTCGTGAAATAACGATGAAATTTATGTTTCTTCTAGGGATTCTGACAAGTCAATTTTTGAGCGTCTGTAAAGGAAATTTGAAGCCACACGTGCTTCTCCAGCTCAAGTTAACTTTGGCAGAATTATAGACTGCATCTAACTCTGATGCACTCTTTCTCTTGCTCTTGTTTGTGTTGTATTTAAGTTACGAGCACACAAATAGCACTGGAATGACATTTTTGGTATGGAACATAATACTTAGTCTACTACTTGATTTTTGCTAGGTATTTTTTGCTATCTTTTTGTAAGTTGTTTGTATCTGATCTAAGCTACTTTGCTTGCCTTATAACTATAGTATTTGGCTGCAAGTTTCTTAAAAAATTGCTACTTGAAAAAAAAAAGCTTTAGAAATATTGTTATATGAAGTTTAATATTTACCTTGTTAGCTTGTTCATCAATGAAAAGAAAAAAGGAAAAAGAAAGGATTTTGACTTGCTCATTCATTTACTTCTTGTTTCCTGGTTGTTCCTCAGTTATCCTTCAAATGTACTTGTTATAATTTGGACAATAGGACATTGTTGTCTCATTTGATTCTTTTGCAGAACTTAGTTTAGAAGGTGAGCAATAGGATGATGGCTTATTGGCAACAATAAGAGATCCAGTATGAATGGTTAGCTATTTTTTCAGCTCGAGCTTGTTTTTTTACATCAGATAATTCTCTTTCCAACCAAGCAATTAGTAATCTATTTTTTTTTCTCATCACATTAGAGGATGCCGGATTCAGACACCTACATGTTTAGCTTACTGATCTACAATTCTGCGTGCGTTCTCAGATTCTCCCTCATGTTTTTTGTTGCATGATTCAATATCTTAGGTACACATGGAGGCTGAAAGAAAGGACATGCAAATGCCAGGGGACATAGCCCAGTTGCGAAGTCCATTTCATGAAAAAATTACGTACGGAGTTGGGAATAAGGTATGCTGTGTCCGGTAACTACAATTTATCATAGCTTGTAGGAGAAATTATTTGTGAAAGATACTTTAAGTTATTAGCTATTGAGTTTTCTGGATTTCAAAATAATTTTCTCGTAATGTCTAATTTGTTTGTTGATCAAGTCTGATTAGTTGAGCAGCTTTGTGTTTTTTTCTCATTTCCGCATCTTGGATTTCTACTAAATGCTGATTGATGTATAGTTTAGTTTCACTGGTTTAATAGTTTTTTCTATGTTTACTATCAGAACAAGTTGGCAGTGCTGATGGGGCTTGTACCTTTGCAAATTTCTCTGTGGCGCTAACTGCTCTAGTTCAACAGTGACAAACCACCCACAAAAGGAGTCCTTGCTGTGAATACCAGCTTTGTCAGAGTAAAGAGGCCAGAGTCTTTCATCTTAGTACATGTCATAAAATGTTGTTTTCTAATTAGTATGTGAAAGACATTTTTTAAAGTTTAATTGCAAATCTATGCATTTGAATTATTTATTACCTAATTAGAGTGTGAGATTATATATATGTAATGTGATTATTGATGTATATATTCCGATTAATATAATTATTTTTCAATTAGAAATTACGTACCAACATTTTATGCCTAATGTCATTTCTGTAAAATGTGGCTTGAATTATCAAATTTTAAACAATATTGCTACACTTCAAAAGTGTGACTTTTTAATTAAATTGTGGCATGTATCTAAAATATGCTTACACTTTACAAGTGTTGTCATAGAGGATGTATAAAAGGCTACGATTTTGAAGTGTGTCTAGTAATAAAGAAAAGGCCATATTTTTTAAGTGTTGTTATAGAGGTACACTACAAAAGGCTACGCCTGTGAAGCATGCCCAATAGTAAAACAAAGGCAATGTCTTTTAAGTGTCAGAGATTTTTTACAAAAGGCTACGCTTGTGAAGCGTGCCCAATAGCAAAACAAAGTTAACATATGTAAGTGTAGCTTTATCACATAAAAGTATTGCCAATGACAAGATACAAAGTGTGTCCTTTATACCTTGATGGCCACACCTTTTAAATGTAGCTAATATGGCAACACTTGAAAAGCGTGACATTTGATCAAAGGTTACGCCTCTTTGGGTCACCCCCTAAAAAGTGTTGCCTAAAGTCCGAAAGTGTATCCTTTGATCAGAACAAGTTGGCAGTGCTGATGGAGCTTGTACCTTTGCAAATTTCTCTGTGGCACTAACTGCTATAGTTCAACAGTGACAAACCACCCACAAAAGGAGTCCTTGCTAAGAATACCATCTTTGTCAAATTAAAGAGGCCAGAGTCTTTCCTCCTTTGTGCAAGTCATAAAATATTGTTTTCTAATTAGTATGTAAAAAATATTTTTTAAAGTTTAATTGCAAATCTATGCATTTGAATTATTTATTAGCTAAGTAGTGCGTGAGATTATATATATGTAATGTGATTACTGAAGTATATATTCCGACTAATATAATTATTTTTCAATTAGAAATTACGTACCAATATTTTATGCCTAATGTCATTTCTGTAAAATGTTGCTTGAATTATCAAATTTTAAACAATATTGCTACACTTCAAAAGTGTGGCTTTTTAACTAAATTGTGGCATGTATCTAAAACATGCTTACACTTTACAAGTGTTGTCATAGAGGATGTATAAAAGGCTATGATTTTGAAGTGTGGTTAGTAATAAAGAAACGGCCACATTTTTTGTGTGTTGTTATAGAGGTACACTACAAAAGGCTACGCCTGTGAAGCGTGCCCAATAGGAAAACAAAGGCAATGTCTTTTAAGTGTTGTTATAGATTTTCTACAAAAGGCTACGCTTGTTAAGCGTGCCCAATAGGTAAAGGCAACACCTGTAAGTGTAGCTTTATCAAATAAAGGTGTTGCCAATGACAAGCTGCAAAGCGTGGCCTTTATGCCTTAATGGCCACGCCTTTTAAATCTAGCTGATTTGGCAACACTCGAAAAACGTAGCCTTTGATCAAATGTTACGCCTCTTTAGGCCACCCCCCAAAAGTGTTACCTAAAGTCCGAAAGTGTAACCTTTGATCAGAACAAGTTGGAAGTGCTGATGGGGCTTGTACCTTTGCAAATTTCTCTGTAGCACTAACTGCTCTAGTTCAATAGTGAAAAACCACCCATAAAAGGAGAGGCCAGAGTCTTTCATCCTTAGTACAAATCATAAAATGTTGGTTTCTAATTAGTATGTAAGAGATATTTTTTAAATTTTAATTAAAAATCTATGTATGAATTATTTATTAGCTAATTAGTGCGTGAGATTATATATGTATGTACATGTAATATGATTAGTTATGTATACATTCCGATTAATATAATTATTTTTCAATTAGAAATTACATACTAACATTTTATGCCTAATGTCATTTCTGTAAAATGTAGGTTGAATTATCAAATTTTAAACAATATTGCTATACTTCAAAAGTGTGGCTTTTTAATTAAATTATGGCATGTATAAAAAACATGCATACACTTTACAAGTGTTGTCATAGAGGAAGTATAAAAGGCTACGATTTTGAAGTGTGGCTAGTAATAAAGAAAATGCCACATTTTTAAGTGTTGTTATAGAGGTACACTACAAAAGGCTACGTCTGCCAATAGCAAAACAAAGGAAATATTTTTTTAAGTGTTGTTATAGATTTTCTACAAAAGGCTACACATATGAAGCGTGCCCAATAGCAAAACAAAAGCAACACTTGTAAGTGTAGCTTTATCAAATAAAAGTTTTGCCAATGACAAGCTGCAAAGTGTGGACTTTATACCTTGACGGACACGTGATGCGCCCAAATTATAACTCTCGTTAGAAATTGTAAGCGGTCGCTGTCAAATATAAAACCCAACGAGGTTGGGTGTTGAATCCCACAGAGAATGCTGTGTTCACTAAGTATTGTGGTTGTTATTAGAATGTTGATCGAAGGTTCCAGAATAAAGGGGGTTTTGATTTATCAATTGTATTCAAATGTTTGTCATAGAAAGTAATCCAACTTTAGATTGTATTACAAATAGTAATTCAGTAAGAGTAGTCAATCTAGAGTTATGGTTACCAAGATGCTTAAGCAGCTAGGGTTGTGAACTATTTTGAATTCCCAATGAACAATTCTAATTGCAAGAGTAATTTAATTCTATGGTTTGCCCATTAGTTTCTCAACCTAAATAAGTAGCTTATACCTTAATTCATTAAACTTAAGGAAAGTATTATTTATTCAACTATATTCTCATATGGGTTGATCCGGTTAAGGCATCTACCCTCCATCCAAAGGTTAAAGCCTTTAGATTTATGTACACCCTTTCTTTCCCCGACAAACACTTTTTTTTTCGAACAAGTGATGTTCTTGGGTTCATTTTTCAAGTTTGCAACCAAGAAAAGTCATTAAAGTGAAGAAGGGTCTATGCAATATCAATTAATCATGGGAATCTACTAGATTCACAATCCCCAATTAACTATTCACATCAAGGCTCCCATCACCCTAGTTATGGGATCTTAGCCACACATCTCCACCACAGAAAGAGAATAAATCATTGTGTTATTCATAAATTAATTCAGAATTAACTTACAAAAGTCACAATTATTGTTCTTCAATCTTCAATAGAGAAAATGATAATGAAATCTAGATCCCCATTTCTAGAATGAATCTCATAGAAAAACTACGTACAATATGTTTCTAGTATGGAAACTCTAGTAAAAGAAAAAGTTACCTAATAAAACCTAAAACTAGGTATTTATATGTTCCTAGGTAAAAGAGATTTAAAATTCAAATTTAAAAAGAATGTCTCCAAATTGACGTCCAAAGTGGTGGTCCATCGCAAGGATGACGGTTCGCCATATAAGCCGTCACTGCTGATCATGGAGGTCACATTCTGGATAACATTAACGACTAAAATGGTGGTCTATCGCAAGACTGACGGTCCACTATATGAGTCGTTGCTGATGATCCTAGAGAGGCACGTTCTGATTAGCACTGATGGCCAAAGTAGTGGTCCATCGCAAGGCTGATGGTCAACCATATGAGCCTTCGCTGGATGTTTCAGGATGCCAGGTTCTGTGTAGCACTGACGGTTAAATAGGTGATCCGTCGCAAGACTAGTGGTCCACCACATGGGCCGTCGCTGAGTCTTCAGAAATCATGGATTCTATTTGGGTCTGACGGTTAAGTTGATGATCTATTACAGAACTGGTGGTCCACTTTTTGGACCATTAGAAGTGTTTTTCTGCAAATTTTTTGAGTGTTTTCCTTCAGCTAGCTCCTTACCCTGAAACACTAAAACCCAATATTAAATGCAACCTTGGTTGCTTGAAAACATGCAATTTTCTCAAGAAAAAAGATGTAAAATATCCCGTCAAAAGTCGAAACATCAACACCCTCAACTTATGATAATTGTTTGTCCTCAAGCAAGTCAGCACTAAATTGCAAATATGAACAATACAATGACAAACATTTACTACTGAACTTGTTTTCACACAACCATTCACTTGCCATCCAAATCATATGGTTTAACATGTCAGAGTCCATAACTGGAATTATTTCAAATTCAATTCATCTACACAACATGGATACAAGAATCTACAGAGATTAGCCAAATTAAGTTTGACTCAGGTTGCCCTCACAATGAAGGAGATCCACCACTCATTATATTTTGTGGATACAAATTAAAACTCTCTCGCTCATCAAAGAAGTTACAAACATAGTGCATAAACCTATAAGCTTGTCTTTATCATCCAATGTCCCATTATAGCTGAGTTCCAAGATCAAACAGGTCCTTTCCAGGCTAGTAATAAGGTATCAGGCTAGGTCAGGAAGGGATTTTTGGGCAAAAGTGACTAAATACTAGGCTTTAATTCTCTTTGCCTTCGAATTCTTCCTACTAGGGTCGTTGCTTTGCAAGGTCACTTACCCTTTTCTCGCTCATTCATGCTTCACCATAATAACCTTTTTTTTATATCTTTATATTCACACAAGTATCAACCACCCTCAACTTAGGATGATTCAATAAGTGAAGGTGCTCATTGTCTTGAATAAACCAGTACTAAATGCTCTAATTCAAATTCTAGACCAACTTCCCATTAGATAGTTAACAACCCTTCAATAGCCACACTCAACTTAGGTGTTTTGCCTAAGTGTAGGTACACATTGCCCACTATTGGGACAGTGCCAGGTCTAGGTGTCAACAACTTAAAGAGAGTTAACTAGAATGCTTGGTGATGAAGAAAATTAACAAAGGCTCAAAGAAGGGTTGAAAACTGGAAATTATTTTTGGTAGAGTTTATCTCATTATTTAAGTGGACTAAAAGCACAAGGTGGTTTGCTATCCCTTCTTATCACATCAACTACATAACAACATCAATTATACCAGGCAAGTTCTAGGTACTATACTTATGTAAGAATTAATGCAAATACTCGCACACATAATGGCAACTGAGTCAAACTCATTCTACTATTCTTAAGATTTGCATCACATGTCATGTGTATTTATAGGTTAATGCCAAGTACAGATTCACTAACAGTTGATCACATATCCTAGGAGACAACTAAATAGTTAAATGGAAATAGTCATAGCTTGATGCCAACATCATTCATCATCTGTGTTCACAACAAGATACTAACACAAATAATACTTTTATTTCATGGACCAACATTAACAACATAACAAGACTTAAAAAAAATACAAATCTAAGGATAAACCTAGGAAAGAAAAATGCACTTAACATAATCCTAGATATGCCGATTCTCCTAGATAGAACATTGTAGGGTTCAGAATATCGGCAGAACAATCCCCCCCTATGGTACAAGTACACCACCCCCACATATAAATATATGCATTGTCCTCAAAGTATTAAATTAAAGTACAAAGAAATGGGTATACTTGTATTACCTCTTATTCATCTGAGGCATCTGTGAAGTGTGGTAAGGATCCTACGTCCTCACCTGGTGCAATGTTAGCCCCTATGGTGGTAGAGGCACTCAAAACCTCACCCTCTAGAATTGGAGGAATTATCTCTCATACTGATCCTGAACTTTGCCCCCTTACTGGGGCAACTCTAGTAGATACTCCTGCTGCTTCATTTTTTTCTTTCTCTTTTCTTTATCTTTCCTTGATTTCTTTCAAGCTCTCTTCAGATCATGCTGTTCCTATTGCTCTGGTGTCATTTCTGCTCTATTTCTCCTCTTTTCAGCTTTCCTTACAGCTCTCTCATCTATGTAATCCTTTTCTTTATCTTTTACAGGTCTTCCCATTAGGTCCACAATGCCTTTATCATCGTCACTCATCACTAAGGATGGGTCAAAAGTAGTTTGCTGTGGCTTCCTTCCCTTTAACTCCATATCAGCCTTTGCCCATTAAAATTTAACCATGAGCTTGGCAAGATCAGGGAGGGATAGTGAATCGAACCTTTTTTTGATGTGGTGCTCCATATTGTCCATCTTTTTTTGAATAGTTTTGAATGGACAGATTACCTCAGCTACAATTCCATCAACAAACGGCTTAAATTTGAATGCCCATTTATCTAACTGTTTTTGAAACCTCTTTTGAAGCTTCACTGATTTGGCAAAATTTTCCTGCGTTAACTTATATTTGGCAAATTCTGCTCCACCCATAGATGGTGCAGAACTCGACCCTGCAGATGTACTTGAAGGCATATACTCAGGTGGCACGTAAGTGGTGATGGGTAAAGGCATACCTACAAGAATTTTGGTAACATGGGAGTTGGTATAGATCGAGTCTGGTAAGAAGGAGGCTTGGTGACATACATCTCGATGTTTAAGTTATCTTTTGACTTCTCTATGTTTTGTCTGTGTGTAGCCTGAACTATATTGTCAACTCCATGGATTAGAGGTATACTTGAGTGCCTACTTAGCTCTATTATTAAGCATGATAATGGCAATGCACTGGTTATTTTATGTGCCCTTACGAACATCTCATCCACAATAATCTAGCCGAAGTCAATCTGTAGGCCTAAAACCAAATCGGCCACCAATACAGCTCTGTGTTTATCCAAATTTCCATCACCGTTTGTTGGCATCAGCCTTAAATGTACAACAGCCCACAAAAACTTAGCCTTGAGGCTAATGGATGATTTTGCAATGCGCTTCCATGGATTGGTCACCCAAGAGGGGTTACCATTATCCTTCAATAATGTGACCACCCAAGGCCTTTGACTAGATGCAGTTTTCAACCTATACTCAAGATCAAGCATGACAGGTGGAGCTTCGTACTCTGGCCCAAACAACATCCTATTGATTGTTCGGGCTTAAATGTCTACAATGACTCCTCAGACAGGTACTAACTCTCTCTTTGGCAAATTTGCAACCGACGACCCCTTTGGACAGTCCTTCTTTACTAATACCAGATAATTAGCAAAGAATTCTCTGACCTAATTTAGTTGATACGATCCTGGTGGCCTTATTATCCATGCTAGTTCATACTCATTAAAATGACATTCCAGCTCAGGGTATTTATGTAACACTATTGTCGCTATCTGATGTTCCTCAGCAAATGGCCTTTTGATCCCTCTTACTGTAAGTGTCAATCCATCATAGAATTTTGTCCTTGCTCTCTCTATCTGGCATCTAGTTTCCTCCCAAACTTGAGGATCCTTACACTTGATAATGTTAGTATCCTCAGGTTTAGTATCTACATCAGTCGCTTTCACTTGTTCTCCCAAGTTAGTAGCCTCAGTTTCACCCACAGCAGGCTCGGGTTGAGTTCTAGCAATAGTTGCCTCATCTGGGATTAAGCTGGTACTGGTCGTACTACTGTCACTCTGCTCTCTAGACTTAAAGAGTATGGGAGTTTCCTTTTCATGTTGCCTGGCGTTGCAAGCAGGTGCAATTATATTCCTCCTTTGGTTAGTGGAAGTTTGCGAGTCTTAACGTTTGAAACAGAAGTAAGGAATTAGTTTATAATGCAAAAACAACCTAAACAGTGAAAACTTTGACTTAACAGCCACACTGGTGGTCCATCAGGTAACTGGTGGTTGATGATAGGCGGATTTACACGCCTATATCAATATATTTTGCCCAAATTTTAGCCTAGTTTTGAGAACAAATTATATATTTCATGCACTTTTAGTCTTTTTTCCTGTAAATGAGCTAACGAACATGATTAGGAAAGTTTCAGGTACAAATGATGCAAAATACAGCATTTTATGGCTTACTTGATGCAAAAGAAAGCTCACGAACGAAGGAGAAGGAAGTGGGACGCCTAAAGGACCAAAACTGCTGCATGGAAAATCTGTCCCGGGCTAAAACAACAATTCTGAAGACTTTGGGGACTTACAGACACAAAGCTGGATTTTGACAAAGATACATTAACCTAGTACAATTAGGTTATGTATTTCATTATTCTATTTGGATTATGATAATGTTACCTTAACCTAGTACATTTGGGTTAAGGATTTCATTAGTCTAGTAGGATTTGGTTATTTATTTCATTAGCTTAGTAGAAGCAGGATATGGGTATTATAAATACCCTATCATGTTAGAGATTTTTATACATTCTTCACTTAAGACACCTTCTTACAATTCAGAACAATACATCTTTCTATTATTCACTCTTCTAATCTTTCCATCAATTCTACTCTTCTATTCTTAAATTCCACAACAAGAGAATCGTTACTTGCTAAGGAATCACGCTACACGCCTATCACCTAAGCCACACGCCATCAACCAAATATCTTGATATAATAACAATGCCAATCGTGATCTCCTTCACATTCATGGGTAACTAAACTTCTCTGTTGGGGTTATGGAAGCCGAATGAGTTACTATCTATTGCTGTGAGTTTGTGAGTTCGAGACACGTATATTGCTTATATCATTATTCTCTTCATCTTAATTTACATTCTTTGCGGTTGTAAACGCAAGAATACGCCAGTCTAACATTTAACTTGTTCGAGAGAAAGGTTATTTGTCTGGAAAAGAGATAATGTCAAGGTAGTAGGACACCCTTTCCTATTAAAAAGCTAGTGCCGTAACTGGACTAACCTCTTGGAGAATTCGTACCGTTAGACACGCTTTAAGCTCGAGAGAGTTAAAGTGAAATAGTCCTTGTTTAGGTCGAGAGATGCTTGGATTTACCATCGACTACAATTCTCTATAAGCAATTGCATGTCAGAATTCTACACACTCATAGCCAATAGAGACGTATACCTCAGAAGGTGGACATAACCCCAACGCTTCAATTCTCATTGTTTACAACCTACGTAACAATCTCTCTCTTTTTACTTTATTATTTTCAGCTTTTGTTACATTACTTGCAAAACAAGAATCCCCCCTTCTTACGAGATTTGCACCAAAAGTTTAGTAATTTTGCTTACTTGTTGACCAAGCTATTCCCCGTGGGATCGACACCCAAACCAGGTTGGGTTCTATATTTGCTAACGACGCTTTATACTCAAACGAGAGCTGTAGATTGAGCATTATCAGTGGTCCTCCAGGTAGGCCGTCAGGTCCTATCCAGAAGACCTGAGATTTCAGAGCGTTGTAAAGGTCTATATGGTGGTCCGTCGCAAAACTGATGGTCCATCACTTTGTCCTTGTATCTTATCTATTGGGTGTCACTTTTGGGGTCCTTGCGATGGTCTATATGGTGGTTTGTCACAAAACTAACGGTCCACCATTTCGACCGTCACACCCCTTCTCCAGATGAAGCTTTTAGTTTGGCATTTTGTCAAACATTTAGCATTCAAACCTGATGTTTTAGCAAAACTTGACACCAATTTCACATTTATGCATAAATTTACCGCTTCTAAATGCATAGGTTACTAAGACTTCACCTAACAGTGTATAAGAAAGTTTCGGACTCAAAGCAACTCAAGTTAAAAGAAGAACACAAGACAAAATTTCAATCAACTAGCTACTTATTCATTTTATGTTTTTGGAATTAAAAACTAGAAGAACAGGGTGGTGCTCATACCTTGGTTTCACGGTAGCTTCTTCTTTTACTTTCTTGGAAATTACAAAAACAACTTCACTTAAAACTCTATAATTGTTTTCAAGTTTTTTTTGTGGTAGATATAAAGAAAAGAGTGGGTGGCTTTAAATAGGGAAAAAAGGAGATAGAGAGTCCTAGGAAGAGCAAATACCTTCAAATTCTTGGAATCCAAAGAGATTTGGTCAGTTGAAGAAATTGAAAAGGTTACAACATATCTTACCACTCTTTTTACCTCTTTACAATCATTTGGATCACATATGGGTCATTTAAATAGGCATCAATTTTAACCCGACCTGATCCGGTAATAGTGTAATAGTAACAGTTGCACCGACGGTCCATCGGACATGCGACAGACCACCAGTTGTGCCGTCGTACCCTTACCAGAACATGAGCAAATCAACTTAATTTTGACGGTCAATGTGGTGGTCCACCAAATAAGTGACGGTCCACCAATTTCACCATCACTTTTATTCCAGAGACACAAATTTTTAGTATCTTTGTGATTGAGGAAACGGTGGTCCATCAGGTAATTGGTGGTCCACCAATTCGGCCGTCACTTTTGTTCTAGTGACTCAGATTGTCAGCATCTAGTTGACGGAGCAAATGGTGGTCCGTCAGGTAATTGGTGGTCCACTAATTTGGCCGTCAACTCATTTTCCAACTGTATTACTCCTTCTTTTGATGCATTTTCAATCCTGCACACTTCACAAACACATAAAAATGCACTAAAACAACAAAATAACTTAAGTAATGCTTTACAACAACACATTGTGGGTTGCCTCCCACTAGCGCCTAATTTATCGTTGTGGCACGACTCAGTTATCTCGATTACTCAGACTTCATCTAGATAGATAGTAGCAATACTCTTTATCGAGTCCATTGGATCGATATACAATTTCACACGCTGCCCATTTACCTTGAAGACACTTCCATCTCATTTTCAAGTTCCACTACTCTAGATGAGTAAACTTGGTTCACTTTAAATGGGCCAGACTATTTGGACTTAAGCTTACCTGGAAAAAGTTTGAGTCTGGAGTTGAACAAAAACACCAAGTCACCTTTCTGGAAATCCCACTTTTTAATGCTACAGTCGTGGTATTTCTTCATTCTTTCTTTACATAGATCAGCCCGTTCATAAGCTCCAAGACGAAACTCGTCCATCTCATTCAGCTGCCCCAGTCTCATATTTACTGCCTCATTCCAATTCAGATTAAGCCACTTTAGTGCCCACAATGTTTTATGCTCCAACTCAATTGGCAAATGACACACCTTGCGATAAACCATTTAGTATGGTGACATACCAATAGGTGTCTTGAAAGCTATTCGATATTCCCACAAGGCATCGTCCAACTTTCTAGACCAATCTTCCCTTCTAGCATTTACAGTCTTGGCAAGGATAGCCTTGATTTCCCGATTAGAGATTTCCACCTACCTACTGGTTTGTGGGTGGTATGGTGTAGCCAAATTATTTTGCTTAACTCCATATTTTGCCAAGGCGGCTCTGAACATTTTGTTGGAAAAGTGTGATCCTCCATCGCTTATAATGGTACGTGGTACCCCAAAGCGAGAGATGATATTTCTCCTCAAGAATGCAATAACTTGCTTTCCTTTATTATCCACTAGAGCTACTGCCTCAACCCATTTTTACACGTAGTCAATGACAACTAATATGTACTTCATACCGAATTAGTTCACAAAGGGCCCGATGAAATCAATGCCCCAGACATCAAATAATTCTACCTCCAGTATTTTGGACATTGGCATCTCATGGTGCTTTGAGATGCACCCTTGCCTTTGACGTTGGTCACATCTCTTCACGAACTCGTAGGAATTTTTGAACAAGGAGGGACAATAGTAGCCACTTTGGAAAACTTTTCTTGCAGTCCAATCACCTACATGGTGACCTCTAACTGGGGAGGCATGACTTGATTCTAGTATACTCAACATATCCACTTTTGGGATGCACCGCTAAATAATGCCATCAGCACACTGCCGAAACAGATACCATTTATTCCAGAAATAATATGTCAAATCATGGAGAAACTTTTTCTTTTGATGAAAGGAAAAAGTCTACGTCATCACTTTACTTACCACATAGTTTGCGAAGTCAGCATACCAAGGTACTTTTTCGAGCACTGCAACCAATATTTTCTCATTCGGAAAAAGGCATCAATATCTAGCTTATCCTTGGCTGCTTGCTTGTCTTCGAGTCTGGATAAGTGGTCTGCCACTCGATTCTCACATCCCTTTCGATCCTTGACTTCAATGTCAAATTCTTGAAGTAGCAATACCCACCGGATCAACCCTGGCTTAGAATTTTTCTTCACCATTAAGTACCTCAAGGTAGAGTGGTCAGTATGTACCACTACCTAGGTACCTAATAAATATGCTCGAAATTTCTCAAAAACATACACAGCTGCTAGAAATTCCTGCTCAGTTATGGTATAATTCTTTTGGGCCCCATTCAAGGCCTTGCTTGCATAATATATCAAATAAAACAACTTCTCTTTATTTTGGCTAAGCAAAGCTCCAAGTGCCACTCCACTGGCATCACACATAATTTTGAACGGTCTCGTCTAGTCAGGAAAAACAATAATTAGAGCCTCCACCAGTTTTAACTTAAGGCATTCAAAAGCCTTTATGCATTCATCATTAAAATAAAACTTAGCCTTCTTCTCCAAAAGTTTGCAAAGTGGGTTTGCAATCTTTGAGAAGTCCTTTATGAATCTGCCATAGAACCTTGCTTGACCGAGAAAACTACGTACCCCTTTGACCAAAATAGGGGGAGGTAGTTTCTCAATTACTTCAACCTTTGACTTATCAACCTCAATGCCTTTAGCCAAAATTTTGTGACCAATAACAATGCCTTCCTTCACCATTAAGTGGCATTTTTCCTAGTTAAGGACAAGGTTAAACTCTTCACACTGCTGCAATGCCCGACTAAGATTCAGCAAGCAAATCTCAAAATAATCTCCGACCATTGAAAAATCATCCATAAACACCTCTAAGGTGTCTTCAACCATATTAGAAAATATCGACATCATGCATCGCTGAAAAGTGGTGGGTGCATTACACAAATCAAAAGGCATCTGTTTAAAAGCAAATGTACTACATGGGCACATAAATGTCATATTTTCCTGATCTTCAGGAGTAATAGAAATCTATTTGTAGCCAGAATACCCATCTAGAAAATAGTACCTACCCTTTCCTGCTAGACGATTAAGCATCTGATCCATGAAAGGCATTGGGAAGTGGTCCTTCAATGTCCACGAGTTGAGTTTTCTGTAATCTATATAACCCTTCACCCAGTAACACACCTGAGTGGAATCAACTCATTCTTCTCATTATCCACCACTGTCATGCCCTCTTTTTTGGGAACACACTGAATATGACTCACCTACTTACTATCTGAGATGGGGTATACCACTCCTGCATCTAGACACTTAATTATTTCTTTCTTCACCACCTCTTGCATAGGGGGGTTAAGTCAATGCTGATTCTCAATAGTCAAAACACAATTCTCCTCTAGCTGAATCTTATGTGTACATATACTAGGAGGGATACCAATGATGTATGCAATCATCCAACAAATAGCCCTATTATATCTCTTAAGAACATAGATTAGAGCTTCCACCTGTTACTCACCCAGATCAACAACAATAATAATAGGTAGTGTATTCCACTTCTTGGGAACACATACCTCATATAACCGGGCAACTTCTCCTGCTCCAAAGTAGGTGGATTTTCTATATAAGGCTTAGCAGGTGCACTTGGATGATTTTTCAAGTCCAAATCCAACTTTTTGGGTACATATGAATAAAACCCTATGCCCGTTAAGGCACATACCATTTCCTTATAATCTTCAATATCGTCATGATCAAAATTCATCAATATAGCACCTAAAGTTTCCACAATAATTTTTTTTATTTTATAGGCACTTCCTGCTCCTCCTCATAATAAATATCCACAATAGAAAATACGCTCTTATCTTTATACTATTTCATGAACTGACCTACATCGAATCAAACTACTTCATTATTCAACCTGAATAGTAGCTCATTTGCCCTCAAATCAATAAGTACACTCCCAGTTGCGAGGAAAGGTCTACCTAAGATTATGGGCACATCAAAATGCACCTCATAATTGAGAATGACAAAATCAGCCAAAAAATATAAAATTGGCCACCTTAAATAATACGTCATATAGAATCCCCACAGGCCACTTCACAGATCTGTCCGCCATAAATAATATCATATTTGTGGGAGTAGGATCCCCCAAACCCAATTTTTTATACACAGCGGCATCAAGTTTATACTAGCTCCCAAGTCACATAGAGCTTTGGCAAAATCAAGAGGCCCAATAGTTTAGGAGATGGTAAGTTCTCCTAGGTCTTTCTTCTACACCAAAGACCTTATAGAAATAGCACCACAATGATGAAGATTGTCCACTGGCTCAAAACTAACAGTTCCCTTCTTCGTAACAAGGTGTTTCATAAACTTTGCATACCTGGGCATTTGCTCCAATGCCTCCACCAATAGCAAATTGATTGTCAACTGCTTAAGCATGGCCATAAACCTTCCAAACTTTATGTTGCCAGATATTTTTTTCAATCGATGGGGAAATGGAAAATGTGGTTTTAGGAGCGTAGTAACCACCAATTCAGTCTCATTTCCCTTGCTCTTCTCCAACTTATCAATCTGCTGATATTTGGATGGTGTATTATTAATAACTTTATCCAGTTTTACCCACAGAAGGGCTTGCCAATACCTTACCACTCCTACTTGTAACTATCATATACAAACCATCCTTTCTCGAGTTCTGAATTATGTCGCTTGGTACGGTGCCACTCTTCCTCTGATTGAATGCGGCAGACAGTTTGTTGAATTGCTGCTCTAACTATTTTATTAAAGTAGAGTGTGAATCAACTAACTGATTCATTGAGGAAAAATCCATTTTCATCTTAGCCACACCAGTATTTGTTACTTCTACTCCCATCAATAGCTTAGCCATCATGTCCTCCATGGAAGTCTTTCTCGAACTAGTCACAACAGCCTCACAGTTTCCAGGAGGAACATACAACCCACTCCTATCATTCTTATTCTTTCAATTGCCTTGGTCGGGGTCCTTATAACCAGATTTATCATAATAGTTCTGACCTTGGTTTCCTTGGCCACCACCTCAAGAACCCCCTTGATTGTTCAAGTAATTGGTTTTCTCCTCAGAATTGGATTCAGCCCTTCTTTGTGATGCTACTGCTTTAACCTATCTTTTCTGATAATAAATAATTAGTGAAAAGATCCATTTGTGTCTTTATGTAAGCCATGTCTTGGTCATGTTCTTCTTCCCTTCACCTCTGCTCTATAGTCATACTAATAGATATAGTAGAGCTTGCTACCTCAGAATCCTTGGTATGCGAAGCTCTACTCTTCTTCATCACACGATCAAGCATCTCAGCTGCTATAGGAAAAGTGAGGTCCATGAATGACCCATCAACAACATTATCTACTACTGGCTTTGTCATAGATTTTAAGGCCCAATATAAGATCTCCATCAAGTGGATATTGGTCATCTAATGATTTGGACACTGCATAAGCTTCTTCTTGAATCTCTCCCAAGTCTCATAGAGATATTTAGTTGTAAGATTTCTAAATTTATTGATCTCATCTCTCAACTGTGCCCGCTTGGATGGTGGAAAGAACCTTCCAAGGAAAGCATCTTTCAGTTGCCTCCAATTGGTACTAGAGTTGGGAGCTAACCCATTCAACCATAAATTCATCTCCCTAGACAAGGATAACGAGAACAACCATAATCGAATAACATTTTTCCCAACTCTTGAGTTATCAAACAATTTGTATATCGATATAAAATTAACTAAATACATATTCGGGTCATCACCCATAAGTCTAGCAAATAGCTCCTTAAGATACAATAACTGGATCATCATTCTCATGATATTGAACTTGGCTCCAAGTTCTAAGGGTGGAGGAATAATATACCCTATTGCACCAGCTCCATCCAAGTCATCATCATCGTCCATAAGATTAAATTAGACGGCCTGGCGCTTTGGTCTTGCCCTAGCATGGCGATTTCTATTGACATTCCTATTTGCTGGTGCAAGCATATTATCCGCACGTGTTTGGTTGATTGGATTTAATAGATTATCATCACCCAGATCATCATCATTATCTGGGTTTAGTGTCTGACCTACATTATCTGCATTCTGCTAATTCGGTTGTACAACTGCTAAGGTAGCTAGTCTAGCCTCTTTCTGCTGAGCAGCTACCCTCTCTAGGTCCTGTTGACCATTTATTTTGCTGATATATTCAGGTTTTAAATGAATAAGTAATAAAGGTTCAATTGATCTTTGTGTACTTGGCATATAAGACAATCAACCTGTGAAAAATAAAAACAACAAACAAAAAGTAAAATTTGGGAAACTTTAACCAAAGGTCAATTAACAATCACAGACGTAATTGAAAATTGTATTCCCCAGAAACGGCGCTAAAATTTGATACATCTAAATTACAACTCTCGTTAGAAAGTATAAGTAGTCGTTGTCAAATATGGACAACGAGGTTAGGTGTCGAATCCTATTGGGAATACTGTGTTCACTAAGTATTGTGGTTGTTATTAGACTATTGATCGAAGGTTTCAGAATAAAAGGGGGTTTTATTTATCAATTGTATTCGAATACATGTCATAGAAAGTAATCCAATTGTAGATTGTATTGCAAATAGTAATTCAGTAAGAGTAGTCAAACTAGAGTTATGGTTACCAATATGCTTAATCAAGTAGGGTTGTGAACTATTTTGAATTCCCAATGAACAATTCTAATTGATAGAGTAATTAAATTCTATGGTTTACCCATTAGTTTCTCGACCTAAATAAGTAGCTTATTCCTTAATTCTTTCAAACTTAAGGAACATATTATTTATTCAACTATATTCTCACATGGGTTGATTCGGTTAAAGAATTTACCCTCCATCCAAAGGTTAAAGCCTTTAGATTTATGTAAACCATTTTTTTCCCAACAAACACTTTTTTATTCGAACAAGTGATGTTCTTGGGCTCACTTTTCAAGTTTGCAACTAAGAAAAATAATTAAAGTGAAGAAAGGTCTACGCAATATCAATCAATCATGGGAATCTACTAGATTCACAACCTCTAATCAACTATTCACATCAAGGCCCCTATCACCCTAGTTTTGGGATCTTAGCCACACATCTCCACCACAAAAAGAGAAGAAATCATTGTGTTATTCATAAATTAATTTAGAATTTACTTACAAAAGTCACCTTTATTGTTCTTCAATCTTTAATAGAGAAAATGATAATGGAATCTAGATCCCAATTCTAGAATGAATCTCAAAGAAAAACTACGTACAATATGTTTCTAGTATGGAAACTCTAGTAAAAGATAAAAGTTACCTAATAAAACCTAAAACTAGGTATTTATATGTTCCTAGTTAAAAGAGATTTAAAATTCGAATTTAAAAAGAATGTGTCCAAATTGACGTCCAAAGTGGTGGTCCATCGCAAGGCTGATGGTTTGCCATATGAGCCGTCACTGATGATCCTGGAGGGTCACATTCTAGATAATATTGATGGCTAAAATGGTGGTCTTTCGCAAGACTGACGGTCCACTATATGAGTCATTGCTGATGATCCTGGAGAGGCAGGTTCTTCTTAGCACTGATGGTCAAAGTGGTGGTCCATCGCAAGGATGATGGTCAACCATATGAGCCATCACTGGATGTTTCAAGAAGCCAGGTTATGTTTAGTGCTGACGGCCAAAGTGGTGGTCCATCGTAAGACTAGTGGTCCACTATATGGCTGTCGCTAAGTCTTCAAAAATCATAGATTATGTTTGGGTCTGATAGTTAAGTTGGTAATCCATCACAGAACTAGTGGTCTACCATTTTGACCGTTAGAAGTGTTTTTCTGCAAATTTTCTAAGTCATTTCCTTTAGCTAGCTCCTTACCCTGAAACACTAAAACCCAACATTAAATGGAACCTTGTTTGCTTAAAAATATGTAATTTCCTTAAGAAAATGATGCAAAATATCCCGTCAAAAGCTAAAACATCGACACGCCTTTTAAATGTAGCTGTCATGGCAACACTTGAAGAGCTTGGCATTTTATCAAAAGTTACGCCTCTTTAGGCCACCCCCAAAAAAGTTTTACCTAAAGTTCGAAAGTGTAGACTTTAATTAGAACAAGTTGGCATGCTGATGAGGCTTGTAACTTTGGAAATTTCTCTGTGGTACTAATTACTCTAGTTCAATAGTGACAAACCACCCATAAAAGGAGTCCTTGCTGTGAATACCAGCTTTGTCAGAGTAAAGAAGCCAGAGTTTTTCATCCTTAGTACAAGTTACAAAATATTGTTTTCTAATTACTATGTAAAAGACATTTTTTTAAAGTTTAATTGCAAATCTATGCATTTGTATTATTTATTAGATAATTAGTGTATGAGATTATATATATGTATGTATATGTAATGTGATTAGTGATTTATACATTTTGATTATTATAATTATTTTTCATTTAGAAATTATGTACTAACATTTTATGCCTAATTTCATTTCTGTAAAATGTGGCTTGAATTATCAAATTTTAAATAATATTGCTACACTTGAAAAGTGTTGCTTTTTAATTAAATTGTGACATATATATATAAAATATGCTTACACTTTACAAGTGTTGTCATAGAGGATGTTTAAAAGGCTACGATTTTGAAGTGTGTCTAGTAATAAAGAAAATGACACATTTTTAAGTGTTGTTATAGAGGTACACTACAAAAGGCTACACCTGTGAAGCGTGCCTAATATTAAAACAAAGGAAATGTTTTTAAGTGTTGCTATAGATTTTCGACAAAAGGCTACACTTGTGAAGCATGCCTAATAGCAAAATAAAGGCAACACTTGTAACTGTAGTTTTATCAAATAAAAGTTTTGCCAATGACAAGCTGCAAAGCATAGTCTTAATACCTTAATGGAAACACCTGTTAAATGTAGCTGATATGACAACACTTGAAAAACGTGGACTTTGATCAAAGGTTTCACCTCTTTAAGCCACCCTCCAAAAACTGTTGGCTAAAGTCTGGAACTGTAGCCTTTGATCAAAGGCCACACCTTTTGTTATTTTATGCCATACTTTACAAGAGTGGCAATAGGACTAAAATATTGTAGTGCCAAATGGTTAAAAGGGAAATTAACCCCACTTAATCGGAGATTATGTTTGGCGTCACACTGCTATTGTAGAATGAATACCACTATTGTAAAATGACATCAACCTGCCCCACTATTTAATCATCTAAAATTTTACTCCACGCCACCTCTCATAATTTTTCTAATAAAATTTTGATAATACCCATACTCTATGCTATGACATTTCTAAGTAACACTGGATTTCATCGTTATTATAGACATAGAAGTGCATGTGAATAGAAGATTAGAGCATCGATAGAGTATAATCATGTCATTAACCTCATAAATCAAAGCAAAGTCGATGAAATTCATTACTCAACTTTATTCTAAGTGAATTCTTAATGATAGATTGATTTCATCCTAATAATTACATAAAATATGCTCTTTATCTAGTTTATTGTTCATTAGTTATTTTTATTAATAGTTTAGTTAATTCTTAAATTCATCTGTGTTCTACCTTTTGAATAAATAATAAGCATTAGTTTAATTTACTAAATAGTTAATCGATAAGTTCCTATGGTAAGATATCTGGACTCTAAATCTTATATTAATCATACAATCGCATACACTTGTGAGTTTGTTTGGATGTAATAGGCTCTTTAAGTTTACTCTAAAATAAAAGGATGAGTTTAATAATATTAATACATTCAATTTGATTGTGTTGTGAATATGTAGTTATAGGAAGCCACTTTTGAATAATTATGTCATGCATGATGAATGTTTATTGTGTTCTTATATATTAGACATCTAGAACTTGCCCCATGTAAGTATGAAACTAAGCATAGTTTCAAATTTTAGAATATGTTCAAGGATCTTATTTCTTTGTAAGCCAATTCCTTTTGACCATTGTTTGAGCCACTCATTACATTATCCTTAGTTAAGCCCCTTTAAGCTATTTAGCGTATTTCCTTGATAGCCGTACTATTAAGCCTATTACTCTTTATTGATGTGCCCTGTAGTTAATTTGATCCAAATAATCCTAACACACTATATAGTTGAAAAGTGTAATAGAGAAAAAAAGGAATGATAGTAGTAAAATAAGAGAGATATTAGTGTGGTGAGATTAAGAACTAGAAAAGGGTGCCCTAGTGAAATATAGCTTTTAAAATGTTAATAAGGAGAAGAAAAATAAAAAAGAGTTGTATTGTAAAGAAAAATAATTTCTGAGAATCACATAAAAAGAAACTTTAGAAAAAAATATTCTTGCTAGCAATATGTGATTAAAGAAGAGGTAGAAATCAAAAGAAAAAGGGGAAATTTGAAGGGAACATGAAAATAAACTGAATTTATGGTGATATAAGAAAAATTGATTAAACAAAGTTGAAAGTAAATGTCTTAAAGTGCATAGGTATAGTACTCACTATTTTGCCTAATTATTCCTACCCATCCCTTAGCCAATATTATGACTTGTCAAAGTACTTTTGATCCTACAAGTTTGACTCTTAGTTGTTAGAGTATTACACTATGTGAAAGCTTATGGTATGTTTCTTATGCTTGAAACTTTCTTTAAGAGAGTAAGTGAATTTCCTTTCTTTACGTTGCTAATTTTGGTAGTGTTTATGGATATCGTGAGAAAGAGATATCCCTTTAAATTAGTAAGAATACATAATGGTAAGAATATGCTGTACTAAAGATTGTAATGCCCTATTTTTCATGAAGATCAAGGTTTAGAGGTTATGTAGTTTTACGTAAAGGGTCTTTGGATTTGAAAATATAGGTATGTTGGGTGGATTATGTATCATGATTAAATTTTCTAGCAAATTTGAGTAGACCAGTGAATCAACATCACTTTCGGATTTACCTTGGTGGATGCCAACTAGAAATGGTAAGTTTACTGTGTCTAATGCTTGGCATCTGTGAAGACAGAGAAACATATATACAAAGAATATGAAAAGAATCTGGTATAAAACGGTCCCTTTCAAAATCAATTTTTTTCCTATGGAGATTGTGGAAGATTAAATTTCTAGTGGATGATATCCTGCAGAGATGTAGGATTAATATAGTTTCTAGATGTATCTATTTCCCAACCTCATAATGAAACCGCCCATCATCTATTTATAATAGGGGATTTTCGCTGCTAGAGTATGAGATTAATTGCTATCAGTGTTGGAGTAAAAGGGCCTTTTATGATTTTTGGTGCTAGAGTATGGGAATAATGGCTATCAGTATTGGAGTAAAAAGGTCTTTTGTGAAATGTCATCAAACTATTGATATGTGGCGGAGCAGAAAATGCCCCTAGTAAGTTTAAACCTATTTTACAAGCTACACTAATAATGATTTGTTGGTAGCTTTGGAAAATAATACATGCAATTGCTCATAGTGGAATATATCTTGAAGTAGATATATGGAATTGGTTACAATATTTAGAAACTGACTCTACTTCTATAACCTTGGGTGAATGAGATACCAGTTTCTTTGCCTTAGAGAATTCTTGCAAAAATATATACCATAGATTAGATCCTGTCAAGTAAACTGGATAAACCTACTCGTGGATTGTTCAAGTGTAACTTAGATGAGGCCTCTAGGGGTAACCTTATTCCCAACTCAATTTACATTATGTGAGAAATGATGAAGAAAATTTGCAATTTGCTAAGTATGATCAAATTTCAAATATCGCTGGTATTACAGCTTAAGCTATAACTATGAAGGAAGGGTGCAGACATTTTATGGATAATTAGATTGTTCCCTTCATTTTGGAGAATGATTCATTATGGATGATAATGATGGTAAGCATGATTAAGGAGCTGATTTGAGGAGGTCTAATTCACATTTAACAAACTTACAGGTAGTGTAAAACCCAAGAAAACTTTTTAAAAATATTTGTTTTAGTGTTGTAGGTACTGAACATTTCAATGTTTCTCAATCACTACCAATACAAAAAACATCTTAAACATAGATAAACACAAAGTACCATATATAAGAATCAGATAATTAAGGAAGCAAGCACCCGATTGACAGTAAGAAACTTTATAATAGAGCATACTCCTAACAAAACCAAACATTCAACATACAACTTTAAGGTCAAAATTCACTAACCACAAAGAAATTTAAGAAATAGAAAAGTTGAATAGCTTTATCATAGGTCGAAATTCACAAACTATAAAAAAATTTCAAAAATAGAAAATATGAATAGCTATATCTTCTACAATGTCATTGTAAGGAAATAAAATAGTTATTATTGCTTAAAACTTCTATAAAGGTGGTATTAATCTCTTATGTTTGTAAGAGAATTAAAAATAGTACTAGTTTATTAATCTTATAAATCTATTTTTATGAAAATAACTATGACTTATTTTGAAGCTAAGGTCCTACCACATGACGTTTGAAGATGGTCTTCATTGGTATCGTATTACACAACACCTGGTTACAAATTTATGTGTCTTGATGTGTAATCTATCATAAAATTTAAAGATGGTTATGTGTCTTAGCTATGATTTAAATGTTAGGCATTTGGTTGAAGAAAAAAAAGAAGAAGATAAGATCGTAGTTGTTATTTGATTAAGCTCAAGATCCATGACAGAGAAGGAAATTGATGTAGATGTCGATGGAGAGATTCCTCGATACTTATTGAATTTCTGATCTGGCTTGAAGTGGTGATTAGAAACCTTTACACTTTCTCAATTTTGTATATATTATCGTTGTTTTTTATTTTTATTTTCTCTATTTGGACCTATCATAAGCACAAATTCTTTTATATATAAGTTTTTATTAATAAAATGGGTTGATTGGACTATTTAAATTACAAAAAAGTGTGAGTTGACCTGCTTAATTATTATTGTAAGTTGTGGTATTTTGAAGGGTATATAGTGAGTTGTTCAAGGACGAACAATAGTTTGAGTGTGGGATGGTGATCTTAGGCATCTATATATACCCAATTGTATTATTTAACCCATATTTAAGCTTAGATTTTAGAGTAAATTTATTTATATACTTACATTTGTGCATAATTATGTTGGTGAGAAAATATAAATAATTAGATGTTATTAAAGGTAACATGCACATGAAATTTACCCAAGGGGATGAAAGATGCAAATTTTCAAGCAAGCATAGAGATGCCAATACACTACATTGGCAAGCCACCTGGACAATGCAACACTCTCTGATGAAAACTTCAAAGATCTATGAAAATGGGTCCCAAAGCATTAGGCAGGGCACCATATTTATAGGCAAACATCCTAGCCAATGTGGTGCATTCTAGTAGAAACTTTAGAGAAGGGAAAAAGGGATTGCCAATGCTATAAAGAAAATATTATGTTGGTTGACCACCACTTTGACCAGCAATACGTGTCAAGTGGTGTCATGCATTAGATTTTTTATAAGTCTCAGTCCAAGTTCAAAAAGTATATAGGGTTATTTTACACCATTATAAATAAAACCCTTGGGCATTTTAAAAAGGGTTGACCATTTTTTTGGCTAGCCACGTGATGGAGAAAAGATTTTATCATTAGAGTTCATAATTTCTACTCTTTAATTATTCATGAACATTATAAATTCTTCTAATTTTTATTGGAATTTGAGTATTTAAAAACTTTTGTTCAAAAGTTACAACTATAGCATGACTATTTAGTAGATGATTAATTCGGTAACATTTTTTTATCACATTATTTGCTTCAAGTGTGTGTTATTGATTTTATAGGTCATTGGCACCAATTTTTGCCTTTAGTAGAGTTTACCTACAATAATAGTTAATATTACAATATTTTGATAATACCTTTTGAGGCTTTACATGGAAAAAAGGTGTTGATCTCATGTGGGATGAATTGATTTATTCGAGCTTAGGCCTTGGGATACTGACTTCTTGAGAGATTTGAGGGATCTAGTGAGACTGAATTAGTAAAGGCTTATGGATGTCCATAGTAGCTAGAAAAGTTATGTTGATTGATTTCATGATATATAATTCATTCTTGGTGAGCGAGATTTACTAAAGGTATCACCCAAAAAGAATGTGATGCGATTTGGGGAAAATGGGAAACATAGTCCAAACTTTATCGGGTCTTTTTAGATTCTTGAAAATATTAGAGATGCGACATATAGGTTGGCTCTACCTCTGAACCTATTAGTGGTTCATATAGTATTCAACGTCTTGATGTTAAAGTGATATCTTCCTAATGATTTTCATGTTATCCAGTGGGGATTCAATTGTATTTGGTCATGTTTTTTCCTTTAAGGAGAAGCCTATTGCTATGTTGAGTAGGCAAACTAGAAAGTTGAGATCCAAGCATATTGATTCTGTAAAATTTTAGTGGAGACATTGCCTAATTGTTGAGTCTTTGTGGGAGATTAAGCCCGATGTGGAGTATATAACTACAACTTTTTGTTAATTTGAATAAATATATTGCTAGTGTCCACTTATATCTTTTTAAGGGTGAAATTGAGTATAATCCTGTGAGTTTTAAGGCGTTGAGTGGTTAGAGGTCAAGTCATGCAGGCTGAGGGTTTCATTCTTATTCTTCTGGTTATGATGGGATTTTGCTTCTTTTAGGCCCTTACATCATGATTCTTATAGCAAATGATGCTATGTTTAAGATGTGTTTGGCTATCTAGCCAGAGACTGCCTCAAACGAGTATTAGGTATTTTTCAATAAAGCTTACAACTTTAGATTTGTCCAGCACTAGTGCCTCTGACAAAAGGGGTACATAGAGTAGTAGATATAGATCTTAAGGTACCAGTCGTGGAGCTTAGAGAGCTCATGGTATTGTATTGGGAGTTTCTTATTCTGGTAGCAAACATTGGTAGAGTTTTGTTTTCCTAGGAGACCTGAGGTAGAGTCCTATAATGTTGTGATTACAAGTATTTTCCTAATTTATCATCATCCCGCTTTAGTGTTATTTGAAGCTGGGTCTATATTCTCTTATTTATATGCATATTTTGCTTTTAGTAATAATTATATGTGTGAGTCCCTTATCGTATCCTTTTCTATTTCTACTCTTGTAGGTGATTCATTAGTGGTAGATTGAGTGTAGTGATCATGTGTAGTTGTTGAGGCATGAATCTTGAGTGGATTTGAGCATTCTTGATATGGTTAATCTTGATACTATTTTTGGTACAGGATGATTATCTCCTCATTATTTGGTTTTGGATAGTTATTATAAGATCGTTAATTATATATCAATGTTAGAGTGGAAGGGTACTCCTTGTTCATGTCTGCAAGGGGTTATATCATGTCTTCATTCTTGACACATGGTAAAAAAGGGTGTCTTGTTTGGCTTATGTTCTAGAGTTGAAAGAATTAAATGAGCAACTGTAAGATTTATTGTGTAAGGGTTTTATTAGGCCGAGTGTTTTACCTTGGGGTTCTCCTGTCTTATTTAAGAAGAAGAATGACATGACCATGTATTTGTGTATTGATTATTGACGGTTGAACAAAGTGACCATCAAGAACAAATATCCTCTTGCTTATATTTATGATTTATTTGATGAGATTCAAGGTATCAGTTGAAAATTAAAGCTTCAGATATTCTAATTATGGCTTTTAGGACGTGGTATGGCTACTATGAATTCTTGGTTATGTCTGTCGGGATGACCAATGCCCCAAGGATTTTTATGGAGTTGAGGCACATGAATTTTCAACCTTATCTTAATAATTTTGTGATTGTAGTTATCAATGACTTCTTAGTTTATTACAAGAATGAGTCTATGTTGGTGATACATTTGAGGGCCATAATTTAGATTTTGAGGGATGAGGTTGTATGCCAAGTTTTCCAAGTTTCTGTTTTGGTTGGATTTTATTTATTTCTTCAATCATGTGGTGACCAATGATGGTGTCTTGGTTTATCCTGCCAAGTTGGCAGCAGTTCATAATTGGGATAATCCTACTTCCCCAATCAAATTCAGTGTTTTATTAGGTTAATGACTACTAGCAATAGTTTGTAGATGATTTTTCTTCCATTGCAACCCTTTTGACTCGATTCACTGAGAAAACAATTGTCTTCTAGTGATCGAACGAATGGAAGAGGAGCTTATAAAAGCTTAAGGTGTTATTGAATTTGCCTCATATCATGACTTTGACTAAGTAGGGCATGAGTTTAACAGTATTTTATGATGCTTCCAGAGTTAGCTTGGATAGTGGGTTGATATAAAAGTGTAAGGTCACAACTTATGCCTCTCGACAGTTGAAGATCCATAAGAAGAACTACCCTACTCATTATTTGGACTTTGTGGAAGTTGTGTTTGTATTGAAGTTTCGGTATCACTACTTGGGGGTTCATTGTTAGTTTTTCACCGATCATCGTAGCCTTTAATTCTTCTTTAGTCAATGGGATCTTATATGAGACAACATAGATGGTTAGAGTTGCCTAAGAATTATGATCAAACTATCTTTTATCATATGGGTAAGGCTACTATGGTAGCATATGACTTGTGTTGAAAAGTGGTAAGACCGGGATTTTGGCTTATCTCCTAGTAGTTTTAGTCGTATACATCCACTCTTTGGCCGACCAATTAATTTGGTTTGATATTTTAGTACCTGGGTGTATTTTTGCTTATGTCGAGGCTAGATCCTCATTGATAAAGTAGATTTAAGCTTGATAGTTTGGTGATAAGAAATTAACACTGATTCATGATAAATGAATAAGTGGTGAGGCAAAGGTAAAATCTCTTGATCATAAGGGCATTTTTAGAATTAGTGGTTGTGGTTTTGTTTCAAAGGTTGGTGATTTGATTAGAGTGATCTTGGAGGAGGCTCATAGTTTTATGTATCTATCCATCTAGGAGTAGCTAAGATGTACCATGATTTGAAGAAATATTATTGGTAATGTCGATTCGAGTAAGAAATTTTGGAGTTTGTGACAAAGTATCTTAATTGTCAATGGGTAAAGTATAATCATCATTGATCGAGTGGTATGATGTAGTGGATGTCCTAGAGTATAAATGGGTGCAGATTGTTATGGACTTTGTGGTTTACCTAACCCCGACTTTGGGAAAGTTTGATTTTGGTTAATTGTGGATAGTTTGACTACATTGATATACTCTGTACTTGCGAAGGTGAATTACAAATGCAGAGAAGTTGGACAGGATCTATATTTGAGAGATTGTTTTATTACATAGTATGCCTATCTCTGTTATTTCTAATTGAGGTATGTTATTTACCTTGATTTTTTAAAGTTCTATATAAAGAAAGTTGGGGAGACAGGTTAATATGAGCATGACCGTTCATCCTCAAATGGATAGCTAGTCATACCTAACCATTCCTGTATTAGGGGACATGCTTCAAGCATATGTTATGGATTTTAGTGGTCATTGGGACCAGTTCTTCCGTATAGTGGGGTTTGTCTACAATAATTACCGTTCTAGCATTTAGATGGCAGTTTTTGAGGCTTTATATGGGAGGTGGTATAGATCCCCCATGGGATAATTTTATTTCTTTGAGTTTAGGCCCTGGGGTACTGATTGGTCAAGAGATTTGATAAATTAAGTGATATTAGTTGAATAGAGTCTTTGGATTCCTGGAGTACGCAGAAGAGTTATGCCGATTGATGGGTTTATGATAAGGTTTTCAAGCTTAGTGAACAGGTTTTGTTAAGGTATCATCCATGAAGGTTGTGATGAGTTTCAAAAAGAAAAGAAAGCTTAATTTTAGGTTTATTGTACCTTTTGAGATTCTTAATAAGGTTACAGATGTGGCCTATAGGTCAAATTTACCTACAAACTTGTCAGTTTTTCCTTCGGTATTCTATGTCTTTATGTTGAAGTGATATCGTCTTGATGATTCTTATTTGATCCAATGGGATTCAATTGCATTAGACCGTGATTTGTCCTTTGAGGAGGAGCCTAGGGCTATTTTGGTTAGCAGAGTGAGATCCACGAATATTGATTCTATGTATATTTAGTGGAGACATTGCTTGATTGAGGAGGATACATGGGAGGTTGATTTCAATATATGGAGTAGATACCCCTAGAGTTTTATTGGTTTAGGTATTCTTTGTGTTTTCGTTTGAGGGTGAAGGCATATTTTAGTGGTGGATAATTTAACATCCCTTGTGGTGATTTCAGATTTTTTGTGTTTGAATATTTTTTCCTCCCCCATGATGTTTGGTCTTATTTACGAGTTATACTCATGGTTGGTTCGGTCCCCAATGAATCCAGGAGTGGTTTATATGAGTTCAAGGTTTGAGCATCCTTTAAACTGACATTGTTGACTTTGGTCAATATTTTGTGACCCAAGAATTATATAGTGGTTTGTTTGTTCCACTAAATCCAGAACGTCAATTTTGGGTTAGTTGGGCGGTTGGTTTAGGTTTCAAGGCTCTATTATAATTTTTATCTATTTGAGCTAGAAGCTAGTTTATTTATCCTTCAAAAGTTCCCAAGATTAAACTTACTGATACCAATATCTTTTGGTAAATTTGATGGTTTCATTGTGTTTGGAATGTCGAAATTAGACTAATAACTCTATTGGCTTATTGTTTAGGGGTTTTGAATGAATCCCAATGGTTCATTCAAAACATTTTAAAACTTGAACGGATTGTTGGTGCTAGTTTCTGGTGCACCAGTCATTTACTCATTAATATCACATGGCAGGTAGGGGTCATGATCATGATGAGTGAGGTAGTAGTGCATCGAGATCACGAGGTTTGGCTCGGGTATTAATCACAATTGTGCGGCTTCTTCTAATGACCGCGATGGTTTTGTAAGTAGTGGTCAAATATGGAATCTGACAATTGCGTGGAAGGTTCCGCGATCAAGAGCTACTAATCCCATATCAAAATATAAACCCTAATTTCACAATTTTTCTCCATTTTCAATCTTGGGGCACACAGTTTAGAGCAATTTCAAGAGAGTTTTTCATCAAGCTTGATTTGGGTAAGCTTCTAAACCTGCTTTCAGTCAGTAGATTATATTGCAAAAACATCTTTAAAACTTGGATTTTAAACTAGAGATTTTTACTTTTACCCAATAAATTGAAAAATGAGTATTTTGATGATTTCTAACTATCCCAACCCAACTAACTGGGTTATGCGGGCTCCTACTCTAGCTCACCTAGATAGGAGAACCCTTACCACCCATTTTCAAAATACATGCGGGAGTCATTAAGAAATAATAAAATACTTTTTTTTGTTACATCTAGTTTACAAAACTTTAAAATACAATTCCCAATGATCTAGTCTAAACAAGTACAAGAGCTGCTATGAGAAAATATGAAACGTAATATATCACCCAATGTTTACCGTAGGAACAATGATAGAAGTGGTTCAAAATCCTTACAACGTCAAGTATGAAATATCTACTAATCTTGGAACCAGACTATACCCCAAAAAAGTGTATAGCAAGAGTATTATCAGTACAAGAAACATATATTGATAATCATCAACGGCCGATCCGTATTAAATCACATAAACTTCATATAAATATACATAATAAGATCTTCCATTTTTTAATTCCTTAAACACTATTATCTTTTACTAGTCTTACTAATTATGAGTCAACTTTCCCTTTATAAAATTTAATCCTAATCACCACCCTCTTTGGATGTCATCAAGTTGAACCTCATACCATAATTATCTAGGAATTTAGTGATGCTTAACTGAATGGTTCTATAACGCCCTGATTCTGTACCCCGGATGCTGCACGGAGCTTACGACCCCGAAGGACCACAAGCTAACCCATGACTAATATCTGCTGTGAGCACTAAATAATAATACTGTAATAATAACGGAAAATAGGCTGAAATGCCATGAGGGTTAAATTCTGAAATACTGGTAAATAATAATATCTGATAAACATCTGTAAACTGAATACTGTATGAATTGGTCTAGTCTGAAAAGCCTCTAACTGAACTGTTTGAATGTGGAGTTAATGGGATAAGCCCCCAACTACAACTATTGAACTACTAATAACTGATAACTGAAATAAAGCATGCCCTCGATAGATGAGGACTCACTACTGAAGCTATCGTTGATAAAGAGATCTGTCTATGCACGGCCAGGAACCTGAGCATCCGAAGATTTGATATAAGACATCATAGCACAAAGAAAGAGTATGCGCCAGTATGTGGAATGTATTGGTATGCTAGATGAGGTAGGCCGATATGCATAGGTTCAAACGTATGAACAATAACTGACTAAGTAACCTAAATATAACTGAATGACAATACATGTGTAACTGAAACTGATGAAACATTGATTATGCTATACTACGCACATATCTATATATACTATGCCTGAGATCATAATAACACTTGATATTGAGTTCTGATAACTGAATAACTGATATCTGAGTTTACTAATAGCTGTAGTACTGATATCTAGGTGACTATTTTTGACAGTCCTAATTCTATTGAAGTGAATTGAGTTCTATACTGAGCTGGGTGACTGTGTCTGGTAGTCCTAATTTTGTAGAACTGAACTAAGTTCTATACAGAGATTGAAACTGAAACTTAAATTGTGGTAGGTAATTATCTAATTGACATGCCCCTTCTCTGAACTGATTTGGGGTCCAACCTATAACCTTAGTTGGAAGGGTGTCAGTACCGTGCCACGGGTAACGACAAGTGCTGATTCACCCTCATCTGGAAGGTGCTCTGAACGAGAATGATGATACCCGCAACTGGCAGGTACAGTACCTCATCAAACCTCAACTGGCAGGTTGATGTGTCAACCTACATTGGCTACATAGTTCTAAAACACAAGGACTTCTTCTAGGAATCACACCCTCCACTGGCAGGTTAGTCCCCATCCTTTGGTTGACTCGGTGCTGAATCCTACTCCCAACTAAATAGACACTAAACTGATTTCTAAACTGTTATAGGCTTGAATGAGTTGTTACTAATCCCGTTAACTTACTGAACTGGACTGAGTTCACTAAGTACGCTAACTGATTGAGTGTTCTGAGTTCTATTTGTTGAATGGATATACTGAGTTCTGTACTGACTGAATACTACTATACGTAACAATATTGAGACTATTTTGAAGCTACCATAATTCTAGGTAAACATCTAGATTGTCGGGTATTAAATACCCCCAGGACTCGATCATATGATCTTGAAAAGCATTATAATATTCGTAACTCATCCATAAAGACATTTTATCAAACAATTCTAAGATATAAGCTTGTACATATGATAGCATGCCATGATTTCCCCATTTAATCCACATGAGCAATTTATCAACATTTAATCCACATGAGCAATTTATCAAACACTTGGGGAACATAATCTATGCATATAATACTAATCAACATGCAGGCATTATGATTTTCAACCCTAACATATAAATTCAAGGGTTTTAACATGAATTCACATAATAATACACACATGTCAAATAAATTTACATGAATCTTGTAATAAATCATGAATTAGAAACCCAATTAACATTATAATCATGAATACCTTCAAACCCAACATAGAATTCATGAAATCAATAAACTTACAGTTTTAAAAGAGGTTCTTGAACTCCAAAGGTGGAAGAAAACCCTTTTATGAACACCTAACATACCTTGATGCTTGAATTTATGAATATTGATGGTTTTTTCTTGAAGATGTTCTCTTGAAATAAAAATCCCTAGGGTTTGTTCTTGAGTAAATTTGAAAGAAAGCGAGCGATTTAGCCTCTAGGGTTATCTTATTTTATCTGATTTTATGTTTTAAGACTGAAACAGATAGGATAATGACCCAGATACCCCCTGAATATGGGATTTTAATGACTGAAAACGTGTCCAGTGATACATAAAACAACGCACCACATCAATGGGATCCACTCTATGGCTGGCGCACCGCATCAAGTCCATATCGTCTCACTGGAATTTAATACTAAGAGCTGGGAAAAACATTTATCAATGTGATAGGAGATGTGGAACATTGAGATCGTATTAATTCACTAGTTTGGGATTCCAAACGTTCCTTAAATGATGTTTGAAAAATCTAAAACTCGTCCGAGAATGCCTACTTACATTCCTAATCATGAATCAACATAAAGATTGATATTTTAAGGTCATAAGTGTAGTAAAATAGGATCACCAACTTACGAAGGCTAAAGTACTTCTAAATATAAATACTTAGCTGGAATTTCTAAGTCCGGGACATCTTTTCAAGCTTTAACGGACATAGTTAAGCTTAGAATTTTGCGGGGTTTTACAGGTTCCTACCCTTAGAACTCGTCATTTTAGAACCTTAAATAACACTTAACCTTGTTCCATTATTCTGGTTGTGCATTAACACCCTAGTAATTAGAGCTTCATCTAAGACTATGCAAAATAAAATAGCAAGACAACAACTTCTTGCCTGTCCACTCTCAACTATACTAGCTGGAAGATCATTGGGCAAAACTATACCACCAACACGACCTTGAATACCTTAAAAGTAACTTATTTCCATTAAAAATACTTTAACTTTTTCATCATGCCACAAATTTTAAATAAAGTAAAATTCAAGTAGTTTAAAGACTCAAGTCATCGTTATACTGAAATATGAGTAAACATTTGCACCTAGACTCTCTTTGGTTAATTTGTGAGAATCCAAGGCTAGTCTAAGATTGGATTATTTTTGAGGATGAAATAGTTAAATGAAATTTGGTAATAATATGGTTTGTAATAGAGGGGTTTTATATGATAATTATGTAGCGAATGAGTATTGGAGTTCTTAGCAACATTCAAAACCTGAAACAAAATTATAAAACACTAGTTATATTATTTATCATGGAAGGGTTTGTTCGTGATGTTATGATCCATCGTATGTATTTCAAATTAAGAAAAATTAAAGAGATGTCTCGACTTTCTATCTTAGGAGTAACCGCTGCAGCGGTAATGGAAACCATAATGGTGTTCTGTATGAAAAAGGTGCAAACCATTGCAGTGGAACCTTAACCCACCACAAAGGTAATTTATAGAAGAAACATGTAGTATAATTAGAGTTTTAAAAACTAGAAAATGCTTTTGTTCCCTCACTTTTTTAAAAAATACAAGAGAGCTCTGGATAACGTGATTTTCAGAGGTTTAGTGAAGTTTTTTAATCTTTAAAGGTAAGAAATTACATTCTAAACTTCAATTTACTTCATTTAACCTTATAAATCATTAGAATGAGATTAATGATGGAAATTAGAGATTAACCCAAGTTCATTAAAATTGATTAAAAGTGGTGGGAATGTGTATAATTTCAGTATATAATGATTCTAGGGTGTTAAGAATACTAATAGGACTAGAATTACAATTGTTTATGCTAATACAAGTAAAATCCATGATGTCTAAGAAAGCAAGACCCTAAGATAATGAAATATCATAACTTTATGGCTAAAATAGAGAGTTTTTGATCCCTAATAATAAAAAAGTGATGTACTTTTGAGATGCATATATATTTTTATCTTTATAGATCAAACACGAGATTGAAAGGACAAAATTGTGTCTTAAAGGTGTCTTTAAGTGAAGGAATTGAGGTAGGCTATGGTTTTGTAGTAGCACATAGACTTTGTTGGCTTTGTTCTTATTTGCAAGATAAAAATTTATGATTGCCTTACATAATGACTTGTGATTTATGGACTGTATTGCATTTGTATTCTTTAGTTGTTGATGTCTTTGATTATGAGTTTTGTTATGATCATACTTGTCTGGTTCGCTTACTTGTATATTTTTGAGTTAGTCGTCCTGTGATGCTTACTGATACTTGTTGATGTACTGATACTACATATACGCTTCTTTTGTTTAGTGTAGAAAATCATTTAACAACTGATAGGTGACCCCAACTCTAGTTAATATTTAGACTTTATTTTGAGGTTGAGCACTATGACCGTGCAACTGTTGGATTTTCTTAATGATGTTAATGTTCTTTTGTTTTGGGACTAAAATGATTCCTTATTTCCTATGTTTTGGATATTTTTAATTGTTTCATACTTAGCTTATTCTTAGATGTTCTTGTGTGGTGACTTCACATCTCGAGGTTTGTAATAAATAGAGGTTTCCGCACTCTATTCAATTTTGAACAATAATATCATTGGATAATTACTAGTTGTTAAATGAGATCATTTTGGTACTTGTTTAAAAGTATGAATTAATATAATTATGAAAGTAAAAATAAAACTTAAGTGAGTAAAGGTGACCATAGTATGATTTTCCTGCCATAGGTTTGGACGGGTGCCAATCATGATCATTTAGGTTGTGACAATGATGGTATCAGAGCACTAGGTTCATAGATCTCACTGTACAAAAACAGATCTAGTAGTGTCCTGTGGAATGGTACGAAGATGTTTGTACTTTTCTTTGGGAGGATATAAGGCTTTAGGAAAAGAATTTCCATTCTTTCTTTCTTTCATTCTATTACTTGATTCCAATCAGTATCTTATGATCCAAATTGGTATCTAATTCATTCACTCTTATTCAAGGATGGTGAATACTCATTCCACTAAAGAAATAATAATAGCACATGCGACAACACCTGTATCAGTTGCTGGGGCCACATTTTGAGGTAGGCCCCAAGTTAGAGGCAAAGCAAAATAGGAAGGATAAAGAGAAAAGCCCATTAAGGGAACAATACAGGTAGTCAGGAGATCGATAAGATATATATCACTATCCCTTATCCTAAAATAGGGGTGTCTAGGCCATGCTTATGAAAAAAAGAAGGTAGTTGAGAAAGAGAGATGATAGCTTTAGAGAATATAGTGTCAGTACCAAATAGTTCAGATCAGGCTCATTTGTTTGTAAAGGTGATTCAACAAGTTTTTGGGTTCTTATCCAACTTGTCTGGCAATCTCTACACTCCAGTTGTCTCGACCATTCCACCCACAACATTGCAATATGCCACCATTGCAGCACCAAGGATAAATGTAGGTTCTAAAATACAGTTGTATCCTCAATAGATAATTAGACTAGTGATAACTGATGATTAACATAGTTTATTCTGTAAGTTCATGAAAAAACCCTTAGTTTTCCAAGGTATAGGCTCTAAGGATGCATCTAAATTTTTAATGCATTGTCATGAACGTCTATACAAAATAAGTATTATGGAGAGGTATGATGTGGAGTTTATTATTTTAGCTGCAAGCTTACGCCAAGCAATGATGGAGGTCATTTATAGAGTGCAGGGTTGCTTTACCTCTACCCACTTGGGCTTAATTTAAAAATGTATTTCTTGAGCAATATGTTCCATGAACTTATCAAGATGTGAAGAAGGATGAGTTTTTTAGGCTGGAGCAGGGTAATATATTTGTGGTGTCTTATGAGGCCAAGTATCATGACTTGTCCTGTGACTCACTACAATTGATTACCTTAGACGAGAAATATATTAGGTTCTTTAGGAAGGGTATGAACACTGGGATTTAGTTGGAAAATTTTTTATGGTTGAATTTGGTAAGTCTTTTGAGGATGTTGTTGAATTTTCCAAGAGGTGGTGTCTCTTTAAAAATTAGGAGAGGTAAAAGAGAAAGAGAAAAAAACCCACCAATTTAGGATTTTCTTCTCAAATGGGTATGGATCTTCTAAGCCTTATCATTTAGCCATGATGATGTCTCTAGGGGCTGTTTAGGGTTAGTTATTATCCTTTTTAAATCGACAGCTATATTCCTTTATCCTTTTCAATTTAAAGGTCTTCTTTGGGATCTAAATGCTTTGAGTGTGGGGGTATTGTACATGATAAAAGGTGCTGTCCTAACTTTTTATTTAGAGGTCAGTTGATTCATCAAACAGCTTCCACTACTCTAGTTTTGACAAGTCATAGTGTGGTGGAAATGGTAGGGGTCATCCACAAGAAGGAGTAGTGTCCAAGCTAGGGGTAGCATTCAAGACCACCTAGGTGCAGGAAAAATTGGTAGAAATGGAGCTCAGGGTGGTAGAGATAGTGGTCAGGGTAGTGATAAGGCATATCTTTATGCAGTTTCAGAATGTCATGAGGTAGAAGCTTCTGATATGGTGATCACAGGTACAATTCATGTCTTTGAATATACAGATTCTATATTGTTTATTTCCAGTTACACTTTATGTTATGTATCTGTAAAATTTGATGTGAGTTGGGACTTGGATTTTGAATATCTTTATACTTTTATGTATGAGTCTACACTAGTAAGGTGTCTGTATATGTTGATTATATATACCACGTTTGTCCTATGCTATTAATAGGGTTTAAGATTAGGGTAAACTTAGAGATTCTAGATATCTGTATATGTTGATTAGGTATACTACGTTTGTACTGTGCTGTTAATGGGGTTTAAGATCAGGGTAAACTTAGTAATTCTAGATGTTAAGGAATTTGATATCATTCTGTTGATGAGTTTGTTTTCTTTTTATCATGCCATTCTTAATTGTTATGCTAAAACCATTACTATAGCGATGCTCGAGAAAGTAAATTTAAAGTTGGAGAGTACTTTCAATCCTAATCCTATGAGGGTTGTATCCGTAATGCATGCCCTAAAATTAGTAAAGAAAGGTTGTCAGGCATTTTTAGCCCATTTTAGGAAACTAACTTTGTAGTCACTCCTATAACATCAGTCCTAGTAGTATCTGAATTCCTAGAAGTGTTTCTGGATGATCTCTTAGATATGCCTCAAAATTTGGAAATTAAATTTTGTATAGATTTAGAGTTGGGTACTAGACCTATTTCTATCCCTCCATATCATATGGAACTTACTAAGTTGAAGTCCTATTTGCAGGAGTTGTTGGGAAAGGGATTTTTTCACATTATTGTCTCTGTTTTGGGCTCACTAGTGTTGTTTGTGAAAAAAATATGGTAGTATGAGGACGTGCATCTACTACCACGAGTTGAATAAGGTGACCATTCGTAACAAATATACTTTGCTTAGAATAGCAGACTTGTTTGACCAGCTATAATGAGCTACAATGTTCTCTAAGATTAATTTTAGGTTAGGTTATAATCAGCTAAAACTCAAGGTAGAGGACATCCCAAATACTTCTTTCAAACACTTTATGGGTGCTATGAGTTTCTGGTTATGTCTTTTGGTTTAACCAATGCCCCTACTGCTTTGATGAGATTGATGAGTGGAGTGTTGATGTCCTTTATGGATTTTTTTTTTTTGTGTTCATCAATGATATAATTATTTATCCTAAGAGTCAAGAAGAGCATGAATCTCGTTTGCATATCGTATAAAAGTTTTTGAAAGAGAAACAATTATATGCTGAATATTCTAAGTATGAATTCTAGCTTTGTTCGGTGGACCCATAGAAGGTCCAGGCTGTTCAAAATTGGCCCAGAATGATGAACGAGATAGAATTTATAGTTTTGTAGGGTTGACCAGTTATTATCATTTGTTTGTTAATGGGTTTATTGTCAATGCTTCATATATGACCTACCTTCCTAAAAAAGAAGTTCCATTTGAGTGGGTTGAAAAGTATGAGGAGTGCTTTCAAAAGCTCAAAACTATGTTGACTTCGACTCTAATACTAACCCTGCCTATTGAGGTTAAGGATTCAATTGAATTTTATGATGGCTAACACTTAGGTTTAGGTTCTATTATGATGTGGGATTGTAACATAAATACGTATGTGAAATGACCTAGAATTTCCTTATGTGAAATTAGGAGTTAAAAGTTGTACGTAGACTCTCCTTAGCTAAAAATTAAGGATTTCAGGGCTAGTATAGTTTTCGCATAAATTTGAGGGGTGGTAGTTGAATGAAATATGGTACTAATATTTATAATAATAGCTAATTTTGATATAATGGTTGTATAGACATCGAGTATAGGAAGTCACAACAACTTCCAACACCTGAAGTAATGTTATAGAATTTCAGTATAGTGTTTATCGTGGAGGGGTTAGTTTATGTTTTCAAGATTCGTAGTGTGTATTGTAAGATAAGTAAACCTGAGAAGGGGACTCGATAGTACAAAACGTAACCGCTATAATTGTAACACAACAACAATTAGGGAAACTGCAACAACGACCTCCAATAAAATGGGCACAAAAAACTACAATAGTAATTATGCGCTGCAGTGCTAACTCATAGAAAAATGTTAGTTTTAAAACCCAAAATAACATTTTTGTTTACCATTTCTTGAAAAACATAATAGGGAACTAGGGGTGGGTGATTTTTTTTAGAGGAATTTTGAGGTTGTTCATCATGAGAGGTAAGTAATTATGTTGTTCATCATGAGAGGTAAGTAATTATGTTCTAGACTTGCATTCACTTCGTTTACGTTAGTAGATCATTAGAAAATGGATAAATTATGTGTTTTAGTTTATGGCAATTGATCAAAAAATGATGGGATTGCTTATAAATTTGGTATGTAATGATCCTAGGGTGTTATGAAACATTAATGGGACTAGAATTTTGACTATTATGTTTATTCAAGTAGTGTTCATGAAGTTAAAATGATAAGAAAAATCCTAAGATGATGAAATAGGGTAATATTATGACTAAAATCAGTGGTTTTGATCCCTAGTGGTGAAAAGGGACATGGTTGTGTTGACCAAATGAACTGAATGATAAAAAAATAAAAAAGTATGGATTAAAGGTGACTTAAATCAAAAGCATTGAGGTAGGCTATGGTTTTTTATGACACTTTGAGGAAAAGAGTTGAGGTAAAATTCTTAGCTTTATGCTTGTTGTGATTTGAAAATCTATGATTTCCTTCTAGCATTGTTTGTGATTTGATGACTGCATTGCATATTTAATGTATTTTGATGAAGTTTGAGATGATGGGTTAGGTACCATGCCGATTTAATATGATATGTTATGATAATGTGTCAAGTACCATACTGGTACAATATAATATGTTATGATAATGTGTCGGGTGTTGGTACTTTATGATGTGACAAAGAGGATGAGAAGGGTAAGAGATAATGTGGCACATCTTGCATACATGCACTTATTTACATACATTACGTGTTATTTTATAAATATATCTGATGATGAAGGGTTGATGAAATTGACTATGTGTAAAAACCTATAAAAGTGAACTTATCAGTGTAATTATATGATGATTCATGATGTGTTGTTTTACTGATATCATTGATTATGAAGCTTTTTATGATTGCTTTTATAATTTAATTGTTTACTTGTACATCATTAAGTTAGTCAACCTATGATGCTTAATAGTACTTCTTGATATACTAATGCTAGCTGTACTCTCTTTTTGTCGAATGCAAAACATATTCTAGTGATTGACACATAACCTTGTCTCTAGATACTGATTCAATCCTAGTTTTAAGGGTGAGGACCATGTCCGGGAAACCTTTAGATCTTCTATGATGTTATGTCCTTTGATCAGGGACTAAGAAAATTTCCACTTTAATTATGTTTTGGGATATTTGTGTTAGTTTTAGACTTAGTTTTTCTTCTTAGATGTTTTGGTACTTCTTAGATGTTCTGGTATAGTGATTTTCGGTCCTAGGTATTGTAGTAAATAGAGGTTTCTGCACTTTATTCCTTTTTATGGAGGAAGACATTGTCAACTAATATGTTATTTAAATAAAACCCTTTTGAACTAATTTAATACATGGAAATTTGTGAGAGAGAGTAACTATTGGGTTTGTAAGTGTCATGACCAGAACTAGGGCCTGGCCATGATGGATATGTCATGTCCACTATGGACCGAATACCACCTGCTTAACCTAACCTTAAGTTCCCAATAATAATAATGATAACAATACGGAATCCAATAAAAAATAATTAGAAGATGGATAAATGACTATGAAGCTACGAATCAAAACAATAACCAACCAACCTATATTTGTCCACCATAGCCTCTAAAACTAGAATACCAAACAGGTCGGGGCATGCCCCCAACCATTACCAAAACAATCCAAAAGTACCGAGTAAAAAATAAAAAAAATATGGTATTGATAAGGCCTTCTGAAGGATGGAGGCTCACCACTTTACAACTACACAATAAACATACTAATCCACTTAACGCTGCACAGGGGTAAAAGAAGTGTCTTCAGACATTACATTATGACAAAATGTAGTATCCTAGGAAGATCAGTGGGATAAGCACTAACATGTAACTCAGTATAGCAATAAAATATTGCCATATCCCAAACCAAACTAAACTGCATGAACACATTGTATATACATATATATAAGATACCGAGTTAGGTAACAAGGCTTAAGCATTAAATTTAAAATCATTATCCTGGACCATGTAGATCTAACCGTCCTAAGGGAACCCATGGTATATATGGGTTCTACTCCCCGTGCTGAGAGGTCCTGAGTATATGTTAGCCACATGAACCAGAGAAATTCGACGAAGGGACAAAGTGATAACGCTCAATCTACAGCTCTCGTGAGTGTAAAGCGGTCGTTAGCAAATATAGAACCCAACCTGGGTTGGGTGTCGATCCCACAGGGAATAGCTTGGCCAACAAGTAAGTAAAATTACTAAACTTTTGGTGCAAGTCTCGTAAGAAGGGGGGATTGTAATGTGTAACCAAAACAATAAAGTAAAAGCTGAAAATAGCAAAGTAAAAAGAGGAAGAATGTTACGTAAGTTGTAAACAATGAGAATTGAAGCGTTGGGGTTATGTCCACCTTCTGTGGTATACGTCTCTATCGGCTATGAGTGTGTAGAGTCTTGACATGCAATTTCTTATAGAGAATTGTAGTCGATGGTAAATCCAAGCGTCTCTCGACCTGAACAAGGACTATTTCACTTTAACTCTCTCGATCTTAAAGCGTGTCTAACGGTACGAATTCTCCAAGAGGTTAGTCCAGTTACGGCACTAGCTTTTTAATAGGAAAGGGTGTCCTACTACCTTGACATTATCTCTTTTCCAGACAAATAACCTTTCTCTCGAACAAGTTAAATGTTAGGCTGGCGTTATTCTTGCGTTTGCAACCGCAAAGAATGTAGATTAATATGAAGAGCGTAATGATATAAGAAATATACGTGTCTTGAACTCACAACTCACAGCAGTAGATAGTAACTCATTCGGCTTCCATAACCCCAACTAAGAGGTTTAGTTACCCATGAATGCGAAGGATATCACGTTTTGCATGGTGGATGGCGTGAGAAGTGGGTGTTTAGGCGTGTGGTTTTGGTGATTCCCTAGCAAGTAACGATTCTCTTATTGTGGAATAGATGAATAGAAGAGTAGATTAGAAGTGTTTGTGGTGGAAGATGAGAGGGATGGAAGAAAATTAATTGTTGAATTAAGTGAAGAATTAATTGTATCTCTCCACTAAGGGAGGAGTCAATTAAAAATCTTTAGCATGATAGGGTATTTATAATACTCCTATCCTACTCCTACTAAGCTAATGAAATAAATAACCAAATCCTAATATACTAATGAAATCCTTGACCCAAATGTACTAGGGTAAGGTTACAATATCATAATCCAAATAGACTAGTAAAACACATAACCTAATTATACTAGGTTAATGTATCTTTGTAACAATCCAGCTTTGTGTCTGTAAGTCCCCAAAGTCTTCAGAAATGCTGTTTTAGCCCGGGACAGATTTTCCATGCAGCAGATTTGGTCCTTAGGCATCCAGCTCCTTTCTACTTCGTTTGTGAGCTTTCTTTTGCGTCAAGTAAGCCGTAAAATGCTGTATTTTGCATCATTTATACCTGAAACTTTCCTAATCATGTTTGTCAGCTCATTTACAGGAAAAAGGACTAAAAGTGCATGAAATATATAATTAGTTCTCAAAACTAGGCTAAAATATGGGCAAAATATATTGATATAGGCACGTAAATTCGCCTATCATCAACACTCCACACTTGAAGCTTTGTTCGTCCTCGAACAACATATCATGTCCTTCTAAACATCGACTTAGGGTTTTTATAGCAACAACACAAAACATTCTTCAAGACAGGCACAACAATTATCAACAAAGAGTAGCTTTCCGATTATAAGTAGAAACAATTTATCCTCAAGCATAGACTCATGATGGTGATCAACTCGCATGCAAACGTTAAGGTACATAGAATCATATACAACTATCCAAAGCTCATCAACCATGTGTGTCTCACAATATAGTACCCATAATTACTCACAAATATAGCATATTTTTCAAACATGGGTATCAAAATGTCCTTGCTCTCACTCTCACAAAGAATTCATATGTAGCAACTAATGACCATAGGCTTGCCCTTAATGTAGTACTCCACTAAATGTCAGAATGTTAAGATTAGGATCAAGTAGGTCTTTTGATGGTTGTAATGTAGGCTAAGGGACGGGTAGGACTATTTTGGCCAAGAATAGTGACTAGGTTCCTAAGCGCTTTTAATACATCACTTTGTATCATTGACACTTTTTTCTTTCAACCTTTCTTTATTTTATTCTTCCACCCTTGTTCTCATCTTTTGTTTTTCAATTTTAAGCACAACTCACTTTTCAGCTTTCTTTTCCTTTTTCTTTTCACAACATACCTCTTATGATAGCACTTTCTTTTTCATAACACATTCAAGCACCATACTCACCCAATTTCCTCTTATGTTGTCACATGACTTTTTCACTTTAAAGCACTTAGGAATTTGGATCAAATTACGGTCTTAAAAAAATGGATTAGGCTTACATACAAGGTTGTCAAAGAAATAGGCTAAAAGCTCAAAAGGGTTTAACTAGGATGATGTTCATGGGTAGGTAAAACTGAAGGTAAACAAATATAGGTTGCCAAAGAAATGCCTAAATCATATCCTAACTTACACTCCTTATTTTCGCTTTGCATACATACCAGGCAAGTTCTAGCATCAACCACAAACATAGAATATACTATTATCTCACACACACAAGGCACATGGTCGACTTGTTTGGAAGTAATATAGACTCTCGTCCCAACAATTGAAGGATTTGAATCACACAATATCTCATAATAAGTCACAACTAGAGCCTAAACGTCTCAATAGTCACAATTGTAGCACATACTCTTGTTCTAATCTCATGCTGCCTATCAAAATAATTTCATGCGTAGCTAGAAAAATTTGACTCCTAAAAAATAAAAAAACGTTTGAACGAAAAAAACAAAAAAAAACAAAAAAAAAAAAAGTAAACAAGCAAACATAGGTGCAAACAAGGAAGTATAGCATGCAGATTCTGCCACCCCACACTTAGATGGGACACTGCCCTCAGTGGAAAATAAATGCGAAGAACCTGGTTTAGTCGGACTCCTCATCAATGTCGGGGGTCATACCCCCTTCGTCTGAATCATCATAAGAGTCATCGTCAGAGTTATCCTCATCATCAGAATCAGGCAAACGTCTATCATCATCAGTTGGCACGTCATCGTCCAGAGGTTCCTCAAAATATACGCCCACTCCACACATCTCCCGGGCATGCTTGTTCATTGGGTAGTCGTGGTCCAGCTGTTGGAGCTCTTCAGTAGTTGGAATACGTCCACCACTCATCATAGTGAATCGTGTCATGCCATAGAGATGACGGAAGAAACTCTCATCACGAGCATGTCTCTCTGCAGTAGTAAGGTTGACTCCATGAGTTGTTTCAGCATCTTTGGCCTTTGTGAGGTCAACCTTCTTTGGGTTATGTGGGAGTTTGTGGTCAGCTGGTTCCTCTTCTATATCCTCCTTCCGCAGCATTGCTGTCAACAAATTGCCGAATGTGAAATGGGACCTTCGGTGGAGTCTGGCCTTCCTTATGGTAGATCGAATGATTGCCCCAAAGTTGATAGGGACATTCGTCATCAACGCATAAACCAAACACACTCTATCTCTTGATATCTTGGTGTATTGAGTCCCAGGAATAAGGCATGAGTTGACAATGCGCATCCACATTCTTGCTTCCCTATTTAGCGGAGCATAAGGGAAGGTGTTGTGACGGCCTGTTTCCTTATGTCTGCCCCATCTTGCCATCGATCTGCTTCCACAAAGCGTGTGTCTTATCGCTCTGTAAGGAGGCCTGCTGTACAGCTCTTTGTATGGTGCAGGGTCGACCGAAGGTAGGCCAAGAAAAGAGTTGATCCAATCCGCTGTAAGCTGTAACACTTGGCCCCGAATTTTTACTTCATTGCCTGTTGTGTTCGGCGACCAGTTGGCATAAAACTCTCTTGTTAAGTCAAGATTACACTCTCCCATGTCGCGGAAGATAAAATCTAGCTTCAAAGCCATTATTTTAGCCAACATTTGCGGCTCCTTCTTTGCTAAGGTCTCCTTGTTGATCAAGTCGACGTGCACATATTTCTTTTCTTTGTTGCTGCTGTACCATGCCTTGGCTTCTTCCTCAAGAACCCATTTTATTCTGAACATTCTGCGTGGTAGGTGTGCTGAAGATGATTCTCCTTGGTCTTTTCGACTTCTCTTCTTGTCCTTTCGGGACGTGGTAGCCTTCTCCTTGCCTTGCTTTGCTTTAGGTGTCATTGTACCTGAGACTAGAAATAATGTTAGTTGCAGCACAATCTCACTTTATACAATCTATATGCAAGCATTAGGGGTACCACCCCACACTTAATCTTGTTAGCATAAATCAGTGAAGTAAAAGTGGTCGAGTACTCAGATTTCGTCGACATACGTTTTAGGATTGTATTCCGACAAGAAAATCAGCATTACATCACTTATTTGCAGCCATTGGACTACTTTCATGGTGGATATAGCAACACTACAACCTAGGGGTTACCACATGGAATTATTATTCTTACAACAAGCACAACCTCCTAAGTCGATAGGCACTATAACCTTATCCCGATGGCCGGGATAGTCTATCATGTAATCATCCAACGAACAATCTTAAGCAATATTCATAGCCATATCAATTCAGCAATTATCATAACAATGCTATCGAAACAAAATTCAAGTCGGGAACAAGTCAAGAATTTCCTACGTATATATTCAATCATACGATCTTGTAACAATTATCCAAACACAAGAACATCACCACCAATCTCACATGATTTAGCAAAATATAATAAGCATATCAACGTAGTACTTACGATAAATAGATGAAGAATAAGAGAGTACTTACTTGCTTGAAGATTGTGGAGAAGTTGTTGTGAATTGGAAGAACAAAGGAAGAAAATTTTAAGAGGATTTGGAGTGTTATGCGGCGCCTTTAGGGTTGTTTCTAATGTGGTTGTGTTATAAAACCAAGTCCCCTTTATATAGGAAGAGTATGGGTCGGGTTATGACCCATTTACAATCGGATTTGGGGACAAGATCACCACATATGCGGCGCATATCTCTCGGCATATCAATGACATATGCGGCGCATTGTCCATGGCATAATGGGACATATGCGCCACATAGTCTATGGCATTTCTAGACATATGCGCCACATAGTCTATTGCATTTGGTCTCAGTATCTCAAATGCCATAGCATAGGCGGCGCATAGTCAAAAGCATACCTAGGAATAGGCGGCGCATAGTGTATAGCACACTAGATTCTGAGTCCTTAGGCTATAGAATAGGTTGTGCATCGTTCGTGGCCTATCTTTACCAAGGCCTAGCCTTCCTCGAAGCCTATTATGACGTGAGAAAGGCTCAATTCATAGCCTTATGCATCACCATTCCTAACTTACCGATTTTACCAAACAATGCAACCAAATCGTCAATTGAAATCAATCTCCTCGTTGCATACTTCTTGCACCTATATTAGCTCAAAACAAATGAACACAATTAGTACGATGGGTTGCCTCCCACCAAGAGCCTTAGTTTTGGTCGTGGCACGACTCGTATTTTTGGATTTTCATTAATCAAAAAGAAAAAATACTAAAACGACGAAACGATAAAACGATAAAACGATGAAATGATGAAATGATAAACCGATGGGTTGCCTCCCATCTAGCGCCTTATTTATTGTCGTGGCTCGACATAGTTACCTCGAGTACTTAGACTTCGCCGAGGTAAGTGATGGATCGTTTTCTGAAAGGATTTAGACGATAATGAGGCTTACCTGGGGGCATGCGATCTTCTTCAAGATGGCTCTTACATTTTCCCGGAGAATCTCCAATTATATCATCAATAGTCCAACCCATAGCTCTCTTGTATCTCTTCAGAGCAGAGATGAGAGCTTCTACGTGCTGTTCACTTAAATCATCTATACTCTCCGGAAGTATATTTCTACTTTCCAAGAACACATACCTTAGATAATCGGGAAGCTCTTGCGATTCTAGCATTGGTGGCTCGTCAAAGGGAGTCTTCGCTTTTGGTTGATTCTTAAGATCACAATCTGGTTGCTTAGTAGTATAAGGCTCTATTTCTGTTAGAGCACTCATAAGTTCTTCATAACCTTCATTATCTTCATGCTCAACTTTCAGTGGCACAACAGACAATAGCTCAACAGTAGGCTGTTTCTCTATAGATAATGCTTTCGTATCCTCATGATGAACATCAGCTACAAATAACTCATTCATATCGCTGGGCTGCTTCATTGTTTTGCATATATCAAATCATACTACTTCGTCATTAATTCGAAACAAAAGCTCATTATCTTTCATGTCAATAAGCACACTTCCAGTTGCAAGGAAAGGACGTCCCAAGATTATGGGAACTTCAGAATCCTCCTTACAATCCAGAATAACAAAGTCTGCAGGAAAGATGAATGAAGAAACTTTCACCAACACATCATTCAAGATACCCACAGGTCATTTTACCGACCTATCAGCCATCACGAGCCTCATATTGGTTGGTGTCGGATCGCCTAGCCCCAACTTTCTGTAGATAGATAGTGGCATCAAATTGATGCTAGCTCCCAAATCGCACAATGCTTTGGCAAAGTTTAAAGATCCGACGGTGCAAGGAATAGTGAAAGCTCCGGGGTCGGGCTTCTTCTGAACTATCGATCGGGTAGCAATTGCACTACAATGATGCACATCATCTTTCAGCTCATAACTTGCTGCCCTCTTCTTAGTCAAAAGATCTTTCATAAACTTCGCATACCCAGGCATTTGTTCAAGTGCCTCTACCAATGGGACAGTAATAGTCAGCTGCTTCAACATAGTCATAAATTTGCTGAACTTCGTGTCATCGGCCACTTTCTTCAATCTTTGTGGAAAAGGTGGTGGTGGGTATGGAAGTGTTCTTTCTATGGATTTCTTCCCCTCTTGCTTCCGTTTATCATTCTTTTCAGGCTGCACGTCTCTAGGTAAAACATCCTTGACGCCTGAAGTAGTTGTTGCGGCTTCTTCTCTTGTAACGTCACTAGGTGTGGCGTCAATGTCTGCTGCTACGTCAACCACTTGCTTGTCTTTTGCTGAAGTTTCCAGCACCTTACCACTTCTGGTAGTGATGGCCATGCATGACCCATCATTCCTTGGGTTTTGCACAGTATCGCTCGGTAAGGTGCCAGCCTTTCTTTGATTGAATGCTGCTGAAAGTTGGCTCAATTGCTGCTCTATTTGCTTGATAGAAGTGGAATGAGAATCAACTAATTGCTTCATGGAGGCCAAATCATCAATCACCTCCTTAACTCCCGCGCTCATTGCTTCCACTCCTTTCAATAACTTAGCCATCATGTCTTCCATAGAATTAGATGTGGTGGTATCACGTTTACCAGGGGGAACGTACAAACCACTATTTTCATTATTTTTCTTCCAACTACCTTGGTCTTTGCTTCCAGATTTATCATAATAGTTCCGACCTTGGTTTCCTTGGGCATTCCCACGGAAACCCCCGTGATTGTTCAAGTAGTTGGCCTCCTCTTCAGAATCAGATTCGTCTCTTCCTTTTAGCGCTACAACTTTCACTTTTTCAGTCTTCCCTGATAATAAGTGCTTTGTCAGAAGATCCAATTGTGTTTTCATGTGCGCCATGTCTTGCTCACGTTCTTCTTCTCTTCTTCTTTGGTCTGCAGACATGCCAATAGATAAAGTGGGGCTTGCTACCTCAGAATCCCTGGTGTGCCAAGCTCTACTTTGCTTTGTCATGCGATCTAGCATATTGCTTGCTTGACCAAAGGCGAGGTCCATGAAATAACCTCCAGCTGCGTTGTCCACCACTGGTTTAGTTATTGAATTCAAGGCTCTATACAAGATCTCCATGAGGTGAACATTAGTCATGTGATGGTTTGGGCATCTCGCTAGCTTTGTCTTGAACCTCTCCCATGTTTCGTGAAGAGCTTCAGAGGGAAGCTGACGAAAGTTGCTGATTTCATCTCTCAATTGAGCCCTCTTGGATGGCGGAAAGAATCTTTCTAGGAAAGCATCTCTCAATTCCCTCCAATTTGTAATTGAATCAGGAGTCAGCCCATACAACCATAGTGTTGCCTCCCCAGACAGAGACAATGGAAATAAACGTAATCGAATAGCGTTCTGACCAACACCAGGATTGTCAAAATACTTGCATGTAGAAATAAAGTTGATGAGATGCATATTCGGATCATCGCCTGCTAGTCCACCAAATAATCCCTTGAGTTGCAATAACTGAATCATGGTGCTAGTGATGTTGAACTTGGCTCCGGGCGCTAATGGTGGTGGAATTATAGCTCCAGTGGCTCCGTCACCATCAAGATCATCATCATCATCGTCGAAAGCTGGTTGCAAAGGTTGGCGATCATACCTATACCGCGCTTGTCGACCTTTTCGATTGGCAGGTGTTATAATTTCAGCATCACGCCTAGGGTTCAGTAACTCGTCATCACCTAAATCTTCATCGTCAGGATTTGTTGCTCGTCCAGGATTATCAATGTTTTGTTGTTGGACTTGAGCAGCGGCAAGAGCATCTAATCTTGCTTGCTCGTGTTGAGCAGCCATCATGTCGATTTCAGCTTGTGCTTCCATTCTTCTAATTCGTTGTGGTTCCGGATTGATTGGTAATAACGGTTGACCTGTACTTCTAGTATGGGGCATGCACTAAAGTAAAAACCTGCAATAAACAAAAACAAAAACTAAACGTAAAAGTAGGAGAATCTTTAATCAAAGGGTCTAGTAATTATCACGAACTTGATTGACACTCGTATTCCCCGGCAACGGCGCCAATTTTTGATAACGCTCAATTTACAGCTCTCGTGAGTGTAAAGCGGTCGTTAGCAAATATAGAACCCAACCTGGGTTGGGTGTCGATCCCACAGGGAATAGCTTGGCCAACAAGTAAGTAAAATTACTAAACTTTTGGTGCAAGTCTCGTAAGAAGGGGGGATTGTAATGTGTAACCAAAACAATAAAGTAAAAGTTGAAAATAGCAAAGTAAAAAGAGGAAGAATGTTACGTAAGTTGTAAACAATGAGAATTGAAGCGTTGGGGTTATGTCCACCTTCTGTGGTATACGTCTCTATCGGCTATGAGTGTGTAGAGTCTTGACATGCAATTGCTTATAGAGAATTGTAGTCGATGGTAAATCCAAGCGTCTCTCGACCTGAACAAGGACTATTTCACTTTAACTCTCTCGAGCTTAAAGCGTGTCTAACGGTACGAATTCTCCAAGAGGTTAGTCCAGTTACGGCACTAGCTTTTTAATAGGAAAGGGTGTTCTACTACCTTGACATTATCTCTTTTCCAGACAAATAACCTTTCTCTCGAACAAGTTAAATGTTAGACTGGCGTTATTCTTGCGTTTGCAACCGCAAAGAATGTAGATTAATATGAAGAGCGTAATGATATAAGCAATATACATGTCTTGAACTCACAACTCACAGCAGTAGATAGTAACTCATTCGGCTTCCATAACCCCAACTAAGAGGTTTAGTTACCCATGAATGCGAAGGATATCACATTTTGCATGGTGGATGGCGTGAGAAGTGGGTGTTTAGGCGTGTGGTTTTGGTGATTCCCTAGCAAGTAACGATTCTCTTGTTGTGGAATAGATGAATAGAAGAGTAGATTAGAAGTGTTTGTGGTGGAAGATGAGAGGGATGGAAGAAAATTAATTGTTGAATTAAGTGAAGAATTAATTGTATCTCTCCACTAAGGGAGGAGTCAATTAAAAATCTTTAGCATGATAGGGTATTTATAATACTCCTATCCTACTCCTACTAAGCTAATGAAATAAATAACCAAATCCTAATATACTAATGAAATCCTTGACCCAAATGTACTAGGGTAAGGTTACAATATCATAATCCAAATAGACTAGTAAAACACATAACCTAATTATACTAGGTTAATGTATCTTTGTAACAATCCAGCTTTGTGTCTGTAAGTCCCCAAAGTCTTCAGAAATGCTGTTTTAGCCCGGGACAGATTTTCCATGCAGCAGATTTGGTCCTTAGGCGTCCAGCTCCTTTCTACTTCGTTTGTGAGCTTTCTTTTGCGTCAAGTAAGCCGTAAAATGCTGTATTTTGCATCATTTATACCTGAAACTTTCCTAATCATGTTTGTCAGCTCATTTACAGGAAAAAGGACTAAAAGTGCATGAAATATATAATTAGTTCTCAAAACTAGGCTAAAATATGGGCAAAATATATTGATATAGGCACGTAAATTCGCCTATCATCACAAAGCCACCAAGGCTTCAACAATTCCAAAACAAATATATAATGTGTGAACTATGCACATGGTCATAATGACCTCAGCGTCGGTAAACATGGTTTCTGTATCGTTCCCCCAGACCTCTACCTTCCATAGTGAGCTACACAACTTCTTTTAATCCCAAATTGAAACCATTTACATACATTCCCATCCATCAACCAAGAAGTATTTTAATTAGGAATTTATCTTTGGTATCGTCATACCAAATAAAGTTAAGATTGCAAGCCAATTCCATTATGCCATACTAAAACTACTTAGCCAAATTGACTCCAAAGTTTTTGATATAAAACCAATCCATGGCCACCAAGGCTTTTCAAAACCAATTTATGTTCCATTAACCTTTTATGCAATGCATTGTTTCAAAACTGAAGTAGATTATGTATATGTCCATGTTTCAAAACCAATTTCAAAAGTTAAGTTGAGGTTAAATCCAATTACAAATCATTGAACTATAAATTTGGGTAAACCCATGTTCCCATTCCACTTCCCACACCAGTGCATATATTTTGTTCAAAAACATGAGAATAAAGCATAAACAACCAATTCAAAACCATGGAAACTCAATTCATGTAACAACCATTCCAAATCCCTCAACCCATATTCAAAACCCAACAATTAAACCACATGGATGATAATTAAACACATGCTTTTTTATAAAATTAATTTACGGAAGAGATATATATTCCTGAAATGCACCAAAAGTTTTAATTAATTTTTAGTTTGGATCTCGGATGATGAAAGCACAGTGAAACCCTTGAATGTTCTTGGATTTTGCATTTGAGAATGAAATAGGGGGATTTGATCTTGGAACACTGTTGGGAATATGACTATTTTATGTTTAAAAATCATGGAAAAGGTGAAAAGATCAAAAGCCCCTCACCTCAAGTGAATAAAAACAAAACTGCATGAAATATCACCTTGGCATGACACACCAATATCACAGAGAATAACCTCTATGATGCGATGATAACGTGGTGTCTCACTGCCTCGATGTTTGAAAATTGCCTCAAACCCTTTCCAAAAATTCTAAAACCTTTCCAAATTACACTTTTAGCATCCCTTAACACAATTCAAGTCAATAACGATTATCACAAACATGGAAGGGTCAAAAATAAAATGATGGAAATTTTAAGGGTCTTACATTATGCCCCTCTTAGGATCATTCATCCATAAAATGTTGAGTTAAGAGAATTTAACCACGAGAATAGCAAGAATACACCAGAATCAAATGTCAAACTCAAAAAGTGACAAGAGAAAAATGAGACTCATTCCTTAAGCACTTTCATCCAACCCAGAGAACAATAATTGATATTTAGCCTTTATATCTTCCTTAGCTTCGCTTGTAGCTTTTTATATATTTTGGTTTCTCTAAAGGACTTTACCAAAGCTACACCCTTGGTCATTAAAATAAAAATCTTCCTATCTAGTATCCTAATCAGGACTTCCTCATAAGACTAGGAATTCGTAACACCAACATCCTTAACAAGCATTATAAAGGAAGGATCACCCTCACACTTTTTCTGGATGGACAAATAAAGCATGGGATAAATAGAACCCAAACTCGCAGGAAAATTCAACTCTTAAGCAACATTACGCATTCTTCTTAAAATCTAGTATGGACCAACGTAACGAGGATTGAGCTTCCCATTCTTCCAAAATCTCGTGACTCCTTTCATAGGAGGTACCTTCCGAAATACCCATTCATTTACTTTGAAGTCCAACTCTCTTTGCCTCATATCCGCATAAGACTTTTGGTAACTTTGAGCATTTTAAGTCTTTTTCTAATCACTTTTACCTTCTCCATGGATTGGTGAACTAAGTCAAGACCAAACAACCTAGTTTCACCAACTTCAAACTATCCAATAAGACGCTTAGACCTCCTACTATAAAGAGGCTCAAAAGGAGCCATCTGAAGGCTCAAATGATAATATTATTGTACGCAAATTCAATGAGAGGTAAGTGATTAATGCAAAAACCCTTACAATCAATCACACATGCCCTTAGCATATCCTTCAAAGTCAAAATAGTATGTTCTTATTGTCTATCCATTTGAGGGTGGAAAACGGTGCTAACGTTCACCGGTGTACCCAAACCTTTCTGAAATAAATGGTAGATATGAGATGCAAACTGCGTAACTCTATCTGAAATAATGGGCATTTGCGCACCATGAAGTTTCATAATCTCTAAAATAAAGAACTTAGCATAATCCTCTCCTAAATAGTTAGTCTTCACAGGCAAAAAGTAAGTGGACTTAGTCATCCTATCCATAATGACCCATATCATACTAATTATGATACTGTGGAAGACCCATAATGAAATCTATATTGATCATATCCAGTTTCCACATAGGCAACTCTATCTCTTGAGACATGCCTCTATTTCTCAAGTGTTCAACCTTGACTTGCCAATAAATCATATATTTAGAAATGAAACTCACTACATCCTTCTTCATATTGTTCCATCAATAGATTTCCTTTAAGTTGTGATACATCTTCGTTAAGCCTAAATAAACTGTATATCTAGACCTATGAGCCTTATTCAAAATTCTTTCTTGTAACCCATCACCATCAGGAACACATAACCTACCTAAGTACCTCAAACTACCATCTCATCTAATTTTAAAAGCCATAACCTTTTGCTTACCCACATCTTCCTTAATCTGCATAAGTATGGGATCCAAAGCCTGATTCTCCTTCACCTCAGTATGATTTCACCACTTCCTAAGTAATAACTCCCCCATCCTTTGAGTCCAAAAGATGAACTTCCAAGTTAGCTAATTTGTGAATGTCATTCACTAACCTACTAAGAGTATCAACCATAATATTAGCTTTACCTCGATGGTAGTGTAATCTCATGTCGTAGTCCTTGATCAATTTAAGCCACCTTGTTTTCCTGAGATTCTACTCCCTCTAAGTGAACACATGCTACAATATCTTATGATCTGAATGGATATCCCTATGCACCCTATACAGATAATGGCACCAAATCTTCAAAGAAAAAATCACATCCACCACACTACATTAGAACATAACCCAGTCCCATACGAGATGCATAACAAAATACAACAAATCCATCAGTGCCCTCGAGAAGGGTCAAAACTAGCGAAAAAGTCAACTTATACTTCAACTTCTCAAAACTACCCTCACAAGTATCAAACCAAGAGAACTTAGCCTTTTTTGGGGCAACCTCATCAACAGAGCAATAATAGACAAGAAACTTTTTGTAAATCTCTTCTAATACCCAACCAAACCCAAGAATTTCCTAATGTCGGTTCGAGTCGTGGGTTTAGGCCATTTCTTAACTGCCTCAACTTTTTGTGGATCCTGCTTGATCCCTTCAATTGAAACAACATGACCTAGAAAAGTCACAACATTTATCCATAACTCATACTTAGAAAATTTTGCAAACTGCTTCTGATCCTTAAGTCTGTAATACAATTCAGACGTGATTGGTATGATCCACACACTCTTAGAATACACCAAGATGTTATCAATAATAACTATGAAAAACAGATCCATAAATTGCCTGAAAACCTGATTCATAAGATCCATGAATGCAGTTGAAGCATTAGTAAATCCAAATGACATCACAAAAAACTCATAGTGACCATATCGAGTTTGGAAAGCAGTCCTGAGAATATATACTTCCTAAATATTCAAATGATGATAACAAGAATAAAGATCTCTTAGAGAAACATCTAGCACCCTGATGCTGATTGAAAAGATCATCAATTTTAGGAAGAGGATACTTATTCTTCACAGTAACCTTATTCAGCTGACGATAGTCTATATACATTCGAAGGGACCCATCTTTCTTTTGCACAAAAGTATAGGACTACCCCATAGAGAAACACAAAGACGAATGAACCCTTTATCAAGAAGATATTTCAATTTCTCCTTTAGATCCTTTAATTTACCCAAATTCATTCTATAAAGAGGAGTAGAAATAGGACGAGTGTCCAATAAAAGATAAATTCCAAAATTTATTTCCCTACCAGGAGGAATTCTAGGATTATAATCGAGAAATACTTTTGGAAAATCATTTACCAAAGGGATAAATTATAAATAAGGGATTTTAGTGTTAGAATCCTTAATTCAAACTAGATAATATTAACACCCTTTTGAAATCAACTTCTGCGATCTATGATAAGAGATAAACCTCACTTTGGGTACTAAGAAACTTCTTTCCTATTTTAATAGTAGTTCATTTGAAAATTGGAAACTGACCTTTTGGGTCCTATAATCTAAAGAAGTATAACACAAATGAAGCTAATCTATCCCTAACATTCAATCAAAATCCACCATATCCATCTCTATCAAATCCACCAATGTCTCCCTATGAAAAATAAACACCACACAACCCTTATAGATTTTTCTAGAAACTATGGAATCACACACCAAAGTAGACACTAAAAAGGTTTGGAAATGCCTTCAGGACCAAAACCAAAATGCACAGCCATATAAGGTGCCAGATAAGAAAGGGTAGAACTTGGATCAAGCAAATAGTAAACATCATGAGAGAAGAGCAGTAACTTACCAGTAACAATATAAGGAGATGCCTCAGATTCCTGACGAGTAGCAAGTATATTGAAATAATTTTTGTTGGTGATGGTACTAGACTATCACCCTTTGGCACATGAGCTGAAAATATGGCTACCAAAACATTATTAGCCTAGTAGCAACCCTGGCTAAAAGAAAATCTCTCTGCATGTGACCAAGCTGACTACAATTATAACGCCAATTTCTCCCCTTCTCACAATTTCCATGATGAATCTTCTAACAAAAATGACAAAGAGGATAAGAAAGGTCTGACTGAGTTCCACTAGCTTGAGATAGGGCGACTTATGCCTTAGAACCACCACGAGCCTTAGAACGATGATCACCCAATGGTTTAGGATAGGGAGCACTAATAGACAAATTTGAATTATCCCAATTCTTCTTCTCGTTTCACTGTCTAATATATCTCCCACTGTTCTACCATCCCCCACTCTACTCTAAATATTTGGAATTTTTATTCTGCTTTTCTCCAATTTTTTGCCTATTTCTTCTTTTTATCCTCTACCTGCTGTATCTAAACTACAAGTATGGATATGTCAATATTATTTTTATCACTGCAACCTCACATTGCTTTACCAAGTTGCGGTACAACCCACAAGCAAACTTTATCATCTTAGGTATCTAACTAGACACCAATTAAGGAGCATATTAGGCCAACTACTAAAATTTTAGAGTATACTCTTTCACACTCATCTTTCTTTAAATTAGAATAACAAAATCCTAAGCCTTAACTTTCACCAACACTTGAGGAAAGAAGTGATTGAGAAAGGACCCTGAAAAATTATCCCACATAGCCTGATTAACATCATCACATCTTACAGATTCTCACTCCTCATACCACTAATAAGAAATATCTTTTAGATGATATATGGAAAACTCCACACCCTCTATATCAGTAGCATGCATCACTCTGAAAATCTTCTCTATCTTATCAATGACCCATTGAGGATCTTCCTCAACCTTAGAATCTTTAAAGGTTGGGGGATTCAACCTCATGAACTAACCAACCCGAGTGACCTTAAATAAAGGAAAAAATAAACTAACAAGACTTGACTGATGAGACTAATATGTTACAAACTGAGTAAGCAAATGAATAGACCGACAGAACTCCGCTTTAGAGATGTCTCCCTGAGGCAGCTTATTATAATTATCACCTCCCTGAGTAGCCTGATGAGGACTATTAAGTATAGGTGGAACTCCACATGGAGCAGCATAATTAGGAGTAGGGGCTCTAGATCTGGTTGATACTCTATACATAGGGAGAGTCTCCTCCAAATTATCATCAAGTAGGACAGAGTTCCTATTAACATTTCTATAAATATTAGATATTCAAGAAGGAATAATTTTAAATGCGAGAAAGCCAGGAGTTAGAGATGTTTCATAACACTAGACTTTATAACATAAAAATAAAACACAAGAAAGAGAAACATTCTTAACTACCCCATAGCCTCATTTTTATCAGTGTGGCACACTACACATCCATAAAAATGACTTTACTAGACATGAATTTTCGGACACCCAATGACTCTAAACTATGATCTGATACCAAGCTTGTCATGACCAAAACTAGGGCCTGACCGTGATAGGTATCACTAGTCCACCATGGACCAGAGACCACCCTCTTAACTAACCTCAAGTGTCTAATAATAATAATGATAACAATACAAAAACCAATAAACAGTAATAATAAGATGGATAAATGACTTAATGAATCTATGTGTTAAAATAATTATCAATCAAGTCGCACCTATCTGCAACTAGAATACCAAACAGGCAGGGACATACCCTCGACTATTACCAAAAGAATCCAAAAGTACTGAGTAAAAAATAAAAGAATATGGAAATGATAAGGCCTTCCAAAAATGAAGGTTCACCACTTCACAACAACTCAATGAACGTGCTAATCTACCTAATGCTGCATAGGGTAAAAGAAGTATCTTCTAATCCTACATAATGAAAAAATGTAGCTTCCGAGGATGGTCAGTGGGATAAGCACTAGCATGTAACTTAAGATAGGGATAAAATACTGCCATATACAAAACAAAATTAAACCATATGCACATATATATATTATGCTGGGATAGGGGACAAGGTTTAAGCATGAGATTTAATATCATTATCCTAGACTATGTATCTCTAACTGTCCTAAAATCACCACAGACTATATGGGTTCAACTCCCCCTGTTAAAAGGGCCTCGGTGTGTGTTATCCATATAAAATAAAGAAATTTGAGGAAGGGCTAAAGACACCGAGGCTCCAACCATTCCAAAAAATATATAATGTAAGAACTATGCACAAGGTCATAAAGACCCCTATGCCGGCAAACATAGTTTACAGTATCGGTCCCTCTAGGACGTCCATCTTCTACGACAAACTAGACAACCCATTTTAAGCCCAAATTAAAAGCATTTACAAATATTCCCATCTATCAACCAGGGAGTCTTTTAAGTAGGCATTTATTGTTGGTATCATAATACCAAATAAAGTTAAGCTTGCAAGATAATTCCATTATCCATACCAAAATCAATTAGCTAAATTGACTCCAAAGTTTCCAATTTAAAACCAATTCATGGCCACTACAACCTTTCAAAACAAATTTATGTTCCATTAACCTTGTATGCAATGCAAGATTTCAAAATTGAAGTAGACTATATCTATGTCCATGTTTCAAAACCAATTTCACAAGATGGGTTGAGGTTAAAGCCAATTCCAAATTAGTGAACCATTAAAGGAAACCCATGTTTCCATTTCATTTCCCAAAGATATGCATTTATTTAGTTCAAAATTATGAGAATAAAGCATAAACAACCAATTCAAAACCATGGAAACTCAATTCATGTAACAACCATTCATAATACCTCAACCCATATTCAAAACCAAATAATTAAACCACATGGACAGTAATTAAAAACATACTTTTGTATAAAATTAATGAGAAGTGATACATGTCTAAAACACACAGTAATTTATAATCAATTTATAGTTTGGAGCCCAGATGATGAATGCACGGTGAAACCCTTGAATGTTCTTCGGTTTGTGTTTGAAAGTGAAATAGGGGATTTGATATTTTAAAATTGATAGAAATGGGACTATTTTATATTTAAAAGTCATAGAAAAGGTGAAAAAGACCAAAAGACGCTCACTATGTGCATAAAACAAAACTCCATGAATTTTTCACCTTGGCATGACACACTAATATTATAGGTTTATCTTCCGTGCTACGCTAATATCGTGAAGGTTAACCTCTATGACATAGTGATAAAGTGGACGCCCACTGCCTCAATGTTCCAAAACTACCCTGAACCCTTTCTGAAAATTCCAAAACCCTCCCAAATTACTCTTTTAGAATCCCCAAACCCAATTAAAGTTAAATATCAATATTACAAACATGAGAGGGATAAAAATAAAATAATGGAAATTTTAAGGATCCTAGTAAAGATGATATTAGTATGGTTCTCCCTCCACAGGGTAGGATGGATACCAATCATGACCATTGGGTCATGACAGAGATGGTATCAGAGCATTGGATTGGTAGATATCATCATATATGATGGGTCTAGTAGAGTCCTATAGAATGGTACGAAGAAGTTTGTACTTTTATTTGGGAGGCTATGGAACTTTAGGAGTGAATTTATTTCTTTTTATCTTTCATGCTACACCCTTATAACATTTGGTATTGGGTGATCCAAATTGGTATCTAATTCCTTGACTCTTATTTTCTGATGGTTAGTACCCATTCCACCAGATAAGTAGTAAAAACACTTATGGCATGACTTTCAATAGCACCTACACCCATTGTTGAGGCTATAGTTCAGTATAGGACTTAGGTTAGAGGTAGAGAAAGAAGGGGAGAATAAGGAACAATTATTGTTTAGGGTAGAGCATAGATTATTGGAAGAATGACAAAGAAAAGATCACCGTCCCATACTCCATAATAAGATTCCCAGAGAATGTAATGCTAGCATCCAATGGTGATACTCAGGTGCCCTTATATGCATAGATGATTCAATAGGTATTGGCATTTTTGGGTAACTTGGACAAAATTAGCTACATTATAGTTATTCTGACTTCCCCATCCCTAGTAATTCCATATGCTATAACTATAACACTAAGAATGGATGCAGGCTATAAAACAGAGGTGTTTATGCAGGCTATAAAACAGGGGTGGTTTTCTCAAAAAGTACTTAGACTAATAATAACTGATGATTTGAATATGCTACTTTGTAAGTTTAAGAAGATGAAGCCCCTGGTTTTCCAAGGTATAGAGTTTGAGGATGCTTTGAGTTCTTGATTGATTGTCTTGAACGTTTATGGAGTGGATTTTGTTTTCTTTAAGCTATAGAATGAGTCTAAGTAATGGTGGAGGTCCATTTTGGAGTGCAGGTCTGCCTTACCTCCACTTACTTAGACTCAATTTCAAATGATATTCATTGAGAAATATGTTCCCAGCACTTATTTTGACTAGAAAAATTATGTATTTATGCGGTTAGAGTAGGGTAACATGTCTATGGAAGACTAAGAGGGAACCTTTCATGCATTGTCCTGTTATGCACTATAGTTGATTACCTCGAAGAAGGAACAGATTAGGTAATTCGTAAAGGGGTTGAATTTAGTGATTTAGTTGGCTATCTTATCTGTGGTAGTGACTAATAAGTCCTTTGAATTCATAAAGAAGGCAAAATAACTTGAGAAATAGGGAGAGGTAAAGGTAGAAGAGAGGAAAGCCCAAACTTTAGGGATAATTTAATGGTATTTTCTTAAAGTGGCCTGGTTTTTCTAAGCCCTACGACTTAGATATGCTAGTGTTCATAGGGGGGCTATCTAGGGTTAGCTATTAGCTTTTGTAACACAACAACTATATGCCTTCTTCCTCTTTATTTTAGAGCCTACTTGGGGACCTAAATACTTTGAGTATAGAGGTATGGTACATGTTAAAAGGTATTGACCTAACTAGTTATCTATAGGAAAGTTTACGTAGCAGCCAAATTTTACTATCATAGTTTTGAGAGGCTATGGTTGAGGAAGAAATGATAAGGGTCTTCCATAAGGTAGGCATGGTGGCCAAGATAGGGGTGGAAACTAGGGCAACCAAAGTGGAGAAAAATTTGGTAAAAATAGAGTTCAGGGTCGTAGAGGTGGCGGCCAGAGTGATGACAACACATCTTTATGCAGTTCAGGCTCATCTCAAGGTAGAATCTTTTGATGCGGTGATCACAAGTACTATTCTTATTTGTTATCATATAGCTTATATATTGTTTGATCCTGGTTTAACCTATTCTTATGTGTTTATGAAATTTTCTATAGTTTGGAACTTAAACTATGAATATCTTAATTTTTCTATGTATATATTTACATCGATTGAGATGTTTATACATGTTGATCAGGTATATTGACCATGTTTCACAATATTTATAGAGTTTAAACCCTAGCGGAGTTAGTTGTTCTAGATATTGAGGTATTTAAAGTTATTTTAGGGATGATTCCATTGTCTCATCATTATGATGTTCTTTATTTTATGCCAAAACTATCCGACAATTCATACAAAAAAACAAGTAAGAAGAGGGTGTAGGGAATTTCTAACCCATTACTACAACAACAACAACAACAAACCCGGTATATTCTTACATAGTGGGGTATAGGGAGGGAAGAACATACGCAGTCCATACCACTACCTCCAAAGTAGAGAGGCTGTTTCCAATAGACCCTTGATAAAGCTAACTTACATGTCAATTTAGTGCAAGGCGGTCATCGTCAATATATTTACCCAACTTTGGAGTCGGGGTCGAATCCATAGGGAACAATGTGAGTGGAGAGTAGACTAGTTTGAAACTATAGCTACAAGTTGAATTCAAACTAATGATGCGAAAAGATAAAGTGGGTTTTTTAATGATTAGCAAATAATTGCTGGTCACTCTAGTTTCAGTGTTTGTAAATCAAGAGTTTATGAAATAACTAGAATTATGTTCACTTGGGCTTCCGGACATGATAGATGCTAAAGGTGGTTCAAGATTCTCACGGTGGCTAGGATAACAAGCTATCTTTATTGATGTTATGCTTAAATGTCTCTCTACCTACTTAAGCGTTTAATTCCCCAATCCTCTCGGACTTAGGGAATTTTTATTTACTACCTAGATTTTACCTCAGCTTAACCAACCTTGTTACAACACTGATTATTAAATAAAGTATTTTCGAGTCCCTGTTGATAATTCACTTCCTACTATATTTGATTTCTTTTTAAGCTAATCAAAGAGGGTGTTATTTATTGTTTACAACCAACAGAAATTAATTAAAATCTCAGAATTATCAAGAAATCCTACCACCTTTTGAATCTTGAACACTTAGCACCTTATCAAGACCTACCCTAGATACCATAATTTTAGGTTTATGTAGTTTAGCTACTCATGATGTAACGAACGAAACACATAATTGAATTCATGATTTGAAAGATAAAGTTACAGAACAGTGAAAAACAATAATTATTTCTTCGATTCAATCACTAGATAACTCCACAAAAAGCAATAGTAATATCTCACAAGTTAATGGTGACAGTGTATCCAAACTAGAGAGAGAAATACTAAAGTTCATAAAGTTCCAGATGTCTAAGATTTCTCCATACTTCTTGAATGAAACCCTAAAAGCTGCTATTTATAGCTGTAACTTAAAAAAGACATGCGTGACGCCTTATCAGGGTTCTGATGACTTATCAAAAGTTTTGTCAGATCCTTTTCAATTTTGATATTCCCTGCTTTAGGCTAATGACAAAACCTGACAACTTATCAGAACTTTGACAACTTATCACCAATGTCATCAGAAATTCCAGCTGAAGTCCATTCTCTGTCTAAGGCTGACGACGCTCTTGATAGATTATCAAATTTGTGATGACATATTAGGGATTTCATCACACTTCTGCTTCAACTTTATCACACTGCCTTTAGTTGACGATGGACCTGATAACTTATCACCAAGTTGATGACTTATTACAATAGTCATCAACTGCTCTTCTGCAATTTCTTGGCTATTTGTTCTATATTCACCTCTTTTTATTCTTATTGTCTTAGGTTCTCTTACATCTTGCCTTTCACTGCAATATCAAATAAATATCATAAAAAACAATGGTAGTTACTTAAGAACTTACAATTATTCTGAGTTAAAAGTCTTAAATGTTCTAACAAAATACTAGCACATCAACACCCTCAACTTAAAACAATTTCTTTTTCTCAAGCAACCAAAATATAACTAAGAGAATACAAAGTACATTCGGCAGTCAATTTTCTATATCATCTCAACACAACTTCACCTTCTCCCAGGTCAATCAATTCAAACTCAATTGTGTATATTATTGAAAAACAACAATGCAACACACATGAATCAAGATATGACATAAATTTAGCAATAGCAACCATGCATGTACCGAGATTACACTATCCAAACAAGTTAGTAACTAACAACATAACCCGTGTACCCTCACAGCAAAGAAATCCCTTGTTCTCTCATATCAGAAATCATATATATACACGTAGGGATAATCCCAAGACTCACTCTCAGAATGAAGTTCCACTCAATGTACATCAAATGCCATAGGCTTTCCCTTATAGTCAGTACCAAGGTTTTCAGATAGGTCAGCTAGGATCAGCGTAGGTTTTTTCTTGGCTTGTAATGTAGGCTAAGGGCTGGTATGATATTCAGGGTATTTAAAGTGACTACGCCTCCTTAAAACTACTCTAACCTCTTGGGGTTTCACTTCTTAACCTTTTTATCCTCATCTCTTTTATTGATCACTCATGGTCAAGGTGGGTGCTATCTTTTCAAAAACCCAATTATCTTTTTCTAATCTTTTATACAGTTTTTTTCTTTTCTTATTCTTTTTGCACCATACTTAGATTTTTATTCTTTTTTATTAATCTACCTCTCTTCATCTCATTTTGCATCACTCACCCTTATGATAGCCACCCTAAACTTAGGTTATTTGCCTAAGTCAAGGTGCACAGTGTCCAAGGAGGACCGGGGCCAAAACAGGTTCATTGTGAAACAAATGGGAAGGTGATAGGTGTCATGAAAGAAATAGGGTATTCAGGCTCAAAATAGGGATCAAAGGATATTATGTATAAGGGGAAGGTCATTTAGGCTAAAAGTAGGCTAATATCAAAATGGCGTATGATCCTCTCCTAACCCCTATCCTACAACTAAGGCAAGACTAATCGGGCAAGTTCTGGATTCACACACAAAGGGAACTAAGTAAGACCTCACACACACATGGCACACAAATATATTGCACATCACTACTTATATAGTTTGTGCAATTTTTAGCATTGATTATCAAGTTTCCAGAACTAATGCCACCAAAAGATGCACTATGGTCATAATTAGATGCAGTTCACACAGTATTACAAATAGACACTTGGATAGGTGCTCAAAAATCACAAAACATATTAACTGCCTTATTAATTGTATTTCTCCTAGTTAACCATAACACATCATAAAACAAAACACAATACGCCAAACTATGCCGGCTCTACTAGGAACAAGACTCCGGGGAAAAGAGGCAGGACAACAAAACCCACAGAGGACATCAACACCCACAAGTAGCCCCACACCCTCAACTTAAAACATGCAATGTCTCCAATGAATCTAACCAAAACAAGAGAGTTAGAAACATACCTGTGACACCACGAGTATGAAGATCTGATGTCAATCCCATAATACGAATACAAATAACAAAATACCTTGGGTTGCCTCTCAAGAAATGCCTAATTTAGTATCGCAGCATGACTCAGTTATCTTGACTACTCAGACTTCATCAAGACACCTTGTTGATAATTATTTATGTCTCCATTTAGAGGATTTGAAATGTTGAACCAATTTTTTATTAATACATCTTTGAGGTGCATTGGGAAAACGTATGGATACAATGACCCTTCCTATATCTCGCACTTTTGATGAAGTGAATCTATTACCCAACTTCGTATCAAATTTATAGATAGGCTCATTGGGTATTGCTGAGATTATTAATAATCCACTTGATGCACATGGAATTTTTCCTTTACTCACCTTCAAGTGGGGGGGGAGGGGGTTTCATTTTAATCTTTTTGAATGCCAAACTCCAAAATATAAGGATTATGTTCCACATCCTCCAAACACCTCAATTACTTGGGTAGGTGGACTTCCATCTCATCCACCAAGAAAAATGTTGAAAAATAATTTGAATGAGGTCTTCTCCTTAATTTTAGAGTTGTATCCTTCTGGGCATCCTCACCCCGAATTGGGCTAGAGTCTTTAGAAGAGATTTTCTTGATTTTTTTTGCCTCAAGCACCATTTCCTCAATCTTGGCATCATTCCTCATGGTTGGTTTAGTTGGTTGGAAAATCATCAAGGGTCGCTTAACATCAAGCACAACATCGATATAGGATTCTTGTTCCTTATCTTCACACTCATCCATTATGTTAAATGATTCCACATGCAAGATATCATCTAAACATAATGTGGAAAAGTGGTTTGAATGGTTGACCTTTATATTCATATCCTCTATTATTCTTATTTCCTCGTTATTTTCCCTTATGTCTTGATGTATATCATGTATGACATCATTCTTTGTGTCCACACAATCTAACACTAGTTGAAGCATAGATTAAATTACACTTTTTTTGGTGCTTCGTTCTTCCTATTCTTGACCATAAGACCTATTAAAATCATAAAAAGAACTAGAATTTAGGTTAGCATACCGAGGTGAGGGGCATTTTGGCAGTCACTCCAATGTCTATTTATACCACCACATAAAGAATAATCATACTCTCAGTAGGATGGAGACGGTGCACACATCTCTCTTCAGGGAGCATATCTACAATCTTGCCAAATGTGAGGTCCATCATAATATGGACATGGATCATAAAGATATGGTTTCCAACCACCAAGCTCATGTTCATTCCAAGACGCCATCGTAATAAGTAACCTAAAATATAAATCTACCTAACACCAGAAATAAAAGAAAACTAAAATCAAATATTTATAAGTTTCAATTCAAGAAAGTAGGCTAAAATTCCAAACTGACTCAATAAGCCAAATTGTTCCCTAGCAGCGGTGCCATTTTTGATAAAGCTCAACTTACATGTCAATTTAGTGCAAGGTGATCGTCGTCAATATATTTACCAAACTTTGGAGTCGAGGTCGAATCCACAGGGAACAATGTGAGTGGTGATTAAACTAGTTTGAAACTATAGCTACAAGTTGAATTCAAATGAATGATGCGAAAAGATAAAGTGGGTCTTTTTAATGATTAGCAAATAATTGCTGGTCACTCTAGTTTTAGTGTTTGTAAATCAAGAGTTTATGAAATAACTAGAATTATGTTCACTAGGGCTTCCAGTACATGACAGATGCTAAAAGTGGTTCAAGATTCTCACGGTGGGTAGAATAATAAGATATCTTTATCGATGTTATTCTTAAATGTCTCTCGACCTACTTAAGCATTTAATTCCCTAATCCTCTCGGACTTAGGGAATTTCTATTTACTGCCCATATTTTACCTCAGCTTAACTAACCTTGTTATAACACTGATTAATAAACAAAGTATTTTCGAGTCCCTGTTGATAATTCATTTCCTACTATATTTGATTTCTTTCTCAAGAAAATCAAAGAAGGTGTTATCTATTGTTTGCAACCAATAGACGTTAATTAAAACCTCAGAATTATCAAGAATTCCTACCACCTTTTGAATCTTGAACACTTAGCACCTTATCAAGACCTAACCCTAGATCCCATAATTTAGGTTAATAGAGTTTATCCACTCATGATGTAATGAACGAAACACATAATTGAATTCATAATTTGAATGATAAACTTACAGAGCAATGAAAAACAATAATTATTTCTTCAATTCAATCACTACATAACTCTGCAAAAGCAATAGTAATCTCTCACAAGTTAATGGTGATAGTGTATCCAAACTATAGAGACAAATACTAAAGTTCGTGAAGTTCCAGATGTCTAAGATTTCTCTACACTTCTTGAATGAAACCCTAAAAGCTGCTATTTATATCTGTAACTTAAAGGAAATTCAGAATTAAAATTTCTGAAATTTATCCCTTAGATGACTCAAACTCTTAAGGAAAACCTAGAGTTGTCCTTAAATACTTAGGATAATTATGGAAACAAAATCACATGTTACAACTTTTTCTAGGAATAGATGACGAAAAGCGTGATGCCTTATCAGGGTTCTGAAAACTTATCAGAAATATCGCCAGATAATCTTCAATTTTGACATTCTCTGATTTAGGCCAATGACAAAAATTGATGGCTTATCAGAACTTTGACGACTTATCACCAATGTCGTCATGGATTCTAGCTGAAGTCCACTCTCTGTCTAAGGCTGACGACACTCTTGATAGCTTGTCAAATTTTTGATAACATATTAGAGGATGTTGTCACACTTCTGCTCCAACTTTATTACACTGCCTCCAGCTGATAATGGACCTGATAACTTATCACCAAGTTGACGACTTATCACAAAAGTCATCAACTGCTCTTCTATAATTTCTTGGCTATTTGTTCCATATTCACCTTTTTTGTCCTTATTTTTTAGGTTCTCTTGCATCTTAGCTTTCACTGCAATATCAAATAAATATCATAAAAAACAATGATAGTTTCTTAAGAACTTATAATTATTCCATGTTAAGAGTCTTAAATGTGCTAAAAAATGCTAGCACATCAACCTTCGACCTCTAACCCATTACTGGGAAGATAAATCTTTAGTTCCTCCATTTGCATAAGTTCTAGTGGTTTTTGCTTTCTTAGAAGCTTTTCTAACCATTTTTTAGGTATGTCTTTATATTGGGAAGCCAAATTTTTTATAGACCTAGAGTTGGGAGCTCGAATCATTTTTGTCCTCCATATCATATGATACCTGTAGCATGAAGAAAGTTGAAATACCTAATTTCAAGAGTTGTTGAAAAAGGTTTCATTCACCCAAGTATCTCTTCTTGGGGTGAACCACTATTTTTGCTCATGGTTTTTCACGATCAGTATTGGAAATGAACGTAGAAGTGGTGGAACGCGCGGAACCACATATTGGATTACTCCAGTACGGAATAAAGCCGCTGAGAAAAATGGTAGTATGAGGATGTGAATAAACTATTGTCAGTTGAATAAGGTGACCTTTCATAATAAATATCCCTAGACCAGGATAGATGATACACAAGGGGCTGCAGTTGATGTGTCATGATTTCATAAACTTTTAATGCTGAAATCGAGGAAACTATGCTAGAACTTAGGTATTTTTTGTAAATATGGTGTATTTTTAGGACATTGTGTAAGAGAACAGGGTTTGTAGTCAAATAAAAAGGATCAAAATTGACCCAGGAAGGAAGAAGTCTGAGTCCCTCGGGTGTGGTCTACGAGTCGTAAACTTGACCTATGACTTGTGGACTGTAGTTGTGAACAAGATATTGAACTAAAAATCTGATTTTCCCAGATTATTCCAATGACCCCTATACTGGGGCTACATATCATAGATTGGATCACTGGAAAAACTTCTACTTTCCATGAGTTCAGTCCACAAGCTGTAGATTTATCCATAGCTTTAGTCTATGGTTGGTAGAGATTGCTAACCTACTTCTCCAGCATAGTTTAGGATAGGATTATTTTAGTGTTTATAAATACTCTTATTAGGTTTTATGATTATTTTAAGGTTGTAAGAAACATTCTTGGTCTTGAAATCAAAAACATCGATATTTAGGGTTTTAACTCAAAGTAAGGTTTTGGAGTTGTTCATCTTATTATTGTAAGTTCATAATTAGGCTTTCTTATCTGAATTCTTATTGTATTCTTGCAATTATGAGTATATAAACACCACTTGGTTGTGAAAACCATGAGGAATTAATGAAGTAGTGTTCAAAGTACAAGGTATTTATCAAGGGTAGTTGGGCATGTTTTGTTGTTTCTTCTGCTTTTATTGCTTTTCAAATTGCACACATTGGAACTTGTCTTATATCTACCCTCGATTATAGCTAGGGTAGCCATATCAAAATAGTGAATCAATGACAAGACTTGGAGTAATCTTCATTTAATTAGCCTTGAGCTAATAAATGGGAATGACTATATTGGGATCATAGATAAGGGTCAATAATGCAACTCTCATGACACATTAACCTTTTTGCTTGGGAATATTCATCTATGAGGGGCATAACATAGTCGATTTTATGATACATTGAGTCATCTACAAGGGGCATAACATAGTTAATTAGATTATACACAACTATTTGATTCTGTGGGCCGAATACTATAAGAGATCAATAAAGTATGGAGAACTTATGGAGTTTTGATATAATTGGGGGAAACATTCCTAGTGACTTTAGCATATTGATTACAAATCCAACAAATCAACGCTCATTATTATTGATATTTTGTTTCACAAACCCCCTCGTTTACTTACTTGCCAATTACTTAGACAAATACTTCATCAAATTTTGTACAATTCCCTATGAGATTATGGAGTTGATTGATTATGTTTGTTAGGTTGTTGGTTTTGGTTACTGATTTTACTTTTCTACTATTTCTAGGGCATATGATGGTGTATTCCTATCATGACCCAAACTTGGGCATAGTCGTGATGGGTAACTCAAGCATGCCAAGGACCGTAGACCATCCCCATAAGCCCAGTAAACCAAAGCCTAATATAACTAGCATTGGATGAGTTCCAAACATATAACAAGATAGAACTGAGTCCCAAACATTTAAAATGATAGATATATCAATACCAAGAGGGATCCAAGAATCCATTAGAATATCCACCCACAGAAACCAAACATCAACCTAAGTGAGGACATGCCCCCGACCATGATAGTGTTAATAACAATGTTAATGTAAACTGTCCAATTCTAAAATATAGAATGAAATCGATAGAATAACTAAGATTTAGCAAGGACGGAAGGTCACCACTTCACCGCGGATCAACGCTGACAGGGGTAAAAGAAGTGCTACTGGACCCTACATTGTGAAACAATGTAGCGTTCTAGGACGATAAGCGGGATGAGCGCTATCATGTAACTCAGGATAAGGAATAGAGTAATACATTTCAATTACAATCCAAACTCATTGAACATGTTCACATACATGCAAATATATATATATATACATAATGCCGGGATAGGGAACATGGTTTTAAACATGAAATTTAAAACCATTAACCTGGACTGTGTAGCTCTAACCATCCTAATAACACCAACGGGCTATTTGGGTCTAGCTCCCTCACTAAAAGGGCCCCAGTGCATGTTAGCTGCACAAACCAGAGAAATACAAGGAAGGTCTTGGGAGTCCATCTACCCCAACCGTCCTATCTGTATAAATCTTATGAACTATACACATGCTCATAAAGACCTCCATGTCGGCAAACATGGTTTCAAATATCGGTCCCCCGAGAATTCCACTTTCCAGGGTGAGCTACACAACCCCCTTTAAGCCTAGTTAAAAAATTTACACATAACCCATCCATTAACCAAAAACCATTCATTAAGGGATTCACTGTTAGTATCATCATATCAATTGAACTTACAATTCAATTCCACCATGCCATTCCAATTATCCACCAACTTGGGGGAATCCACCCCCAAGCTCCAATTTAAGATCATAAAATGGACACTAGGGCCTTTCAAAGCCATTTACAGTACTTTAACCTTTTATGGAATGCATTTAGTTTAGAAAAGTGGTCAAAACCATATTTTAAGAAAATTATGCTAGTGGGTTGAGGTGATTACCAATTCCAAGACCAACATTCCATTTATTTGGGGGATTCCATGACCCCTATTCCATTACCCATACCCATGCACCCCAATGAGTTCACAAACTACCCATTCAAAGCATGAGTAATCCATACTAACCATGGGAAAAACATTTAAATAATTACTATAAAAACCCCAACCTATTTAAAACCAAACATTAAAACCATTACAAATATCAAGCCCTTGCATGTCATAGTGAATATAAAAGTTTAGGTAAAGAGATACACACCTGAGACACCAAGAATTTTGAAGAGAAAATCACCCTTTGAGCCTTAGATGGCCAATCTCTTACAAAATCCTAATTGTTCTTGACTAGGGATTTTGAGAGAAGAGAGAAGTGTAATTGATTGGTTAATGAGTTGTTATGAGGTCCCTTAAGGTGTGTCATATCGTGGGTTAAAATTAGGGAAAGAGGGAAATAAACAAAGTACCCTCAATTAAAAGTGTAGTAAATTGGTCGCTAGTTGTTATGGGTCATGTTATGACTGGGTATGAGTCGTTTCCTAGACTCATAGTCTGGGCAGTAACTTAAGGCAGCCTTCATTGGTTTATTCACAATTCACATCCTATGACCTATGACCAGACCTTATGGTTCACAGGGTCCTAGTCATACTCAGGACAAAAACATTGGCTACTTTACTAGTTTGGTCATGAGTCGCTCCCTATGACTCATGAACATACCTTATGACTCATAGGTGCCAGTCGTAACCTGACCAGTAAGCTCGAAACTCAAAAATTTTTGAGGAACAAATTTGGGGTGTTACATTATTCCTCCCCAGGATCATTCATCCCCGAATGATGAATCAAGGTATCCATTTGCATGATTGTAAGACAGGAGTGCAATCACAAAACAATTAACAAAGTCAGAAAATAAAAAGAGTAGGGAAACACATATCTTAAGTTCAATTACTCAACCCAGGGAAAAAGAATGTATATTTGGACTTCATGTCCTCTTCAGCTTTCCAAGTAGCTTCTTCTACCTTATGGTTCCTCCAAAGGACCTTCATTGGAGTTACATCTTTAGTCCTTAAATGACAGACTTGTCGATCCAAAATATCAATAGGAACTTCCTCAAAAGACAAGGAATACAAAATACCAAAACTCTAAATAGGTACAACTAAAGAACATCACCAACACACTTCTTAAATATCGACACATCAAAAATCTAGTGAATGGCACCCAAACTCGAAGGCAAATCCAATTCATAAGCAACATTGCCCACCCTTCTCAAAATTAAGTAAGAACCTACATAGCGGGGACTGAGCTTTCCCTTCTTCCCAAATCTCATCACTCTCTTTATAGGATACTCCTTCAAGAATATCCAATCGCCAACCTCAAACTCCACATCTCTTATCCTCACATCCGTGTAGGACTTTTGGCAACTCTGAGCTGTCTTAAGCCTATCTCTGATCACCTTTACCTTTTCCATGGCTTGGTGAATCAAGTATGAACTTAAAATTCTAGTCTCACTAACCTCAAACCACCCAATAGAAGATCTACACTTCCTACTATAAAGATCCTTAAAAGGAGCAATCCCAATAGTAGAGTGATAACTGTTACTATATGCAAACTCAACGAGAGCAAATGATCCACCCAACTACCACCATAGTCAATCACACAAGCCCTTAGCATATCTTCTAGAATGGTCATCTCTTCTTGTCCATCCTTCTGAGGGTAGAGTCTGATGCTAAAGTTTATCGGTGTGCCATAGCCTTTCTAAAATGAATACCAAAATTGAGAAGAGAACTGCATACCTCAATCCAAAATAATGGAAGCTAGAGCACCATGTAATTTAAAAATCTATTGAATAAACAACATAGCCTAATCCTCTCCAGAGTAAGTAGTACTCATAGGGAAAAAGTAGGCAGACTTAGTCATCTTATCCATGATGACCCAAATTAAATCATGTTAATCCGAGACTACGAAAGATCAACAATGAAATCTATGTTAATCATCTCCCATTTCCACATGAGCAACTTAATTTCTTGAGACACTTTACCCATCCTCAAGTGCTTAACCTTCACTTGCTGAGACAACATACACTTAGCCACGAAGTTAGCCACACCTCTATTTATTATGTTCCACTAATAAATCTCCTTCAAGTCAAGGTACATCTTTGTTTAGCGAGGATGAACTGTATACCTTTAATCATGATCCTCAGTCAAAATCCTTTGTCACAACCCATAAACATAAGGAACACATAATCTACCATGAACCTCAAGATACCATTATCACCAATCTTGATAGTCAAACCTTATACTAACCTTTATCATTCCTAATCTACATTAAGATAGGATCCGAAACCTACTTCTCCTTTACCTCAACACAAAGAGATGACTTTACTCTTTCTTGAACAATCATACATCAATTCTCCAAATCCAAAAGATGAACTCCCAGGCTTTCCAATCGTAGAATATCCTTGACTAACCTTCTTTTCTCCTTATCTAAATGTGATAATCTCCCTATAGACAAACTGCTAAGAGCATTAATGACCATATTAACTTTACTAGGGTGATTGTGAAGACTCATACCATAGTCCTTGAGCAACTCAAGCCATCTCCTTTGCCTGAGATTCAACTCCTTTTAGGTGAACACATACTACAAGCTCTTATGGTCTTAATAAATATCAAGATGCACCCCATACAAGTAGTAACGCCAAATATTTAGTATAAACACCACAACTGCTAACTCTAGTTCATGATTATAATAATTCCTTTCATAAACCTTAAGCTATCTAGAAGCATATGCTACTACCTTACCATGCTGCACCAAGACACAACCTAGTCCTACTCAAGATGTATTGCAGTAAACCATAAAACCATTAGTACCATCGAGAGGGGTTAAAACTAACATGATAGTCAACTTATCTTTTCACTTCTCAAAACAACCCTCAAAAGAATAAAAACTTTACCTTCTTCTAAGTCAACCTAGTCAATAGAGCAGTAATAGAATAAAAGCTCTCCATAAACCTCCTATAATACCCAGCTAAACCCAAAAAGCTCCGAATGTCAGTTGGAGTCATGGGTCTAAGCCACTTCTTTACCGCCTCCACTTTCCATTGATTTACCATGATCCCTTCACTGGAAATAATATGATCCCATAAGGTTATAAAATTTAACCAAAAGTCACACTTTAAAAACTTAGCATATAAGCATTGATCCTTATGAGTATGCGACACTGCTCGGAGGTGATTAGCATGTTCCTTCTCACTCTTAGAAAATGCCAAGATATCATCAATAAACCCTATCATAAGCAATCTAAAAATTTCTTGAATACTCGATTCGTGAGATCCATGAACATAGCTAGAGCATTAGTCAATCCAAATGACATAACTAGAAACTCATAATGACCATACCGAGTATGAAAAGATATCTTAGGGATATCCACCTCCTTAATCTTCAACTTATGATAACCCGACCGAAGATTAATCTTAGAGGAACATCTTTCACCCTAAAGCTGGTAAAAAAAGGTTATCAATCCTCAGTAAAGGGTACTTATTCTTCACCATAACCTTATTCAGCTGCTAATAATCTATGCATATTCGATGGAATCCATCTTTCTTATGCACAAAAAGAACAGGAGCACCCCATGTAGAAATAATAGGATGAATGATACCCTTATCAAGAAGTTTCTTTAACTATTTCTTTAGTTTTTTCAACTCAGTCAGGGCTATTCTATATGGAGGGACAGACATAGGACAGGTATTCAGAAGAATATTAATCCCAAAGTCTATCTCCTATCAAGAGAAATACCAGAAAGATCCTTGGAAACACTTTTAGAAAACTCATTAACCATAGGGATGGATTGCAAGGTAGGACCTTTAGAATGAGAATCTTTAATCCATATTATATGATAATGACACCCCTTGGAAATCAATTTTTGGGATCTAAGATACGAAATAAATCTCCCTTTTGCCATTAAGGAATTCTCTTAGCATTTAGTTACCAATTCACTAGGGAATTAGAAGCTGGCTTTATGGGTTAGACAATTCAAGGAACCATAACATGAATGGATCCAATCCATCCCTAGGATAGCATCAAAATACACCATCTCTAATTCTATAAAATCCTCCAAGGTATCCATATGAATGATAAATACCACACAACCCCCATAGAATTTTCTAGACATAATAGAATCATCCATCAGGGTAGACACAGAGAAAATCTCAAAAATACATTTAGGATAATTACAAAAGTGCATAGCAACATATATTGTCACATAAGAAAGGGTATACCCCATATCAAGCAAACAATGTATATCACGAGAGAAGATATTTAGCATACCAGTAACAAGATCAGGAGATGCTTTATACTCCTGGCGGGTAGCAAGAGCATAGAAATAATTTTGACTTATGCCAAAACTAAAGGTAGCGCCGTTTGGTGTAGGAGCTAAAACATGGTAACCGGGACCTCATATCCCCTGTAACTACTCTATCTATTATCTTTGTATATGCCTAAGTTGGCCATAAATAAAACACCAATTTCTTTTCTTATAATAATAACCACGATAAAGCTAACCACATAATTGGCAAAGATGATAGGGTGGGGCTGACTGAACTTCAATAGCTTAAGATTGGGCACCTTGTGCCTTAGGATCACCACTATCCTAAAATGATAATCACCAGATGGCTTAGGATAAGGAGACCTAGCCGTCGAGTATGAACTAGATATTCTGCAAGTCTTCTTCTTGCTCCACTGTCTACCATCGCTTCTACTAGCTTGTTATCCTCCACCCTACTTTGAATACCTGAACTTCTTACTGTGCCATTCCCCAATCTTTATTGATTTCTTCTTCTCATCCCTAATTTATTGCATATAAATCACAAGTCTAGAAATGTCCATGTCATTATTTAGCATTGTATCCTTACACTCTAATATCAAATCATGTGACAAACCTAAAGAAAATTTTCTCATCTTAGTCCTCATGCTAGATACAAACTTTAAATCATAGCAAGACAACTGATGAAGTTTCAAAGCATACTCCTTCATACTCAACCTCCCCTATCTTAAATTTATAAAATCCTCTGTCTTAGCTTTCCTTAAATCCTGATGAAAGAAATGATCAAAGAAGGCACCAAAGAACTCATCCCATAATATATATTCTACATCATCACCCCTTGAGTGCTCACATTCCTCATACCACTAACAAGCTATATCTTTTAAGTAATATGCAACAAACTCTATACCCTCAAAATCAGTAGTATATATCACCCAAAACATCTTCTCTATTTTAATGATTAAGCCATAAGGATCGTCCTCAACCTTAGAGACAGTAAAGGTCAGAGGATTCAATCTCATAAATTGTCCAACTTACGTAACCTTAAAAGAAGGAGAAATAAAATCAACATGGTCAGGACTGCGAGACTACTATGTCACTAACTGAGTCAACAAATAAATAGAATAAGAAAACTCTGCATTAGAGATGTCTCCATATGGTGACTGAGCATGTGTGTCACCAACTATAGAAAGATTAGTGGATACTGGTGGAACCATAGATGGAGTGGCACAATCAAGATCAGGGTTATTAGACTAGGTTTGCACTCTATAGGTAAGGGAGTCCCCTCCATATTCCTTCGCGGGGGAGGGGGGAGGGGGGTAAAAGTGTCAGACGAGTTTCCACGAACATAAGATCTTTAGAGAGGCATGATCTAAAATATGAAAAAATGGAAATTAGAGAGTTTTCAAGAACTTAAACTATATAGCTTGAAAATAGATCACAAGAAAGGATAACATTCCTAAATGCCTCATAACATCTCCCTTATAAGTATGGTGTACTACAAACTCATAAAAGAGACTTTACTTGTCACAACCTTATGGAAACCTAATGACGATAAAACTATGCTATGATGCCATGTTTGTCATGACCTAAACCAGGTCCTAGTCATGGTGGCTATTTTAAGCCCAACAAGGATTGGAGACTACCCTTATAAGCCTAGCTAACCAAAACATAATATAACTACCATTAGATGAGTTTCAAATGTATGACAAGATAGAAATAAGTTCCAAACATATAACAAGATATGTAAATCAATACCAAGGAGGATCTAACAATTCATAAAACAATCCACCCATACTTTTTCCATAAAAGCTTCTAAGAAACCAAATATCAACCAAAGTTGGGACATGCCCCCGACTATGACAGTTAGACTAATAATGTCAATGTAAATACTTCAATTCTTAAATATGGAGAAAAACTTTTAAATGACCAAGATTTTAGAAGAATGGAATCTCACCACTTTACCATAGATAAATTGGATCCCCTAATGTTGCAAAGAGGGTAAAAAAAGTGTCTTTGGATCCTATATTATGAAATAATGTAGCATTCTAGGATGATTAGTGGGATGAGAGCTAACATATAACTCAGGATAAGAGATAAAGTAATGCCATTTCTATTCTAATTCAAACTCAAGGTACATGTTCATATATATGCAAATATACATATACACATAATTCTAGGGTAGGGAATAGGGTTTTAAGCATAAAATTTAGAACCATTAACCTAGAATGTGTAGGTCTATTCATATCCATACCCCACTAAGTGGGAATGCACTAGGTATGTTATTATTGTTGTGTAGTGGTATGGTATGCATACCCTCTACCCTCATAGACCCCACTATGTGGGAACACACTAGGTATGTTGTTGTTTTTCTGTTGTTATACACTAGGTATGTTGTTGTTTTTTTGTTGTTATTGTAGTGTAGCTCTAACCATCTGAAGAACTGCTATGGTCTATATGGGTATGGCTCCCACTGTAAGGGCCTTAGTGTGTTTTAGTCGTATGAATCAAAGAAATTTATGGAAGGGCTAGGGATCCATCGTACCCCAGCCATCTCAAATATATAAATAGTATGAGATAAGCACACAATCATAAAGAACCTTATGCCGAAAAATATGGTTTTCACTATTGATACCTCGAAGACTTACACTTTCCAGGATTCGCTACACAACCCTTTTTAACCCTAGTTAAAACATTAACACATAACCTATTCATTAACCAACAACCATTCATTAAGGCATTCACTATTGGTATCATCATACCAATTAAACTTTCAAGTCAATTCCACCATCCCATTCTAATTATCTACCAAATTGGGGGAGTCCATGACCCCTATTCTCTAATTTAAGATCATAACATAGACACTAGGGACTTGTAAATCCATTTATAGTCCTTTAACCTTTTATGCAATGCATTAGTTTAGAAAAATAAAACCATATTTCAATCCAATTATGCAAGTGGGTTAAGCTGATTATTAGTTACAAGACTAATAATTCATTTATTTAAGGGAATCCATGAACCCCATTTAGTTCCCCCGACCCATGCATCCTAATGAGTTCACTGACCATCTATTCAAATCATGAATAATCCATAACAACCATGGGAAAACATTTAAACAATTACCATCCAGAACCCTCAACCCTTTATTTAAAAACAAATATTAAAACCATGGATATATCAAGCCATTTCATTCCATAGTAAAAATACAAGTTTAGGGAAAGAGATACATGCTTAAGACACCAAGAATTTTGTAGAGGAAATAACCTTTTGAGCCCTAGATGTCCAATCTCTTGAAAAACCCTAATTATTCTTGACTAGGGATTTTAAGAGAAGTGAAAAGTGTAATTGATTAGGTAATCATGGGTTATGAGGTACCTTATGTTGTTTTATGTCATGGGTTATAATTGGGGAAAGAGGGATATAATCAAAGGACCCTCAATTAAAAGTGCAGGAAATTGGTGGCCAATCATTATGGGTCTCATACAGACTGAGTATGAGTTATTGGATAGACTCATAAATTGGGCAGAGACTCGGGGAAGCTTTCACTGCTTCAGTCATGAGTAACTCTATATAATACGACCATTCATTACAACTCAGGAGGTGCTAGTCGTAGCCTAGCATTGAGCTTAAAACTCAAAAATTTTAGCGGCAAAAATCTAGGGTGTTACAATGCCCAATACTTGGAGTCAAGGCAATCCCTTGATTCCATTTGATCCTAGACTTGAGAGAAATTTGATAACAAACTGAAGGATGAAGAGATAAGGAGTTCACAATTAAGGAGCCCCGCTCAAAGGATCTTATAATGAACCAAAAGAATTAAATTGAACACTTTTGGTTGATGTTCAGGAAACTATAGAACAAGTCATTACTCCGTTAATGGTTTAGGAAAATACTAGGTAAGAAGTTATTTTTCGAGCAGGGTAAGAATGGGCTAGACAAGAAGAGGTAGATCATCTAGCTTTACTTAATCTAAGGGATAGATTAAGAAAAAATTAGGGACAATATACCATCTAAAAATATCTTTCTATTTATTACTATCGAGAGGAATATTTATGGGAATATCAAGACAATTAAAATAGGTGTAATCATTTCTCTAAAATTGCCTTAAGGTACTAAGTTGATTTTATGAGTGTGATAATCTAGCTATTAAATTTGAAGGGATGCTTACTGGATTGTGTATGGATGATGTAACCATGCATGTTAAGAACTTTAAAGATATCTGAACTTCATATGATCTACTTAGGGTGAGTCAGGAGTTGATATATTGAGATTATTCCCATTCTCTCTGACAGGTAAAGCTACTTTATGGTTAGGTGAGTTTCCCCGTGGATCTATTACTACTTCAAATAAGTTAAGGACTCAGTTCTAAAAATATTTTTTCCCACCCTCTAGAATGCTATAATTGAAATATGTAATATTAAACTTTTGACAGTTGCATTCAGAATTACTATATGAGACACATTTGAGGTTAAAGAAAAAGATATAGAATATCCATAATCATAAGATTACTAGTAGAAACTTACATGAGATATTCCACAATGCTTTGAATGCTAATAATAAGGTGGTAGTAGAAACTATAACTGGTGGAGCCTTCATGAGTCTATGATGGGAGCATTCTTTTAAAATCTTAGATTAGATTACTAAAACCAATCAATATTGGCATACTTGGGAGGCAAACATATTAATTGATACTTATGTAATTAGATCCTCTAATAAGAAGCAAACACTAGATGAGATAGTGGCTTAAGAGGTAGATAAGATGAGGACTGATATTAGCTTGATTTCTAAGAAATTTATGGAAGTATAAAAAAAAAGGTTAATACAGTGGGTTCATGAGGTATGGCTTCTAGATATGAAGATTTGGAATCTGAGAAAGAAAAGAGGTGGTGTGTTTCTAAGCTAAGGGCCGAGGCTCTAATCAAGATAATTAGAACTCTAGGCAAGGGAATCAAGGTTGGAACTATAATGGAGATAAGTATAATAGGCATACAAATATGAGTAGAGATATTAATATAGATTGAAAGTGGAAAGATAATGGTGATTAGAGAAAAATAAATGACTATAAGGACAGAAGTGGTATTTATGTTCTACCATGGAAATATGATACTATGTATGGAAATTCTAGGATGGAATATTTGATTATAAAAGTAGTGAAGGGGTCAGAGAGATTAGAGAGATGTCTTAAGGAGATCAAGGTAGACATTTTAGGGTTGAACCAAAAGGTTAAGTCTCTTACAATTGCCATTGAGTATCTTGAACAACAATTTGGGAAGATATCTACCATATTAAACAAAAATTAATCAACATACATCTATGTCATAATGATAGCCATTATCTTTTCTTTACTACTTAGAGTGGTAAGGCAACTACTGATCCACCTATGCTCGTTGTTGATAAAAAGAGGACCAACTCCATGATCACTGATAATCTGTATGTAAATGAAATAAAAAATTTAGTAGTGTATGATGAGGTATCTCAAAAGCCTCTAATTGCTGAGAAAAATGTTAAGAACACCAAAGTGAAATACAAGGAGGCCACACCAACATTGAATCCCATTCCTTGACCTCCTCTTTTTCTCTAAAATTAAAGAAAAAATCGAAGAAGGAAAATATCAAAGTTTATTTCTATGCTGAAAAAGTTATCTGTGAACATGCCTCTTGTGGAAGCACTTGAACAATTGTCAGGATATGTGAAGTTCATCAAAGAATTTGTAACTAAGAAGAGGATAGTGATCTTTGAGCCAATGGATAATTTGCACCTCTTTAGTGCAATTGCTTTCTCGCTGTCAAGTTGAGAAGAAGAAAGAACCTCAAGCCTTCACTATTCCTGATAATATTCGATCTTTAAATTTTGCATGGGACTTATGTGACTTATGTGACTTAGATGCTAGCATTAATATGATATTTCTAATCATTTAAAAGTAGATGGGGTTAGGATCACCTAAGCAAATCTCTGCGAGACATTTTATGGCAGATCACTCAATGAAGTGACTATTATGATGTGTTGGTGAATAGGGCATCATTCATATTTTCAGATGACTTCATGATTCTTGATTGTAAGGTTGACTTCAAGGTCCTAATCATCTTAGGAATGACTTTTCTCACTACTAGTAGAGCATTGATTTTTATAGAGACTGGATAGATAAAGTTTAGACTGAATAATTAGCAAGTCATTTTTAATGTATGACAATCTATTAAGCAGCCCAAGGATATACATGTGATCTCTGTGGTAGATACCATAAATGAATTTGAGTTGATAGTTCCTATTGAGAAGAGACTCAATGTTGAGGAACTTGCAACTTGGATAATGATTTGTGATAGTGATGCTATTAATTAGAATGAGTAGATAGTGAGCACACTTATCAGTATAGGTTCATATACTTATACACCAAAGAAGCTGGATCTTGAGGAAAGGAATATAGCAACCCCTCAAGCTAAATCATGTATCAAAGAGCCTCCAGTTTTGGAGCTAAATGCCCTTCCTTCTTATTTATGTTATGCATTTATGAGAAGAAGTAATACATTATTGATTATTATTGAAACTGATTTATTAGAGCAACAGGTTGAGTCCTTAGTGTCTTTTTTCAGTTCAAAAAGTCCATTAGATGGACCGTTTCTATCATTATTAGAATTCCACTTGGGATTGTACTCATAAAATCCAACTTTAGAGTGATTATATACCTAACATTGAGTACCAATGTAGTTTGAATCTACCCATGTAAGAGGTATTGATAAAATAGATCATTAAGTAGTTGGATGCCAGTGTGGTTGTAAGACCATGCTAAATCCTTAGATTAACTCAGCCCTCTTTAGAGCTCGTTAAGGGGTCCCAAACTTGCAAATTTTTTCTAAGTATTCAAACTTAGTGTTATTTTAGCCTTTGTAAGTTGGAAACTCTATTTCTTGGCCTCTATGGCCTTAAAATGTCAATCTTTAGGTTGATTCATGATGAAGAATGTCAGTAGGTCTTTCTCGAAGAGTTTTATATTTTTCAGACCTCATTTCGGGATCCAAAATAATGAATCAACGCTTGTGTTGATCAATACTTTTCCTTGGCTCCCAGTGGCAATTTCCAGTGAACTGACGCAGACTCGACATAATGGGTTGCCTATCATGTCGATGCCAACGATGTAGCACGTCATCCTGTGCATCGATAGTTTAGTTTTTAGTCATTAAAAGCCACGTACTTAGGGGTATTTGGGTCTTTTCCCCACCCCTATTCAGCCCTAAAACATGAGATTCAACTCTCATTGAGAAAAATATACTTTCTCTAAAATTGCTCAAGAAAAAAACCCTAGGTAATTTAATTTCAAGGCCAAGACTCAAGATTTCCACCATTGTTTTTCAAGAATTTAGCAACCAAGGTATGTCATGTGTTCATCCAAGGGTTCCCTTCCACCCTTGGAATTCAAAAACACCTTTTAACTACAAGTTTATGAGTTTTATAAATTTAAATATTTAATTTGAATGTGTTCATGATTACTATGTTAATGGTGTTTCTAGTTCATGATTTACTATAAGATTCATGTGGAATTGATTGATATGTGTGCATTATCATATGAAACTATGCTGAAACCCTTGACGTTGTAAATGTGGAATTGAACTATGATGATTACATGTTGTTTTAGTGTCATGGCATAGATTATGTCCTTGAAGTGTTTGATGAATTGTTTATGTGAGTTGAATAGTGAAATTATATCATGTCAGCATATATTCAAGTTCATGTCATGAAAGTGTTTGCTAGAATGTCCCAAATGAATGTACGATGACCAAGTACTTAGCTATCATGTTATAAGATTATGCCATGATGTATAATTTACACAATCGAGTCCTGAGGTAATCAATAACCGATAATTTAGCTATTTAACTAGAGCCATGTTCAGTCACAAGATTGTATCAATCATGTTATGATTCCTAGAATTCAGTCAGTTATAGAACTCAGGAAAAAATAGTAGTATTCAGAAATCAATTACAATATCCAGTTTAGACCTCAGTAGTACTCAGTCAGTTAACAAAATCCAGTAGTATTCTGTTAGTCCATGGAACCCATTAAACTCAGTTCAGTTCAATTATATAGTACGATCAGAATAGTTCAGTCCATCCTAGAACAGTCTAGAATATAGTCCAGTGTCTATTCAGTTGGGATTAGGATTCAGAATCGAGTGAACCTATGGATGGGGACTCACCTTCCAGTAGAGGGTGTGATCCTTAGAAGCAGTCTTTGTGTTCCAGAACTATATAGCCAGCATAGGTTGAGACATCAACCTTCTAGTTGAGGGTTGATGAGGTGATCTACCTGCCAGTTAAGGGTACCACTATTCTCATAATAGCACCGGCCAGATGAGGGTGAATCAACTTGTCTTTACCCATGGCACGGTACTAACACCCTTCCAACTAGAGTTACAGGTTGGACTCCAAATAGTTCAGAGAGGGGTTACATGATTACTTCCACAGTCTCAATTTCAGTTCCAGTCTAAGTATAGAACTCAATTTAGTTCTACAAAAAATTTATACTGTCAGGTATAGTCTCTCAGCTCAGAACGAAACTCAGTATAGTTCCATAGAATCAAGACTATCAGATAAAGTCACACAGCTGTCAGTAAATCAGTATCTGTAGGCCCAGATATCAATTAATCAGAATTCAGATTTAGTATTCTAGCATTATCAGGATCTCAGTTATAGTTTATGTATTCATGCATATACTCTCATTCAATTATACTCACGTCATTCAGTCAGTATTGTTCATGCATATCAACCCATGCATTTTTCAGCCTACCTCACTTTGCATACTAGTACATTCAAAGTACTGACGCATACCTTTCTTTTACAATATCATGTTTTATATCATTGGTTAAGATACGCGGGCTCCCGATCATACTTAGTAGTTTAGATATTCAGCTGGCAGAGTTAGTGGTGTGTCCTCTTAGTTTGAGGACATGATGAATATTTTAGTAGTTCAGGTTATTTTAGTAGTTGGAAGTTATTTGGAGACTTGTCCCATAAACTCCATATTTTAGGTAGTTTAGAGGTTTTTTCAGACTAGAGTACTTTCAGACAGATGTATTATATTTGGTATTTGTTATACCGTATTCAGTTTTACTACAGTATATGACCTTTTGGCATGTTTTCTACCTAATTTCTGCATATTACAGTATTATTATTTAGTTATTGCAGTAGGTATAGTCATGGATTCACTTGTGGTCCTTTGGGATAATAAACACCGTGTAGCATCTGGAGTTCAGAATCGGGGTATTACAAAATTTATATTAGAGCCCAAGGTTCAATAGATTCCTAGGAAGTTTGAAAGCCATATATAGTAGAATCTTATTCATAGGTGTGTAGCGCACCACACTTATGGATAGGAGGCTCCGAGGTGTTTTATGAAATGTTTCCCTTTTTTCAGGATTCATGTCGTGCAAGTGATCATAAGCTTCAGCTAAACTCCCTATATAATCAAAACTTCTCTTCCATTTACATAATATGCCTCCAAAGAGGTCTGAGGGAAGAGGAATGGGAGACCAGCCAAAACCCTAGCCCGTCCAGCCAAATCCTCTGGATGAACACATTTCCCATGCTGAATTTAGAGCAACTTTCACCACCTTAGATCATTCTATAGTAGCCCAGAATGAATGACCAGCTACTATTCTAACCAACCCAGTAGCTGATACTACTGTAGCTAGGATTCGGGATTTTATCTTAATGAACCCTCTATCCTTTACTAGGTCTAAGTCAGTTGAGGACCCTCAGAAATTTCTTGATAAGATGCAGAAAGTTATTGATAGTATGGGGATGATTGTTATTGAGAGCGCTGAGTTAGCCGCATATCAGTTGCAAGATGTGGCCTACTCATGGTTCAAATAATGGAAAGTAGAAAGGGTCACAAATGCAAGTCCTATAGAATGGGAGGAGTTTCCCACTGCTTTTTTGGATAGATTCTTCCCATTAGAGTTGAGTAAAGTAAAGGTTTTGGAGTTTATAAATTTGAGCGGGGCAATATGAACGTGAAAGAGTATTATCTCAAGTTTACTCAATTATCTAGATATGCTCCTCATGTGGTGACAGATAGCAGATCCAAGATGAGTAAGTTTGTATTGGGGGAGTCTAACAGTGTAGTCAAGGAATGTAGGACTGCAATGCTAATTAAGGAGAAGGACATATCCAGACTCGTGGTCCCTGCTTAGCAGAAAGAGAAAGCTAAAAATAGGGAGAAGGAGAAGAAGAATAAGAGAGCCAGAACAGGTAGTTTCAACTTTGCTCAGCCTAAGTCAAAGGGTGAGAATCATTCTTAATTATGCCTGAAATCCTCTGTTCCAACTTCAACCTCAGCTAGTGCTCCACTACCAAAATTTAGAGATGATAATAGAGATAGGGCACCAGGCCCTAAACCCTAGGGTAGTGTCAGTAATGCCCAAACTAATCTCATTTATCAAACATATGGCAGAAACCACCAGGGTATCTGTAGACCAAGGCAATGATGTGTGTTTTGGGTGTGAAAAACAGACCATAGAGTCAGTGATTCTCCCCAGTCAGGTTTTCAGGGTAAGTATAACCATCCTCTAGCTTAGTTCGATCAGCCGAATCAGCATGGTGCCACTTCCAGTGCCACTAGTGGGCAGTGCCCAAACAGACTCTATGCTCTTAGTCCCTACAGGATCAGAAAAGTTCTCCTGATGTGGTCACTGGTACATTACAAATTTTCCATTTACATATTTATGCTTTGCTATATCTATGATCTTCCTTGTCCTTTGTTACTCCATATATAACTGTTGATTTTGGAGTCAGACTCAAAATTCTAGCAGAGGCTTTTTCAGTCTCTACCTTACTAGGTAAATCTATCATAGACCGGTGGGTATACAGGAAATATCCAATTATAATATCTTGGAAAAGTCACTTCAGTAGACTTAGTCGAATTAGAGATGGCTGATTTTGATGTCGTTCTCGACATATATTGGCTTCATTCCTGCTATGCCTTAATCGATTGCAGAAATTGAATTGTCCAATTTCAGTTTCCAAATGTGCCCATCCTAGAATGGAGGGGTAGTACTTCAACATTTAGGGGTTATCTTGTTTCTTACCTTTGGGGGAGAAAAATGATATCTAAGGGATGTGACTACCTTCTTGTTCAAGTCCAGGACTCTAGTTTAAAAACCCCTCCTTTTGAATCAGTGTCAATAGCATGTAAATTCCCAGATGTGTTTCCCGAAGATCTTCTAGGAGTTCCTCCTGAAAGAGAAATGGACTTTGGAATAGACCTTTTTCTAGATACTCGGCCTATATCTATTCCACTATACAGAATAGCTCCAGCAGAACTCAGAGAATTAAAAGAATAGTTAAAAGATCTCCTAAATAAGGGATTTATCAGACCTAGTATATCCCCGTGGGGTGCACCAGTTTTATTCATATGTAAGAAAGATGATTCTCTCAGAATGTGTATTGACTACTATCAGCTAAATAAAGTCACGGTCAAGAACAAGTACCCCTTCACAGAATTGATAACTTGTTTGACCAACTTTAGGGTGCCAATTAATTCTCTAAGATAGACCTCAGATCAGGCTATCATCAGCTCAGGGTTAGGGAATGTAACATCCTAAGGACAATATTTAGAACTCGATCTGGTCAGTTCGAATTCTTAGGTATGTCATTTAGTCTTACCAATGCCCAATAGCTTTCGTGGACTTGATGAATTGTGTGTTCATGTAGTACTTGGACATGTTCATCATAGTCTTCATAGATAACATTCTTGTCTACTTCCGTAGTGAGCATGATCATGCAAACCTTCTCAGAATAGTACTACAGACTCTAAGAAACCATCAGCTATTCACCAAATTTAGTAAGTGCAAATTTTGGCTAAGGTCAGTAGCTTTCCTTGGCCATATAGTTTCTAGTGCTTTCATTAGAGTTGATCCCCAAAAGATTGAAGCAGTGAGAAACTGGCCCAGACCTATCTCTCTATCAGATATCAAAAGTTTCTTAGTTTTGGATAGCTATTATCGATGGTTTATTGAGGGATTTTAATCTATTGCATCCCCTACGTCCAGATTGACTCAGAACAAATTCAAATTCTAGTGGTCGGATTTTTGTGAGGAGATTTCAAGAGTTGAAGACTCGACTCATTACAACTCTAGTTTTAACCCTGCCAGATGGTTTAGATGGCTTTATTGTGTATTGTGATGCTTCTAGAGTCGATTTGGGGTATGTTTTAATATAGGAAGAAAAGGTCATAGACCACTCCTCTAGAGAGATTAAGACCCATAAAAAATATGTGTTCTCTCAGAAAAACCTAAACCCCCTCCAGAGAAGGTGGTTGGAGTTATTGAAGGACTACGACATAAGGATCCTATATCATCTGGGTAAAGCCAATGTAGTGGCTGATTCTCTTAGTAGGATGCCTATGAGTAGTGTTGTCCATGTAGAGGATGGTAAAAATAAGTTAGCTCAGGAAGTTCATCAGTTTGACCAACTAAGTGTTCGCTTAGTCGATTTAGCAGAAGGTAGTATATGGGTGTAGAGGAGTTCAAAATCATTCCTGGTTTCCGTGATAAAGGAAAAGCAAGATAGGGATCCCAGTCTAGCTAAATTAAAGGAATTAGTCAGGGATTAGAAGGTAGAGGTTTTCTCCTAAGGGGGAGATAGTGTGTTGTGCTGCTAGGGTTGGCTATGTGTGCTAGGTGTAGTTGACTTGACACAACAAATTCTTGTAGAAGCGCATGGTGCACACTACTCTATTTATCTAGGGGCCACTAAGTTGTACTATGATTTATGGGAGATCTATTGTTGGACTGGGATGAAGAAAGATATTGTAGAGTATGTGGATAAGTGCTCAATATGTCAGTAGATTAAGATCAAGCATCAAAAGCCAAGTGGGTCTATGCAGGAGTTCAGTATTCCCACCTAGAAGTGGGAAGAAGAGAACATGGACTTTGTGATGGGTTTTGCTCGTACTCATCGCCAACATAATTCCATTTGGGTTATTGTAGAAAGGATGACCAAATCAGCTCATTTTGTACCAGTCCATACATCTTATTCAGCCAAGGCTAATGCCAAACTCTATATTAGGGAGTTAGTCAGGTTGCACGGTGTTCTTTTGTCCATTATTTTAGATAGAGGTACTTAGTTCACTTCTCATTTTTGGAAGGCATTCCAAAAGGGTCTTGGTACTTGAATTCACTTCAGTATAGACTTTCATCCCCAGATAGATGGTCAGGCAGAAAGGACCATCCATACTTTAGAGGATATGCTGCGAGTGTGTCCGATTGACTTTAACGGTAGTTGGGATGGACACTTGCTTTTGATTGAGTTTGCATATAACAACCAGTATCATTCCTGAATTCAGATGGCTCCGTTTAAAGTGCTTTATAAGAGAAGGTGTAGATCTCCTATTGGTTTATTTAAAGTGGGTAAGGCCACAACGGTAGGTCCTGACTTGGTATTTGATATCTTAGAAAAAGTTCAGTTGACCAGGGAAACGCTTAAGATATCTTAGCGCCAAAAGAAATCATACACAGATGTGTGCAGAAAGGATCTCAAGTTTAAGATTGGGGATTTTTTGTATTTAAAAATCTCTCCTATGAAAGAAGTGAAGAGATTTTGTAAGAAGGGGAAACTTAGTCCCCAAAATATCGGTCCTTATCGAATTCTTGGCCATTTTGAAAAGATAGCTTATGAGCTCGAGTTGCCTTCAGACTTAACTTCAGTGCATCCAGTGTTTCATGTCTCATTGCTTAAGAAATGGATAGGTGACCCAACTTTTATAGTCCCTATAGAGGGCATAGATATTCAAAACAACCTCTCTTATGAGGAGATTCCAGTCGAAATCCTTGATTTTCAGACCTGCAGACTGAGTAACAAAGAGGTCCCTCTAGTCAAAGTCCTTTGGCGGAATCATTCCATTGATGGAACTACTTGGGAGAAAGAAGTAGATATGCAAACCAAGTATCCCCACCTATTCTTTGCAAACTCAGACTCTGCCCAAGGTAATAGTTTTTCTTTGAATTACTCAGTCTCATATTCAGATATAGCTACCAACGTAGTATCAATTAAGGTTGTATACTCAGTCATGCATTCATGAATCAGTTTAGTTATGTACTCATGAATTAGATATACATGTTCAGTATATAAACTCAGCTTATTAGTAATCACAGTCATGCATTCATGAATCATGTTCGCATTGATCAAAATTTTTCCTTGGCTCCCAGTAGCATTTTTTAGTAAACTGGTGTAGACTCAATGTGGACCATTGGCTATCACGTCAATACCAATAATGTAGCGCGTCATCCTGTACGTCGAAAGTCTGGTTTTTAGTAATTAGAAGCCGCATCTTTGGGGGGTATTTGGATCTTTTCACCACCCCTATTCAGCCCTAAGACATGAGATTCAACCCTTATTGAGCAAAATATACTTACTTTCTCTCAAATTGCTCAAGAATAAGAACCCTAGGTGATTTAATTCAAGGACAAGGCTCAAGATTTCCACTATTATTTTTTAGGAATTTAGCAACCTAGGTATGTCAAGTGTTCATCCAAGGGTTCCCTTCCACCCTTGGGGTTCAAGAATCCCTTTTAACTACAAGTTTTTGAGTTTGATAAAGTTCATAGTTGAATTTGAATATGTTCATGCTTACCATGTTAATGGGGTTTCTAGTTCATAATTTACTATAAGATTCATGTGGAATTGATTGATATATATGCGTTATCATGAGAAACCATGTTGAAAATCTTGAAGTTGTAAATGTGAAATTGAACTATGATGCTTACAAGTTGTTTTAGTGTCATGTGCATAAATTATGTCCTTCAAGTGTTTGATGAATTATTTATGTGAGTTGAATAGTGAAATTATATCATGTCAGCATATATTCAAGTTGATGTCATGCAAGTGTTTGCTAGAATGTCCCAAACGAATGTACAATGACCAAGTACTTAGCTATATTTCAAGATTGTGCCATGTTGTATAATTTATACTATCGAGTCCTCACAACCCAAAAATTTAGCTGTTTACCTAGAGCCATGGTCAGTCACAAGATATCATTAGTTATGTTATGATCGGTAGAATTCAATTAGTTATAGAACTTAGGAAAACTCAGTAGCACTCAGAAATCAATCACAGTAACTTATTCAGACCTCTGTAGTACTAAGTCAGTTAACATAATTTAGCAAAATTCTGTCAGTCCACTGAACCTAATAAACTCAGTTTAGTTCAGTTATACAGTACTATCAGAACAGTTCAGTCCAGCCTAAAATAGTCTAGAATCTATTCTAGTGTCTATTCAGTTGGGAGTAGGATTCAGCACTAAGTAAACCCATGAATGGGGACTCACCTGCTAGTAGAGGGTGTGATTCTTACAAGCAATCCGTGTGTTCCAGAACTATGAAGCCATCTTAGGTTCAGACATCAAACTGCCAGTTGAGGGTTGATGAGGTGATCTACGTTCCAGTTGAGAGTACAACCATTCTCGTTCATAGAACCTTCCAGATAAAGGTGACTCATCTTGTCTTTACCCATGGCACGACACTGACACCCTTTTAGCTGGGGTTATAGGTTGGACCCCAATCAGTTCAGAAAGAGCATGTCAGTTTGATAATTACTTCCCACAGTCTTAGTTTCAGTTCCAGTCTCAGTATAGAACTCAGTTCAGTTCTACAAAAATTAGGACTGTCAGATACAGTCACTCAGCTCAGAATAAAACTCTGTATAGTTTCATAGAATCAAGACTATTAGATATAATCACTCAGCTATCAGTAGGCTCAGATATCAGTTAATCAGAATTCAAATTTGGCATTCCGGTGTTATCATGATCTGAGTTACAGTTTATGTATTCATGCATGTACTCTCATTCAATTAATCTCACATCATTTAGTCTGTATTGTTCATGCATATGAACGCATCTATTTTAGCCTACCCACTTTGCGTACCAGTACATTCAAAGTACTGACGCATACCGTTTTTTGTGATATGATATTTTATATCATTGGTTTAGACGTGTGGGATCCCGATCATACTTAGAAGTTTAGATATTTAGCTGACAGAGTTAGTGGTGAGAGCTCTTAGTTTGAGTAAATAATGATTATTTTAGTAGTTCATCTTATTTTAGTAGTTCAGAGTTAGTTGGGGAATTGTTCCATCAACTTCATATTTCAGACAGTTTAGAGGCTTTTTTAGACTACAGTATTTTCAAACAGATGTTTCAGATTTGGTATTTGTTATGCTGTATTCATTTTTGTTAAAGTATTGAACCTTATGGCATGTTTTCTGCCGAATTTTCACATATTACAGTATTATTTGTTAGTTATTAGAGAAAGTACCAGTCATGGGTTAGCTTGTGATCCTTAGGGATTATGAGACCGTGTAGCATCCAAGGTACAGAATTGGGGCATTACAGTGGTTTATTCAATTGCTAATAGCTAAGTAAGCCCAGTGTAACATATGCCAAAGAATGGTGGAATCATTGTGGTTCCCAATGTGGAGAATGCGCTAATTTCTATAAGACCAGTCACTGAATGATGAGTTTTCATGGACTATAGACAGCTAAATTCATGGACTCGATTAGATAACTTTCATAGTCCTTTTATGGACCGAGATTAGATCGCCTAGATGGTAGAGATTGGTATTGTTTTATTGATGGTTATTTGGGGTATAATAAAATTTCTATTTCTCTGGATGACCAAGAGGGACTACTTTCACTTACCCATATAGGACATTCACATTTAAAAGGATGCCTGTTAGTCTATGTAATGCCCCCACCACTTTTAAGTGTTATATGATATTTGTCTTTTCTGAGAGGGTAGATGACACTATTGAAGTTTTGATGGATGACTTCTCAGTTTTGGGTAATTCATTTATTGATTTCTTGGCAAATCTGGTATGAGAAGATATGAAAAATGTAACTTGGTGCTAAATTAAGATAAGTGTCATTTCATGGTTAAGGAAGGTGTAGTACTCGGTCATAAGATTTCTAAGAAGGGAATTGAGGTCGACTAGGCAAAGATAAAGGTGATCAAGAAATTTTCTCCACCAATTTCTGTGAAGAGCATTCGTAACTTTTTAGGGGATATACGTTTCTATAAGTGATTTACTAAGGGCTTTTCAAATATTTCTAAACTACTATGCAAATTGTTGGAGAAAGATATGAAGTTTGTGTTTGATGAGACATGTCTAAAAGCATTTAAAAGTCTTAAAGAGAGGTTGATCTCAGTCTCCATCATTGTGTCTCCAGTTTGGACCTTGCCATTTAAGGTCATATGTGATGATAGCACCGTTATGCTAGGTTCAGTCTTAGGCAAAAGGAAAGAGAAGATCTTACTTCCTATCTTGGTTGTGAGTAAAGTACTTAATCCTTCCCAGAAGAATTACCCTGTGACTGAAAAAGAATTGCTAGCTTTTGTGTTTATATTTGAGAAATTTTGGTCATACTTTATTGGCGCAAATGTCATTGTGCATATTGACTATGTATCTCTTAGAAACTTATTGAAAATAAAGAGGCAAAGCCAAGGTTGATTTGATAGGTACTTTTGTCCAGGAGTTTGACTTTGAGGTTAAGGATCAAAATGACATTGAGAATAAAGTTTTCGATCATTTATCATGCCTTTAGAATGAAGCACTGCTAAAACAAGGGATGAGCTTGAAATTGATTATAATTTTCCAAACAACCACCTTTTGGCAGCATCCTAAGACTTAATTTCTTGGTTTGCCAGTTTTGTCAATTATTTGGCAAGTAATATAGTTCAAGAAGATATATTGTTTCAACAGTGAAATAATTTCTTACATGATATGCAAAAATTATTTTGGTATTAGCTATTTTTTTAGGTATGTGCAGATGGTAAATTAGAAGATGTGTCCCAAATGTTGAGATGATAAGTATCCTAGAAGCGTGTCACTCCTCACTAGTTAAGGGTCATCATAGAAGTATGTGAACTGCACACAAAATCTTATAGTGTGGATATTACTGTATAACAATTCACAAAGAAGCCCATGACTATACAAGGGCATGTGCCCAATGTAAAATGCAAGATAACAATTTGTGAAGGCATGAACTTTTGATGACTGCTATTTTGGTGCTTAAACTATTTATTGTATGGGCTATTGACTTTATGGGCCTTTTTTGTGAGCTCCCATGGCATAAAGTATACTTCGGTGGAGGTCGACTATATTTCAAAGTGGGTGGAGGCAGTTGTGGTTCCTAATAATTAAGGTAAGGGCATCACAACTTTCTTAAAAAAAAATATTCCCCAGCTTTGGGACACCTAGAGTTATCATTAGTGATGGAGGATACCACTTCTACAATCATCTATTTAAGGCCCTATTTGATATATACGGTGTGAAACACAAGGTGGAAAACACCTTATGATCAACAAATAAGTAGGCAAGTTGAGGTTCTCATTGGAATATCAAGTCCATTTTAGCAAAGACTAAGAATACCAATAAGATAGATTAGTGAAGAAAGTTAGATGATAAATTATAGGCATATCAAACCGTATTCAAAACTCCTATTGGTGAAAATCTATTGAACTTGTTCATGGCAAGGTATGCCACTTGCCTATCTAATTTGAGCACAAGGCACTATAGGCATTAAAGAGATTGAATTTGGGATGCAGTGATACAACTAATTTAAGACTTGAATAGATGAATAAGATGGATGAATTCAATCTCCGTGCATATGAGAGCTCAACCTTGTATAAGAAGAAGATGCAGTTGTATCATAATCGAAAGATTGAAAGGCAAGAATTTAATACTGGTGACAAGGTACTACTATTTGAGTTGAGGTTAAAGCTATTTTTGGGAAAGTTAAGGTTAAAATAGAATGGGCCACATAGAGTGGTTAGAATATTCCCTTATGGTGTAATTGAACTTATAAATAAGGATGGAAAGAGGTTTAAAGTTAAAGGTCAAGTGGGAAACACTACATGGATGAAATGAATGAACCTAGGTTGATTTGTGAAGTTGACTTACAGAGGGATTGAAAAATCAGTCTAAAATGATCTTTCCATGATTTTAAATTAGACACTTTGTAGGAGGCTACCCATGGGATTGTTGCTGAAGTTTGAGTACCCAATATAGCCAACTCATACCCTTGTGCATACTTCTTGTTTACTTGATAAGAGTATGATACTTGGGGTTAATTTTTGTGTTGTTTAATTGAAGTTCAAATCCCTTCAAAGGTATGTGAACTTGTTTCTTTATTATTTTCTATGCTTTAACCATTAAAACCTACTTAGGGTTGCAGATTAGGTTATGCTAAATTTCAAGGAGCATGTTTGAATCACATTCACTTTTTTTTTGTGATAATACCCAACTTTAATGGTTTAATGTATGCTACAATATTTATTATGTCTTTGTGAGGACTGAATAAATAAATATGGTGGATGCTCTGTTTGACTCTCATGATTGTACTTATGAGTCGTAGACCTCCTTCACTAATCATGAATGGGAATTATGGGAAGAACTCCCTAGCCTAAAAACCTATTTTTTCTTATGAAATTCACATATGGGTTCTACGAGACATGAACCCATTCTATGACTCATAGACTTGACCCATTAACCATATACCTAAAGTGTACGAGTGAATTTAACTAGCCGTGAATGCTGTCTATGACTAATAGACTGGACTTGTAAACCTCAGACATAAGGTACGCTTTTCCTTGATATTTCATAGGTATTTTATTTTTGTTCTAATTCCTTTTTTCATAGGTACCATTCCATCCAGAGGTACTTAAAAATGTGGTAATGCAACTCCCATACCCAAAAAGAGGCTTAGAGCTCAGGAGCTCGAATCTAGACTCTGAAATAAGTCCTAAAAATAGGAGAAAAGTGGCTATGAGGAGTAGTATGAGATCGAGTTAGATGATAACCTACTTGTACCTTGACAAGTAACAAAAAGTACAAAGGATCAGCTGTAGCTCAGGCCACACCAAAGGTTGCCCCACTGCCTCGGCCACCAGTTCCACCACCAGTTATGATATAAGGAGATATCTCTTTCTAGTATGATGAGAGAGGAGAATCTTTTGAGTTAGATGATAGTTAAAAGAATACTTTAGCTATCTCTACTTCTAGTACTTAGGTACCAAAATCCTCAAACACTTTGAAAATACCCTTAGCCGAGCTAAGGGCCCGATCAACAATAGCTTCAGAAAATTAATAGTGGTATGTTTAGGAAATGAAACTAATATACTACATAGATGTTTAGAAACCTGATATGGGTGGATTCAAAATGAATATTATTGAGGAACCCCATATTTGAATAACTAATTTGGCTTGAATTGTAGAGATAAAGACTTTGATTGATAGATATAAGTTTGGTTAGATGAGGAAACTATCTGAGAGCTATAGTCTATAGTTGGTTCATGAATTCTATGTCTCGCCTGTTGCTTAAGTAGACTTGATCACACCTCTGGGTAAACAAGATCGGGACTAACCTACATTGGCCAATACTTTAGTTTGAAGTGCACGAGTTGATATATCTAAGATAACTATTCAACCTTTCTTAGTTAGTCTTGGACATAAGGTTATAGTATAATAGAGTTTTATTATCATATGTACAGATGAAAAATAGAACATCATAAAGGATATTAAGCAAAAATGGAAACCTTAAACTGGATTACCAACGAAATTCTTGGAAATAGTGTTGATGCTACTTAGGTTGCAGGGAAAACGGAGATAAAAAGGTGATCCTTACAATTTATGGGTAAGTTTTGGTGGTCTATTGTTTGAAGTCGGTTAGGCTCTACTAGAGATGATAATTGCTTTACCCTTGACTGAGTAGTTCCAGTGGACAATATTCTGACAGGGTATAAAACTAATTTTTCTTGGTATATACATGATGAGATACATAAAAGTACATTCAGTGAATTCACGAGTATCTATTTCTCTATCTTATTAGAAGCTTTATGATACATCAGGCATATTGGTACTACTATGCATTGATTATACAGTAGAGGTGACTCGGGTAATGGATGTGAGGTTAATTCATGATAATAACAACCTAGTTTCTCAACAGGAAGTCACAACCTTCTACTTAATAGAGAAGACCTATTTGAGCTGCCTTTATGTATGACTGAACTTGTGGGCACCCTAACACCAGGTGGTGAGAGAGAGGGTCTGAGATAGCCTTTTGAGAGCACAAACCCCATGGGTAGTGATAGGGTAGCAAGCACCTTAGTTACAATATCCACTTCCACTTTTCCTCCTTGTTCACTTTATTTTGGCATGATTTCATTGTCCTATAAATTTCTACAGTAGTTGATTAAGAGACAAATATATATTGATACCAAATTGGATAAGTTGTTGAGCTAGATTAAGCCATAGGTTTGAAATTCATTTGAGATATCTAAGGAACAAGTAGAGGATGGAGTCGTGATATAGATGAAAAGGTTTATGAGATAGCTATATGTGTGGATTAGTAGTTTTGAGATTTGTATAGGTGATAGACCTTATGAGGCCTAAATTATAGATTTGTCTAGTTTAAGAGAAGAGGTGGTGAATAGAGGCCAAAGGTCAGAGCATTAATGGTTAGCCACACTTTTATTATACCACCTATTTCGTAGCCAATATGTACATCACCAATATTGGTGTTTGATTTTTTAGAGAATGATGAGCCCCTCACTGAGAGGGGAAAGAGGGCAAGGAGCCTCAAAGAGCATAGTATAATTTAGGATGAGTTTCAGAGTGATTGAAGAGGGAATATAAGGAATACCAGACTAATTATCATTTTGAGTAGATTTCCTATGATTAATAGGAGTTAGGAGCCTCATCCAGTCACCAACCACAACCTAGCTTTGAGCGTGGGTGCCTCCTGATGCCCTTGCTATGGGTGAGTCCATATATGGTGCCTTAAGAACCACAGGTATGACTCCAATACCATGGTATTATTATTTGCATTGTTATGCATTAAGGATAGTGCATCATATCAAATTTCGAGGTGGGGGTATAAAGCCAGTCAGGGTTTTTATTGCCGTGTTTCTTTTTCCCCAGTGTGATATCATAGAAGAAACAACATGTTTGGGATGTTAAATATGTTTTGTTATTATTATATGTGTTTTTATTTTTAATTAGGAGAAACATAAGGAGCCTTAGTACAATTATGTTTTGAATGATTCAGAGTTGATTTTTGGTGCTTAAATGATTTTTGATGCTTAAGGGATACCCTTCCAAAAATTTTGTTTTAAACTGTGTGTTAGGGTTGTGTAAAATTACGACCATTTTTATATCTTGTTATGGAATGAGTATTTTAGGAAAAATAATTATAGCTTAGCAATGCATAAACTTGATAAGTAGTAGTTGATAGTGTAACCTTGTGCTCTGTGCGTGTGAGCTTGTTTATCGAGTTTACTTTATGTGTGAAATCTAGAAATTATCCGATTAGTCTTTCCCAGGTTGTAGGATAGCTGTTTAGGAAAATATCAAAGGTCATTCTTGAATAAGTCCACTTCTAGCCTAAATTCCCAACCAAATTAAATGAATATACCTTGATCCTAAATTTGAGCCTTAAGTAACCATTTTCTTTCACTAATACATTTACCTTACCATTTTTACTTACAATGAACCTGTCTTGGCCATGGTCCCTCCTTAGACATTGTGTACCATAAATCTAGAAAATTTCTTAAGTTGAGGGGGCTATCACAAGGGGTTCGTAGTTTGATACGGGTATGCAGGAGAAGTTTGCCAAAAAGATAATTAATTTAGGTATGGTAAGTGAAAAAAAAAGAGAAAATGTGTGATCAATAAAGTCTATAAAAGTGAAAACTAAATAAAGAAGAAAGTGTAAATGAAAAACCACACCTGAAATCTAAATATAAGCGACAAAGAATAAGAGATAAAATGATCAAGACAAAAGGTGAAGACAAAAATAAGTGTAGTGTCAAATAGGGTTGAGTCACTTTACCCATATTTATCATACCTATCCTGAAGGCTACATTAAAAGTCAATGAAAGTCCTAAAGTGATCCTTGACCAACTATCCAAAAAACTTAGGCATAGAAAATAAGGGCAAGCCTATGGTATTTCACTCACACTATTTGAAATTCTTTGTGAGAGTGAGTTCTTTGATGTAGTCCTATGTTGATATTAATTTTTATAATATGAGTGTATAGGACTTCTTTGTTATGAGAGTATACAAGTTGTATTATTAGATGCTATTTGTTTGGGTGATATCATTTGTGTATGTGCTTGATTATTTGTTCATAATCTAGTTCCATAACATGATTTCTTTTGTTTCAGGGTAATGTGCTGCTTATATACACAATGGGTTTGGATTTTTGTATAGAGGGGGTTGAAATTTTGTGTTAAAACCAAATGAATTGACTTCCAGAAGTCTCTTAGGTTTCTCTTAGTTGAGCATCATCTGTGTTTACTTTATTTAAGGATATGGAAGAATTCTAAGTTGAGGATGTTAATGTGCCATTATTTCATGGCCCTTTCAATGCTTCAAATGAGGAAAATAAGCAAGAACTTAGGTACTTTTAGTGAGTATGATATGTTTTTGTGACATTGTGCTGGAGAAAAAAGTTCAAAGGAATAAAAAAGAGATCTAAATTGACCAAGGAAGAAAGAAGTCTGAGTCCTATGAGTGTGTTCTATAAGTCGTGGACTTGACCTACAAGACGTGCACTATAGTCGTGAACAAGATACTGAAAGAAAAAAAAAGCAAAGTTTAATTTTCACTGATGGGACCTATGACCCATAGAATCTATTCTATGGACTATATCTTGGGTCTACAGATTGTACACTAGATAAAAAAAAGTTTTGCTTTCCACGAGTCCAATCCACAAATCGTAGACTGATCCACTACTCCAGTCTATGGTTGTAAGAAAATTGCTAACCTGTTTCTCCTACTTAGTTTATAATAGGATTCCTTCCATATATATAAATACTTCTATTGGGTTTTATGATTATTTTATGTTCAGTTTAATTATTAAAAGGTTATAAGGCACATTTTAGGTCTTTGAATCACCAACATTGATTTTTAGGGTAATAAGTCAATTGTAAGTTCATAATTATGCTTTCTTATCAGAATTCTTATCATGTTCTTGTTTTTATGAGTATCTAAACATCATAACTAGGGTTGTGGGATCCATTACAAATTAACAAAGTAGTGTTCAAAGTACAAGGTTATTCTCGAAGGATAGTTGGTCTTGTATTGTTGTTTCTTCAGGTTTGGTTTCATTTCAAAGTACACATGTTGGAACTTGTCCTATATTTTTCCCTGGACTTTAACAAGGGTAGATGGATAAAAATAGTGAATTAACAACAAGACTTGCAGTTATTCATTTAATTAGTCTTGAGCAGGTAAACGAGAAAGACTATATTGGGATCATAAATAGGGGTCAATGTTGCAATACTCATGACATATTAAACTTTGTGTTTGTGGATAGTCATAATTAAGGGGTTTCACATAGTCTATTAGATGGTACATAGCCTATCAATTATCCAAGCCAAATATATTAAGAGATCACTAAAGTATGGAGGACCTATTAAGTTATGTGTTATTGGAGAACAAAGACCTCGTGACTTTCACATATTGATTAAAAATCAAACAAATCAACACAAATTATTATTGATATTTTATTTCACAAAACCCTCTATTTTACTTACTAGACAATTACTTAGACCAAAAATTTATTAGATTTTGTCAAATTCCTTATGGGATCAACCCCAACCTCGTATGTTCTATCTGCATTGTCCTCTAAGATTTACTTGAGATCGGGTTATCATCACGTATAAATCATGGAAGTGGACAAAGAAAATACTTCTTTCCAAACTCATTACAGACACTACGAGTTCTGTTACCTATTATTTCGAGATATAGCTTGTCTTGCCTACTAGGAGGAATAAGGTAGGCGCCATCATGACTTGAGAAATCAGGTCAGACAATTTGGTATCAGAGCCTAGGTTTTACCGATACTATTAGTACTAGAGCCAATATTTAGTAGAGTCCTATAGATCGGTACAGAGACGTCTGTATCCTATCTTTGGGAGGCTACAGACCATTTTTAGGGAACAATATTATTTTTTGATCTATTTTTGTGCGTTGGGTCTGATTTAGTTTTATTGGTTCAATCTTTACGATGATGGCTAGGACACGAGGTTTTAGAGATGGGGATCAGGACCTCGGGTTTGCTTCTAGTGTTTCGATTTAGGGTCAACATTGACCTAGAGGTCTGGGGCAGTATAGAGTAGCAGCCCCAGTTTGAGATCAGGCCAGGGATCTATTACCTGATCCTGTCATATCTCATGAGATTGATAGAGCTCTAGGTATTCCTCCACATCAATAGGTAGTCCATGGGGCATACCACACTCTACTTGGATTTATATCCTCTTTAATTCTTTGAGATGTATTGGTACAATATTGGGGTCAGTTGGCAGTCCACTGACTGAGGGAGCTCAGCTAGTAGCATAGGGTGGTATTGATTTAGGGTCACAGCCTATGGCAATGGTGCCTAGGGTGGAATTTCAACCAACACCAATAGTCCCACAGCTGGCAGTAGCCCAGCTAGTTATGTCTTCAGAAGAGCAAACAATATTGGGATAAATTTTAATATTGGCATTGAGATAGGGTTCTATGACTGTGGCTGATTATGAGGCAAGATTTCATGAGTTAGCCAGACATGCCACTATGATTTTGCCTATGGAGTATGAGCAAATTCGATGCTTCATCAGGGGATTGAGATTATCACTTTGTACGGCTACCTAGAGTTTGATAACTTTAAGAAAGTTTTTTTCTGAGATATTTAAGCATGTTTATTCTACAACGGAGATGGATCGTGAGGCCCAAAGGGGAAGCATTAAGAGACCACATTACCAGGGCAGCTACAATAATTCACAGTTCACATAAGGATTTCATGTTAGGTACCCCCAACAACAGCGTTATTAGCATCTGGGTCAGGTTGGTCAGCCAGTCCAGGCATCTCTTCAGATATCAAATAAGGGTCAACCTAGTTTTAGTAGTTCCAGTGGTCAGACCAACATCCATTCGCAGATGGGTGTTTAGTTAGGATTGTTGAGTTTAGGGTGGCCATTCTAGATCTGCCAGACTTTTTAGACAGTGTAAGTTGCTGGATCATGTTATGACTGTGGGGTTGTTGGTCACTTCGCTCGTGCATGTCCTCAACATAGGATGATTGAGCCTTAAGTTTTGACTGCAGAACCAATTAGGTTAGTACCACCATTAAGTAGGGGTGATGCTCAGGGTTATGGGTATGGTCCTTAAGTTTCTAGAGGTAGTCCGCAGGGAGGTAGAATAGGTGATTGGACAGGCACCCAATCTAGTAGTGGATAGGGTCATTTGTATGCTCTACCAGGTAGGTCTGAGGATGAGGCTTCATATACTGTTATCACAGGTATAATTTTTGTATGCTATTAGCCAACTTATACATTAATCTTGATTTCATATTTTCATGTGTTTCTACTTATTTTGCATCGCTGTTAGGTTTATATTTAGAGTTTTTATCTGCGTCATTGCATATAGCTACCCCTGTGAGTGATTCTTTAGTAGTAGATTGGATATATAGATCATGTTTGGTGATCATTCGGGAGTTTGATACTCAAGTCAATCTCATTATGTGGCAGGATTCTGTTAGTCGTGTGTCGATGGGGATTATTTTTATGTTCTGTCCAAAAGGCTGATATCTATGGGTCATGAGTAATTTCGTGCTTATATTTAGGATGTCAGTGTCGAGAGTCTATTGCGTGACTCCGTTCCTGTGGTTTGCGAGGTTCCTGATGTGTTTCAGACTGACCTATCTGGCCTTTCTCCCTAGCGTGACATGCGCGCTCAGTATCTCTATATGTTTGAGCCTTTAGGTATGTCCTTATATGCTTACTTTAACAAAAGAAAGTCCTTTTAGTATTGGATGTTGTACTGACCTTCACGGTTATTTTCCTTGTTGTCATATATTTTTGATATCTAGAGATTTTTTTATCGTTGCCCAAAGTTATTATTGACTTGATGGGACTGATAATTCGGTTCCCAGGCAATTTGTATTAAAATTTTAGTAATATATAATATTTATTGTCAAATATTTGATTTAAATTGTCATTTGGTAAAAATATAATATAGTACCTTTCTAGAATATTTCGATGCTGATAAAATACTTTAAGTGAGGATATATTTATATTACTTTATAATGGCTTTTTATAGTATATTAATATTTTAAGCGGAGATAATAAACCTAGAAATGTTAAAATATTATTATTATATAATAGAGATTTTATTAGAAATAATTTTCTATTAATTATGGTATATTCAAAATATTATATTTATTTTACCATGAATTTATGCGACATCCGAATAAATATAAAATAGAGGAAAAAGTGGTGGTGACACACCTTTGCACGTGGACTTAGGATTGATTTCCACCTAATAACTTTTTCTATAAATATTTGACACATGTTGGTGATGTGTATGACATGTAAAATATTTGTCTTACTTATTGAAAATTATGTGCATATGACTTTAATAAAACTTTTTAACTTTGACATTTCTTATCAAAATATGAGTTTGATCCTAATACTAAGGGAGTTAAATATTTTACCTTGTCCATAAATATTTGGTTGGTGTTCTATGTTTTAATTATATTTTGTGATCGAAAGAAAGATTAAATTGTCTACCTCAAGTTATTCAACTCCTGGTTCTAGTAGAATACTATTTGGAGGCTTCGTAGAGACATTTTAGCTTTGGTGTCCTGGTCGGATAACTTACCCTACCTTTACATTGAGCTTATATATTGAAATTGTGAACTATTATGCTAGCTTTGGATAAGTACTTGTAGTTGCATACTATTTGATATATATAGCATGCCTTATTTATCTGGATTAGGACCCTGTTCTAGTAAATTTTGATGTTTTGTCTTTCAATATAATATAGCATCTATCACTTTAGGATGTGGAATTAAATTGCAAAACCTTGAAATAGCCCCTTTAAAATTAAGATATGCTTACAGTAAGTAGACATATTTTAGCTTCTATTCAGGTTTAGTATATATTTTATTTCTGTCATTGGTTGTGAACTTTTGTACCACGTTGACATTGTTATAATATGGTATGAATTTTAATATTATAGTTGGGTATGGTTATTATGAGTTCCAGTTCAAGTCCAACATCTGATTAGTATGGTTACTATGAGTTTCGATTCGAGTCTAATCCTCCTCTTTCTACTATGGTTTATTCTTTTGTACTAGAGACTAGCTGTGTATACTAGGTATATTTTGGCTTTTGTCTAGTACTCTGGGTATCTTTTAGTAGTGGATCTAGTACCAACCTCACCAGATCTTGGGAGGGATTCTTTTATGTATTTGGTCATTTTCATTCCCTTGCTTTAGTATATGAGATATGTTTATTTTCTGTTTGTTACTTTTTGGTATTGCTATCATTATAAGCTATCTTTTCTATTTTTTGCCTATTAGCCCATTACCTATTATTTTGGGCTATGGCTTGGCTTGCCTACTGGGGGGAATAAGGTAGGCGCTATCATGACTTGAGAAATCAGGTTGTGAAAACTAATCATGCTTATGAGACCATTTTTGGCAATCAATAGAGCTCTAGTTGTCATAGAGTGTGGAGAGATAAAGTTTTGGGTACATGATGATAAAGTCTCTTCATGTGTGTGCAAAACTGAAAAGCAACTAATAGTGTTACAAGTTATGTCTATGATTGATGCTGTGGATTAGGAAATGGATCTTGGGTCACCGCACCCCAAGAATCCAACTTGATGATAGCTGAACGTCGTGCCGTAGTATTTTATTTGGTGTTGGATGAGAGGCAACCCATCATTGCCATGTATTTGGCCTGTAACCTTTGCATTTTAATTGTTAGAACTATTTTTGTTTTTGTTTTTGATTAATCTATGCCATTGTGGCACTCTGAAGGTGCATTGCAGAAATCGAAAGACAATAGTTAAAATTGAATTAAGTGCAAGTGGACTGGATGAAAGTAGGGGATGTGAACTAAGACTCAGGTGACGTGATCGCGGTCACTAGATCGCGATCGCGAACCTAATACTAAGTATGCCTAGAATTGAGCCTCAGGTCCCAATTTTAATGGTTTAGTTACGATCACGCAAATAATTGTTATAAAATAGGAACCGTCTTCGCAATGGTTCCCATATTCTATTCCCTTAAAAATACCCAAATATTCATGCATTTTCATCATTATTAAGAGGATCTTAAGTTCTAGGCATCCCCTTTTCCATCCTAACATCTGACATTTTCTTCTAATCCCTTCATTAATGTTTAATTTGGTCCTTAGAATGCTTGTTTAGGCCAATGTCCTAAAATATCTAAATTGTGTCCTTTGTTAGTGTTTGAATTGCTATTGTTTAGTCTGGTGGCTGTTGTTGTGGTTTGCACATTATTGGGGAAGTATTGAGTACCAAAATTATTTAAAATTAGGAAGAATTATAGGTGCACACCAAGTGTTTGGTAAAATGCCCGAATGAGTTCCTTGATATTTTTTCAATGTTTAAGGGGGTTAATTGAGTGTTTGGGTATTGTGTTCATGTTCATAGTGTGATTTACTTGTTAGGAACACAATTTGGTTTAGGAAATCGGTATTTTTGGTTGCAATTATCTTAGTCCAACAGTCTCAGGTACCACAATCGTGGTCACCAGACTGCGATCGTGCTCTAGTGGACTATGATCATAGCATCCGATAGCAGTCTGCCAGATATGTCCAAAATCCTGAATTCTCATTTTAAGCCCAAATTTGACCTAGGAACCATTTCCTTAGCTTATATAAGTCACATGACATTGTTTTCACATGATGATATTGGTTGTTAATGATTTGTGTTTTTTTCCCATTTTTAGAGCTAAAGATGGCTGATCACAATCACCTATATCGTTTAAATTAGTAGAGGGCGATCCTTATCAATAGCTCAACTTATATTGAGGTCAAATCCATAAAGAGAAAAATTAGCTTTCTAGTCCTATGAGTGTTAATAGTTACTAAAAAGATACCCGTAATGTAAACAAAGTAAAATGCATGATTTAAAATGGGGGGGTTGATTTGGAACAAGGATGGATCAATGTATATTCAAGTTAACAAACTAAAGGCAACAAACGTATTTGAAAATTCAAGATGAACAAGATCCTGGGATTATGTCTGCCTAAGGGCAAGTTATTCATAGGTGCATGATGATTTGATGCAAACTCTAGTAATTAACGATATGGTAGGCCAGGTTGAAGGTCCTTCAATCTTGTTTGTCAACAAAAGTCTTAATCATTAATGATAACCCTAGGAGTTCCAAATTTGGAAAATATGTTCTTCCTCAAAAATATTTTGACATTCTTCCCTTCATTGTTCGAAAGCTTAAATGCCTCCACCTATTTTGAAACAAAGTCAACAGCCACCAAGAGATACTTCATACCATGCAAACTCACAAAGAGGCCCATGAAGTCAATTCCCCCAAAACCAAATAACTCAACCTCTAGAATAATGTTTATTGGGAGTTCTTGACTTCACAAAATGTTTCCTTGAATTTGGCATTGGTCAGATGACTTGGCATTTGAACCTTTGGAAATAGTGAGCCAATAGTATCCATATTGTAAGATCTTATGTGTAGTCTATGTACCACTATAATGGATCCCAACTGGACAAGAATGACATGCATCTAAAATACTCATCATCTCAAATTTATGAACATATCTTCTTTTTACTCCATCGACAAAACTTTGGAACCAATTCAACTAGTCTAAAAAATACAAAATTCAATGTGTAACAAGTGAATTATTAATGCTCTCATCGATACCCAATGAGCCTATTAGGAATTTTTATGTAAAGTTGGGAAAAAGGTCATGTTTTAAAAGTGGCAAGATAGAGGCCACATCACCACATCCTCACTTCTATCTAGTTTCATCTTGGGAGATTTGAATCTTTTATCCCACTCTCACTTAGTGTATGTTGAGCGAAAGTTGGGACGGATATTCAAATCGTCTAAGTGGAAACAAAAATGGCAGTTGAAGAGGTGTCGTGACACAATGTTAAGCTAAGTGCTCTATTGGAGGCCACCCATTATGCCACGAAAGTGGAACATATCCTTTTAGCTATGTATGATAGTGTAGATTTTATTTTTATTTTTGCATAATCCATGAAATTTTGGTTCTAAAAAGTGTTTTAAATAAGTTTAAGAAATGGAAAGAGTGAAATTATTATGTTTTGGACTGAGTAGGGGAGTATAGAGGGAACAAAAATTAGTCTCAAGTACCATAATAACAACTATTGGGGCCATAGTTGAGGAAGATGAGTGCCCACAATCATTGAAATTGGACTAAGATTAGATTCAAATTAGTTTAAATGACTATTCGACTGCCCTTTTCGCCCACCACGCTTCTTTCTCAACTTTTCTCTCAAAACTTGCATCCAAAAGACAAAAAATTTTACATACCCAAGTTTCTCATTGCATCCCCATGCATCCTACACTATGGTATGTGTCTAACTTACTTGAACAATATCTTTTATTGGTCTAATAGTTGTACTATCTAATGCTAAATCTATGCATGAATGTGATTATTTGCGTGGTAGGCTATTATAGTTGGTGTACACATGGATGGGAAAATCTTGAGTACCCAAAATTTTGGCCTAAATAGGATATAATTAGTGTGTATGCCATGTGATTGATTAAATGCCACAACGAACTCATAATGAAATTCTTCACATTTCAAGAGCACAGTCAAGCACTTTGAGTTTAAGTTTCATAATCATGATGCTTAATTGTTTAGTTAGAACACAAGCTGGGGTTGAAAGTTGGTACCTAGTACTATTGCCAACTTGATCAAAATTGCTCTCAGATAGTGCGATCACAATCATTAAGGCTACAATCGTTGTCAAGGGTCCACGATCACTGCATCTGAGAGCAGTTTCTAGCTTAGACCAAAAATTTTGCATGCCTGTTTTCACCCCAAAATGCACTATGACATCTCCCCATAAGTTTATCATATTAATCTAGCATGGTTTTTGTATTAAAATAAAAATTATGGTCTTTATTTTGTTACTTACAGGTACTCAGCCAGAAAATGAGAGATTATGACTATATCTGCTTTATGGCTCCAGAATGTCACAACCTCTACTATAGTGACCTCTCAAAGATAAAGCTACTCCCATAAAGAGGTATTTACGTGGACAAGGTACCGGAGAAATTACCAGCATTTCATATAAATCTTAATTCTACCGAGTGGATATGCTTTGCCTCGAACCCCTATTTTGCCAATGAGCAATGGGTGTGAGATTTCTATACTAATCTTAGCGTAGTCTCCTTCCCAAACCCAGTAATAAAGATTAGTGGAAAGGAGGTGCACTTTGGAGCAGAGCAGATAAATGATATGTATGTGCCTCCAAATGCAAACATAACTCAATTCCAAGCCAAGGGTTGTGAGCCAAGGACCTGGATGGCTAGCATACTATGCCCTATAAAAGAGATTCCCTAGGCTGCCACCAATAGAGAGATCTCCATGAATGACTTTATAGTAGTGGCTAGAATTTGGTTAAATATCATCTGCAGTGGGGTTTTGCCATGCACACATATGACTGCTGTCATAGATATGTGAGATCGGATGGTGGCCTGTATTTTATCTATCATTACTCTGAACGTGGGCCAAATTGTGATTTTAGAATGGAGGCATTTCAAAATTTTGGGCATTACACTTTTTTTCTTTCCTTCTCTTATTCCTGAATTATGCAGAAAGGCCAAAGTAGAGGAGTATCTAATAGATACCTGGGTGCAGCCGAACTGCCACATATTTCCACTAAAAATTTAGGGTGAGGGTGCACCTGGTCAAAGTTAAAAGAGAAATATTAACTTAGGCAAGTCGACCCAAGAGGACACAGACTCTTATAGACCTTCTTTGACAAACCCCTTTAATGAGATCTCAGGGGATATGCGAGTAGCCAAGGATTTCGTTTCCCAGCTACCTTAGGGACCAGAGGAATCCTCCACTACCTACCATTCCTATATAGCTCAGTTAGATTATGAAGTGTACCTGGAGGACCAGAAGAAGCAGGGAGCTACCATTGCTAGACTAGAAAGAGCCTATTCAACATTGGCACAGTCATACAATGACCTTAAGGAGTCGTACAAGAAAATAGTAAAGGGAGAGAAGAAGAAAGATACATTATTCACGAAGATATGGAAAAGGGTGAAGGGCATCTTTAAGGTGCTCAAACCCAAGGAGCGCCTTTCTGTACTGCGAGTTGAGAGTTATGATGAAGGACCAACTAAGTAGTCTGGTGCTGATAATGATGGAGCTGATGCAGAGTTTGGGGGAGATAGAAGATCATGATGCATACATATGGAGAAATCTTTTTCCCCTTTTATTTATTATGTAATTAGGTAATGAGGACACGAAAAACTATTGGTTGGGCATATATACTCGGTGTTTACATTCTATTTATGCATATGATTGGTGATAGTGAGATATTCCTGAATGTTTTATTTTTTTATTTATGGTTTTTTTGTGAATGTATTATGTTGACTTGAATATTTTTGTTTTGTTCTTGAGTTGTAATTTTTGGGTACTCAGATTATGCCCACATTTCATGGAATATTTCCTAGTTTGTTTTTAGTTTTTATTTTATTATATTTATAATGATATTCGATGAGTATTTCCCTATAAGTGACGGCATTATTAAGGGAAAATCATCATGGATGGGTTTTGTTATAGAGATGCAGGGGAGGTCTAAGTACTCGTAGCATCGAGGCCATAAATGCAAGGGAAAATTGAGTACCTGTAGCATTGTGAATTTGGAATCGCCCTTGTACTAATGGTGAAGTCTAAGTATCTAAACAGTTTGCTCATATGAAAGCCAAAATGTAAGATAAAAGATTGGGTTGGTACCATAATTAGCAAATTGTGCGTGGTGCAAATGCACAACAAACACCCCTCTTCGTCCTAAATTTTTCAAAAATCAAGGGCATGTATATGTGCAACCTTATAGCAAAATCTTTTTCTCTTTTTTTGACTCTAAATTTTCAACTTGTGAAAATTGGTAGATACTCCATTTTTGTCTCCAGCGGGAGAGGCAATTGATCCCCCTTGGCGAATTTGCATGCCATGTGTTGTGAGCTTATTCGTCTAAATCTCATGTGTACGTGTACTAGATAGTACTTTCCCCATTAGTCTCTTAAGGCTAAGGTTGATTGTACTTGGTTGCTGAGATGATCCTAGGCCATCTCTGTGACATTAAAAGTCAACTTTAGCCTAAAAAGCCTACCTTTGCTTAGATTTTATCCCTAGTCACCCGCTTTAGGGATTTGGACTTTTATTTGGAAAACTTATTACAAGTTGTGAGCCTTTCAATTCTTATCCCTCTTTTAAACCCTATCCTCCTTGAACTTAAAAATGCAAATTGAGGATTAAAGCATAAGTTGGGGGTAGTGAAGATTGGAGGAAGTAAATTTTGGCCATGAAGTTGTAAGTAAGTGCCTAAAAGCTTAAGCATTTAGAAAAAAATGAATAAAAACAAGAAAGAAAAGATCCAACAAAGGAAATAAAAGCTGGAAGTGTCCAAGAAAAAGAAATGGAAAGAAAATCGGTGAACCAAGAAATTAAAAGTAGGCACATGTGTAAAGATTGAAAACAAAAGAAGTGGCCCATGATCAAAGGTAAGATAGAATAGTGTGATGTAGATGTTAAAGGAGGGTATAACTATGTTGTTTCTAAATGATATCCAACTGTACCTCAAACATACGTTACAAGATCAGAAACCCTTTGACATCTCCAACTAAGTGTATTCATTATAGTGGTGATTGAGAAATAGAGGCAAGCCTATGGCATAGTATTTTTTTTACATCAAGAATCCTTGTAAGAGATACATCTTTGAACTTAAATCCTTTGTTTCATATTTGATAACTTGGTGTGTTAAATTTTTCTCCTTGTAAGGAGGAATATAAATAAGTTGAGGTGGGTGATTTTGTCATCTCCCAGAAAAATAAGGCAAAATAAGAATATTGTAGTTGATGTCAAAGGTATGTTACTTCTAGAGTATTAGTGATAGTCGCGTGGTTGATCTTTGAAGGTTTTTGCACCTTTAAAATTTGCATTTCATGTTAATGGAGGTGGTGAGAATAGATTTGCCCATGTTTGAAAAGTTACTTATGGCAGTAACTAAGATTGAAGTCATTGTGATCATTGGGTCATGAAATTTGGACACACAAGTGCATTTTCTCATGGTAAAATGTAGTGTTGCTTGAGGACAAATAAAGATTTAAGTTGGGGTGTTGATGAGTGGTGAATTTACCACTCATTTGCACTCAACATTTGTGCACACAATTATTACTTGAATGTATAAATGAGACATATTTATGATTAAATACACTAATTTCCACATCTTGCAGGTATACAGGCTATGAGATGGAAAGATATGGACTTGAGCTAAAAAGGATTAAAAAGGAGAAAATAAGTGTAGCTAAAAGATCTGAAGCAGAAACTAGCCTCAGTTACCATGATCGTGGTCTAGTGGCCGCGATCGCGGCCGTCAAGTAGGTCAAAGTGCCACAATTGTGATGTCCTTACCGTTGTCGTAGTAGCTGCAATTATGGTGAAGTGGTATTTTCCCAGGGGCAGTCTTATAATTTCACATAGCTATTCTCAATTCCCTTAAGAGGCTCAAACCCTTGACCATTGAGGGGGATCCCTAATTTTTTGGAACTCTCTTTCACCATCTTGTTTCTAATTTGAAGAAACCATTGTTGTACTAATTTTGGGGTAAAGAATACATTAGAGTAACTTCTACATAGAGGATTTACAAATTTCATAGAAGATTTGTTGAAATTTAAAGTTTGGATTTGCTTCATCTTTATCTTTCATATATCCAATTAATAGAGATTTTGGTCATATCTTGCTTATTAATCTCATGAGTTGCTTTTCTTTCTCTTGGGGTTATGTTAGAATAAGGTACCAGTGTGTATGGGTTGTGATTCTCACCTTCAATTATTAGTTCGTGTTTTTGGGTTTTACAAATGCTTGATTGTAAACGAGAACTTGTTGGTGAAAACCTCAAATTTCCTAAATCCCCACGTAATTTGTAAATAAGGGATGTGGGTAGTCTAGACCCTACATTGTCCTTGAAAGATGGTTGTAGGTAACATGAGCATTTGTGACCAATAAGATAGATAATAGTTGTTTCATTTTTATTATCTTAGATATAATAATAAATTGTGGAATTGCTATATCTTGGGCACCATCCAGGAAATAGGGATGCCCAAATTGAGGCTTTGTGATGACTGGTTTACCACACCCATGAGGTATTTGAAAAAATCTGTGGGTAATAGTTTGGTACTTTGTTGAAAGGCTAATACAGCCTACCCAAACATGCTTTAACTAAGATTTGAAATTGATTTTTCATGTACCCACATACTAGCTGCCCACAGTACAACATAACCCCAAGATCCATCACTAATTAATTACGCTTTAATTATTTGAAGCCTCGAGTTAGTCCTTTAGAAGTCGAAAAGTAATTATATTTTTGAAATGTTTATAATTCCCCAATTATTTATATCTTAGGTTTAAATATAGAAAACAACTTCTATTTTTAAATTATTTAATTCCCACTCATATTGTTCCTCACAAATTCAACCCCGACTCAAAGTTGGGTAATTATATTGACAATGACCGCCGTGCACTTAAATTGACATGTAATTTGAGTTTTATAAAAAATGGAACCTTTGCCAGGGAACAATTTGGCATATTGAGTTGGTTTGTGATTTTAGCTTACTTATTTGGATTCAAACTTGTAAATATTTGTTTGTGATTTTATTTTATTTTTTGTGTTAGATAGATTTTTTGTTTTTATTTACTTGTTACTTTGGCATCTTGTAATGAATGTGAGTTTGACAGTTGCAAACTTTATCTTGATGATTCATGTCCATATTGTGATGGATCCCACTTTTGGCGAGATTATAGATATACTCCCCGAAAAAAGATATGTTCACCATCTCGATCCTATTGGGAGTATAATTTATCTTTATGTGGTGCTCGATATAGACATTAGAGTGATTGCCCAAATTCTCCCTACCCTAGTTATGCTAATAAAAATGCTAGTTCTTCTTATGAATTTGTTAGGTTTTATGATGCAACAAAGAAAGAACAATATGCCGGGTATGATAGTATTGAAGCAATGCTTCAAACTCTTTTGGATTGGGCAATTGAATTGGACAAAGACATGTGTAACTTGTATCAATCCAATGAGGCATTTAAGAAGGAAATCAAATAGATATAAGAAGTAGATATGGAGGCTAATCTTTCAAATACCATGGGTTTTCCTACTCTTCCAAATAAGATCGATGTGGAAGAATCCTCGGTGATTTCCCAACCAACCGAACCTAATTTAGTTAAAGATACCAAAATTGAGAAAATGGTACTAGAGTCAAAATAAGAAGCCAAGAAAATCCTTTGTAAAGGCTCTATCTAGTTTCCAAGTGAGAATATCAAGAAGGATGTGACTCCAGAATTAGGAAGAAGACCTCACTCAAACCACTTTTCAATATTATGCTTGGTGAATATGATGAAAGTTGAACCACCCAAGAAAATGATAAATTTTGGAGATGAGGAGGAAAATCTTTACATTTTGGAGTTTGTCATTCCAAAAACGGAAAAATGAAGCACCTCACTTGAAGGACAAAAAATGTAAAATTTCGTTGAGTAACAAGTGAATTCTTGATGTTCTCATCAATACCCAACAAGCCTATTAGAAAGTTTGATGTAAATTTGGGTAAAAGATTCAAGTCTTTAAAATGGCGAGATAGAAAATATTTCATTGTGTCCTCACCTTTTCCCAAAGTACCTCAAAGATGTATTAATCTAAAGTTGGAACACCTATTCAAATCCTCTAAATGGAGACATAAATGATAGTCTAAAGATGTCATTCCTCGACTTTAACTAAGACACTTCTTTTGGAGGCAACCCAAGATATTTTTCTTGATGTTTTCTGATTTTCTTGGTTAAAATTTTATCTTGTTTTTAGGTGTTTTAGGTGTTATCACTAGTTGTAATGGGTACCTCAAGAATGAAACCCGGATAAGTATATTGGACTTTCTTTGTATCACTTTCCTCTCTTAAGTAAGCTTACAACATATGATCTTTAAAATACAAATGATGATCATATTCCATGGTTTCTTTTGGTTTGAATTTAATTCATTTGAGATGAATTTGGTAGAATGTGGTTGTTAGGATGCATATTTTTAAATGTGTCCCTTGTCTCAAATGCAAAATTGCAAAATTCTTGTTTTCATACACTAGTGTACACCTTGTATTTGATGCAACACCCACTTAAGGTTTGTTTACTTAATTGAGTGGTGGGTGATTTAATTGGGTTAATATTATTACAAGTGGTGTGTTTGGTGATGAATTGGTGTATTGGGCTTGTTTACATATGTTGTTATTCTATCTATTCAAGTTCTTACTTTTCATGCACAACACATGTTTGTTAAAATGTCAATAAGACAAAAATTGCCTTATATGCTTGTAAAGGTTAATGTGAACTTTATTGGGGCATTATGTGATCATTTTTGGAGCATAGCTTTGAGTCCAATTAGTCTTGAATATGGATTAACTGGTGGTCTTTGGTTGAAATTGTTGGGGAATATTGAGACCATGGTAAGAGAGTCATGAATGCTTGCCTTGCCCTATGATAGATTGGTTGACACCATTCTTAAGGGTATAGGATCGTTCGTGTTTATATTGGTGTTATGAGTGTTTTATGGTCTAAATGGGCAATATGTGAAGTTGTGAGGAAAGAATACTATAAAGTTTAATGATAATGTTGCCTTGCATTCCCCTAAATTTTTCCTTAATTGTTTAGGAAGAGGCAAAAGTTAAAAAATTCTTTCAAAATGTAATTGGAAAGAAATGAGATGATTTTGAAAAAAATAAAAAAATTATAGGTTTGTTTGTGAAAATGATCAAGGATGTTTTTGAGCTTTATTTTGAATGGGACCATTAAATTCAATTTTTGGCTCTCTCTTTACAAGGATGAGTCCTTGACTCGAAGAAACTTATTAAGCTTAAATTGGTTGGGCAATTAACTTTTTGTTCTATGAGTACGATACCATGTGTGGTGATATTTTTAAATAATTATTGTGTTTACGTGTAGTCTAAAACTTTCCCTGAGTGCGTTCAAAGTAAAATTCTAGACTAGCTTGGTTAGGAGAATGACCTGAGTCTATTTTGACCCGTCATATAGCCAAATTCCCACCTTAACATCGTTCCCTAGCTATCCCCTTTGAGCCCTTTTCCCATTTTCTTTCTTTTTGTAATGATAACATTGCTAAAACACCTAACCCTTTTTAAAATCTTTAACCTTACTAAAACACCTAACCCCTTTTAAAATCATTCTTTTGGGACTTAACCTCTTTTGATGCATTAATGATGTAAAGTAATGAAATGTAGGTAAAAACCTAAGTTTGGGGGGTTTGTGTAGTTAAGAGAATAATGTAAGGGTGTTTAAAACTCTACGTTTTGGGAGATTAATGTGATGTGCTAAGATGATCTAATAAAAACGTATGTAAAGTGATCAAATCATGTGCTTAAGAGACAAGAGACATATTTAATAGTAAAGTTGTATAGCCTAGACCATAGAATATGAAGAGAAAAGAGGCAAATGAGGGGGCTAAGGAGATCTTAAAGTTAGAAAGTCTCTTTAAAGAGCCAAAGAAATGAATAAAAAAATGGTGTCTTTGAATTGTTTTGTAATTGCTAATAAAAATCTAGGTAAATATGAGAAATGATCTAAAGGAGAATAAGGTGGATAGTTTGAAAATTTTGGGGTAGAAGAGGTTGAGGAATTGCATTGAAGGAGGTATTTCGGTCACTTGATTCATGTATATTCCTTACCACACCTTAAACCTTCATCTTGACTCGCAAGAACTTGGTGATTCCAAATTAGGTAAGCTTACATTAGTGGCGAAAAACACAAAGGGAAATCCTATGTTTCTACTCATTGTACTTGAATTTCTTTGCAAGAATGAGTGTAAATTCTTTCATTGTTTGAGATCCTTTAGAAATTTCAATTTTTTTTTTGTGTGTGGAGCTAATTTCCTTGTGAGAGACATCAATATTTTGGGGTAGAGGATGAAGTCTTACTCTCAGTTTGGGTAAATGGGTTAAGTAAGTTGCATTGTGAAGATCGAGAAAAGCTTTGAAGATTTTATGTCTCCTCTTGAGATGATTTTTAGATTTGGAAGATTCATGTTATACAAACTTTCATAGTTACTTCATAAAAATATGCTAATTGAAAAAATATGGTTCACTTGTTGCCATGACATGTTTGAAAGCCTTTATAGAGCTTTGTTAGCTTGTTCCAATAGTATTACTTTCTTTTGGGTGGATTTGAGTTAAATACCCTATCTTATTTAATTATTCTTAGTTTCTTGAGGAAAAGCATTAGTTTATGTTTAGGGGTGTTGATAAGTCATCAACTTGAGGATTTTCTAGCACCTTCTAAGACTTAATTACCATGGTTTTCCATTGATTTTATGTTAATCTCTTACTTAGTTCTCATTTGTGTAGGAAAAGTTGAAAAGGAAAGATGAGCAAGTCATTTAAGTCAAAAAGAGGTTAAATGTGAAAGAAAAGAGCAAAATGCTAGAAATCAAGCCTATGAATAGACCCTCAGTTACCGCAATCGCAGCCTGAGAGTCACGATAGATACCAGTCAATAAGTTAATCAAAGAGCGATCATGATATGACTACCACAATCGTGGGAGTTGCGAATACGGTGAAGATGTAGCGATCGAGGTAAAGAAAAAGATTTTCATGGAAATTTTTGTAATATTTGGAAAATATGGAATTAGGGCTAAAATAAGGGTTTTTAGCTCATTTTCACCATCTTTATCCTACCTTTCATCTTAACATTTTATCTCATCTCTTGGGAGCTTGGAGAAAAAATTAGTTGTACTCTTGAGCTAAGATTACATTAGTCTAGCTCCTAAGTGAAGCATTAGCAAATTTTCATTGAAGATTCATTAGAATTTAAAGTGTTGTTTGCTTTCTCTTTGATTTTCATGAATTAAATTGATGGAGATTTTTGTATTTCTTTATTATCTTTATGACTTGCTAGTTCTTCCTCTTGGGGTTATGTTTGAATAAGATGCAAGTGTGTATGGGTTGTGATTATTAGCTTTAATTCTTAGTTAATATTGTTGGGTTTCCCAAATATTTGATTATAAAATGGAATTTATTGGTGAAAACCTCAATTTCCCTAAACCCCCATCATCTATGAAAAGGGATGTGGGTATTCTAGATCATACATCGGCCTTGTGGGAGGAATGTAGGCAGCATGAAAATTTGTGAACAATAAGATAGATAGTAGTTATTCACTTTTTATTGTCTTAGAACTAAGGATAAATTGTGGAATTGCTATATCTTGGGCAGCATCCTAGAAATAGGGATGCCAAATTGAGGCTTTGGGATGATTAAATGACAACACCCATGAGGTATTTGAAAGAATCCGTGGGTGATAGTTTGATACTTTGTTAAAAGACTATTATCAAAGTCCCTAACCGAGCCTACCCAAGAATGACATATCTACAATTTTAAGCTTATTTTCATATACCCAGATACTAGTTTCCTCTAGTAAAGCATAGCCCCAAGATCCGTTCCTAATTGATTACACTCTAATTATTCTTAGCATCGAATTAGTCCTTTAGAAGCCGAACAATTGTGTTACACTTTTGAAAACATTCAAAATCTCCCAAAATATTTGTATAATATATTTGAATTTAGCAGGTAACTTTAATTTTGAACTTATTTAATTGTCACTCATATTGTTCCTCATGGATTCAATCCCGAATCAAAGTTAGGAAATTATATTGACATTGATCACATTCTAATTAAATTGATGTGTAAGTTCAGCGTTATCAATGACCTAAAATTCTACGAATACCCTTCACAAAAATTAGTGGAGGCAACTTTTCAATCACCTCAATTTTTGACCTGTCGACTTCATCCTTTTCTTTGAAAATTTATGACATCATTTTTATTCTTTCATTATGAAGTGAAACTTCTCCTAATTTAACACAAAGTTATATTCCTTGCATCTCCTTGAAACATTGGGAGATATGCCAAGCAATCATCAAATGAATCACCAACAACTAAGATGTCGTCCATCTGATTTAACACCAACTTGTAGGGGATGTTCCAAGAAATCATAAAATGAATAAGAAACAACCAAGAAGTCACCATTGAACACCTAAACAGTATCCTTAAACATGTCCAATAACATAGCCATAATGCAAAATTGGAAAGTTACGAGTGTATGACAATAACCAAATAACATCCCCTTGAACGTGAATGTTCCATATGGACAAGTGAAAGTGGTATTCTATAGGTATCCAAGAGTAGTAGAAATTTGATAATAACTCAAGTATCCGTAAGAATACCAACCTCTACTAGTAAGTAGTTCTATCATCTGGTACATAAAAGGCATTGAAAAATAATCTTTCTTAGTCCAAGCGTTTAGCTTCCTATAGTCCATGCACACACGCCAACCATAATACCCCATCTCTAAAATTTTTTTATCTATCATACGAATTATCCCTTTAGTCATATGCACAACATACGATTCATACATTGATCATGTACCCAAGAAAGTGCATGATGGGTGATAATCTATTTAGGGTACGACTCCACTCCTAGATGTCATCTAGAAGCACATGGGTCGTATGAATCCAAGTCGTAAATTAAACAAAGTAGACTCCTTGAGATGCTATCCAATATCCAAATGAGGGGATATTAGTCATAGGAGGATGGTACAAGTCGTACGATCATTCATAAGTTGATTAGTGAATGCTCTCTTAGATTATGTCCAATGTATGAGTCATGATGACTAGTTGTACCTTTCCATACGAGTCGTAAGATCAACTCGTAAAAACTTGCTAGTAAATTTTGAGAAGTGAAGTCAAGGTTTATTTTTAGTCTTTTACCCCTTATAACTCCTAACGCACAACATTTAACACCAAGGGGTGTTACTTTTCCTCTCTTTTCTAATCGATTAAGCACCAAATTTCTCTCCTACCATCTTAAATAACAAGGTTAGGGTTTATTCCCCAAGGCATCTCCCAAGTCCCAAAACTCAAGTTTACTTTATCAAGCCAAGAACTATATGGTATGTGGGGTTTATGAACAAGGATATTCTTTCATCCTTTTGCCCAAAACTTATTTTAAATTTTAAGTTATGTGATTTTCAATTAGGTTTCACACCGAATTATCTTGTCCTGAGTTTATGAAATTATTGTGTGATTGAAGTATTAAAGTGCATACATGTTCTCATCTATTTCTGTTTTGACTTAAAGATTCTCTATTATTATTTGAATATCATGAGTTCGATTTGGAAACATTGATTAAAGATTTCCAATTATGTTTTAAGCATGATATTGTATTATAAATTATATGAAAGAAAGTATGAGTTTATGGCTTAAGTATAAGCACTAAGTTTACAAGAAAGTTTGATATCTTAGTTTAAATGACAAGACTTTAAATCCACAATTGTTCATTGTGATTATGACTTAAAGAAAAGAGAAGCATAATCAATCTCGAGTATACACGCCCTCATGCTATTTTAAGGTGGATTTCTTAAGTATACGCACATATATGTGTATACTTTGGGAGTAGTATTTAGAACTTAGAAGGGAATGCGGATGAGTTATCCAAAATTACCAAAAACTACGAGCCAACGTAGGTTAAGCCTTTAACAAAAATAGATAAAGTAAAGAATATTAATCACTAAGATAAGGTTCTATTCTGATGGAACGGGTAGAATAGCTCTCCCCAAAGTAGGTAAGATGTTGGACTCCATGGTATCTCACATAGTGTATGTTGGTTAGAAGAATCTCCCATAAGCAAGATTAAAAGAAAATATTTTATGAATCTAAGCATTATGACTCACTGAGTTATTCCTATGATTTATTATTTAAGATTTATGATCTTGCAGTCTTAACTTTTACTCAAGCCTAAGGTGACTCATTTAAGTTAAGCATGCGTAGTTTGAAAGCTTATATATATATATTTAGTACTATTTTAATTATGCATTCACCTTGAAATAATTGGAATATTCCAGAAGTACAGATCCACATATAAGTTTGTGTGATACATTATCATATAATATAGGTTCTAGTGTATGTTCCCAGTAGCATGAGTAACTTCGGCATCATTACATAAATCCTAATGTTTGGTGGGTCCTCATATTCTAAGGACCTAATAATTTAGATTTGTGTTTTCATTGGTGGAAATATATTAGACATTGAATTAATTTTATGTACAGGTTAGCTAAGGTCTATCCTAGTGGCTCTCTAGTCTATAGTAAAGGCTTGTCAGACTATGTCTAAGTTTAAGAAGTTTGTGTAAGGATTTCTAAGTTAAAGATTCACTTTAAGTTATGATATTGTTTATCCTTTATTTACTTCTTATGTTTAACATCCTTATTGTATGAGTTTTGAGATGTAAAGATATCATGGGTTGGATTGGGGCTATTCATAGTCCTAAGTACCGTGTGACATCCAGGGGGTACTTCCAGGGTATTACAAACTTGGTATTAGAGCCTAAGGTTGTAAAAACTCATAGGGACTTAGAAAATCCACATAACATAGAGTCTTTATCATGAGTGTGAAACACACCACATTTATGAAATAGAGGTTGTGGAATGAATTAGGAATCATTAATTCTTTCATGATCTATCATGCTTATAGTTGTCTCTATCTTTCTTAACTTATGATTTTACGTAACAAATTATGCCACCTCGTCAAGACAATGCACATAGAAGAAATGATAAAACACCACTACAAGCCAACTCTCTTAATGAGAATATGTCTCACACTGTATTTTAGGCTGCTATTCAAGCATTAGCCCAAGCTGTGATTGCCAATGTTCAAAGGAACCAACAGGTAGCGGTATCACTTCAAGAGAATGGTAATTTAGCTTCAGCCAAAATTTAGGACTTTATGAGGATGAACCCTCCTGAGTTTTATAGGTCAAAGGTGGATGAGGACCCATAACTCTTTATTTATGAGGTAAGAAAAATAACCCAGATTATGCATGTTACTAAAAAAAGAGTGTAGGATTGGCATCCTATAGGTTGAAGGATATTGCTTATGATTGAGTTATGGTATAGAAAGAAGGTATGGGTGAGACTCCAACTCTTATGAGTTGCCAGGTGTTCTAGAATTCTTTTCTGGACAAGTTTTTTCCACATGAGATAAGGGTGTCCAAAGTGGAGGAGTTCATGAACTTAAGGCAAGCCTTTATGATGATGAAGGAGTACTGACTTAAGTTCACTTAGTTTTCTAAGTGTGCTCCCGAGTTGTTAGCTAATTCTAGATCTTGTATGAGTAAGTTTATTACTAGGATATCTAATTTTTTAGTGAAGAAATATAGGACATCCATACTAATTGGAGATATGGATATGTCTATGTTGATTACTTATGCACAATAGATTGAGATATAAAAGTTGAAAGAAAGAGATAAGTGGAATAAGAGAGGTAGGATTGGACATGTTAAATTTAGTCAGCCAAGTTTAGGACAGAGAAACCATTCATAGTTTTAGGGTCATTCATCAGTTCCTGTGCCATCTTCAGCTAGTGCCCTGCACCCAAAACCAGGCAAGAGCATTGGTTCAGGTCTTCAAATTCCAACTCTCAAAATTGTATAGTTGGGAGGTCTAATTTAATATATCCAAAGTGTGGAAGAACCCATCCTAGTGAGTGTTTGATAGGCAAAAAAGGTTGTTATAGCTGTGGTAAGATGGAACACAAAATCAAGGGGTGTCCACATGCTAAGCAAAGAAGCTGAGATACTCATCCTTAGACTCAGACTCTAGTGCAACATCTCATCCAGGCCGCCTAGCTCTTCCCTAGGGCATGTCTTCTAGCACCGATGGCGGTGTTCGCTAGAATCAATTTTATGCATTACCATCCTATCAGGAGTAGGAGAGTTTACCAAATATTACCATTGGTATGATTCGTGCCTTTCATCTTGAGGTTTTTGTGTTGTTAGACTCGGGATTGAATTTATCTTATGTAACTCCCTTGGTTCCTGTAAATTTTAGGGTAGGTCTTAAAAATCTTTCTAAGCCCTTCTCTATTTCTAACCCAGTGGGTGAGCCAATTATTTCTCGATGAGTCTATAGGGAGTGTCCTATTATCTTCCTCCATAATATTATACTAGAGGACCTAATAGAGTTAGAGATGGTAGATTGTGATTTTATTCTGAGCATTGATTGGCTCTATTCATGCTAGCATCAATAGATTATTGCACCTGTGTGGTAAAGTTTCAATTTTCTAATGAAGTAGTTTTTGAGTGGAAGGGTAGTTCTATATCTCCCAAAGTTTATTTCATCTCTTACCTTATGTCCCAAAAGTTAATATCAAAAGGGTGTATTTATTATTTAGTTCAAGTCAAAGATTCTAAGTCTGAAGTCCCGATAGTTCAGTAATTTTGAGTAGTAAATGAGTTTCCTGAGGTTTTTCTTGAAGATCTTTCAGGGGTACCTCCAGATAGAGAATAGAATTCGGCATTGATATTATTCTTGATACTTAGCCTCTCTTCATTCCTCCTTACCATATGGCTCCAGCTGAACTTCAAAAGTTAAAAGAGCAACTTAATGATCTCTTAGATAAGGGTTTTATCAGACCTAGTGTTTCTCCATGGTTTTCTCCTATCCTTTTTATGTGCAAGAAGATGGTAATCTCATAATGCATATTGATTATAGATAGCTAAACAAGGACATATCAATAATAAGTATCCCATTCATAGAATCAAAGATTTGTTTGATCAGCTTTAGGGTGCGCGATGGTTCTCTATGATTGACCTTAGACCGGGATATCATAAGTTGAAAATCAGGGATCAAGATATTAAGAAAATAGTTTTTCAAATTAGGTAAGATCAATTTTAGTTTTTGGTTATGTCATTAGGACTAACAAATGCTCCTGCAGCCTATACAGATCTGATGAACATGGTCTTCAAGCAGTACTTGGACATGTTTGCCATTGTCTTTATAGATAACATGCTAGTATATTCCAAAAGTGAGAAAGAGAATGCAAGATACTTAAGGATAGTATTGTAGACCCTTAAGGACCGTTAATTGTATGCAATGTTTGGTAAATGTGATTTTTTGTTAGAATTTGTTACCTTCTTGGGGAGTGTTATCTCAAGGCCTGATATTTATTTATAAACTTAAAATATTGATGTAGTAAAACACTGTCTTAAACCCATTACTCCATCTGATATTAGGAGATTTTTGGGTTTGGCGAGGTACTATAGAAGATTTATTGAATGGTTCTTCCTATTGCCACACCATTAACAAAGTTGACCCCAAAAAAGTGAAGTTTATGTGGTCAGATAAGTGTGAGATGACTTTCCAGAAGTTGAAGGATAAATTAACTTTGGCTCCAGTGTTAGCTTTGCCAGAAGGGTTGAATGGATTATTGGTATATTATGATGCTTTTAGAGTTAGGTTAGATTGTATGTTGATGCAGAATAGGGAAGGGATAGCCTATGATTCTAAGCAACTAAAAGATCACAAAAAAATTACCCAACTCATGTTTTGGAGTTAGCTTCCATGGTTTTTGCTCATACAATTTAGAGGAACTACCTCCTTGGTATGTTTGTTGATGTTTTCATGGACCACTAGAGTCTTCAATATATATTTACGCATTGTGTGTTGAATCTTTGTTAGAGAAGGTGGTTGGAGTTACTAAAAATTATGACATAAGTCTGCTCTATCATCTGGGTAAGGCCAATATGCTGGTTGACGCACTGAGTAGGTTATCCATGGGTAGTGTGGCCCATGTGAAGGAGGAAAGACGAGAATTGTCTAAACAGGTGCATAGATTAGCCTATTTGGGAGTCCATTTAATCGACACTAATAATAGGGGTGTAGTACTACAAAATGGTTTAAAATCATCTTTGGGAGTGAAAGTGAAGGAGAAATAGTGGAATGATCCTATCCTTAGCCAGAAATTAGAAGCATCCATCAATAAAAGGTTAAAGTTTCACCCCAAGGGGGAGATGGTGTACTTCGATATCATGTTAGAATTTTTGTTCAAAATGTAGCTGATTTATGGGAAAGGATATTATACGAGGCTCATGGGTCTAGGTATTCAATTCATCTGAGTACTACTGATATGTATCGAGACTTGCGAGAAATTTATTGGTGGAATGGTATTAAGAGGGACATAGCAGAGTTTGTGGCAAAATGTTAAAATTGTCAGAATGTAAATGTTGAACACCAGAGACTGGGAGGTATGATGCAAGAGATTAGTATCCCTACTTAAAAGTGGGAAATGGTGAATATGGATTTCATCATAGGGTTGCCTCATACAAGATGTAAGTATGATTTAGTTTGGGTTATAGTATATCGAATGACTAAGTTAGCTTATTTCCTATCTGTCAAACTTCAGACACAATAGAGGATTATACCTGAATGTATATCCATGAGTTAGTAAGGCTTCATGGGATACCCTTATCAATTATTTTAGATAGAGACATACAGTCACTTCGTAGTTTTGAAAATCTTTCCAGAAAGGTCTTGGTACAAAGGTTAAGCTTAGCACTGCTTTTCATCTGAGGATCAATGGTATGGTCAAACACATAATTCAAACACTAGAACACATGTTGAGGGTGTGTATTTTTTACTTTAAAGGAAGTTAAGATGATCTTTTATCGTTGATTGAGTTAACTTATAATAACAGTTTTCATGTTAGCATTCAGATGGGTCTATTTGAAGAACTGTATGGGCGTAGATATAGATCACCCATATGATGGTTTGAGGTTGGTGAAATTGATTTGATTGGGATGGATTCTATTCTTATAGCTATGACTAAGGTTCTATTGATTCTTAAAAGGTTGAAGACTACTCAGAGTCAAAAGGTCGTATGCTGATGTAAGAAGAACAGAGCTCCCATTTAAAGTGGGTGGTTGGGTATTCTTGAAGGTGTTTCCTATTAACGGAATAATAAAATTTGGAGTTATTAGTCTATATGAGATAGTGAAGCGTATTGGAGAGGTGGATTATGAATTGAATCTTCCATCAAAACTATTTGCGTTCACCCAGTGTTTCATATTTCGATGCTTAAGAAGTTCATTAGAATGTCATCCTTTATTTTTTTTCCCTAGAGAGTATTGGGGTCAAGGATAACTTGTCGTATAAGGAGAATCCCATTAAGATACTTGATAGACAAGTCTGAAAGCTAAGAAACAAAGAAGTAGAGTCTATGAAAGTTCTCTGGAGAACCTAGTTGGTTAAAGGGGCTACTTAAGAAACTGAGGCAAACATGTTGGCCAAGTATCCTCATCTCTTTTATTACAATTCAATTCCTACCGAAGGTAAATAGTAATTTTCAGCTAAGACTCTCACACTTTAAGTCTGTTTAAGTATTTTAGAGTTGTATTGTATGTGGTGTGGTTGGATCCTTACGATAAATGTAAGCTTGTTTATAAGTTGGTTATTAGTGTGATTGATCCTTTTCCTAGTCCTAAGTGATGCCACAATCGAGGAAGAATGTTTCAAAGGGGAAGATATTGTAATACCTTATCTCTAAAAGCTTTTTGCCTTTTATACGACTCATATCTTGAGTCATATGCATAGCATATGAGTCGTTCGTTGATTTCATACCCAAGGAAGTGCATGATGGGTGACAATCTGTTAAGGGTACGAATCAACTCCTTGAAGTCATCAAGAAGCACACATGTCGTATGAAGGCAAGTTGTAAGTTAAAAAATGTAGACTCCTTGAGATTCTATCCAAGATACAAGTAAGGAGCTATTAGTCGTAGGGGGATGATAGCAGTCGTAAGTGTCATTTGTAAGCTGATTAGTGAAGGATCTCTTAGATTCTATCCATTGTATGAGTCATGATGCCTAGTCGTACCTTTCAGTATGCGTCATATGATCAACTCGTAAGAATTGACAAGTAAATTCTGAGAAGTTATGGTTTTTTTTAGTATTTTACCCCTTATAACTCCCAAGCCATGACATTTAACCTCAATAGGTGTTCCTTTTCCTCGCTTTTCCAATCGATTAAGCAACAAATTTCTCTCTTACCATCTTCAAGATCAAGATTAGGGTTTCTTTGCAAAGGCATCTCCCAAGTCTCAAAAGTCAAGTTGACTTCACCAAGTCAAGAACTTTAAGGTATGTGGGGTTTATGAACAGGGATATTCTTTCATCCTTTTGCCCAAAACATGTTTTAAAGTTTAAGTTATGTGATTTGTAATTAGGGTTCACACCCAAATTATCTTGTCTTGAGTTTATGAAATTATCATGTGATTGAAATTTTAAAGTACATACATATTCTCATCTATTTATATTTTGACTTGAAGATTCTCTATTATGATATGAAAGAAAGTATGATATTTAAGGCTTAAGTATAAGCACTAAGTTTTCAAGAAAGTTTGGTCTCTTGATTTAAATGACAAGACTTGAAATCCACAATTTGTTCATTCTGATTATGACTTAAAGAAATTAGAAGCTTAATTGGTTTCTAGTATACAAGCTCTTATACATTTTAAGGTGGATTTATTAAGTATGAGCACATATATGTATATACTTTGGGAGTAGTATTTTTCATCGAGAAGGGAATGCGAATGAACGTAGCCAATATTCTCGAAAACTATGAGCTAAAGTAGGTTAAGCTTTTTCCCAATATGGATGAAGTGAAGAATAGTGATCACTAAGATAAGGTTCTATTCTGATGGAAAGGGTATAAAAGCTCTCTCCAACATGGGTAAGATGTTGGACAACATAGTAACTCATATGGTTTATGTCGTTTAGAAGAATCTCCCATAATCAAAGATTTTAAGAAACTAAGTGTTATGACTCACTAAGTTATTCATATGTTTTATTATTTAAGATTTATGATCTTACAGTCTCAAGTTTTACTCAAGTCCAAGGTGAGTCATTTACGTTTAGAATGTATAATCTGAAAGCTTATAAATATATTCAATATTGTTTTACTTATAGATTTACCCCCACATGCTCAGTAAATTCAAGAAGTAGTAATACACATGTACGTCTGTGTGCTATATTGTCTTATGATGTAGGTTTTGGTGTTTGTTCCTAGAAACATAAGTGACTTTGGTATCATTACCTGCATCTTAGTGTTTAGACATTGAATTCAGTTTATGTAGGGTCATTTGGGGTCTGTCAAAGTGGATCTCTAGTATATAGTAGAAGCTTGTCAGAGTATATCTTAGTTTAAGCTCAATAAGTTTGTGTAAATATTTCTAAGTTAAAGATTCACTTTAAGTTATAAGATTGTTTCTCTTTCGTTTACTTCTTATGTTTACCATCCTTATTGTTTGAGCTCGAGAACTAAAGGCTCCTCAATAGAAGGATGAGCTGGTGGGGTAACTCTGATCCTCAAGTCAAGGACTAGTTTTTTCAATGTGTAATTGTATGAAACCATTCCCTTAAGTTCTCAATATCTCATCATAATGATTGATGCCATCACTTTTAAAATCCATAATAACTACTGTAGGCCATCAACACCAAGTCTCACTCAATAAAAGCTATTCACTCATCCCCAACCACTGTATCTATGACAGTGATCACACGCATGTCCTTTGGTTGCTACATGGAATGGCATACATTAGAAGTATTCTGATTATTATTTAACCAAAATTTTTTCTATCCAGTTTCCATATCAATCAACACAGGTCCAGTCGCGAGAAAAGGCCTTCCCAATATAATTAGAACCTTAAAGTCAATCTCACAGTCAAGGATGATAAAATTAGCCAGAAAAATGAAAGATGAATCCCTCACTAAGAATCACACAAGATTCCATTGACTTGTTGACGATGTGGTCTATCATGAGAAGTTTCATCGGAGTTGGTTTTAGTGATCCCAACCCTAACAATTTATAAACAACTGGAGCATCAAGTTAATTTGAGCGCCCAAATCACACAAAGCCTTTGCAGAATTTACACAGCCAATAGTGCATGGAATCATGAATGCTCCTAGGACTTCCTTTTTCTCAACAAAAGGCCTATAAACTATTAAACTATAATGTTATGCCTTATCCAAGGGCTCAAAACACATTTTATTATTCTTAGTTACCAAATACCTTATTAACTTCACACAAATTACATTTTTTCAAGTGCCTCAACAAGAGGGGTATTTACCGTTAACTCCTTTAGCATAGAAATAAACTTGTGATATTTCCATTTTTTGGATTTCTTTTTGGTGTTTGCAAAAACAGAGAAGGAGGTTGTAGAATAGGAGTTAATACTTGTGGGACCTCCTTGTCCTTCCCTTTTATTACCATGGCCTCATGATCATCAACTCGAGGCTTTTAGGTGTATTCTCATTAACTATCACTTCTTCAAATATGGTCACCTTTGCATCAACAATAATTACTGAATCTATAACATTATCGACAATTTAGGAATAGAAGGATCAATGGTCATATTACCACTCTGAGTAGTAATATTTAAGCAATGACTATTATTATTAGTGTTCTACATGTGTTTCTTGGGATTGTACCTTGTTAACGCTGATTCAATGCTATAAATATCTAACAAAGATGTTGATCCAACTTCTTGATAGTGGTGGTATGTGATTCAACCTTCTGATTCATAACCAAAATATCTACCTTAATATCTTTAAGGTAGTCTTGTATTTTCTCTACTCTATTTACAACCTTTGTAAGCATGTCCTATATTCCTGAATTGCTAAAATTTGTATCATAATTCCCAAGTGGAATGTAAAGTCCACTCCTATCCTTGTAGTAATGCTTTCTTTTCTAATTACCATCGCAATCCCTACTCCTATTTCTATACCGAATCTTGTTATAGTTGTTATGTCTATAGTAATTCTTACCTTGATTGCCATGCCTCGAGTTCCAATTGTCTTAGTTATACCTTTGGCCCTTTGATCAAAAACTTTCCACCTCTCAATTAAGATATTTATCTTACACCTTAGAGTTTGAGTCATCATACGTAGGTGACCTACCTTGTACTCCCACTCCATTCACCTTTTCTACTCTAGCTGTTGCAAATTATTTAGTAAGAAATTCAATCTCAGTTCTTAGTTGTTCGACCTCTTGAGCAATTGTCTCATCTAGTGATTCTGTTGTATATATGCTTTAATTTTATAAGTACCTATATGTCTATCAAACTTCCTAATATGCCAATATTTAGTGGATTTTGTGGTCTGATATAGGATCTCATAAGCATGTTCTCAATGAAGAATAATGAAAGCCCCATCTGTCATAGCGTCTGTTAAAACGTTAGTGTTAGCATTTAAGGATCTATAGAAGATCTCTAGCTAGTTTCTATCGGTCATCTTGTGGTTTGGAACACGCTACTGCTACTTTTTGAACCTAAACCAAGTCTTGTTTAGTTTCTCTAAATACAACTATCTAAAGTTTTATATCTCTTCTTTTAATTATAACATTTTAGAAGCTAGGAAAAGTCAATCCAAGAACTAAGTCCTCAACTTATTCCAAGTAGTAATAGATCTACTTGGTAATTCACCCAACCATAGAGTAACTTCTCCCATTAGAGTGAATGGAAATAGACTTAGTCACAAACTTCTGACAAACTATAGGTCAATTATATAAAGTGTAGATCCCCATAAAGTTCATAATATACATGTTTGTAACATCATTAAGAAGGCCAAAAAATACCCCTTTTAAATTCATAGGTTGGATCATTGCACTCATAATGTCAAACTTTGTACCTTAAGGAACTTTTGGTGGAATGGTTTCACCCATTTCAATTGGCTCCAAATAATCCAAATATTTTTCAAAATCTTCTAACAAAGGAAGATACTGCTATAGATGTTGCTTTACTCATTCTTTCTTTATTTTTTCGTATTATTAGTGGAGCTAGATGACTACATTATCTTATTTAGCCTTCTCTTTGCTTACAACCTGCCTGACAGCTGCTAGCCTAGCATTTTCCTTTTGCTTAAACTGAGTGCTTACTTGTTCCATAATCTTCTGACTATCATGATGTTGTATTGGCTGATCATGATGTTCGCCACCACAATGAAAACCTTACATTGAGGCTACCGGTTCATGAACTCCTTTTCCAACCATCCTTCGATTGTGTCTTAGAGTTCTCTCAAGGACCATATCAAGTGGAATTAGGGAATTGCCTTGACTCAGTGTACTGGGCATACACCTGTGTGTGCCCTACAAACAACAAAAAAGTAAAATTTAGAAATAGAAACCAATAACCCCAACACACACACTCAAATCAATTTCGTAATTGTATTCCCCAACAATGGCACCAAAATTTGATGTTATCCAAATTACACGTCTAAGCAAAGTATAAACTGGTTGTTTCCAAATATAGAACCCCACTATGGTTGGGGTTTAACCCATGGGGAATAGGTCAAAATTTCAATCAATATGTATGTCAAGGCAATTGATGACAATTTTTTAGTAAAAGAAGGGAGTTTGTAATTAGATAATTTTATAGTAACAACTTATTGGTTTGTTGTAATTGTAATAAATATAAGAGAGGCACTAGGACTGTGTTCCCTCCCAATAACTTCATAATGCCATTGGTTCATCATACTTTGCAATCTCTCCTGGTGTTTGATCTTAAGAATCAATAGGTTATGTATACCTAGAACAACATTGCACTCTCTTGCATAGGAAATAGCTGCAAGTAAATTTTTCACGCTCTTGTCTAGGAAATATCCTCAAGTAAATATTTAGTTCTCTTAAGCTTGCACTACTATCCCTTATCCTGAATTCCAGATAGCTATTCGATATTATCAACTCAAGTTATTAAGTGGAGGTTCACAACTCCAAGTGTCTGTTTTTTATTCCCTTCTTCCCATCTATACTAATTCTTTCAACAAAAATACAGATTAGGTGAGTTCTAACATGAGCACCCTTAAAAAGCATTCATAACCAAGGAAATAGTTAATATATGTGAACACTGATTGAAGATTACTCCATAAAATCAATCCTACTTTGTTAGTCCATCATGCTTCTCACAACCCTTATTATGGTGTCTACTCATAATTGTAAGAGCATAAGAAGAATTATGTAATTATGACTAACAAGAATAGTGAGAAAAACTCTAAAATCTCACTTTGAGTTAAAACTTATAAATCAATGATTGTACTTGTAAAAATAATAATATGTCTTAAAAGTAATAGTAGAATGTAAACTTACAATATAATATGAATAAAAGTATTCATAGACAAAACAAAACAAAACCTATCCTAAACAAAATAGAAAATTTGTATTGGTCACAATTAGATAAGTGAAAGGTACGATCATGGTTAGATATCACAATTGTCCTTTGGTGCTCATGGTTTCATCAAGGACTTTTGAATCTTCTAGTATTCATTAGTACGATTGCCAATATGGCTCTGTGATATAAACATATGACTGTAAAAGGTAGTCATTTGATAATCTTCTAATCCAACTTCTATAAACTCTAGTTCTGTCCTTTAGTCCTACTAACTCCATGAAAATGATATGATTGCTTATAAATTCGATATGTAGTGATCCTAGAATATTAGAAAACACTAATGGGACAAGAATTTTGGCTATTATGTTAATTCAAGTAGTGTTCATGCAGTTAAAATGATGAGAAAAATCCTAAGATAATTATGGAAAAAATAAGTGATTTTTATTCTTAATGGTGAAAAAAGGGTGGAATATTGAAATATGTTTATGGTATTTTCATTGTGTAGATCAAGAATGAATTGAATGAGAACAGAAAGGGAAAGGTATGTCTTAAAGGTGACTTTGAGCAAAAGAGTTGAGGAAGTCTATGATTTTGTGTAGCACTTAAGATTTCATGGATTTCTACTTGTTGTGATTTGAAAATTTATGATTGCCTTCTAGCAGGATTTATGATTTAATGACTATAGTTGCATATTCATTGTATTTTGATGAGGTGTTGAGGTGATGGGTTGGGTACTATGCTGGTATAATATAATATGTTATAATAATGGGTCTGGTACCACAGTGATATAATATTATATTTTATAATAATGTATTGGCTACCATACTAGTATGTTATGATGTAATGAAGAGGATGAAGAAGAAGATAATGGGTCAAGTACCACACCGGTATAATATTATATTTTATAATAATGCATTGGGTACCATGCCAATATGTTATGATATGATGAAGAGGATGAGAAAGGTAAGAGGAGATGCACACATATTACATACATGCACCTATTTACATACATTAAGTGTTGTTTGATAAATATATATGATGATTAAGGATTGATGAAATTGATTAAAGTATAATAGCCTATATATGTAAATTTGGAAGTGTACTTATATGATGATACATGATGTGTTTTTTGACTGATATCATTGATTATGAATATTCTTATGATTGATTTTATAGTTGTTTGGCCTGCATAATTGTACATCATTAAGTTAGTTGACCTGTGATGCTTACCAATACTTGTTAATTTACTAATGCTAAATGTATTCATCTTTTTGTTGAGTGTAGAACATATTCTAGCGGCTGACTTTTGACCTTGGATCTAGATGGTGATCCTGTCTTAATTTTGATGGTGAGCACCATATCCGGGCAACCTTCAATTATCCTATAATTTTATGTCCTTTAATTGGAGACTAAGACAATTTCCTCTTTTCTTATGTTTTTGGATAGTCGTATTAGTTTTAGATGTAGTTCTTCTTCTTATATGTTCTTGTATGGTGAATTCAGGTCCCAGGGATTATAGTAAATAGAGATTACTGCACTTTATTCATTTTAATGGAGGACAATAATGTGGACTACTCTGTTATTTAAATGAATCCCTTTTGAATAGATCTAATACATTGAAATTTGTATGAGAGAGTAACAATAAGTATGTAAGTGTAAGATCAGTATGCCTCTCCCACCATAGTGTAGGGTGGGTGCCAGTCATGACCATTAGGTCATGAAACAATGCTTCACGACAACTAATGCCATAGGATACAAACTACAACATGTTTAACTTGGTATTGGAAACTATAATGTTTTCTTTTAAAATTTTGAGATACTATCTCTAGGTGTGAAGTGTGAGATGTTCACAGACCCCCATAGCTTACAACACGTGTTCACCTAGAAGGATTTGAATATACGATAGGAGATAGATGGAGTTGATTAAATACTATGACATCTCAACCTTTTATTAGCCAAGTATAGCCAATATAGTGGCGGACAAACTAAGCTAGAAACCAGTGAACATGGGGAGTCTGCGTTATTGGTGGTGTCCAAGAAACCATTGGAAAGATAGGTACAATTATTGGCTAACAGTTTTCTAAGGTTGTAGAAGACTTACAAAGAAGGGTATTAGCATATGTGGAGTCTAGGTCCACATTCTATGGTCATATTAAAAGAAATCAGTTTGAGATAAAACAATAAGCAATCTTAGAGTAAAAACGTCACAAGAGGAAGCAAAGTAGCCACTCTTGTTGAAGATGGATCCTTAAGAATCTGAGGTCTATTGAATATAACCTGGGTTGGTAACTTAATCCCAACTATTCTGGCAGAGGCTTATAATTCTAAGTTCTCCATACATCCGGGTGCTAACAATGGTGCTAACAATATGTATAGAGACTTGAGGCAACACTATTGATCAAGTGTCAAAACTGCCTACAGGTCAAATATGAAAATTAAAGCCCTTTTTTCATGTGATTAATACTTAAGGTATCGTTTAACCATTAAATTTCACTTAACAACCCTTATAGTAAATATATGAAGAGTAGTTAACATGAACAAATAAAAAAAGTAGGTTTCGACTCCATTAAACCATTACCTACAATTACACTTGAGTTAGGACTTGGCTACAACTTGCAATGTCTATAACTTCACACCAGTGGTCGATACCATAATATACCCCAACTGTCCACCCTAACATTGATACCTTCCTAGACTACCATTTCTCTAGCTACTCTCAAAGATTCTTCAGATCCACCAACTCTAACCACATCTAATTAAGAATTTATTATGATCTAAACTGATTTCTGGGTGCAATATCAATTTAAAATAATTCAAGGATGAATTACATAATTAGCAAACTATGTTAATTAATAAAAAGATTCCAATATCACAAGTAACAACAAATTTCATCCAAACAATAGAATTTATACCCTTTTTATCCATCCCAACACCGTGCCCGAAGGACTAAACATGAAATCTCCTATCAATCTACTTCATGACTATAATTTATAACGTAGGTCTAAACTACTCAGTTAAACCAAGCCTATTCGGACACCAAGCAACTGATACAAAGGCATGAATGTGTGATTTTGACTCCGTTCTAGTGAATTCAAACTTGATTTTTTTGAGAAACCATGCAATTTACTGCATTCAAGCATATTTCCCCCTTTCCATAGCCATAGGGAAATTAGGCAAGGGGTCTTTTAGAAGCATATTTCATCCTCTTACAATTTAATAGGAGAAATAAATTTAAAATATAATGGTTTTTTTTTTCCTTTAGCATCCTGCTATAGTGGTTTTTTTCCTTTGGCATACTACTATAGTGGCCAGTTGGCTAATACCATGCTACCGTTATAGTGGGATGACATCAGCTCAAACCAAAATTTCAAGTTCTAAATTTTTTTGATAATTCCTTGCATATAAGTTTAGGCCCATATTTTTAAAATCCCTATACCCCATGACCACAGAAAAGGTACCATTAGTCATGACAAAATAGTTCAATACAATAGATACTAATTTGCTCATCGTTTATCCTCAAACAATCATAGTAGGAAAAGAAATGTATGAACCTAAATTTAACCTTAACATCCTCTCAATGATTCTATAATTAAAACATGGTAAGTAGATTATAGTATTTCTTTTTACAAACTATGTTTTTTTTGAGTTATACTCTATTATTACATTGCTCCATCAAGAAACTTTTCTTACTTACAAGTCGCATGAGACTATTCGGGGAAAACCATTTTTTGTGTACCCAAGGTGTTCGGGGCCTTGAAAACATATTGGAAAGTAGAGATTTCAATAACATAATGGATGAAAATTTTTCTGTAATTTAAGAGACAAGATCTCACTATAGTGCAAAAATTTAGATATAACAGCATTACTATAGAGGGAGAGGGATACTATAGAATGGGAAAAATATTTAAAGAGGTGAGGAATGGGTTTCACTCCCATTCTCTTTTTCACTAAAAATACTCCCATCCTCTCTTTGATCACTTTACTCCCGATGTCATATTGAAGGTAATTATCACTATACTTCACTCCTTTACTTAATTACTATTTATTCATGATTTGTGATTGAACTTATAGAAAATAATAGGTTTTTGGGGATTGGTTTTTGAATTCCACATTAGGGTTGCTTTTGGACTAAATGTCAAAGCATGGATCTTCTTTTATGTTTACAATGCTTCTATAAAGTTTTGGGCAAAATAATCAAAAGATTTATGGCCAAATGGGGCTTAAAATTGTGAGGAAAGTGAATAGTTATTCTTGGTTTTATTTTAGTTACTTGGGCATGTTTTAGGAGTAATCGTGCTCAATATTTTGGATAAACTAATTCTAGGAAACTTTATGAGCACTAATCTGGGGTTGGAATGCCCAAAATATGTTTTTTCTGTTAAAAGGAGTCCTTAACCCACTTTTTTAGCTTTGGGATAATGAAGGTTGCAATAGCAGCCTCATATTGCTATGGTAGCCCCTCTATAGTGGGAAATTTCCCACCATAGTGGATCATAATAGCAGGAGGCCACAGGCAGTAGCCTCTTAGTCGAAACTCAACTTGGCCTTTTTTCTAAAAGTTTAATTTCCTTGATAATTGTACTAGTTCTAGTTTGTTTTCTTACCATTATTTGTAGATTTACTACCCCCATGGAAAAAAATCAAGAAAATTCTCCCATATTCATTAGATCCCTGATGAAAAATGTTGAATGAGATTTTGGGCTACCAAAGCATGGGATTCTGCTATAAGAAGGTTTTGTGATGAGATAGGTGGCAGTCAAGGCAACTGAATTCTACAACCAACTCCACGATTTTTGTTGGATGCCTCTTGTGGAGGATCCATGATGTCGCCAAAAATTACACGTCCAACAAAGTATAATGTCGTTGCTGTCAAATAAAGAGCCCAAAAAAGTTTGGGGTCGAACCACAGGAATTATACCAAATCTTTGTCGAGAACTTGTTGAAGTAATGAGAAATTACAAAAAGTAAAAGGGGGGGTTGATTTTGGAAAAATAACAATAAAACAAATCTTGATCACTTTAGGTTGAAATCAATATGAGATGAATGCTAGGACTATGTTGCTCATGACTTCCTAACACCATAGATTTATCATGCTTCGTTAGAATATCTTAATGCCTAGCATGCTGAATCTGACAAGTTATATATAACCAGCCGTCTTTTGAACACCTTAGTTGAATTTCACTCATCACGCTTTGAGTCTTAAAGTATCGTATTACTAACCTGTGCCCTGGATCCTAGATTAAGTATCTCCTTTTGGATCTCAAGAAAATTAGATGAAGGTTGATAGCTTCAAATTACTGTTGTGATTTTCTTTAGAAAATCACAATACATGCAAGAACATCAATCAAGAAGACTTTGCGCTTTCTTTACTTTATTATTTCATCAGGTTCCCACAATCCTAGTTAAGAGGTTTAGCCGCTCATATTTGCAAGAACACCCATAGAATTCATGATAGAAAGCATATGAATAATCTTACAATAAATTAAGAATAGAAAACAAAATATCAAATTAATCTCAAATTGTAAGAACCAACAAGAAGAATTCCAAGATCAAAATCGAATATCAACCTCAATATAATGTTGTAAGTATGAAAACTCTTAAAGTAATACAAAAACATCAAAGGGTATTTATATTTATACAAAAAAATCTAGAAATACAATCCAAAATGAAATAGGAAAATAAGGTCGGTAGTGGTAACGCCTGTGACAACAAGTCGTTTGGACTGACAACGACTAGTTGTGTGCTTTGTATCCTGCCATCTTTGCTCTTTGATGATGAATCGTTCTCTCCTTATGAGTCATTGCAAGACTCATTGCCTCTCTAGTGACTTTTTCAGCTATTAGAACTTAACTCGTATGCTCAGAACGACCTTCCAATATAACTCATAGTCAGACTCTATGAGTCGTCACCAGCATTTCTTCCATAGGGATCAAACTTGTATTCTTTTAGTACTTTGTCATAGTTTTTATCAGATTGATCCTCCCTATGACTCGAATTTAGATTCAACGATTCATATCTAGTGTCAAATTTATTCGTCTTCTTTGATTTCTTCATTGGTCATATGACGACCTGGATGATGAGTCGTAGTATCACCCAATGACTCATTGTCCAAGTAGAGACTTCACTTTCTAGAGCTTTTTCTACCTATTTTTATTCTACTCACTTCCAACCCTGTATTTCTGCAACAAATAGAAAAACATATCACATCTAACAAAAAGGACCTAAGTACTTAATTTCTAGTTTTAAGCATCGAAAATGCCATGAAAAAATAGTACATCCACAATCTCAATTTAGAATGTTTTCATGTCCTTAGGAAACTAACACATAACACTCAGAACATGATGATTAAATAATAGAAACCTAAGGCACCTATGACAGTTGACTTAAACTTTTAGCTCAAAATTCATATCTCATCCTATTTCTAACTTTTCAAAACCACTGTGTGGTTATATGCAACACCATAATATGACATAGAGGAATCTAGCAACGACATACATTATCAATGAAAAATCTAGTAAGTATGTGAGTTACACTACTAAAACAAATAATCAATTAACAATAAAACCCATGTACCCTTAAAAAAAGAAGTGACACGGCCCGGACCAGGGCCTTGTCGTAATAGACATCTCAAGTCTAACCAGGACTGAAGACCACCACCCATTAGCAAACCCAACCGACCAAGGCATGCCCTGAGTCAGATAAATTCCAAACATATAACAAGTTATTAATATTGTATAATCCAAGACTTTGAGATAGGTCAATATGCGTGACCACCTAAAAGATTCTGATCGTCCATTACCCAACCGATAACTGAGACTAACCAAACCATAATCCAAAACCACTACCATATGAGTTCTATAACAATTAGATATAACCCCAAAAAAAAGAGGATGGAACAACCAACAATACAGTCAACCAGTGGCAACCCCAATACCAATACCAATACTAAGGTTAACACCAATACCTATCCCGCCCATTACAACCAATAGTAGTTCCATAAAAGCCTCTAACCAGAAGAAAACCAATATCTCGTTGGGACATGCCCCCAACCATAGCCAAAACCAATATCCATAAAATAAATAAAGTATATAAAAATATCCATAACATGAAATGGAGAATTCTAGAAAGATAGAAACTTACCACTTCAATCCAAAAGCTGATCTCAAAGTCCGATCACTATGCAGGATAAGTAGAAAGGGTGGTTCCTGCAACGCATGGGGATACAACCGCTTAAATATAGGTAAGAGAATGACTGTAGCATGAACTCAGAATAAAATTAAATAATGCCAACTAGTAAAACCAAGTAAACCATCCATATGTATACAACCATACATGTATATATATATATATGTATATATATATATATGTATATGCATATAACCATATTAGGAAAGGGAACCGAGTTTAACATGCATTTATAACCATTAACCTAGGTATGTGTATCTTAATCATCCTTAACCACCCATGAGATATATAGGTCCAGTGTAACCCCCTAAACAAGCATCGATGTGTTCAGCCGCATGAACTAGAGAGACCAAAAGAGTAGAGGTATGCAGTGTACAGTGTTCGTTCATTGAACTTCTACCTTCACGATTAGCTAACACACCCCGCCAGCATGCCCAATTAAAATCATTTCCAACCAACCAATCCATTAATCCATTTATTATTAACTAAGGCTATTAATAGTGGTATTGTTATACCGACCATAACTTGTATGTATTGTCCTTATCCAAAACATTTAAGGTAAATGAATTCTGTGTACCCATTTACCAAGTTAACTTGGGGGAGTCCAATGTACCCCACAAGTATTCCACTATGTTTGCTTGGGGGATTCCATTGTACCCCACAAGGATGTTTATTAATATATTTACTTAGGGAATGCCATTATACCCCTCAGGGAGTTCGATTAACTATAACCATGACCCCTAAACCATTCTATTTTAACCTTTCAAACCATTTAAACAATTTAGGGTTCAATTACCAAACCATACCATGCAATAGTTCCATTAAAAATCCAATACTATAGTGAAATCATTATCATAGGAATTTTATAAAACATATTGGGGGCATAGTATTTCCAAAAACCAAAACCAATTTGCATGTGACCATTCCCATCCATCCAATTATCGAAAACCACCATTAAAAAATATAACAACATAATTAAAACATGGGAAAACCATAACCATGAATTTATAACCCAAACCCCAACACATATTTGAGAACTCTAAAACCATACAAATAATCATACCAAGAAAACATTATATAAAACCATGCCATTTGTTGGAACTAACAATGAGGGAAGAGTAAAATCTTTAATTGAGAAGATAATTGAGAGAGATCACCAACACAATCCCTAAATTAATCCTTAAGATAAAGCCCTAGCTTTATTTTCCCAAGAACATTAGAGAGGATTAGACAGTGTTCTCTAAGTGTTAATGAATAGAATAATAGGAAAAATAACCTCCCAAGCGAGTTAAAAGTTGTGGGGACTTATTAGGGTAAGTGGGGAAATATCTAGAATGCCCTCACTTAAACTACATAAAATTCTCATCAGGGGGTACAACTAATCATACCAGTTGTACCCTTCAATACGAGTGGTACCCACCACTCGTACCCTTGTCCTCTCCCTTAGAATCAACACTGTCTGAGGTATGACTCACCCTAACTAAATCATACCCAATGCACATGACCCATACCTTTGACCTGTACCCCTGGCAGAATAGAATAAAGAGAGGACTAAGTACTTTCCACCATACAAGTCCATGGTACGACTCATACTCTAGCTTACTGCTCATGGTAACCCACTCGTACTCAGATCCAACTTAAGTTTCCAAGTCCAAGATTAAGTAAAGGAAATAGAAAACCCAACAACCCCTATCCAACAATATGACTCATACCACTCAAGTTGTATCCATTCAAGGAACTAAATTCAACTCACCATCCATCACTGGTCAGCATACGACCAACCCATACCATTCGTACCCCAGTGTATGACTTGTTCCCCCTAGTTGTAACTTGTCAAAAAACCAGAAATCCAGGAAAATTTCTAAGGTTCCAAAACCCAGGGTGTATAGTCTCCCTTACTAAGAATATTCATCCCCGAATGACGGACAAGGTAGGGGAACCACTAGCATGATTCATTTGAATTATAAAGTATCATTCCACCCTTTAACCAAGTTAGAAAATAAACATGCAAAGATATTTATCTTTCCTTTGAAAAAGTTTAAAAACAAGGCTGTGTTGAAGAACACATATCTTCCACATAAATCCCGGGAGCTTAAAACAAATTCAGATACCTGGACTTTTTGTCTTCTTCCATTTCCCATGTAACCTTTTCCACCTTGTGGTTCTCCCATAGGACCATAACCGAGGCCACATCCTTATTTTATAACTAAAAAAACTACGTATCCAATATCTCAACCAGGACCTCTTCATAAGATAGAGAATTTGAGATACCTAATCCCTCCAAAGGAACAATCAAAGAAGGATCACTAATGCACTTCCTCAACATAAAGACGTGAAATACCGGATGAACGAATTTCAAATTAGAAGGCAATTTCAATTCATAAGCCACATTACCAACCCTCCACAAAACTGCATAAGGACCAACAAATTGGGGATTGAGCTTCTATTTTTTACCAAACTCATTACTCCCTTTTATGGGAGATACTTTTAGGAACACCTGATCCCTAATCACAAACTCCAAGTCTTAACTTCTTACATCCGTATAGGAATTTTTGCAAATTTGTGCAACCTTAAGTCTAACCTAAATAACCTTCATCTTTTCTATAGCCTAATAAACAAAATATATATCAAACATATCTGCCTTACCATGATTAAATCAAAAAATTAGAGATCTACATCTCCTACCATACAATGACTCAAGAAGGGCCATACTAATCTATAATTATAGCTATTTTTGTAAGCAAACTCTACCAAAGGTAGATGCTCAACCCAATTGTGATGATAATTAATCACATATGACTAAAGCATATCCTTCAATGTCTAAATAATCCTCTGTGCTTGCCCATCCTTCTGAGGGTGAAAAAAAGTACTCAGACTAACCTTAGTCCCCAATGCTTTCTGAAAAGACTGCCATAAATGAGATAAAAACTCCATACCATGATAAGAGATATTTGAAAAAAGTACCCCATGTAGTTCACAATCTCTTGAAGAGACAACTTTGCATAATCCTCCGCTGAAAAGGTAGTCCTCAATGGTAAGATGTGAGTAAACTTCATCATCCTATCCTCGATGACCCAAATAGAATCAAATTGGTTTTGAGATAGAGGAGGTCCAATACTGAAATCCATGTTAATTACCTCCCATTTCATTTTAGGCAAATCAATCTATTGATATAACCCACCAGGCCTCATGTGCTCAACTTTTATTAGTTGACACACCAAACACTTGTCTACAAACTCAACCATATCCATTTTCATACAATATTCCATCAATTCATCTCTTTGAGATCATGGTATATTTTTTTTGAATTAGAATGAACAACATAGCGCGATTCATGCGCCTTACCCAAAATCCTTTGCCACAAAACTTCAATACTAGGAACACACAACCTCACTTGGTACCATAAAGTACCATTATCACTGATCTCAGAGACCATCACCTTTTGCGCACAAATATCACTCTTGATTTGTATCAAGACAAGATATAGAACTTGCATCTCCTTGATCTCTACACCAAGAGATGGCCTAACCACTTCATAAACCATGACACCACTATCCTTGGAGTCCAAGAGACGAAGTCTAAGATTTGAAAGTGGTGAATATCCTTTACCAACTCCCATTTTCTTTCTCTACATGAGGTAAAATCCTGATGGACAACTTGCTAAAAGCATCAGAAACCACGTTAGCCTTATTTGGGTGGTAGTAAAGGCTCAAATTATAGTCCTTGAGAACCTCTAACCATCTCCTTTTCCTGAGATTTAGCTCCTGTTGAATAAATACATACTACAAACTCTAATGATTAGGAAAAATGTCCACATGCACTCCATATAAATAATGTCGCCAAATTTTCAAAGAAAAAACTACTGCCAACAGCTCTAAATTATTAGTAGAATAGTTTCTCTTATACACCTTTGACTGCCTAGGAGGATAGGAAATTGCCATCCCATGTTGCGTTAAAACATAGCCAAGTCCCACCCGAGATACATCACAATAAACTACAAACCCCTCATTGCCTTCAGGCAATGTCAAAACTATAGAGAAAGTTAGTTTATCCTTAATCTGCTCGAAACACCCTTCATACGCATCTGACCAAGAAAAATTTACCTTTTTTTGAGTGAACTTAGTCAATAGGGTAGCTATCATTGAGAAGCTTTATATAAATCGCCTATAATACCCAGCCAAACCCAAAAAGCTCTGAATGTCAGTTGGAGTCGTGGGTCTAGGCTATTTTTTAACCATAACCACCTTTTGTGAATCCACTATGATCTCCCACTAGAAATAATATGTCGAAAGAAAGTTACAAGGTTCAATAAAAACTAACACTTGGAGAATATGGCATACAACTGCTATTCCAAGGTCTACAACACCACACGGAGGTGATTGGCATGATCCACCTCACTCCTAGAATACACCAAGATGTCATCAATAAACACAATGACAAAAAGATCCAAGAATTGCCTGAAAACCCTATTTATAAAATCCATAAATATCGCTGGGGCATTATTCAAGAAAAATGACATCACAAAGAAATCAAAGTGCCCATATCGAGTATGAAAAACCGTCTAAGGGATATCCACCTCCCTAATATTAAGATAATGATTCCCAGACTAAAGATCTATCCTAGAAAAAAACTTGCCACCTTGCAACTGATTAAACAAATCATCTATCCTTAGAAGAGGATACTTGTTTTTGACCATTACCTTTATCAACTGTCGCTTGTCAATGCAGATTTAAAGGGAACCATCCTTCTTGCAAACAAATAACACCGGTGCACCTAATGGGGCTACACTAGGATAAATAAACCCTTTATCTAGAAGAACATAAGTTGTTGTTTAAGTTCCTTCAACTTAAATCAATACCAAACATAATCTCCCTATCTAGAGGAGCACAAGGAAGTTCATCTAAAAAGACCTTAGGAAATTTACTTACCACCGGAATCAAATGAAAAGAAGGACCTTCAAAGTTAGAATCTTTAATTCAGATCAAGTGACAAAAACACCCTTTGAAGTTTTACCTTTGAGTTCTAAGATTAGAACTAAACCTTTCCCTGGGAGCTAGGAAAGTTCCTCAAATAAGATCTGAGGAAATTCACTTACCACCAGAATCAAATGAAAAAAAGGACCTTTCGAGTTAGAATCTATAACCTGAACCAAGTGACAAATACACCCTTACGAAATTAATCTCAGAGCTCTAAGATAACAAATAAACCTTTCCATGGGGGCTAGGTAACTACCCTCCCACTAATAATGGGTTCACTAGGGAACCAAAAAATCACCTATTAAGTCCAAAAATCTAAGGATGCATAATATGAGGGTAACTAATCCATACCTAGAATAACTAAAAAATCACTATATCCAGTTCAAATAAATCCACCAAAGTCTCCCTATTACCAACAGATACCACACACCTCTTATAGAATCTCTTAGCAATAATCGAGTCACCTGCTGAGGTAGAAATAGAAAATGGATCTAGAATAACCGTAGGATCACTACCAAAACACACAACCACAAATGGGGTCACATTAGAAAGAGTGGACCCCAGATCAAGTTGACAATAAACATCAGGTAATGCCTCATATTCTTTCCATTATGTAAGAGTATAAAACCTATTTTTACCAGTGCCAATACTAGAAATAGGAGCAAACATAGAAGCAACACCAGTAGGTGCAGGAGAAGAAGATGAAGAAATTGGAGTTTTAACCGCTCTTGAAGCACCTTTGCCAGTAGGATAATTCTTGAGCATATGGCCTGGATGACCATATTCAAAATACCTATCCTTCTCTTCATCACAAAATCCAATATTAAAACCACTATATAACCGACAAAGAGGGAATGAAATAGCTGAATGAGCCCCATTCGCTTGTAATTGGGCACCTCGTACCCAAAAATTATTGCCACCTTGTTGACGCTTATCATCGGACTGCTTCGGGTAAGGAGCACTAGTAGTAGAGAAGGATCCAGAACTTCCCCATTTTATTTCCATTTACCTCTACCCCAACCACCTTTTTGCAAAGAGCCACCCTACTCAAAGAACCTGCTTCTCTTACCCTACCTTTTTCCAAACTCTACCTATTTATTATTTCCATTCTCTACCAGTTGCATATGAACCACACAACTCAAAATATCCATATCCTTAATCATCAAAGTAGTCTTGCTTTCAAGGATAAAATCCTGAGTGAACTTTCTCATCCTCGCCCTCATATCAAACACTAATTCTGGCACATACCTTGATAGTGGATGAAACTTTAAGGTATATTCCTTGACAGTCATATTTCCCTGCTTAAGATTCAAAAATTCATCCATCTTCACTTTTCTTAGATCCTGAGAAACAAAGAAATCCAGAAAAGCATTTAAGAAAGTCCCATAAGGACAACTCCTCAGCATCACCTCTATCCCTATCCCACTCCTCGTACCATTGGTACACAACATCCTTTAGTTGATAAGCTACAAAATTTATCCTTTCCACATTCGTGGCCTGCATCACCCATGAAGATTTTCTCCATATCATCCAAAAAACCCTGAGGATCCTCTTCCATCTGTACTCTAAAAAAAGTAAGAGGATTTATCATCATAAATTAGCCAACCCTTGTGGCCTCAGCAGATAAAATATCAAATGCTTCCCACTCAATTTGAGCAGTAACTAACCAAGCAATAGTATGAATCAATTGACAAAATTCTGCATTCATCACCTCACCCTGAAGAGGACTAGTAGCAACAGGTGGAACTCCAGAAATATCAGGGAATGGACCCCTAGACTGAGTATGGATATGCTATGTCCCTCCCACATTATCCCCAGATAGAATGAAAGAGTTTCTTTGTGTTCTAGATCATCGAGGCATAATCTAAAAAGTGAATAGATAAGGATTAGAGAAGATTCCAAGACTTAGACTCCATACTTCAAAATAGAATACCAAGAAAGTGAAATATTCCAAAATGCCATGTAACCCCTCTCTTATAAGTGTTGCACGCTACATATCCCTAAAAGAGACTCTATTAGATACAGCTTTGTGGAATTCTAATTGACCATAAACCTAAATCTCTAATACCAACTTGACATGACCCAAACCACGGCCTAGTCGTAATGGGCATCCCAAGTCCAACAAGGCTTGGAGACCACCTACCCATCCCCAATCGACCAACGCATACCTTGAGTAAAATGAATTCTGAATAGATAATAAGATTTATTATTGCATAATGAAAACTATGGGATATATCTATATCTGTGACCACCCAAATATGCCCAATTGTTCGATACTCAATCGATAATTGATACCAACAAAACCATCATCCAGAACCTTAATCATATGAGTTCCATAATAATTATATATAATGCCAAAATAAAAGAGGATGGAATAACCAACAATACAGTCAACTGGTGGTAGCCCCAATACTAATACCAATACTAAGGCTAACACCAATACCGATCTTGTCCATTCCAACCTATAGTAGTTCCACAAAAGCCTCCAACCAAAAGAAAACAAATATCCAGTTGGGACATGCCCCCAACTATAGCCCAAACTAATATCCATAATGTAACCAAAGTATATGAATATGTCCATAATAGGAAATGGATCCTTCCAAAAGATGGAAGCACACCACTTCAATCCAAATGCCAATACCAAAGTTTGATCATAATCAGGATGAGTAGAATGGTTGGTTCCTGCATTGCGTGTGAATAAAATGCCCAAAGATGGGTTAGTAGATGAATGCTAGCATGAACTAAGGATAAGGATAATATAATACCATCGAGTAAAAGCAAATAAACTATCCATATGAATAGAAATAATACATACATACATACATACATATATATATAACCATGCCAGGAAAGGAAACTGGGTTTATCATGTATTTAAAACCATTAACTTGGGTATGTGTAGCTTAACCTTACTTAAACACTCACAAGGTATATAGGTCCAATGTAACCCCCTGAATGATCCTCGATGTGTGTAGCTGCACGAACCACAGATACCATAAGAATAAGGGATTACCAAGTACCCCTAGCTCTTCATGATACATATTTCTAATGTACTTAGAGAATTATCGTGTACCTCAGAGTATCATATATAGTCACCATGACTAACCCTTCATGTTTACAAATATGAGTTTCCAGTGTTCGTTCATTGAAATCCCACCTTCACAAATAGCTATCCTACCCCATCATATATTTTCTATTTAAAACCATTTCCAACAAACTAATCTATTATTCCATTTATTATTAACCAAGGCTATTAATAGTGGTTTCGTCATAGCAACCATAACTTGCAAGTATTGCCCTTAGCCAAACCTTTTAATGTAAAGGGATTACCATGTACCCCACAAGTGTTCCAATATGTTTGCTTAGGGGATTCCATTATACCCCACAAGGATGTTTATTTACATGTTTACTTAGGGGTTCTATTGAAACCCACAAGGAGTTTCGATTAACCATAACCATGAACACCAAACTATTCCATTTAACCATTCCAAACCATTTAAACTATTTATGGTTCCATTACCAAATCAAACCATGCAATAGTTCCATTAAAATTCCAATCCATAGGAATAACTCTAGAATCAAATCATCTAACATTTTTTGCTAGGATGGAGATAGTCTCCTCAACAAAAGACAACCACTCATCTAACTGGCTTAAATCCATGCAAATGACATGAGACTTATCTAGAATGCAATGTCTAAGCATGGAAACATAAAAAATAAGATGAATAATTGATAAATTTAGAGACAAAGCCAATTCATAAACCGTTTTACCAACAGTTCGAAGGATCTCAAAACGTTCAATATACCTAAGGCTAAGCTTATCCCTCTTTCCAAACCTCAGCACATCCTTCATAGGTGACATACGAAGACAGATAAGATCACCATCACTAAACTTCAGGGAACGAAGGCTATGATCATAGCACTTTTGCCTACTCTAAGCCACTTGAAGACTATCCTAAATGATTTAAAATCTATCTAAAAACTCATGAAGTGAGTCTGTAACTAAAGGATTAACCTCATAAACATCAAAAAAACTAACTAGAAAGCAATAACTCCTGCCATACAAAGCCTTGAAAGGAGTCATCTTTAATCTAGAATGATAGCTAGAATTATACGCAAACTTTGAAAAGGCTAGATACTGCTCCTTATAGCCTTCAAAGACTATAACACAAGTACGAAGCATATCCATAAAAACCTAAATAGTCCACTTTGATTGCCATCGATCTGGGGATAAGTTGTTATGCTGAGATCAACTCAAGTAGCAAAATCCTCCTAAAAAATCTTTCAAAAGTGAGATATGAACACTGAAACTCAATTCAAGATGATAGACACTGGCATGCCATGAAGATGAACTATCTCACAGATAAAGATACGGGCCAACCCTTAGCACTGAAGAAAACTTGAGATAAAATAAAATAGAAAGATTTGGTCAATCAATCCTCAAAACCTAAACTCTATCAGAACCATGAGAAGTATGAGGCAAGCCTGTCAAAGAGTCCAGAGTGATTCATTCCTATTTCAACTGCGAAATGGCCAACTACCAAAGAAAATCGCCAGGTCTAAAATGCATGGCATTTAGCTGTTGGCAATAGAGGCAACGAGCCCAAAAATTTTCTATATCTTTCCTCATACCACCCTACTAGTTATACTGCCTCAAATTATGATGCTTAGTCACTCTTGAATAGATATAATATCTAAAACAATGAGGCTCCTCTAAAATCGATCTAATGTAGTCACCCACTCAGTCATTAATCCTTAATACACCATCTGGATCAAGTGAGGACCCCTTAGCCTCACCATTCAGCACTTTATCCCAAATCACTCCCAACCCAACATCATCAAACTGATGAGCCCAAATCTACTCCATTAGAGAAGACCTAGCCTCCATAAATGCCAAAACACACCAAAGTATTGAAATATCAAGCCTAACCATATAGGTAGTCAAAGACTAAACCTCTAAGGCCAAAGGCTTGTCTTGAGTCAAAAATGCTCCGAGATACCCATGCTAGTTAACTTCCAGCTCTAGACATCTGCAACCATATTAGCCTTTCCTGGATGATAGAGAATAGTCAAGTCATAATACATAAGAAATTAAAGCCAACGACGCTGCCTCATATTAAAATCTCGTTAGGTGAAGAAATATTAGAGGCTACAATCATCCAAGAATATCTCACAATGGACTTTGTACAAGTAGTGTCTCCATAACTTCAAACTCAAAACAATAACACTAAACTCTAAATCATGGGTAGGGTAATTCCTCTTATAGGGCTTCAACTAACTAGAAGCATAAGCAATCACCTTAATCTCCTGTATCCACACAAAACGTAATCCAACACCAGAAGCATCACAAAAAATTGTAAAACCCACATCCTCCTTGGGCAAAGTTAAGATAGAATTAGATGTAAACAAATCCTTGAGCTTCTGAAAGCTTGCCTCACAAGCATTGGCCCTTTGAAAGGAATCTTCTTCTTAGTCAACTTGATTAATGGAGCTATAATAGATGAGAAACCTTCAATAAAATGTCGGTAGTAATATGCCAAACCAACAAAACTCGAAAACTAAACGTGAAAAGTAGGTCTAACCCAATCATAAACTACTAATATCTTGGCCAGATCAACCATAATACTTTCCTTGGTCACTATACGACCTATGAAATAGACAGACTCTAACCAAAAGTCACACTTAGAGAAATTAGAATACAACTTCTCATCTATCAATCTATGGAGCACAATCTGCAAATACTACTCTTGATTGTACTCACTCTTATAATAAACCAAGATATCATCTATAAATACAATGACAAAAGAGTTGTGATACGGTAGGAATACCTGGTTCATCAACTCCTTAAATATGGATGGGGCATTAGTCAACCCAAAAGATATGAACTAGAATTTCTAATAACCATACCAAGACTGAAAAACTGTCTTTGGAATATTCAAAGCTTTAATCCTTAACTGGTGATACCTGAACCTCAAATCAATCTTCAAAAACATCAAAGCACCCTGAAGCTGAACACATAAATCATTAATAGTAGGAAAATGATACTTATTCTTAACTATTAGCTTGTTCAACTACTGATGATCAATACACAAACACATAAATCCATCATTTTTCTTCACAAAAAAGATAGGCGCACCCTAAGGTGATACACTACATAGAATAAATCCCTTTATCCAACAACTCCAATAACTGATTCTTCAATTCCTTTAACTTTACTTGGGAAATCCTTAAGAAGGAATAGAAATAAGCTTTTTGCCCGGCTTAATATCAATAGCAAAGTCAATATAATGATTCGAAGGTATACTAGGAAAAACCATAGGGAATACATCCACGAACCGATTCCAAAGAAGGAGGTAAAGCAATATTAGTATTACAAGTATGAGCCAAATAAGACAAATATTCCCCCTAGACAAACAACAAGCCTGAAGGACAGATATAAATCTCTTGGGTCCTAAATGAAGCACACCCTACTAAGATATCCTTGGCATACTCGACAGATCTAAAGTTACGGTTTCAATATAATAATCTAGGAAAACATGTTAAGGAGCTAACCAGTCTATGCCCAAAATGACATCAAAATCTACAATATCTAATTCAATTAGATCTACCCAGGTCTTATGCCTAATAAAATTCAAAATACAAGATCGGTACACCTGATCCACATATAAAGATTCTCTACAGGGGTAGATATACAAATAGGCCCATCAAAAGGATTACAAGCAGAATCAAAGCCAAAAAAAAAGTATACAGACACATAGGAGAAAGTCAAAACTAGAGCAAATAACAAAAATGCAAATCTAAAACAAATATGGACATACCTATGATGGTGGTATCATAGGCCTCTGCCTCTAGACTGGATCCTATATCATAGATCCTACCACGTCCACCACCTAGCTGAGTAGTCCCACGACCACCACCATGGGAACTAATACTTCTACTTCTAACAGCAGATATAGAAGTAGATATAACAATACACAGGGGAGAGTCCTTGGCCACATAGACAATCTCATCACACACATTGCAAACTCTGTGGCTCGGAATAAAGGAAGAAAGTACAGTTGAACTAGGACGACCACCTCAAGCTACTGAACTAGAAGACACACTACTTGAACTCTAAAAGTCTATCTGCACTGGTCTAATATGATATAAGTGGAAGCCTCTAAATTATATACCTTGAGAGATATAACCTCTGAACTTACCCAATCGGCATACCATCTTGGTGCCTCCCTAAGATGATGAAAGAATGGATTCAATCATCTTAGTATAATCCACTTTACTCTAAAATAATGCTCTACATACTACTATCTGAGTCATAGCAAGATGAAGAGAAACATCCAACCTCTTCTGAACTTTTAAATTTCCTCAGACTTAGTAGAAATAATGACATAAGAACATCTAGACAAGGAATGAAATTATGTATCATAATAATGCAGAAAATCATCTCTCATCTAATCTCTAAAACTAAAAGGCACAAATCTATATAAAATGGCCTCAATAAACCGATCCTAAGTCATCTCGGGTTAACTAAAAGGTCGGGAACCAATGAGCGACCTCCACCAATCTATATCTATATCTCTAAATTAGAAAGTAGTATAGACAACCCCATACAACTCAAGCGAACCAAGGTTATGCAACTTCTCCTGATAATCCATCAAGAACTCATAAGCATCCTCACCTATAAAACCACTGAATCTAGGAGGACCCACATGAGTGAATCTCTCAAACCTCTTCTGATTCTCTAAAGACATAGTTTTATTTGAACTAATAGTAGGCATAGTAAATTTAGATAGATGAGAACCCATCTGAGGAGGCTAAAGTCTAGACCTTAGAATGATATACTTAGATATAGATGTTACATGAGGAACCATAATTTGAGTGTGTGGAGTACCATAAGCTAATGTTGGTAGCAGACTCAAAACAAGAGAAACACCATAAACATTCATGCAAATAAGAGTGAAATATAAGTTATAAGAAGATATGGAAAAACCCGCACTATAAGGACAAAATAAGAGAACTTTCCTAAAGATATCTTATAGCCTTTTGAATACAGATATAAATTTCTATGTATCGATCTATGAGATTGTATTAGGAACCTCATTCCTACAATATTAAGACCAACAAACCTGGCTGTTCTGATAGAAATTTGTCGTGACCCAAAAACTAAGGGCCACGATGGCACTTGTCATATTAAGCCTTGATAAGTAAGCTTATTACCCAAACTGATATAAAATAATAAAATCAATTTCAAACTAAGGAAAAAACCCTAGAATAGATTCAAACTATATATATATATATATATAATCAAGATACTAGTCGAATTCCAAAACTTGATGTCACAGTGTAAGACTAATAGTATAACTCGATGTCATAAATACATAGGATATCCAAATAAGAACTGAAATCTGTCTTAGAATACAAGTAAGACAGTCAAGATAAGAAAAGGTAGAAGTCAAGTTGGTATTTATAAATCAACCTCTACCTTGAATGGACTCTAAATATTGCATGAATCAACTATTTATGTGGCACACTCGTACCTAGATTTGCTCTGAAAGGGTGCAAAGATAAGTATGGTCCACATGTACTTAGTATGTATCATAGACCAACTAAGTAAAGTAGAAAATAAAGCATATAAACACAAATTATGTGCTTGTCACCTATAATAAAAAATGTACCAAACGATAGCTAACACTTTCTCAGCTAATAGTTTAACTAAAAACACATAAAATAAATATATGTAAGAAAAGAAGAATAAATATATCCATAGTTTAAATACAAGTATAATAAGGTATAAAAAATAGACAGATATCAAGTCAAAGACAAAAAAATACATTCACAACATAAGAATAATATATGAAGTGTAATAAGGATGATGATGATAATGTGACCTAATGCACGAGGTTGTCGCACAACCTCCCTATACACCTATGGAGCTAAAGCTTCTCGATTTGGACCAGTATGTGTTTCTTTAACTCATATACTACTGATTTCCAATACCAATATCTATATCTCCTCTCTAACACATACATCGGTAGAGGGTTTTCAAGATGTCACTTTTTTGTTAGAAAAAGATAGTATTTCCATGGTGGTACTAATGATTCATGAAATAATATGATGTGAGGATACAATGCTCACAACCAACAAAAATGAGAGTATCCAAAATCCAACCAATATACCAACCACATGAGTCAAAAATCCACTCAAATTAAATAACCATCCATGACCCAATATAATCTAGAAAACCATCAACTGAAACATGCAAGTAAATGTCATTATTACAATAGTATTTCCAAAATCAAAGCTTTTTCCAACCACAAAGAGTATAATCCAACATACACTTATCAATAACAATCCAACAATATCACAAATGACCCCTACAGTCATACATAGAAATTTAAGCCTTAAACTACCAAATATTATTCATATAGGCTTGCATACAGGCACATAAATCACCTTACATATTTTCTATGATACAACCACTTACCCATATCATTCTTTTACATTATTATTAACTACCCAATCTAGTCTGAAGAAAGTTAAGCCATAACATACCTTCAATACCAAACTAGTCCAAAAGCCTTCAATCCATAGCTATCCCCCCATGAACAAACTTGAAATCAATTATAACATAGAAATATAGAATCTATGCATCAAAACAAAGCCATTTATACCCATATTGACCATATCGGGGCTAAAATGGACCCCTAAAATGAGTTTTTGAAAAATAAGGGTAAAACTAGGATTTTTGTTAAAAAATATATTTTCCATGATTAAAGGAACACATAGAAGATACTCAAGTAAAATTGAATTTAAATTGGAGTTTAAAGTGAACAAATAAAAATTTTTGGTGTTCCGGGCCAAAATCACCAAATTCAACTTTTACATACAATTTTTGATGAAGTTTAGATTATTAAAATAAAAGAAAAGTAATTGAAATAGGGATTATAGGCTTACTCAAGCTTAGGAATGGTAGAATTACTCAGAAACTTGAAACCCAAGCCTCCAAGTCTCAAAAATTGTGAAGAAAATAAGAAAGAATTATTTATACCCAGGACCACATATGTCACTAAAGAGGGCAAGTTGCCTCTTTAGCGATAACTACTAAAGCTTTCAAGTGTCGCTTTAGTGGTACATGCCAAGGATGTTAGTCCACTAAAGTGGGTAAAGGCTGCTTTAGCGCCCTTACCCATTAGACAACTTGCCGCTAAGGCGACCAATTGGTGCTTTAGCACCTACTACCAAATTGGAAATATTAGTTCTCAAGCAACTACACCATCTGAGGTGCACCAGCTAGAGACTTGATGAATTCCAAGTCTCTGTGGGCGCTTCGAGATTCATTTAAAATCCTAATAATGCAAACAAACTATGCTACCCTATCAAATTCGCTGCTTTGGACTCTGTCAAGATTAGATTTTTCAGAAGATGCCTCTTTCATAGAGTTAATCCCCCAAACCCAATTTTACAGTATTCTAAACCGAGTGTCAAAATGCGATATAAAAGCCATAAAAACAAACCATGTCACTAACCTAAAATTGACATTTCGAACCTACTAGAATGTTCTATTTTGCCATTTGACACACAAATAAATAAATAAATGTTGACCAAATTCAACTATAAGGATTTTCAAGATAGCAAAAACCACAATTCCACATATGTCACGCCAAAATACATTGGGAACCATTCCAATCATCTCCTCACTTAATAAATATCACAATGCAATCACGTGAAAGGGTAAAATGGTCAAATTACATAGAAATAAAAATTACACAAAAATCACCAAAAATCAAATTATTTCTAGGGGTACCCCCACCGGTTAATGATTGGAATTGGGGCAGGCCCAATCTGTATAGCGGTATAAATCAATGGTAGAGGAGTAGAATCTACTAAGGTACTCTCATTCTCCTTGCTACCATCTATATCCTCTGCGCCTAACTCCAAACTTTGACTATCGAATCTACTGTCAGATACAATATCTTCTTTCCCTTTTTTCCCTCCTTAGGGGCTGACTCTAACTCCAACTCCTTTTTCTTTTTAGATATGGGAGGAGAGTATGGTGGTGACTCCCTCAAGTTCTTCATCTGAGGCCTAACCTATGATGAATGGACTAGATTCTCCACCTGACCTTACCTATCTTTCTTTGAGGTAAGTTGCTCCTTGGTTCCATCGGTTTTGAGATAAATATTTCTCTATGAAACCACTGGGTTCATCATTAGCAGGCTCATCCCTAATTTAATAAGTGGTAGGATAAGCTTGTTTTTTTGTGGTCTGCTTGGTGCTCTTTGCGGATTTATTCTTTGGTTCCATTGTACTTTTGGGATGACATAAGTTAGTTAATACTAGAAAAAGGAAAGAAAAGCAAAGAATGAAATATTATAAGTTATTTGGGCACCCTATTACCCCACGAGTTGTTATGAGAGTTGTCAAAACTATTTCACAGAGGCGGTAAAGATAGTCCTTGTTCATTCATGTACCAACATCAAGTTCCCTTATCATGCCTCCTCTCTTAACTTTTCCCCTAGTTAAATCCATAAGTCATTTCCCATATCATGTTCTAATCTATTAACACAATTTTGACTCCTAAAGAGTTTTAACATAACTTGAACTCTAGTAAACTTTTTAAACATAGAATCTGAAGCAAATATTCAAAGTAAATCCAGAATGAACTATTAATAAGCAATAGGATTAGCACACTTACGTTGCAATAAAATAAGATGCTTGGATTACTTAGTCTCTCTTAACCTTGTTCTTTAAAGGGTAATTTTGCCTTTTTTTATAGTGATTAGAAATTGAATGTAGTTTTTGAAAATTATTAGGTGAGTATTTAGAGTAGGAGAACTGGTTATGGAATGTACAAGGAATTTAGGCATTAAAAAAAAATAAAAGGGAAATATTTGGGATTTTAATTCCCTTTTATTTTTTGTAAATCGAGTCAGTTCATCTTGTTGTGTCCGCAATTTCATACAAAATGATAAATCCTAGCAATGACTCATAGTTAGTGGCTATGCGTCGTTAGTTCTCTCCATTTAAAGCTCATTCTTACCTAGGTCTCTATTTATGATGACTAAAGGAGATGAGTTTTTGTCACTAACAATGACTCATTATAAGAGTCATCAAGACTCCAGAGACTTCGTGATGGCTTATGTCATCATATACTTTGACTTTCTTCATGCTACCCATATAGTACTTAACTCAATGTCCGTTCACCTTGAATAGGGATTATCCATCCTATTTCATCTCAAATTCACCATGTGGAAGTACTCTAACAACGGTGAATGGTTCATAGCATCTTGACTTCAACTTGCCAGAAAATTAGCAAAGCCTTGAATTATACCACAAGACCACATTACTAGGCTGGAATACCCTTTTCTCAATCTTTCTGTCATGGTAAAACATCATATTTTCCTTTTATAAAGTTGAACTCTTATAAGCACAAAGGCAAAATTCATCCAACTTATTTATTTTACACATCCTTATTGTTATAGCATAACTCAACTCAAAATTCAACTTTTTCAATGCCCATAGTGCCTTGTGTTGAAGTTCAAATGATAAGTGATATGACTTGCCATACATAATCTGATAAGGAGTGGTACCTATGAGTGTTTTAAAAGTTGTACGGTAGCCCCATTCTGCATCGTCTAGCTTTCTTGATGAAATAATCTAGTTGGCGACTTGATCTTAAGATTGGAGACTGCAACCTGCCCACTTGTCTGCAGATGGTATGACATTGCCACCTTATGCCATATAATTCAAGTAGGACCTTAAAAATATAGTTGTAAAAGTGGGACCCACCATCACTAATGGTAGCTTGTGGAGTACCAAATAGAGAGAATATGTTCTTATTTAAAAGTGTTGGGGCAATGTAATCATCATTATAGGGAAGCACAACTGCTTCCATATATTTAGAAATATAGTCAGTCATTATCAATATATGTTTCATACCATAAGAACTCACAAATGGGCATATGAAATCAATTCCCCACACATCAAATAACTAAAGCTCAAGAATAGGTGTCATGGGGAGCTCATGCTTCCATAAGATATTTCCTTGGTGCTATCATTGGTCATACGCACGAGCATAGTCATGTGTATATTTATAAATATTCAGATTTTATGGGCCATGAGAGTACCACCATAGTAACCCCCAACTAGAGATGAGTGATAGGCCTAAAGAATATGCATCATCTCAACTTTGGGAATACACCTCCAAATCATACCATCCACTTACACCCATATAAATAACTCTTATCCTAGAAAAACTTACAAACCTCATGCATAAATTGCTTTCTCTACTAAAAAGACAAGTCTTTTGGGACAAGGTTGCTCGCCAAATAATTGGAGAAATACGTAAACTAGGGGATTAAGTATTTTGATTCTCCTAGACTTGTTCATCTGGAAAAGTATTATCAATCTTAAGCTCATTCCCTAATTTAAGTATTGACTTATCTTCTATACGGGATAGATAATCTCCAACCTGATTCTCCGTACCCTTTTGATACTTGACCTCATAATTAAATTCTTACAAATATATTATCCACTAAATAAACCTAGGTTTTGTATCATTCTTCACAATAATGTACCTCAAGACTACACGATCAGTACACACAATGAATTTTGTCCCAATCGAATAAGACCAAAATTTCTCAAATGCAAACGCCACTGCAAGTAACTCCTGCTCAGTCACCATGTAATTTTTATGTTCTATGTTGAGTGTTTTTCTTACATTGTATATGGGATGAAGTATTTTATCACGTCTTTGTCCAAGGATAGATCCTAGGGCCATACCACTAGCATCACACATCACCTCAAATGGAAGAGATCAATTTGTAGACATAATGATAGGAGCGGAAATCAACCTCTATTTTAGACACTGAAAGGCCCTGAGACAGGCATCATCATACACAAACTTCACTTTTTTCTCCAATAACATGAATAATAGATTTGCAATTTGGGAGAAGTCCTTGATAGACCTCTTATAAAATCCTGCATGACCTAAGAAACTCTAAATACCTTTGACAGAAATAGGTAGAGGCAATTTTTCAATCACTATATTTTTTGCCCCGTCAACCTCTATAACCTTCTTTGAAATCTTGTGACCCAATACTATGCCCTCTTTAACCATAATGTGATACTTCTCCAAATTCAACATCAAGTTGTACTACTCACTTATTTGAATGCATTATCCAAATGGGACAAATAATAATCAAAAGTGTCACCCACGATTGTGAAATCATCCATGAAGACCTCTAAGTATCCTTAACAATATTAGAAAATAAGGACATCATATAATGCTGAATGGTGGTAGGGGCACCACAAAGTCCGAAAAGCATCCCCTTAAATGTGAATATACCATATGGACATGTGAAAGTGGTTTTCTCTGGGTCTTTAGGGGTAATAGAAATCTGATTATACCCCAAATAACCATTGAGAAAACAATATTATCCTTTACTTATAAGATAGTCTAACATCTGGCCCATCAATGGCATAGGAAAATGATCCTTCTGCATCCCAGTGTTCAGTTTCTGATAATCCATACAAACTCTCCATCCCATAACTTGCCTCATCGGAACTAACTCATTCTTCTCATTCAAGACCATAGTAATCCTACCTTTCTTCGGAACACATTAAACCGAGCTCACCTACTTGTGGTCAGTCATAGGGTAAACTACACCGATATTTAACCACTTGATGATCTCTTTCTTTACTACCTTTGCATTGGTGGATTCAGATTATGTTTATACTTAATTCTAGGAACACACTCCGATTCCACCTAAATTTTATAAGTACTAATTCTGCGTGGAATCTTGATAATATCTGCAATGGTCCAACCAATGGCCCTTTTAAACCTTTACAATATCATGATCAAGGCCTTAACCGATGTATTAAAAAATCTACAATAATAATAAATGGAAAGATATTGTTGTCCCCCAATAATGCACAATGAAAATAAATAGGAAAATTCCTTCAATTCGAAGATCAGTGGCTCCCTAATAGATGGTTGAGCTGGTGGAGTCACTCTATTCTTCAAGTCTAAATCCAACTTCTTTGGAGCATAAGTATAGGGACCTCTACCAATAAAAGCGCTCACCATATCATAATAATCATTAATGTCGTCACTGTCAAAGTTCATGATCACTGTTGCTAATGCCTCAACACCAAGTCTCTGCTCAATGGGCTACTCACTTCATAATTCTCAAAAGTGTCTATCTCAGACACCATAGGCATATCTTTTGGCTATCATATTGACAAACCCACATTGAAAGTAACATGTTTATTATTATGCCTATATTTTATTTGTCCCATCTCTATGTCAACCAATGCCCTACCCATGGATAGGAGAGGCCTTTTAAAGATAATAAAAACACCAAAATCCACCATACAGTACTCGAATCACAAAATTAGTTGGGAATATGAAGGAAGCTACCTTCACCAAGACATCACACAAAATATCAACTGGTTTCTTTACAGTTTGAGCAGCCATTAATAATCTCATCATCATCTTAGGTGAACCCAACCACAACTTCTTGTAAACAACTAGTGGCATCAGTTTAATACTATCTCCTAAGTCATATAATGCTTCTGAGAAATTTGAAGACCCAATAGTACAAGAAATAGTAAATGCTCTAGGATCCCCTTTCTTCTCTACTAAAGATTGAGAAATAGTAGTAGTGTTGGTCCACATTACCAGCAGGCTTAAAACTCATAGTCTGCTTCTTCATAACTAGGTCCCTTATGAACTTTGCATAGTCGAGCATCTACTCTAATGCTTCTACTAGAGGGATATTCACAGACAATTCTTTCAATATTGACATAAATTTTTTATATTTCCCTTCTTGCTGCCTTTTTATTCAACCTTGAGGAAAAATTTGGGAGGTTATGGAATGGTCTTTAAAAATGGTTCCACCTTCTTACCCTTTCCTTGGTTAGTCTTAAATAATTTTCAAATGTCCATATATTTTTGTGATGTCTCACCATTCTTTCGAACATTTAGTCCCAGCTTTAAGTCATCGTCAAGATCAATAATATCATTCCTTACCTCATTGACTACTACCATAAGGTAATTCATAGTATCCTTACCACTATAAGTGATGATAGCCAAATAGTGACTGTCATTATTGGGATTTTGAAGGGTGTTGCTAGATAGAATGTCTGGTTGATGCTGATTCAAAGTGTTCAACATATGACCAAATTGGTGCTCTAGTTGGTTAGTCATAAAATCATGGGATTCTACTTTCTAGATCAGTCCCAAAATATCTACCTTATCTCCTTAAGAAAAATCTCATAATTCTCCAAACCCTTAACAAACTTTGTAATTAATGCTTCCATCCTCGAATCAATGTCACAGTTCCCCAGTGGAACATACACATCATTCTTCTCCTTATAATTATTTTTTCACTCCAGTCACCATCCCTCTCTTTTCTTTAATCACTATACATATCGCTATAACAGTTCCCACCTTGATTCCCCTGCCTCAGGTTTGAAGAGTCCAGATAAAACTGCTGGGCATTGGCTTTAAAACCCACCATCTCTTTATCCAGATACTTATCCTTATCCCCTAAATCAAACTCATTATGTCTAGCAGACTTGCTTCATGTTCCTACTACATTTACCTTTTTATCATTCATAGTTGCAAACTGCTTGGTAAGTAACCAACTATCCATCCTCAGTCGTACAATCTCCTGAGCTACTATATCATCTAAGGCTATCTGCTCAGTGTAGGCACCAAAAGAATTAGTAGCATCTCTCTTTTCTACCTCCGAGTATGCCATCTTGCATTGGTATTAGAGACCCGGTCTAATATTTCTATAGCTAGATCCTAAAAAAGGTTCATGAAACCCCCACTAGTAATAGTATTAGCAACAACTTTAGATTTTGCATTCAAGGCTCTAAAAAATATTTCAAGCAAATTCCTTCCTAAAATTCTATGATTGGGCAAAATTATCTACTTCTTCTTGAACCTCAACTATGTCTCATACAATGACCCTAAATAAAATTGCCTAAAATTATAAATTTAATCTTTCTACTATAGCATTCTAGATGGTGGGAAGAATTGGTCCAAGAATTATTTTTACAACTTATTCCAATTATTAATAGACCAACGAGGTAATTCCCCATACCATAATGCCGCTTCTCCTGTAAGAGAGAATGGGACTATCCTAAGATAAAGCTTCCTAACTCACCTTAGGTAAATTATATGAAGTGTAAATCCCAAAAAAAAATCATGATGTGCATGTTTACGTCATTAGTCAGCAAACCAGCAAACACACCCTTCAAATTAAGCAACTAATCATGGCACTTGTAAATCAAACTTCACCTATTGGGAAACTTAGGAGGAATGATAAATAATATTTCAATAGGCTCAACATGCACCAAATCTTACTTTGAATTAACAACCCTCCTCTTTTCAGTATATACCAGCATGATAAATTTCTGTCGAGTGCTTCTTGGCGCTCCTCTTCTTGTCTCACTCTTTTCTCTTGAGCTTCATCTTGGTAAAATTTTCTCCTTGCATTTTATTTAGCTATTAATAGTGATTTTCATGGCTATTTTTAGGACTTCATGTTGAGGTAGAAGGATCAAATTAGGGTCATCATGAGACCTATGATTAAGGTTTGCCATCTATGATTTTGTTGTAAGATGCTTTTAAGATTAGCATAAAAATGGGATCAAGGGATTGTTCCGTGACTTCAAGTACTAGGCATACACTGGTGTGCGCCCCAAGAACAATAGTAAAATTAATACCAACAACATAAATAAGCTCAATCAATCAATCGATAACCTTATTACTCGATAACGGTGCCAAAATTTAATGTCACCTAAAATTACACCTCCAAGAAAGTGTAACGTGGTCACTGTCAAATAAAGAACCCAACAAAGGTTGGGGTCAAAGTCATAAGGAATAGGCCAAATCTTTATCAAGAGCTTCTTAAAGTAGTCAGAAAATGCAAAAAGTAAATAGGCGGATTTTGTGAAAATAGTAGATGTAATAACAAATCTTGATCACTTTAGGTTGAAATAAATATGAGATGAATACTAGGATTGTGTTCCCCTTGAATTCCTAACTTTGTAGAATTATCATACTTTATTGACTATCTCAATGCTACACAAGCAAAGTCTATCAAGTTATATATCACCAACCATCTTTTGACTACCTTTGGTGAATTTCACTCATCACATTTTGAGTCTTAAAGTTTTGCATTAATAACCCTTACCCTAGATCCCAGATTAATTATATCCTTTTGGGTCTTATGTTAATTTGATAATGATTGATAACTTCAAATTACTATTGTTATATTCTATAAAAAATCACAATATATGCAAGAACATCTATCAAGAAAGAATTTGCACTTCCTTCACTTTGTTATTCTATTAGGGTTCCCACAACCCTAATTAAGAGGTTTAACTGCTCATATATGCAAGAACACTCATAGAATTCATTAAAGAAAACATATGAAACCAGAATCTCAAATTAATATCAAACCATAAAAACCATGAACAAGAACTCCATAGTCAAATTTGAGTATAAGAAGCTCAGCATAATGTTGTAAGTATAAAGAGTGCATAAACTAATATAATAACATCAAATGGGTATGTATAGCTACACAACAAAACCTAAAAATACTATCCGAAACAAATAGAAAAATAAGTTTTACTGTGGTAACGCCTCAAACAACAAGTCATCTTGACTGATGATGACTCATTATCAGCTCTGTATCATGGCTTCTTTTCTCTTTGATGATGACTTATCATGTCTCCTAATGAGTTGTTGTCGGACTCATTACCTCTCCAGTGACATTTTAATCTTCTAGAACTTAACTTATATACTCGTACTGAACTTCCATTATGACTCGTAGTCAATCCCTATAAGTAATCACCGGTATCATTTCCACTAGGATCAAACTTTTATTATTTCAGGACTTTGTCACATTTTTCTCAGAACGATACTTCATACGACTTATAGTTAGATCCGATGAGTTGTAGCCAGTGTCAACTTTATTATTCTTTTTTGATTTTCTTACTGGTCATATGACGACTTCGACGATGAGTCATAGTATCACCCAGTAACTTATTGTTCTATCAAAGACTTTACTTTTTGAAGCTTTCCGTTCATATTTTCATTCCACTCACTTCCAACCCTATTTTCTATAAAACAAACACAAAAACACACCACATCTAATAAAAAGGACCTAAGACTTGCATAATTGTTTGGTTTTAAGCATCGAAAGTGACATGAAACTATGGAACATCATTCCATAAACCAGATTCTCGGGATGATTAGGAACTTCTATGCATACTCTCTACCATGCTATTGGATGACCCTAACTCTACTATTTTCATTAAGGAGTAGATGTCTATGTGGATGTACTACTATAAATAAAGTGCTCGGGGGGCCAAATGTCCCTACTGTTGAGTACCTCAACAAGGCTCAGAGATGGGCATAAAATAGTTGTAGGACACAAATTATGGAAAAGGATAAGGACCAGATCCACTGGCCTACCACTGAAGGGTTAAGAGCACTTATTTCACTACTGATGCTTGAAGGTTGTTGAACCTTGTGTCCCAGAGATTCAACTATTCAGAAACTCTTCTGATGAGGCCTATACTTAAACCATGGTGGTTTACTATGCCATATGGAGGGATTTAGCTGAATATGGGTGTGAAAATAGTCATGGAGTAGAAAGATTTATATCGAGTAAACAACAAGAGACCATAACTTTTTGAACTGGTCTCTAAGTTGTACAGGCATGTTATGATGTCCAAGGAGGATACTGATAGAAAAAAAGATATGGACACACCCTTCTATCACCTCTGGGTGATGGTGGTATAATCTAAGAGTAGAAAGAAAAGAAAGGTGGGAGAGGTCGAACACAGTCGAGCCGCTGAGGAGAAAAATATTAATAATTATGATTCCCCCCACTCCCATCCCTAGATAGTCTACTGCAGGTAGACCTAGATAGTGTAAGGAGTTATATAGAGCATGACCACCTACCTCATCAGGGTATAACCCCAGTTGATCCTATTCTATTTATCCCACATTATACTATATCATTCATTCTTTTGAGTTCACAATAAATTTATCTAATGTATTCTAAGGGTCATAAAGACTTACAAAAGTGATAATAAGGATAAAAAACACCCAACAATGATGAAAAAAACCTTAACAAAATCAATACCAAACAATAGTATTCATGTTCTTGGTCTTAACCACGATAAAGGGTATTTAGTTGCTTATAGATGTAACAAGAATCACAATAGTATAATACATATTAAAATCCATAGTTCTTGGCATCATCTAGGTACCAGTGGGTTTGAGCATCTCTATATTTCCCCCTTCCAGTACTCGTACAAGTGAGATGATAAATGATGACCAGGCCTAAGTGGACAAAACCTTATTTTGTGCACCAAAAAGCTTTTCATACACCTTAGTATCGGAGATCTCAGATAATATAGAAAGAAATATGGAGTTAAGCATGAGTAAAGTCACTTAGAAGATGCAAGAGGGGAGGAAGCAACTTACTCTTGAAGTTGGAGAAGCATTCAACATCGCTACACCAAGGAACAAAATTTTTCACCCAAAGAAAAAGTAGTTCGAGATGGAGATTGAAGAAGAAAGCCATGGAAAAGAGAGAAGAGGCGGTGAGGACTATTGTGAGCTCCACCTAGCTCATTTAGGAAACCCTACAATATCTTTAAATGTATTTATGATGGGCCGGGTCCTGGGTTGGACCTACCTAGTTCTTTTTAGTTTTTATTTTGGATTTTTAGGATGGGTTGGCCTATTCATGTATTGATACTTTGATTATTAATAAAACATAGATTAAATTAAAAAAACATGTTAAAATCCATAAACAAACAAAGGAAAGAGATAAAAAACATAATTTAATTGTTCTCCATCCTCCCTTCCAGTCCAAAGGTCGTCCAATATGTGAAACATAACAATGCCATCCATGATGTGAAACATAACAACTAAGTTTCCTATTTATACTTGGAGAAAAATTGCCAATTTTAACCTAAGGGCGTACGATTTCAATATCGCGCCATGTAGGTAGACTGGCCTGACAAAAATATGGAGGCATATTGGAAATTTACATCATGTTTCAAAGGGAATTCCACGTCCATATCATGACACCTATGCAACATGGAATGCCAAGTATATTAAAACATTCAACTTTGATCAAGCATTGTCCATTGCTTTTGTCCTTTAAGTCAGCACTTTTTGGTGTTGTTTCCATCTGATTTACAGATTGTTTAGCATCCCTTAATCATCATAATAAAGTTACCAATATTCCTACAACATCAAAAACCACACATTAGAGCTCAAACCAACATAAAATTTAAGATGATGAACTAGTAAAGGCTATAGGTCAAGCTAAGAATACTACATTTTGTCCCTTGATTCTTAACTTGGTGTTTTGATTCCAAATAACTATAAACACCATTTGAAAATTTCATTGACATAAAATATCACTTAGATGCTTATTTATACCAAGAATTACTCATTAAGCACAAGATAAGTCCTCTAAACTAAGCTAAATAAGCCCGGATAACAACACTAAAGTGAATAAATCCACCTCAGATCTTCACCCCATACTTGAGCTTTGTTAGTCCTTGAACAACTCTTTAAGCATAATAATCAAGGTAGATTCCACACCTCTATAACAATCAAGACAATCAAGCTAGCACTATAACGACTACATAGAATGCATATTTTTACACTAAGCATGTTATACACACAATTGAAAGCTCATGAACATGACACCAAAACATCCTAACCTAAAGAATTGACTCACCAAGTTGGAAACCTCATGCATATTATTTAATCAAATTGATCATAAAAATCACTAAACTATCATCAAACATCTGCCCTCATAACAAGTGAGTTTACCATAACCACTCATATAGATGCAATTTGTCACAAATGGGTGTAAAAATTAAATTACAGTCACTCTTGGAAAGAATTCACAAGCTACATATTATGAACCATAGGCTTTCCCTTAGTGTAGTACTCCACTAATATCAGAATGTTAGGACTTATGATTAAATAGGTCTTTAAGGTTTGTAATGTAGTATAAGGGATGGGTAGGAACTATTTGGCTAAAAGTAGTGACTAAATTCTCTAAGCGCTTTAATATATCACACTTTCTATTCAATTCACCACTAACTATTAGCATTCCATCTCATCTACCTTACGCATATCTTTTGTTTTGCCCATCTTATTAGGCTAGTTCATATAAAATACAGTGGAGTTTTTTCCATTCACATATTATTCAATTTTGAACACTTATCTTTATTTTCATTGCACAACTCCCAATCATAACGAATCAATTTACTACACCAATAACTACTTCTTGGAGTCTCACTTTCACCTCTTTTATTCTTATTTTTCAGACTCCTCAACTTATTCAGTTTTTGCTAAAGTGCTTAGAAGCTTTGGATAAAATTAAGCTCAAACAAAGAAGGGTATTAAGCTATAAATAATGCATCTAAAGAATAAGCTAAAGGCTCAATGGGGCTCACTAGGATTATGCATAAGGGTAGTTCACAAAGGGTATGAAACATAGATATCAAAGAAATACCTATAGCTTCTCTGAAACCCACACTCTTTATTGTGTTTTTTATCACACCAGGCAAGTTCTAGATATCAAATGAAACAAGGAATACACAAAAACATTACTTAACACCTAGAACATAATTGACTGAAGTAAGATCATTATATAATCTCAACCAACCAATCACATGAATTCAACATTAATGTAACAATGTTAAAGATTCATATTCATGCGACTAAGAGTCTCAAAAGTAGTCATTAACCAAATCAACAAGCTCTTTACAAACAAAGTTTGCATCACAAAATCATACATAGCACCAACAAGAATATCTTACTTATCCTTACATAAAAAAATTAAAAATGTACTCCTAAAAAGAAAAAGAATATTGGGTTCAAAGGGTGCCCCCATGGAAAAGAACAAACATGGGGTGGGTGAAATGTGCACCTACTTGACTGACTCAACAAAGACTAACCATTAAAAAGAAAAAATATTTTTGTAATTTTTTCAAATTTAAGAAAAATCTAGAAAAAAACTAAGAATTAAGATCCTATAGCATCACTTCACTCGAAACATAGGACTTCCTCACCCCACGCTTAAAAATTTAATTTTTCCGAAAAGAAAACTTAAAAGTAGAGACAGAAATACTCTTGAGGTCTCTAACACTAGCCAGCAAGATCTTTGAACATTAATAGAGTCTGGGGACCCTACACTTAGTCTCTGTCATGCTTCTTAGCTCAAGTCTCCAAAACTTAAAATTCCCATCAATATGTGAATTAACAAAAACAAAAATGATGTGAAGTATAAAATAAAATACTAAAAGTAACACCTACCTTATCTTGGGTTGCCTCCCATGTAGCACCTAATTTTTTATCGTGTCAGACCCAACATCACTACTCAATCAAATTTCTTCATCCTTTTTCTCCTACTTAGAGGTCATCTTCTTATTTGTTTTTGACCTCTTGAGTGTGTAGTCTCAAGGTCATTATCTTTCTCAACAACAGCCTTTTCAGGATCATTATTCATCATCACTTTGGGCTTAGGTGGTGGATCAAGAAACTCAATAAGACTATACAAAGAGATCTTTGGTAGTGTACTTTCTACCACCCCATACATATCCACTTCCATCACTATAATTATACACAAATCTTTGTAGTGGGAAAGTGGACTAAGTGGCTTATAAACTCTAAAAGCCAGAACTTGATCATTCAAACTCATTGTGACAGTTCCCTCTCTCACATCAATTGATGCTCCTCCTGTAGCAAAGAATGGAGTCCTAAAATAATTAGCACCCTGCTATATGCTTCAAAATAAATAATAATAACTCAGCTGGAATTACAAACTTACCAACCTTTATTAGAACATCCTTAATTATTCCTTCAGGCTTTACTATGGTCTTGTTTGCCAATTAAAGCATCAAATTAAATGGTCTTGGCTCACCCAACCTAAAAGTTTTGAACATGGATAGAGACATCAATTTTAACTTGCTCGCAAATCACTCAAGGCATGTACAACTTCACCATCATCAATCTATATGAGTTGGGTGAAGCTCCAAGGGTTATTAATCTTATTTGTCATCTTTTTCATTAACTCAAATCCACACTTCTTCTTTAATGCTATTGTTGCTACCTTATCAGTTACCACATCCTTCAAATACTTGGCGTACTTGGGCATTCCATGCAAAACATCTAAAAGAGAAATATTAATGTGAAGCTCTTTGAATGTGACAAAGAACTTCTTGAAGCATGATCCTTCTTGGATTTCATCAAACTTTATGGAAATTGTTGTCTTTCTTTCTCAAAAACTTTTGTTTTCGTGTACTTAAACTTCCCCAATTATTTAGCAACTTTTTTTGTATCCGATTGAAGAACCAACTCTACATCTACCTCCTTATTATCTTTGGAGGTTTATCATTCAACTCTTTACCGATCCTCAAAGTTAATTTCATTACTTGTTCATAGGTTCATTATCACTTGGAAAACCACCCCAAGGCCTTGTATTTTGTTCCTACGCTAGTTACCCCACTTGTTGCTCTAATGATTTTTGTGAAATTTAGTGATTTTTATTTTAGCAGCCATATGTTCTTGTTGTCCAAAGTCTTTTTTAAAGTCTCTTCAATATTACTGGCCTAAATATTATGTTGCCGATACTAAAACTAATGTTTTTGGTATTTCCCCAACTAAAGTGGCTTAGTATGCCACTTTTGATTATAGGCATTTAACTTAATTCGGCTTTTGTGCATTGCCCATAAAGTTGATGAATTCAAGATTGGCATCACACATATCTATAGAATGGCCACTATTGCCATAAATCTTACACCATACTGGAGCTTGTTGCATCGTATTGACCTTAGCTTGAGGCTAATACATACCCAACATGCTGAATTAATTCATTATTTGATTATCCATGGCTGAAAGTTGGGTGGCTAAGGCAATTATGATATCAACTTCTATCATACCCGTAACCTTTTTGTTGAACTCCTTGAGGTATCACCATGCCAATTCCTATTTTCGTGTGCAATTCGACTCAACAAGATGTATAGATCGTAATATGTCTGTTCCAAAGCCTGATCACTTGCAGCTGGATTTAACAAAATTTTTGTGTTATGGTCAAGCGCCTCAACAAAAGTGTGAGCTAATACCTTATTAGACTACTAGTGATGTGGACATTCTCAAAGAAGAGCTTTGAACCTCTCTCAAGCATGTTACGTGTTCTCATTTGGCATCTTCTTGAAAATCAAAATCTCACTATGAAGTTTCATAGTCTTACCAGATGGTATGTAACACCGCAAAATCCGATTTCCAAGATTCCACACGGTGCTCTAAACTATAAGTAGTCCTGAGCTAACCTTGGCTGCCTTCTACTAAATCTGAATCTTAAGATAGGGGAATATAAATGTAAGATCAAAATAAATGCCAAAAACTATATGAATTATCTGAGTATATTTGAAAATTCTAATCTTATTAGTCTGATAAAGCTAATATTGAAAATCTGAATACTGTAACTAAAATATAAAATTGAATCTGGTAGTCCGACAAACCTCTACTGACTAAATCTAGAGTCAATAGGACAGGCCCCAGCTGACTTAAACTATCTAAAATAAATACTAAATCATCTACTAATAAACTAGAAATCTGAATAGCTAAGTCCTCGAACTATGAGGACTCACCAACTGCTGAGATATAGATTAGATGCTCAAAAATCACTCATGCTGCTGATACTGAGCAACTGAACCTATATTATAAGACAATGTAGCATGCAAACATATATGTGAGTCAATACTTTGGAAATGTACTGAGCATATAGGGTGAATGCAACAAGTAAACAATATTATCACAATTTATAAAATCATGCATGGTAAATGTAAATGACTCACATAGGCTTGAGAAATCTAAAAACTGAGGATCATAAATCATGAATAATAAAGCATATAATATAAATCTTGTGAGCTATTACATTCAGCTCCAAAAATCTATTCTTTTAGAATGCTACTATATTATCTTGTCAACTGTAAGGGAAATACTTCATCTCAAGACTTTAAGAGTCTTAAAAACACAGCTTCTAAAATATATGCTTTTATCTTAAGGCTTTGAACCAATAGACTATGTTAATTTTGGGAGATTCTTCTTACCGACATAAATCATGTGAGCATTCATGGAGTCCAACGTCTTACTCTCCTTGGGAAGAGATGTTCTACCCTTACCATTAGAATAAAACCTTTATCTTAAGTGATCACTATCTTATTCATCCATGTAGAAGTGGGAAATAATCTTAATCCTACGGTGGCACATAGTTCTGGGGCATGAAACCTTAGTAATATACCCATCTCAGTGCTAAATACTACTCTAATTCTTATGCTCAGGATCTTAGGAAATCCACTTCAAAATAGCACAAGGGTCTACAAGAAAACCAATTATGCTCTTTTTTTATTTAAATCTTAAGTCATATGAACAATGTGGATTATTTGTCTTAGCTTAGGAGAAAAAGATCAAATCTTCATCAAAAATATGAGAATAATTTTATCATAGGGTGCGCATAGCACAAACAACCATGAAATAGTAATCTTTAACTAGGGCTTACTGACTCATGCATCAAACTCACGTTAACATATCATAATGTTCATTCTTGATAATATAAACATTAATAAATTAATTCAAAATCTTGAAATCACTGAAATATGCATGCAAATATGAACATAATCATGTAATTAAACTTCTAAATCACTGGAAATCTCATAAGCTTGTGAATAACAATAATGGGTATAAACCCTAACTTGGGTTTCATGGGAAATCATATAAAATTTCAGTAAAATTGGAATTAAAAAAAGTTTTTTGGACACAAGGATGAAAGGATTGTCCTTGTTCATAACCCCACATACCTTAATCGATGATCTTAAATGAAAATATTTAAATCTTGGACTCTTATTGTGTCTTTAAAGATGATTTCTTAGAGTTATTGAATTCGAAATCCTTAATCTTGAATTGCCTTGGAGAATTAATGGAGGAATTGGATTTCTTGAGGAGTAAGATTTGATGATCTAGGGTTTTTTTAAAGAGTATTTTGGTAAAAAATGGGCATAATAAGCTTAGGATGAGTTAAATGATCTGTTATTCACGACTTAGGGCTAGAGAAAAAGACCAATGATTCCCTTTTAGAATTTTACTCAAAATGAAAAATTCTTGAAATTGGCCAATGGTGCGATGCACTGTTATCGCGGTGGCCTACTGGAAACTGCCAACTGGGACGTAAGAAATCACCGCAATGTGGAGCTATCGTGGCATACTTTTGAATTGCCATTTTGGCCACCTCCATGATGCACCATTATCGAGAAGGCTTACTGGAAAATGAAAATTATAAAACGGGAACATTTATTTTTGTTATTATCATCCAGTTTAAGGTAAGATTCATCCTTGTCTCGGTGAAATTTCTTGATTGTTTGCTAAAAACCCCAAAACTGTAAGGATTGATTATAAATCCTAATTTCTCTCATTTTCACTTTAATAAAGTTCCTAATCCTATAATTACTAGTTTTTCCTCAATTTTACCTTCAAAACAACCTCGATTCTTGATTTTAAATAGATTTCAAAGATTTTATCCTGTAAAGCTTAAAAATAGATTTTTATTTGATTTGAACATTGTTTCTTATTTTCTCTTGCGTGTTTAACTGTAAACTCCTAAAAACATGGAAAACATATTTTTGAAACAAAGTTCTGATTTTCTTAGTCATTTTCAAAAACTTATTTCAATGGTTCGTTTTGACCCCGACTTAAAACTATGCAATATGGGTGTCATTAGCTTCCTTTTAATGTGTAGATTCTATATTTTGATGTTCTAGTTGACTCTGAGGCTATTTGTGAGTAATGAATCTTCGGTTTTAAGTGTAGTGGATTGATTTTGGCATTCGAGGTAGGTTATGGCTTAACTTTTTTAGGCTGGGATGGGTAGTTAGTTTGTATACAAAATACAAGTTAAGGGTGTGGTAAAAAATCATAAAATTGGCCATCTTAATATGTTGTACCTGTGTGAGGGCCTATATATGATATAATTATTGGTTTAGAGAAATTATGGGATATGTGTAACCGTATAGGATCTTATGTAATGTTGATAGCCTTATACACATATGAATACTTGTATCTTTAAGATGGGACACTATATTGTGGTACCATTGTGTATTGTGACATAATCATACTTATTGGCATATGAAGCATGTTAAAATTCATAAATGGTTGGGAATAATAAGTAGATATTGGCTCATGTGGTCGTAGAAAAATATCATGTGGTTGATTATGGAAATACTCATTTTTATTGGTGGTGAGCATTAAACCTCATATCATATTTATTCATGAAATATTAGTACCACTAAGGCAATACTTGAGAAACACTGGCATTACCTTTTTAAAAACTTTCTCGAGGGATGTGCAAGGGAGAAAATATTATGACATTTTGTAAAACCCTCCCCAAGGTATATGCCGAGGAGGAGGTATGGATATATGGATATATGGAATGTATACAGTTTCAACCAACCCACCATATTTCCTATATTCGGAAGACTTAGCTCTGTTGGTGTATACAGACATTGTGCGATGGTTCAAAGGTTGTACGACAACCTCGTGCATCATTATAATCATCATCTCTATCATCATTCTTATTATATTTAATTCATTATGTTTATGATGTGATTTTACATCTTCTTTGACTTATTAGCTATCTAATTATTCTCTCTTTTTATATTTGTGCTCAATGATCTTGTATGCATAGTGTTCTTTCTTATCCTACTTGTATGTGGTATGGTGTATACTTGTGGTCTTTTTTGGTATTTGTTTCAATATATGTGATATATAGAATTGTTAGTGCAAGTTGTGTGGGCTACCATTGTGGGATGTTTTCTAATTACAGGTGGCGTGCCCTTAGTGTATATTTTGTATGCCTTACTTTCTACTTTACTAGGTCAGCCTATGATACCTACTGAGTATAAATGGAGTGTACTCACTCCTATTGTACCATTCTAGTGCATATTTAGGTTTGGGTGCATCCCATGTGCTTGACTTGGGCGATTGTTGGAGCTTTCGAGCTAGTGGATGATTTTTAGGCATTTGGATGTCTTCTACTATCTTTCTCTATCATTATACTATGTCTTTACTAGTTTTCAAAGATAGAGTTGTAGCTATTAGTGTTCTTATGTATTTTATTTGGATTTGAGTGTACTAGATTCGTTCTTATATTGTTGACATCAGGCTTTGGGAGTTATAGTTGTATTGTTGATTATATTCTTTTTCCATTCATTATACTTATATAGTTTGGCTTCATTCTAGAAGCCTTACCTTGGGGTTTTTATTATGTTCTCCCCCTTGTGTATCAGTTTAGGTGATAAGCTGACTTTTAAAGGTTCACTGCAATAAGTGTTATCATGAACCTTGGAGTTTGGATCATAAGAAATTGGTATCTAAGTAGATATGTCATTGGTTTCAACTGTGTAAGAATGGAATATCTAATAGACTCTCATGGATTAGTATATAGACATTCATAGCTATATTTGAGAGGCTATAGGATGTTGTTAAGAAACATCCCTCATTTTATCACTCAATGTGTGAATTTCTTTTATATCTTGTGATCTGAGTTGTGTTTAACTCTTTTTATGCAAATAGTGCTGACTAGGTCTCGTGAGAGTAGAGATATATAGTCTTTACCTAAAGCAAGCCTCAATTCATAGATGGACTCGAGAGAGTGGACAAGCCTATGGATCAGCCCTATCTAGGAGGAGTACTAGGGAAATCTCTCTTAAGCCTCAAGTTGAGCATATTGGGGGTGCATGTTAAGTTCTATTTTCTCAGAGTTCGTGTGCCCATTATTGGAGAGATTATTGGTGCATTTGCTGGCCTACTAGAGGGTTATCATTTGGTTATGCTAGGTGTTCCTCTAGCCCCTAGTGTGGATCCTCCTGTGGCACCTACTTTTATTTTGGGCACTCCTCAGACCTTGAGTATTATTGTTATTTAAGCACCGATATCTGAGTATAGTGTTTCAAGATTGATAGTTCAACCTTTATATATGTTAACTCCCTAGATGGGATCTTAGCCCGTCAGATTCACTATGCCTCTTCTTACTGCGAGTACAGTTATGTCTTATAAAAATCAATAGTGGTTTGAAAGAGTTACTCATATGGGTCCTTCTAGATTCAATGGTGCTGTGAATGAGGATGCCTATGAGTTCCTAATTTATTATCTGGAGAAGTTACATAATTTGGGTTTGCAATAGTCGCATGGAATAACTTATAATACTTATCAATTAAGAGATGCTTCTAGAGATTTTTGGAGGTCACTTATTTGTTGTAGACCTCTTGTTTCTCCTGAGATCATGTAGGATTAGTTGTTGATGCCATTTTGGATTGATTTATGCCTTACAGTCTGAGATATCTGATGAGAGATGAGTTCAATCTCCTAGAGCAAGGCTACATGACTGTTATAGAGTATGAGGTATGATTTTATGCCTTGTTCAAATATTTTTATGCCAATATATCCACTGAGTCTAAGAAGATACGGAAGTTTATGACGGGTTTGGATGTCTTTCTTTAATTGGATACTTCTTAGATGGTAATATTTCAAGTGTCCTTTTAGAGTATTATGGATAATGCTAAGATGATTGAGGGTATTTTACAAGCATCACAGGGAGGCGCCAAAAAGGTATGTTGTTTTGGTTATTTTAGAGGTTATGCTTCTTAAGGTAGAGATTTTAGAGGTTCCCATGGGTATCAATGTAGACCAATACAGGTAGCCTTACAGAGTTTGTCTAGAGAGCCTTCTAGTTAATCAGTTCAGGGTAGCCATCCAGGCCTTGTGGTACCTTCTCCTATTAAGGCAGTCTATAGAGGTTGCTCTATGTGTGATAAGACTATCTATTTAGCCAAGGACTATTTCTCCCACGTCGTTAGAGCTACTCTTATTTTAGCTTTGAGAGATAAAGGTTCTACCAGAGGTGTAAGAGGCAGAGGTAGTAGAGCCTATGGTGGTGGTCGTGGGGCTACTCAACCAATTGGTAGTCATGGAAAGTGTTATGCTATACCAGTCGGACCTGAGATAGAGTCTTCAGATATTGTGATCATAGGTATCCTCCCTATTTATTTCAGATCAACATCTATATTATTTGACCCCAATTTGACCTTTTTCTATGTGTATGCATAATTTTCTTTGTGTTTTGATTCCATTAGTGAACCTCTTGCCATACATATTCATGTATCTATACCAGTAGGAGATTATTTAGTGGTGGATCGGGTGTATCAATCCATTGTTATAAGTTTTTCTAGGCGTGAAACTTGGGTAGACTTGCTTGTGTTAGATATTGTTTATTTTGATGTTATCTTGGGTATGGATGGGTTGTCTTCTTATCATGTTGTCCTACATTGTTATGCTAAGATTATAACTTTTGCTTTGCTAGATGTGCCAAAGATAACTTAGAAGGGTGTATTTCATTCAGGTCCTAAGATGGTTATATCTTATGTTCATGCTCGTAGATTGGTTGAGATAGGATGTTTATCTTATTTGGCTCATATTCATGATACTAGTGTCATTTTACCTACTTCTTTGGATCCTGTTTGTGTTGTCTGTGAGTTCATAGATGTGTATTCTACAAATATTCCTAGTATTCCTTCAACTCATGTCATTAATTTTTCAATTGGTGTTGATTCAGGCACCAAATTCATTTATATTCCTCCTTGTAGGATGGAGTCGACTGAGTTGAGGAATTAAAGGATCAATTCTATGAGTTCTTGGATGAGAGATTTATATGACCTCATCTTGGGGTGCGCCTATCTTGTTTTAGAAGATGAAAGAATAGGTCTATGCATATATATATTGCTTATCAGTATTTGAACAAAATGACGGTTAAGAACTAGTATCCTCTTCCCCGTATTGATAATTTATTTGATCAGTTTTAGGGTGTTGTGGTGTTTTTAAAGATTGATTTAACATTCAGTTATCACTAGTTGAGGATTAGAGCTTTGGATATTTCAAAGATAGCTTATCGTACTTGATATAGTCATTATGAGTTCTTGGTCATGTCTATTAGGTTGACCAAAGCCCCCAACCGCATTCATGGAGTTGATAAACTAGGTTTCTCGATCATTCTCAACTTCTTTGTTATTGTATTTACAGATGATATCTTGGTTTGTTCCAAGAGTGAGGCTGAGCATGAATCATTTGTGAATTGTGCTTCAAACATTGAGGGATAAGAAGTTGTATGCCAACTTCTCCAAGTATGTACTTTGGTTGGATTCTATTTCTTTCTTGGGTCACGTGGTGACTAATGAAGGTATAATAATTGATTCCGCAAAGATTAAAGTGGTTCATAATTGTGCTAGACCTACTTCGCCCACCAAGATTCAAATTTTTATCAGCTTGGCAAGTTATTATTGATGTTTTATTGAAGGTTTCTTATCTATTACAACTGCGTTAACCGAGTTGACTCTAAAAAAAAAATTTAGTGGACCGATACCTGTGAGGAAAGCTTTCAAAATCTTAAGAATTTGTTGACTTTAGCTTTTATCTCGACTTTACCCAAGGAGGGCGTGGGTTTTACTATCTTTTATGATACTTCAGGTGTTGGGTTAGGTGTTGTGTTGATGCAGGAGCATAAGGTTATTTCCTATGCTTCTCTTCAGTTGAAGCCCTATGAGAGGAATTACCCTACCATGATTTGGAGTTGTGCATCATTGTTTTTGCAATGAAGTTAAGTACTTCTTGAACGAAGTCCATTATGAGATTTTCTCTGATCATTACTTGTTTACCCATCGGAATCTTAATATGTGGCAGTGTCATTATCTTGAGTTGCTTAAGGATTATAACTTGACTATTTTCTATCATATAGGCTAGGCTAATGTATTTACAGATGCCTTGAGCTAGAAGTCGACTAGCATGGGTATCTGGGCATATCTTTGGTTCCAGAAGAATCCTTTAGGCTTAGAGGTTCTGTCTTTAGATAACCATATAGGTAGGCTTGACATTTTGACACCTAGATGTGTTTTGGCTTTTATGGAGGTTGGATCTTCTTTGATGGAGTACATTCGAGTTTACAAGTTTAATGATGGTGGATTGAGATCGATTTGAGATAAGGTGCTGAAAAATGGGGCTAAGGAAGCCTCACTTAATTTGAATGGTGTTTTAAGGATTGGAGGCCGAGTTTATGTATCGAGAGTAAGTGATTGGATTAGATTTAGTTTAGAGGAGGCTCATCGCTCCAAATATTTTATTCATTCAAGAGTGATTAAGATGTATCATGATTTGAGGTAGCATTACTGGTGGGGTGGCATGAGGAAGAATATAGCAGATTTTATAGCTCATTGCTTTTGTTGCAAGTATGTGAATGCCGAGCATTGGAGGCCTAGTGGATTGTTTTAGCGTTTACCCATTCTCGAGTGAAAGAGGGAACGAATTACTATAGATTTTATGATAGGGTTTTCTTGCACTTTCCATGGATCTGATAGTGTTTGGGTCGTCATGGATTGATTGACCAAGTTTATGCTTTTTATTCCTATATAAGTCTTCTTCAGTGCTTAGAGGTTGGCCTGTATATTCGTGAGACTGTCCGACTTCGTTGTGTGCAGGTGTCTATCATATCAAATCAAGGCTCTGTGTTCACTTCTCACTTTTGAAAGACTTTTCAGGATAAGTTAGGTACATGAGTTGACCTTAGCATAGCATTTAATCCCTAGACTGATGGCCAATCAATGAAGATTCTCCAGGTTTTTAAGGATATGTTCTGCACACGTGTAAGGGATTTTAGTGGCCAATAGGAGAAGTATTTGGCTTTAATGGAGTTTTCTTATAATAATAGCTACCATTCTAGTATTAATATGGCTAGATTTGAGGCCTTGTATGGAAGGTATTGTCGCTCTCCAGTTGGTTAGTTTAATGTTTCTGAGGTTAGAACTCAAGGTACGGAGTTGTTTCGTGTGTCTTTGGATAGAGTTTGGATCATTTAGGAAAAACTTGATACAGCACAGAGTAAGAATAAGTGTTATGTCAATCATAGACTTTGTGCCTTGAGATTTGGTATTAATATCATTACTCCTTCAAAAATTTCCTATGAAAGGGGTGATGAGGTTTGGGATGAGAATCAAGCTTAGCCCCAGGTATATTGGTCCATTTGAGATTCTTTGGACTGTTGGTGATATGTCATATGAGTTATATTTGCCCCTGTTTGATCAACTGTTCATCCAGTTTTTCATATTTCTATGCTTCATTGTTATATTCTGGATGAGTCTCATGTCATTCATTGATAGTCATTTAAGTTAGATGAGCAGTTGTCATTCATTTAGTAGCCTATCTCTATTTTGGCTAGGGATGTTAGACAGTTACGTTCTAGAATTATCCCAATGGTTAATATCCAATGGTCACATCGACCTATAGACGAGGCTTCTTGGGAGGTCTAGTTCGATATGTGTAGTTCCTATCCCTAGCTCTTTACTGATTCAGGTATTGCTTTAGCCTTTAATTCCAGGACGAATTAGATTTGCAGTGGTGGATTATGTAACGACCTAAATATTGATAAAATATATGAAATGTATGTTTTTGTATGATTTAACTATTTTACCCCTCTCCATAGTTACATTGCGGTATTTTTGGGATGTGGGGTTGATTTACACAATTTCTAATGCATTTTGGTGTCATTTGTGAGATATTGTGGTTTTGGTGGATTTAAGAGCCTTATTTTGGACTTATGTGGTTATTTTTAAATCCATGATGACTGAATGGACTACACCAGCAAATCCGGAACATTGATTTTAGGTTGGTAACATCTTTGGTGTGGTTTTATGGCTTTTAAATCTCATTTCGATCCTCAGTTTGGAAAGTTGTGATTTTTGATTTTGGGGGTCAACTTTATGAAAACAATGTCTTTTAGAAATTTTGATATTTCCATTGACTCCGGAGCATCGAATTTAGTATGGTTACCTAGTTCATTTATGTATACATGATTTCAAATGAATCCCGGGGACGTGGCGGGGACTTGGAAGATTTCCAAGTTCTCAACTGTCATTTGGTGTGGCGGCGATCGCCGGACAAGGGTTGTGATCATGGTACCTTGGGCAAGCAAGATATACAATTGTGAAAGGTAGGGTACAATCGCATTTCCCTTATTTAGCCACAAGATGTGTCATACATCCTAGGGTCGCGATAGCGACTTTTAAGGACCTCAGTTGGGTATAAATTGAGCTGTTTTCCATGATTTTTGGCATTATTTATCTTCCCACTTGAGATCTAAACCTTAAAATAGTGCCAGAGCATAAAATTGAAGATTATTGATGATTGGGAGGCTAGGGTAACATTTATTTTCGTGATTACCATCCAATTTAAGGTAACAATTCACCCTTTTCTTAGTGAAATTTCTTGATTATTCGCTCAAACCCCAAAACCTTCGGGCGTGATTTTAAACCTCAATTTTACCCCTTTTCACTTTAATAATATTCCTAATCCTGCAATTATTAGTTTTTTCTCAATTTCACCTTCAAAACAACCTCGATTCTCAATTTCAAATGGATTTCAAAGATTTTACCCAGGAAAGCTTTAAAATAGTTTTTCTTTGATTTGAACCTCATTTTAAAATCATTTTCTCTTGGGTTTTCAGCTGTAGACTCCTACAAATATGGGGAACATATTTTTGAAACAAAGTTCCAATTTTGCGCATCTTTTTCAAAAACCTATTATGGGAGTCCTCTTTGATCCCAACTTGAAACTTGGCAATATGGTTGTTGTTGGCTTTCTTTTGAAGTATAGATTCTATATAGTGATGTTCCAGTTGATTTCGAGGATATTTGTGAGGAGTGAGGCTTAGGTTTGAAGTATAGTGGACCGATCTCAGCATTCGAGGTATGTTATGTCTTTAACTCTATAAGACTAGGTTGTGTTGTTACCGTATAGAGGCCTATATGTGATATAATTGTTTGTTTGGATACATTATGTGATATGTTTGATAGTGTGGGGTCGTATGTGATGTTGATAGCCTTACACACATATGAATAATTTTATTTTGTTGATGGGAAAGTATGTTGTGGTACTATTGTGTATTGTGATGTTATCATATTATTGACATATGAAACATGTGGAAGTTCATGGATAGTTGGGAATAATGAGTGGTTATTGGCTCATGCTATTGTGGAAACATAACATGTGGTTAATTATAGAAATACTCATTGTGATTAGTTGTGAGAATTACATCCTCATATTATACTCATTCATGAAACATTGGTTCCATAATGGAAACACCATAGAAATATTGGCAACACCTTTTTGAAACCCTTCCGAGGGATACGCCGGGGAGAAGATACTGTCACATATTATAAAACCCTCTACAAGGGATATGTCGGGGAAGAGATATGGATATATGGACTGTATACGGGTTGATGAACCCCCCCTCCCATGGGTCCTACATCGAGAAGCTTTAGGTCCGTAGGAATATACGAAGACTGTGCGACGTTCTTAGAGGTTGTGCAACAACCTTGTGAATCATCATTCTTATTGTGTTTAATTCATTATGTTTGTGATGTGAATGTACTTCTACTTTGAATTATTTCCTATCAAATTGTTCTATCTTCTTATATTTGTACTCTATGATCTTGGATGTGTATTGTCTCTCCTTACTACTTGTATGTGGTATATTTTACACTTGTGGTCTTTTCTAGTGTTTGTTGCAATATATGTGATATATATTAGAACTTTTAGTGCAAGCGGTGTAGGCTACCATTGTGTGACATTTTCTGATTATAGGTGTCGTTCCCTTAGTGTGTATTATTTTGTATGCCTTATTTTCTGCTTTGGTAGGTCAGCCTATGATACCTACTAAGTAAAAGTGGACCTCACTCACTCTTATTGTACCCTTCTGGTGCAGATTCAGTTTTGGATGCGCCCGATGTTGCTTGATTCGGGCGATTGTTAGAGCTTTCAAGGTAGTGGATGATTTTCAGGCGTCAGGATGTCTTCTTCTTTCTCTACCATTAGCCTAGTCTGTACTGGTTTTCTAAAATATAGTTGTATCTATTAGATTTCTTATGTATTTTATTTGGATTCAAGTGTACTAGATACGTTATTATGCTGTTGACATTAGGTTTTGAGAGTTATGGTTGTATTGTTGATTATATTCTTTCTGAATTTATTATACTTAGATGGTTTGGGTTCATTCTATAAGCCTTACCTTGGGGTTATTATTGTTTTCTCCCTATTGGGTATAAGTTTGGGTGATAGGGTTACTTGTCAAGGTTTGTCGCGACACGTTCCATCATAACCCTTGGATGTTGGGTCGTGACAAGCTCACCCTAAATATTTGATCCATAACTTCTCTGCACTATGCACACAAGAACGGCGAGAACCCGTATTGTTGTTTGTAGGTTGCAAAAGTTTAGTATGAGTTCCAACGCGTGGTACTCAGTAGGCAACTGTCGACTGAGCTCCAAAGATAAAGAAAATATAATAACATGCAGAGCAGGAATATAAACTAAAGTTAATTGTCTAATAAGCTAACACAATAAGGCTAAAGAGGCAATAAGGATGGACATTCTATTCTAGTCGTACTTGGAAACTAAAGTACGATACCATATATCACTTGTTAATATACAAATTAGAGTAGAAAAAAAGATGTATATAGTAGTATACAAGGCCAGGAACACGTATACGACGTAAATAGGCAAGAAATAGAGAAATATATGCTAATAGTGTATCTATGTATCTTTCTCTCTCTCTCTTTCTCTCTCACTCTCTCGCTCTCTATATATACATACACACTCAAGGTAATAACTAAGGTAACCCACCTTGCATCTCAAGACATCCTAATCAAGTAGGAAACTAGTGTTGGCATAATTAAGGTCCCTAACCTTAATGTTTATCCATGAGATAGTTATTGATACAATGATTTACCGAAAGAGAGAAAGGGTCAGAGTCATACCTCTAACCTCAATACTACTCCATAATCAGCTTGCCATGAACTAACCATAATAACAAAAATAAAGTAACCGACTAGTCTGGACAAACAATACCTAACTGGGCCCCATAAATTGGAAGGTTCAATCAACACTTAGCAAACAACACTCATAACTTATACCTATACAATCCCCTATAAGGATGATAGATATAGGAACCTACACCTCATCCAGTTCGACTGCTTGCAAAGGCAGGACGTACGAAGACCTCTCATCTCTAACACAATGTCTCTCAGACAAAGGGGCCTATAGGGGGCTTGGGAGTACCTGTATAAATAACCTAGTCTCGATTTAGGATTTACAATCATCATCATTAGTCCACTCCATTTAGTACCATAAGGATATATATATATATACTACATGCACAGACTTGAACTATGGTTAAAAGAGTGTATATCTGCAAATCTATTGCCCGAGGTCAACTCTGGGACTAAGTCATCATAATATAGTAGAAAGGGTTGGAATCTCTCATAATCGAAGTAGTAATGGTAAAATCATGGACCGGCATTATTTTTAGTTCCTAAAGCTCATAAATCATCCATTAAAGTGGTACGATTACCGTTATGAAAGAATCTGTTTTAAAATTAAATTGTGATAATAAATCACTTTTTAGGAAAACAGTTGTAAAACCAAAATATTAGTTTGAATTGTATCACTAAGTGAGCATGAAGGTACCATAATCTATGAATGCCATCACCAGCATCCAAATAATAAAATCATAAGCATCTAAGCATCCGTAGACTAAAACCACGTCCTTCATAAAGTTAGAATACTCACCTAGAGTCCAACTGATATCATAACTATGGCTGCGGATCCTAGGGACAGATCTACATATATTTGTGCGGTGCTCTGTCACCCACTAAACTCAACAAGGAATAGGTAAAATTACGTAGACAAAATACAAAAATAGGTATATAATATATAAAGTACCCAGTAAAACAAAATTTGGTTGGGTGCATTGGCATTTAGATTGATCTTAAGGTTCTCCACTAAAAAGGATGCCCCGGGTTCAAACCTCATTGAGTTGAGTTTTTATTTTTTCAGTTTTTAAATTTTTTAAGCACCCACTATCCTTAAGTCCTGGGTCCGCCACTGGCGGACCTAATAGTATATATCAACCATAACAACAAAACTATAATTCAAAAACCATGAAAATCTTCTAAGTCAAGTAATAAACCTTATACTAAAGGATACTTAGTAGAAATAACAATTATCACGACATAACCTAGGTTAATAGGATCCTATAGACATAACAAGTATTTCATGTAAGGGTTGACTTACGTTGTACCCAACTCCTAAACTAGAATAAGTCACGGTATTACATCCATAATACTACCCTAACATCCTTACCAAACATGTAATATATATTATATATTATCTCGTGAGGAAAAATAGATCGAAGCCTATCTCAATGTCGAACTGCAAGTCTTGAGTCATCCACAATTTTCCCATCTTTTCTCCATGATTCTAAAAAGCCGCCATGCTATAAAAATAGTAAACTACACGTCATTAGGAGTAAAAAAAGATCCATATTTCTATATAATGGGTTGAGTTGGAATTTGGGCGAAGAACAAGTCCTCGAGGCCCGCAAATGGAATCAAAAAATTATATTCGTCATGAGGTCCCTAGAAGGACAAGGAATGTATGCTCAAAAGTTGAGCAAAAATGGTGCATAAATCAGGACCCAAATAAGCCCCTAAGTTCTAGTGATTTAAAGACCTAACTAATTAGAATTTACCACAAAATGGAGTGGAAATTGATGGAAAAAATAATGGGAAATGAAAGGAGTGTTAGACTAACTTACCTTAGCTTCAATGGATGATTCCCCACTTTTTTCTTTCACCAAGCTCTCCAAATGGCGTAAAAATGGTGAAGAAAATGATGCTAAATTGGGTGATGATGGGGTTAATAATCCCCAGGTGTCGCTAAACCACTCACTTTTCTACTTAAATGGCACAAGTCCACTAAACAGGTCATGCAGCAGGGATGCAGGCATCACTAAAGTGGTAGCCTTGTCGCTAAATTGATATCCTCTTAAGTAGTCCTTGACTGTAAAAGCAGAGCTCAGCCAAATGGCCAAGGCTATTAAAGCAGCTTAAGGTCACTAAAGCGACTACCTTTAAAGTGGTTAGACTAGATATCAGGCACCAGATTTTTAATTCCAAAATAGACTTAGACTCGGGTGAACGAGATTCTTTCGGAACTCCGTGAATGAAAATAAACAATAATACCACACCAAATTCAATATTCTAGACTCAATGGAACCATCAATACCTTTATCTAATATCATTTTGACTAAATGTAGAACCCACACCTATAATTTTTTTTTTTTTCATAAAATCCACCCAATAGCCCAAAACCAGTTTGGAAGCCTTGGGACCTGAACCAAAGGTCCCCCAGCCTAAAATCAATGTTCTGGAGCTGATGGCATTATAAGAATTTTCATCTGGGGTCGTTTACTAGGTGTTTTGGTACGAGACCAATTCATTAACAGCGAAAGCTCTAAAATAGGAAAATGAGCCAAAATTCCAAGTGAACTGTTTGATAATCGAACCAACGGTTATGGCAAGTTACAAATGATTTGTAGCCACTTTGGGAAGGCTCAAAATGCCAAAAATATGCATAAATTGAGGAAATAATCAAGAGGGTCATTACAAAATCCACTATTAAAAAGACATTCATTTGCGAAAGTCAATGGATTGAAAGATCATGAAAGCTCAAAGGGACAAGGTACTAGGTCTATATGCTTTGAGCAAGACTCCTCAAATAACCTGTATGAAGGAACAACACTTCCAAGGTATTTTGCAATAGGTATCCCTCTTTCAACCAACTTCTTTCTTCACTTGTCAAACAACTAAACCCAACCTCAACAACTAACTGGCCTCCAAGTGAAACGAGAAAGGCTGAAGTACATAATTCCAAGCCACAACATATTGATACCAGCAAAACCAAGTGAAAACTCAACCAAACCAAGGCAATCCAAGTCATGAATCATGCAACCAACTCTAATATCTAAATGTAACCTTCTTTTATCTTCCCAAACCTGCCATCTACTCTGAACCACCCAAAATGTCACCCATTCCTGTCTGCACAAGTTCATCAGACTATCCTCAAATAACTGAAAATGATCCACAAATAGTCCATAATAGCAAGCATAAGATAAGCCTATAGGGTAATACCTGAGAACACTAATAAAAATGACCAATATCTACAATCTATTACCAAATACACGATTGGGTTAGATTACCCTCGAAACTAACAGTCGAGATTCCAAAGTACAAACACTTACCACTAAATAATCCGCTCTAGGACGTCCCAGTAATAAAGATGAAACCATGCTAAATCCAACCTGAGCATACTACTTTTGCTGATTAAATAATCCAAAATTTTGATGAATACTTAAAATCAAGGTCAAGAGTAGAAAAAACCATCACCACGTGCCAATGGGCTATCACTCGAGTATCTACCAACCATAATCCATCTGAACTGAAGAAGATCAAATTGGTTGACAAAGGGTAGGCTTCTCCATCCTATAGGCAAAATCCTAACTGAGATAAATCTAAAAGCGAAGGTTGCACCTAAGCTCTACAACTCCCGACTAAAATCTCAACATCAAGGCTGAACCGCTCGATCTCACTATCCAAAACAATTCTGCAGATGGGTAAGCATCCCTACTCTAAGTCTATCATAACCATCAGGAAACCATTCTAACGTGTACAATTCAAAACAAAGCAAACAAGTCTGAACAAAAGGTATACACCTAACTCAACCTCACTATCTAAAATCAGGTATACTCATAATTGATCCTTCTAAATCCAACATTGAGACATAGCTTGGAGCTAAAATCATAATGGAGGATAGACCATAGGATAAAAGTACCATAATCTACTCCATATCCACTTGAGGGCATAAATCACCAACACATACACCAAAACTCACCAAGGCAGCAAACCATACTAGTAACAGACAAAACCTAGCAACTCAAAGAAATGCAACCTTAGTCGAAAACTAACCAATCCAATACTCTATCTCAGCAGCAAATATCTAATCCACCAACTTAAGAAGTGGTGACAAAAAATAACACCTATCTCTATATCCCTTCACTCACTCAAACAAGAACCATATCATGATAAGTAAGGAGTATACAACTCTGCACCAATACTAAGATCAACCTATCACCAGGAGATGGACCTAACAAATCTAAAAGGCAAGCCCAAGATCTCTTAATATAAAAACCAATATAACTACCAGGCGATGAACTAGCCAAATCAAAAAATGGATCCTAAACAAGTTAATCTCATAAATGGACTATAAGGAAAAGGATAGTCAATGCTAAAATCTCCACAAACCAAAAGGCTAGTCCTAGAATCTCAAACAAAAAAATGTATAATATAACCAAATCACCAACTCTAGAACCATAAGGGAACAATGAAGGCCAACCTACCTTCACTTTTAAAGCCAACTCAACAACTGGTCAAGTTTTGCTAATAGAAAAGGAAAACGCCAACCTCACCTTTACAAAAGAGAAACCATCTATTTGAGCTAGATGCCTAGTCCAACAAACAAGGATTGTGAGAAAGAAATTATAAATAGGTAATGCTAGTCAAGTCGTCTATCAGGTAAGAATAGATAAACATCAAACAACGATAATAAAAACAACAATAGAATCACCAGCATAAAGAATAGGTGGTACCAAAAATGAACCTCAATGACAAGTACTACTCTAAGTCTATAAGAGGGCCAATACGTCATGGTAAATGGGACTCAAACCCAAATTCTATACCTTTAGGGAAATATAAATACTAATCCACTCTATCAACTAATAAAAGAAATCATCTACGGGGGTAGTTATATAATCATGAATTGTACACCAAGGCACACAATAATCAATATAAACCTATCGAGGTACATAATCACCAATAGGTCTAAAAACCTCAATACACTCAAATGAAAAGGTAAAGGTAAGAAATGAAAAATATATCTATCACGATGGAATTTGAAGTCATATTCTTAATGCTCCTAAATAAGTACAAATCTGAGTAGTTCTGAACTGAGACTAAGTATCTAAATCAGTCACTGTGGTACTATGGGCAATGTCTCTAACTAAAGGCATCATATCCCTATAAGACTAAATTGAATGTTCTGAATGGATAATAATCCCATAGCAGGGACACTCTGCAGACCAATAACTAGTCTCTCTATAGTCATAGAAAGCCCCTAAAGCTCTAACCTAATGAGAAATATGAGTTGACCCTAACTAACTAACCAATCAATGTCGAGCACACTTTCTACTAAGATGACCATCCTCCCCATAGTTATAACATACCTTAAGAACTTTAGGTTGGTGGGAAATATAATCTAACTCAGGCTGAATAACCAACTTATGCTTGGAGAACTCTTTAGACCAATGACCAATTTCACCACAACAACGCCAAGCTCCTGAACTAGCACCTACAGATCCAAAATGGTTGCCACAGCCTAAAGATCCTTGCCAAATACTCCACAAGGTCTAATGAGAACTTTGTCTATTATTATTACCACCACTAATTTGAGAGCCACCTATAGTCTAAAATTATATCTGCATAGAACTGATAAGTTGCAAATGAAGCTGGTCTCTGCTAGGATGATCCTCACTCTCGAATGAAATACCAATAGCACTATCCTGATAACATAGCCTTTTACTACCACCTTCATAAGTCTTGATACATGCTCTTTTTATAGCCCTCACATGATCAATAACCTGAGGAAAAAAGATTCAGTTGCTATTAAAATCTCCAATGTCAAATGGAGTGACAACTAAGCATTTAAAAACCCCACATAACATCTCATGATCTAAAGGATAAAATATATGAATATTTTTGGCCCTCTTAAGAAATATAATCGCATACTCTAAAAGAGATAAGGAACCCTATTGAACACCAAAAAACCTAATGTTGGCTTGAGAACAGTTTGATGAACCAGACTTTATTTCTGGCTGCAAGGTGTTCATAAAAAGTCTCAAAGTCTCTTGTTAAAACACAAAATACAAAAACGGTCACAAAATCTACCAAAGCTTAAGTTGACACCAAATCCTTTAGCTGATGTTAAGATCTCTGATATCAATATCTAACTCCCTACTCCAACAATGCACTGAAACTCTAGAAACCCATATCGAAGTCTCATCTGCATCTATCAATAATATTATATCATCTATCTAGGATAGAATAGAGTTAAAAAGTGTACTTGATACCCATATAAGTATAAATACATAACAAGGAGTGAAGAATAGAATTTCTTAAAAATGTCCTATAGCCTCCCAGAGCAAGAATATAGAGTCTCTACACTGATTCGCAGGACTCTACAAGACCCTTAGCTCTTGTACCAACACACCAGTAAACCTAGGCAAGAATACAAATTTTTCATGGCCTAATCTATCTGTTCATGATGGCACCTACTATAACCCACCAGTAGGTAAGTCAAACCATAGCCAAAATTACTTGTAACAGACTATCCAAAGAAATAAAAGACAATTTACAAAACAAATATGATATGAAGGTTAACATATATACAACAGTCCCAAAACATAGTGAAGTTAGGATAAGAGCTTCTAATACAATAATAGTATAAGGTTCAATATTAAATAACTATACAAATACAACCCATCTCTTAATACAATATCAAAATTAGTCTAAACCATAAGAGGGAGAATAGTAGAACATTGAACGCCAGGAGCCCACCCTAAATCTTCAATCCATAATTATTCTGCATGATGCACAAATAATAATAATAACTCGTACTATGATCTGCAGGCTGCAAAAGCACAGTATAAGTACTAACATATAGTACTCAGTTAGCAATTACTGATTGATCTCCAAAGATAATGCAAATATTAATAACATATAAAGTAGGAATATAAACTAAATACAACTATATAGGGATCTAACACAATAAAGCTGTAGAAGCAATAAAGAAGAACTATCATATTCTAGTTGTACTCAAGAACTAAAGCACTATATAGTATATCACTGGCCAATATACAAATAAGAGTAGAAGAAGGATGTATATAGTATTATACAAGGCCAGAATAAATATATGACATTAATAGGCAAGGAAGAGAGGGATATACGATAATACTATATATATACAAATATATATATATATATATAACGACTCAATTTAATGACTAAGGTAGCCCACCAAGAATTTTAAGGCATCCTAATAAAGTAGGAAACTAATGCTGGTATAATCAGGGTTCCTAACCCTAATGTGTATCCATGAGATAAATATCCATACTTTAATTTACCATAATAGACAAAGAATCATAAACATATCTCCAACCTTAGCACCATTTAATAATTATCCTGCTAAGAACTAACCATAGTAAAAACAATAAAGTAACCAGCTAGTCCTAACAAACAATAAGTAATTAGGCCCCATAAACCAGAAGATTTAATCAACACTCAGCAAATAACACATAACTTATATCTATGCAACCCCCAATAAGGCTGATATATATAGGAGTCAAATAACTTACTGGTTATAGGCAATGCGCATGCATGAATGAATACACAGTAAATCCATAAGGTTATAAAAAATCTAAGTCTTATAATATACCTAGTGTATACATCTCCTCCGAGCCACATAACTCTCTTAGGCAGGACCTATGATGACCTTTCTTCTCCATCACGATGGATCACAGATGAAAGGGCCCCTAGGGGGTTCGAGAGTACTCATATACGCAAACATGGTCCTGATCTAGGATTTCTAATCATCAACATCATCATTCCAATCCATCTAGTAACGGAGAGATGTATGTATAATAAATGTATGGACTCAAACTATGGCTAAAATTATGTAGGATTGTCAATCTATTGCCTGGGGACAACTCCAGGACTAAATCATCATAATATAGCAGAAAAGGGTTAGAAACTCTCACGATCGAAGTAAATAGTAGTGATAAAACCATAGACTAGAATATATCTCGATCAAATTTCTAAAACATCATTTTTATTCACAAAAGCTCATAAATCATTCATTAAGGTCTTATTATTCCTGTTATGAAAGAATCCATTTTAAAAGTGAAAAGTGAAAATAAACCCCTTTTTAGGAAAATAGTAGTTAAACCAATATTTAAGTTAGAATCATACCTCACGTGACCATGAAGGTACCATAATCTATGCATTCTTACCATTAAAAAAAATATGATCATAAATATCTAAGTAGTAATAGACTAATACAATGTCCATTATAAAGATAAAATACTTACCTGGAGTCTAACGAGTATTATGCCACAACCCGAGTAAGGACCCTGGCCACGACTGGTATCCCGAACCATCAAGTCCTGAGAGACACCTGTAATGGTCTAACCCATTAGTGATATTATCTATTTTAGGATGGTTAAGGGCTACACACGGGCATAGTTACTTCTTAATACCTCTTACAACCCCCAATCCTCTACTTTTTTGATAGGGACTACCCCAGTTGGAGTTTACATACACCCTCTTAAGGACTCATAACCTAAATCTCTTATTACTTAATATAACCATTTAGTGATAATCAATTAATACTACACTAATATCTATAATATTAATAACACTTTAACTTAATACGATTTTTTAACCTTGTCTAATCATAAATTTACACTAAACAATCTAACTGAATTATATAGAATATATGACACAGTAGCTAATTAATACTCTTCTATGTCATAAGTATCCCAAACATCTTAAACCCATATCTTTAGAATCCATACAACACACCACCCAAACCATAGTCCATAAAAACTATAGAATAACCTAATTAACCCATAAACTTGTCATAAATAAGGGTACTAGGTTCACACGTATTAAAATATCCTTATAGATAAGGCTTGCTAATATGGATACATCTTTATACTTAATTAAGTCACACTTATAATAACTTAGGTAATACAAAATATATCTATGGTATAAAATAAAAATATAATAACAAATAATAGTTAAAAGATAAAAAATAAAAACAAATAAAAAAAATTCATAAAATCTTATCAAAAAATAATATTAATTATATAGTTATATAATAATCTAGAAAAATTTAATAAAAAAACATAATAATAAACTTATCCTAAATTAAAAACAATATATTATCTATATTTCCATAATCTCTTATAAACCATACAAAATATATCCTATCCTAAAATCACTATATCTAAAATAAATATCTAGTATAAATCTATTGACTAAATTCTAATACAATGATCAAAATAACAAATTACTTGAAAGTCATCCTAATTTTAAAACTCCCCACTTTATCCATGATCTAAAAAAAGATCTACACATTCCAAAATAAAATCTTACATGTAACTCAATAAATGATGCTCAGTACCCAAAAATATAAAAATATTATCATTTCTCAATAGGCTCTAGATAACTCTAAATAATTAATCTAAAAATCTAATCTGAGGATAATGATATGCTCAAAATTTTGAACTTAATCAAAATGTGGATAAAATGGGGCCCAATTCAGACTCTAAGTTCTAGGAATTTAGATATTTAATTTTTAAGAATTTTCCATGAAAAATAGTGGAAATTAATGGAAACAATAATGGTAAATGACCAAGAAGTATTAGACTAACTTTTGTTAGCTTCATGGAATGAATTCCCACTTTTTGCTATCTTTAAACTCTCAAAATAGTGTAAAAAGGGTGAAGAAAATGATGGAAAATTGGGTGAATAAGGGGAGCTAAAAATCCCCATGTGTCGCTGAAGTGACCACCTATCCATTTAAGTGGAACTAGGGATATTGGCATCGCTAAAATGGTTGCATAGCCACTAAAGTGATGTCCGCTTAAGAGATCCTTGACCACTAAAGTGGACCTCAACCAAATGGACAAGGCTACTAATGTGGCTTAAGGTCGCCAAAACAACTGCCTCTAAAGAAACTCCTTGACTGCTAAAGCGGTCATACCAAATATTAGGAAGAAGATTTTGGCTAAGTCCAAAATAGACTTCGATCGGGTGCTTGAAATTCTTTAGAAACCTCGTGCGTGCAAATGAACTATGCTACCATATCAAATTCGGCATTTCAAACTCAATGGAACCATCGAAGCTTTCATCCAAGATCGTCTTAACTAAATGTAGGGACTACACCTATAGTTTAATATTTCATAAAATCCACCCAAAACCCAAAAATAAGTTTGGAAGCCTTGGAACCTGAATCAAACGTCTCCCTATCCTAAAATCAATATTTCAGTGTTGATGGAACTCTCAAAGGTTTATTGGGAGTTTTAGTTCAAGACCAATTTCTTAACAACAAAATCTCCAAAACAGAAAAATGAACCTAAAATCCAAAGGAACCGTCCGATAACAAAACCGACATTTTTGATATGTTATAAATGATATGTAGCCACTATAGGAAGGGCTCTAAATGTCAAAAATATACGTAAATTAAGGAAATGACCAAAAGGTTCATTACTTGATGCTACTTTGTTTATTTTTATAAATACTAAAAAAGACAAATGATATTGTGCATGACCAGATAAATTTTGAAAAAAAATTGAAAGGCAAAAGAAATATAGTAGAATAAAAAAAGTTAGGATACGAGTCATGGCTTCTCCAAACAATAGGGGTGCTAGTGCTGTCTTTCACCATTTAGCAAATTCAGGTAAGATAGTTTAAGGGGGATATATTCCAGTTTAAAATACTTAAGGGGGTTGATAGAACCTCCAAAAAATAGAGGCATGTTACAACATTTTTTATCAAAGTATAGGTATATTTCGGATCCTTTCCGCATTTATTTTCTATGTTTAAAATTTGAATTGTCAGAAAGGTGTAGGGTCAATGTGGGGTTAGGGGTAGTTTATAATTTTAATGAGTTAGGGGATGTAAATTTCAAGTCTTTTAAAATACACATGGGTGTACCTACTTCATTAAACACATTAAAGGGCATTCTTTCTTATTCTTCGTGATTTCTCCTCTTTTTTTATCTAATTAATCTTCTCGAAAAGGCTCATCTTCTTTCTCGAACATTATTGTTCGATTTCATCATTCTCAGGTAAGTTTTCATCTTCTTCCAAGCATTTTTAATTTCATATTAACATAATTTCATGAGAATTTTATGATTTTCTTAATTCTAGACTTGATAAATTTGTATTTTTCTGGAAAAAATTTAATATTTTTTGTTTTCTTATCAAAATTTCAGTAAATTTTAGTTATTTTATTTCTTTGAAGGCGTCTTTTGTTGTATATGTTCATCCGTGTTCATAGATATTTAGGATTTTATTGTTATTATTCATCATAATTTGTGGTCTATTAATAGACTAGTCTTTGATTACTGTAGCTTTTATATCGTGTTTGGTCAATAATAGGGGTATGTCTTTTCTTGATTTTATTGTTTTTGTCTAGATCATAAAAAATGATTAGAAGTAGAGGGAAAAGATGTTCCCAAACTAGTTGATCAGTTAGAAGAAGCTTTTAAATAGCTGAGTTGGATGAAGTTAACCCTAAACTAGATGATTTGGCTGAAGAAGCAAATGCATAAGTCCTTGAACAAGTTGATCAGATTGAGGCGACAATTCATGAAGAGGTTCCTGAATCAGTTGTTAAAAATACAGCAGATGTTCCTAAATAAAATATCCCCAAACAAGATGTTCAAGATACAGAGGTTAATGTATTGTCTATTGTTGTAGCTTTTAATGTTGGTAAGTCAAGTGATTCTAAAACAATTAATTTGATGATTGATAGTTTTTAAAAAAAAATTAATTCTGTGTCTGATGATGTTCCAGGCAGAAACTATTTTTATTTTAAATTTGATGATGAACTTGGTGGATGAAAGTTATAGACAATATTTTTTTTTATTTTTGTTAATGGTTTTGATGGATGGTAGTTGATAGACAATGTTTTTATGATTATTTTCGATGGAAGTTGATATACAATGTATTTAGCGTAGTATCTCAACTAATGCCATTATACTAAGGTTGAATGAATAGTTTTTAGAAAAAATTTTATTCTTGTTCACTTGATGCAAATATACTAGGTTTGAGTCATTAAATCATTGAGACTTTTATTGTTTACTGACATGACTACATTTTATCATATTTTGTGTTACTCATTGATAATAGATTAATATCAAATGATGGTTAGTATATATTATCAATCAAAAATCAAATCTTAATTCAAATATGGATTTTATAGATACACAAATACTTTTTCATATATTGTTCAGAATATATTACTAGCATCACAAGCCATTTACATATTTTCAAGTAGCACTCAATAGTAATAAATCATACTATCACCTCTAGTCAATTAATAGCCCACAAATTTATTATACTTATATATATGAGAGGATCTCCTCTTTTCGTCGTCCTCATAGGGTTATTTTTGGCATTTTCAAAGTTTTTTTCTGTTGAGTTGATCACCACTTTGATTCATTACAAAAAGGTCAACAACCATTAAGTAATGTTTTCTAGTGTCTCCAATGAATATAAAACAACTTATCTAAAATTTTGGGATCCATTAATTGTTTGTGTCCATCTCACTATACTTGAAATTCTGGTTGCCACATGGTTGTTTGAACAACAAAGTATTAAAAATAGCAGTACTCTCTTACTCCGCGGTTTGTTGTTATAATGTACTTTTTATATTTCATATTAGTTGATCATCTTACCAAAAATAATTTTCTTATATTAATTGCTCAAAACTAAATCAAAAAAGCATTAATTAAATTTTTATTATACTACCCCTGCAGTTAGTTCATTCTGAAAGTGTTCACCTTTGTTTATAAAGTTTCCGAATTATTTTTATGGTATGAATTTGTAAAAGTAAAACTTACCTAAATATACTATATTTAGAAAATTTTTACCATTTATCGTTGTATAATTTTAATATATGCATAATTCACTTTTAATAGAGTGTAGATTTTTTATCAAAACAAGCAAAATATATTTAAAACACTTATAATACATCTATATTGCATGCATAATTTACTTCTAGTACATACAAGTGCAATACATTTATGTTGCATGCATAATTCATTTTTAATATACAGTGTATTCACTTAACAAAACAAGTGTAATACATTTTAATACTCTTCTAATACATCTATATTGCATATATAATTCACTTATAATACATAGTATAGTTGATATAGATGGTAAATATTTTTTAAATATGGTATGTTTAGAATAAATAAAAAATATTTTTAAAAACAGGAAGTTTCAAAAATAGTGACACCTTCCATAGCCGCACTTTGCAATATTACCATTTATAGTCGATGTCTTCGATTCACAGATGTTGTTTTCACTTTCAGTCAATAGTTTCTATTCATATAAAATATAAATACACTAATCACATTTTATATTTATTTATTTATTTGAAAAATATGACTACATCGAATACAAGTCATGGATGATGACGAAAACATCATAATCGTGCATTATATTTGTATTTACCATCCATTTTGTTTTTTATTTTTTTTACTTTTTAATTTTTTTTCTATTTGGATTTTCTTTTTCATTTTTGGTTTTTTTATTCTTTATTTTCATTTTTTGTATTTTTTTTATTTTTCATGTTTTTTATTTTTTTAATTTATTTTTATATTTGTGTTTTTTTTCTTTTTTCTTGTTTCTTTCTTTTCGTTCTTTTTCTTTTTTTCTCTCTAGCTTCTATTTTTTTTATTTTTTTCTTTATCATTTTCTTTTGTATACTTTGTTTCTTTCTTTTTTTCTCTATTTTTTATTTTTTATATTTTTGAAAAATATGGCTACTTGAGTACAAGTCACGAATAATAATAAAATTATCATAATCGTATTTGTATTAATATCACCATGTATACTTTTGTATTCGTTGATACAATTGTATTTGTTTTTGTATTTTATAGTTTGCATTTGTATTTGTATATATGTTATAGTTCTCATTTGTATTTGTATTTTATAGTTCGCACTTGTATTTGTATGTTATAGTTTGCTTTTGTATTTGTATGTTATTGTTTGCATTTCTATTTGTATTTTATAGTTCGCACTTGTATTTATGTTTGCTAGTATGCACCATCATTTATAGTTTATACAATTCACCCTTATATTTTAAGGAATTATTTTGTATCTGTATTTTATAATTGATTGGACATTGTATTTATATTTTGTGATTTTATTTTGTTTGTATATGTGTATTATTTTTATTGATGCACTTGTATTTTCAAATAACTATTTTCTGTTCATATCCGTAAGTTAACCGCATATTGAATTTTTATTTGTAATTAATTTATTCCATTTGTTTGTGTTTAAATTTGTAGTTGACAAGATCATTTGTATTTTTAAATAATTGAAAAAGAATTTTTATTTTTCTTTCTACGAACACTTGTATTATAAAATGATAAAATATACAAATACAAATGTTACATTTGCATCAAATGATACATACAAAATGATACTTGCTTATATACAAATACAAATGATAAATTTGAAATACAAATACTAACGTAAATTGTACATATTCTTGGTTAAGCTATTAAACTACAAATAGTAAATTTATTTAAAATATATAGTATGATACAAATAAATATAAAATACAACAATAACAACAAACAATGAGAGAAAAAATACAGAAGAAAAAAGAAAAAAAAAAGAAGGAGAAAAAATGAAAAGAAAAAAAAAGAAAAAGAAAAAGAAAACAAAAAATGGAAAACAAAAAAAAGATAAAAAGAAAAAAGAAAAAAGGAAGAGAAAACGAAAAAAAAAAAAGGAAAAGAAAAAAATTTTAAAGTACAGTAATAGAAAATAGAGAAAGGGAAAATAAATCAGAGATGTTATGAATTGTATTTAATAGACATGAAGGGCTGTGAATTTTAATTAATTGAAACTTAGACTAAATATTGTAATTAGAAGCGTATATTTGCTAAGTCATGTAGTTATCCCTTTTAAATATAGTAAATATTTTATAAATAGTATTCAAATAGATAATTTTTCCTTTGTAACGGAAAAACTATCTTCATATTTATGATTTCTTAACACATATATATATGTAAAAACAAAAATGATCAACAAATATGAGATGAAGGAAATACATTACTCTAGCAATGGATTTTCATTTTTACTAGACAATTTTAATATTTATAAAAAAGAGAATTAACTTTTCTCATCTTTACGCTTAGCATTAATTACTTTTTTTTTTCAAATAATCTTTCAAGATCTAATACTTTATTAAATATCCAACAATAAGGATAATGTTGTAAAATAATCATGTCAATCATTATTTTCTTAATAACCATGCTATATTCAAATATGATAAATAAAAATGAACGTAGAAAGTAGTTCATTTATACCAATCGAATTTAATTTTGTGCTAAGTTCAAATTGTAGTTCAATTTTTGTGCTGAGTTCAAATTGTAAAAGCAAGAAATTCACATAGAAGTGACAGGAGAGAGTGATTTTTAGGAGTTTACAAAAAAAAGTTACTTTTAATAGTTAGCATAGGGTAACTCATTGTCAACAATTGCAATAACATAGAAGATGCAAGTGTTATCCAAAATGAGTGAATGTAAAGTTTTGTAGGTAAGTTTTGATTGTCAAACTGATTCAATTAATTAATGTGTGAGAGAGTAAAAAATGGTAATTACATATTATATTTCTGACATTAATTTTAGGCCCAAACTAGCACGAACCGAATAACACTGGTTATATTTATTAAACCACAATAGTAGTTAAGCATATATAATTCAAAATGAGTAAGTATATAGCACGACAATCTATAATCGACTAGTGGTCGGGGATAGACTCTAGAAAATGATTATTAAAAAAAATTGTTAAATTTGAACAAGTATAACAAACCCCAAACCTAAATTGCAAACATTCAACTCTAAACCTAAAACCCTAACTCCAAACTCCAAAACTGCTAATCATTAATCCTAATTCCAAACCTCAAAATAAGTGTATACTCAATTAGTTGTTGTCAATATCTATTAGCTCTGGTCTATGATAGACATTTTGTATCATCGATAGTCATTTACCATTATATATAGACCAATGCATGAATATGTTTAAGAATGATAATAATAAAGTAAATAAAATTAGAATAATGAACTTTCCACCAATTTAACATCATGAAAACACTTAGCTACATCATATGAGAGTCCCGACCAAGTGGTGACATGATCCTAAGAGTTTAAGGACAAATAATGTGTCACGATTCAACCTAATGGATCGTGAGGGAACCTACTCTAATCCACCTAGATAGGAAATTCCTTATCACCTGTTCAACATAACATGCAGAAGTTTTTATTAATCATAAGTAATCAACCATTATTACATAATTTAGGAAATTAAAATTAAAATAAACTATTCTAGGATCTAGTCTAAACAGGTACATGAGCTTCTAAGAGAAAATATTTATCTGAGGTTGATTTATGCGTTTTAGTGTTGTTATCCTAACTTATTTACCCTAATTTTGAGGATTTCTTGTGCTCTTAATGAGTGAATGATGATATAATTGAGAATATAAGTATTTACGTATGTGATTACAATGTTAAAGGTGTCTTTCAAATAATTTTGTACTTAAATTAATCACTTAGAGTTGAAACGACAAAACTAGTGTTACTAGCTTGAGCTAGGTGTTGTTTTAGTCTATCTCGATGGATTATAACTTGTCTGATGAGTTCCTAAAAATATAATTATGTAATTATGTGTGTAAAAACTTTTTTATAATTTCCAAGAGTCAATTGAATCAAGTCAACAGTCAAAACATAAGTGAAAGATCAACGTGGGCAAGCCTAGTCTTAACTCATGTTTCTAGTTCCTCGTTCTTGATATTGTGTTGTTTTGATCTCTAATATGTGGTATATGATGACGTAGTATAATTTGTGAGTTGATTATGGTGATATATAGATGTGTAAAAGGTCATAAATCAAGTATAAACACACCTCAAAGTCTTGATATGAAATACAAATACACAAGGCAATAGTTTAACATTAAGATACAACTTCCAGTGAGCTCATGCGATTGCCCCACGACGCGGAACTTACTTGACTGGAACAAGCCACACAATGCATAACTTGCTTGAATAGTTTAAGGAACATGACATTGCACTTTCTTCGCTTGACTAACAAATATGGCCCGAGGCAAAGATCACACAGGGCTAATTGGCATGTCTATAAATAGGACTTTTTATACTTATTGGAAATACTTTTGGACGTCTTGGGACTGGAGAGGATGTTTCTACCTACATTTTTTTGGATTTATTTCTCCTTACTTTAGCCTTTTAATATATTTAATCATGTATTCAAGTATTTGGGTTATGGTTAGTCCATTAGACGCCAAATTCCCCCTATCCAGGGTTAAGCCAAGAACATATTTGTGATTGTTATGAATTAAATTTGATTGGATTACTTATAATATTTGGCTATTTTTTCACTCTTATTGTAACTATTTTGAGTATTCGCGACCGTTAGAATATATATATCATCGACTTTGTGATCTGGGGAGGAGGAATAGGAAGATACAATATGGGGATGAATAGAATAAGGTTTTTATTCTTTTATAAAATAAATAATTTGAATTAGTGTCTAGGAAAAGGATGTACATAGAAGCCTAGCTTGGTTCACATGTAGGATGATATCTTTAAGAACTTAATTGGATTATAACATCCTCACTCAACTAGGTAGTTGTAATGTCCAAGTTAGGTAGGTGATTAGAGATCAGGAGACCATGATCATGCAATAAATCCTACGAATAAATAACCAAGATAAGTAATCTAACGAATGAGGTTCAATAGCATAGTATGATTGTTCAAAGTGACTTAAACATGGGTTTCCATCCATTGACTGTCTCAAGTCATTTATTTTACGTACTGCTTAATTTACTTTTGTTTACCAATATTCAAAACTCTTTTCGTTACACTTGTACTAGATTGATCTTAATTGTGAACTAGAATTGAATACTTGTTAGAACAAGTCTCTGAGGGATTGATATTCAGCTTTCTTTAAGGTCATAATATTACTTGGTAAACCATGTACACTTGCGTGTGCTCTTGGGCATTGTCAAGTTTTTGGTGTTGTTGCCGAGGACTTGAAATTTGGAAACTATTTGATTTTTAGTTTCCCTCTTCAGATATCTTTGGTGATTTATGCTTGTTCTTTGGTATTGAATTTGCAGAAAACAGGTTGACAAATTAGTAGGCTAACACGAGATAGGGAATTGGTCGAACCAAACCCCAGACCTGAGCAATTGTATCATCAATTGAGGAGAGAAGAATAGCTTCTCCACCAATTTCTACAAAGTTACGAGGAACAAGATGATCCTGCTCTCATAGCGGAAGAACAACTAGCCTGCAGGATAGTTCCCAAAGTGGCAATCCCATTTCCAATAAATTTGACCTCCCTTTTTTAAAAGCCAGCTACTGGAGGTAAACTTGAGCTGAAATAGGACATGGTGCAGCTTTTGATCAGTAGTGGACAGTTTACAGGATTTTCACATGAATATCCAAAAGACCATCTGCAAAATATTTTCAAGATCAGTGACACATTCATCCCTACGGGTGTGTCAACTGATTATGTAAGGTTGAGACTGTTCCACGTTTCACTGTTGGGGGAAGAGAAAAAGAGGTTGAACGCTGAGCCAGCAAATTCAATCACAACATGGGATAACTTATATCGGAAATTCCTTATCCAATTTTTTCATCGGGTAATACTACAAGAATTCACAGTGTGATTGTGTGCTTTAAATAGAAGCCAGATGAGAATTCATATCATGCTTGGAAGTAGTTCAAAGAACTTCTTCGGGACTATCCGTATCATCAGCAGTCTAATAAGGTATTAGATCATACTTTTATTGAAGAACTTGACCATGAAACAAAAATTTTGTTAGATTCAGCTACCGGTGGTCAAGCTTTAGAATTGACGTATGATGAGTTATATACCTTATTGAATCAGATCGCACAAGGGAATCCCGAGTTACATTCAGACTATTGAAATACTACAAATAAGGTTGAGTTGTGTTGGAGGTAGAGAAATTTATTACTATATCCGCTAAAATTGCTACATTGAAAAAATCAAATAAGCAATATGAAGTTAGGAGTTATAAAGCCTGCAGCCACAGTAAATGTCATTCAGCGGATGAGCACTTGGTGCATGGTGTATGGAAATAGTAGTTATCTATAGAGATGTGTGCTTCCAATCCGTAGTCGATGATATTTGTAGTAAATGTTCAGATGCATAATTATGGGAATGCCTATAACATGAAGTGGAAAATTCAGCCATAAAATCATCCATGGAACGCCCAATAATAGCAGATTCAAGGAAATCAGGTAAGAACTCAGGCTAATAATATGGACGAGCTATTGAAACAAATTATGGCTGATCAAGCACAGTTGGAGGCAGATATAAATAACCAGCAAATGACTACAAGGAGCTTAGAATTGCATATAGGTCAGTTTCAGAAGGCACAAAATAGCAGGCCTCAAGGTGGTTTTCCAAGTGACACTGACTGTCCGAAACAAGTAATGGCAATCACTTTGAGGAGTGGTAAAGATCTTAGTGAAGAACCTCCAAAGAAAACTAAGGGAGATAGATGCTGATTTGGTTCCTAAATAGGAAGATGGTGTAATGCCCCAAAATATCATCCCGAGATGCCACACAGTTTCCAAGGATACACATAGCCTCAAGCTAACCTTTTAAGCCAAAACACTACCCTTGGGTTCCAACACAACAACATACACGTTACGCTAAGGATATATATATATATATAAGTACATATCATATCACCTCGCACATGGCACGGAATATCGTTAGACTGTACATATATGAAATGTCTATACACAAATCAACCCAATAATACACTGGTCTAACATACCCTCTATATAGCAAAATCAACGAGCTATTGGGACAAACCCCTACCTGACTCAACAGACCAAAGGGATCACAAAACAACAACACCAAAACTAGAAACTTGGTCCTCGAACCATGAGGACTCACTACTGAACGAACGTAGATGTGGCACTCAGATATAACTATCATGGATACGGCTGAGTACCTGAACCGAAATCATGGTAAGAATATAGACCATAGAGAAATATGTGGGTCAGCACAAGATACGTACTGAGTAAGTGGGGACGCATGCAAAATATAAATAATATCATAAATTTCGTAAAAACGTACATACGGATCATAATGACACACCTAGCTTGAGTGACATTGAATCATGCAACTCATAACATCTTAGATAGGAAATATAGGAGAAAAAACTCATAAATCATTATAGATCATCATAGGCAACTTGAATTACAACATTAAAACTCAGAGTGACTCAGAGGGTTCAATCAAGAGACATAGAAGGATGAAATTTGGAGTAGTAGGGTTGGGGTTTAAGACTTAGGAAATTTTGGAGAAAAATGAGCTATTGAATGATCTTAACGGACTTAAATTCATGGTTTACCCCGATGGATTGGAGTGGGGATGACCAAAATACCCTTAAAAATTAATTTTGCTCCAATGGTCAAATTGGATGAAACCAATTTTATTGAAAAGAGGACTTTCAGAGATTTCTGTTGATATATAGTAGCTCACCTAGATCATTATGTATAAGGACTTATGACCGTTTGAAGTTGACCCTAAAATTCTCCTGGCCTCAGTATTTTTTTTCTTGTACATTTACTGTTCACCACTATTCACAGTTAGATCGAAATGATCATAACTCATCGCTCAAGTGTCCGTTTTTGATGATCCACATATCGTTGGAAAGATTATTTGATGCTCTATGCGATGATGGGTCTCATATCCTTAAATTCCACACAAAAAAATTATTAATCACAATAAAGTACAGAATTCAACATATTTTCGTCCAAGATCTTAACGAAAAATTTACTTCGGGGCATCACAGATGGCCAGACTACTAAAAATTGAGGAAGTATGAGTACTCAAAAACCAAAATTTATGAAGAGGTGAAGAAGAGACTACCACAACCATTCCAATAGAGGTTGATTCTCAAAGAGGATGCATGCTTTACGAAGTTCTTTGACACGTTTAGAGATCTTCACATTAACTTACCTCTTTTAGATGTTTTACAGGAAATGCCCAAGTATGATAAGAACTTGAAGAAAGAGGTAACTAATAAGGTCATGTTGTAGGATATAGAGGCAGTAGCACTCACTGAGGATTTTAGCTCTGTGCTTATACAGAAGATGCCTCAAAAGCTCAAGGACCATGGAAAGTTCACTCTTCCTATTCAAATTAGGAATTGTGAGGTGGTCCATGCTCTTAGTGATATGGGGGAAAGCATAAATATAATGCCCTTGTCCTTGTTCAATACTTTTGGCTTGGGGAAGCTAAGACTGAGCTCTGTGATACTCCAGTTGGTCAACCAGACTCTAGCTCATCCTGAAGGAATCATAGATGATATTCTCATCAAGGTTGGTAATTTTATTATTCCTGCTGCTTTTATTGTTTTTTATTTTAAGGAAGATGATAGAGTGCCGATCATATTGGGACATCCATTCTTGGATACGGGAGGAGCTCTGATAGATGTGAGAGAGAACTCTCACAATGAAGCTAGATGATCAAGAGGTGGTTTTCAAAGTGTACAAACCACTCAACACAATATCTCACTACAAATATTTATACATGATTACTATGATTGAAAGGGATAAGTGTAGGGAGGTGACACGACCGAACCTCAAACCTTGTCGTAATGGGCATCCCAAGTCCAATCAGGATCGGGCACTACCCACGTTACTAATCCAACCATCTATATCTAGCCTTAGGTGGGCAGAATTTTGAATATATAACAAGATAGTGTTATTGTTATCATTAAGACTCTGGGATAGGGTCACAACCGTGACCGACCCAACCGAGTCCAGCCTTATCACACTAATCTCCCAACCATAGAAAACCAAACCAAAGACTATACACCAAAGGGAATACTAGAATACAATATGAAAATTAATTCCAAAATGTTATATGATGGAGCAGTAAGAAATCATGTCCGATGATTCCAACCTTAATATCAATATCAATACCAAAGCTAAGGCTAACACCTCTATCGATCCCGCCATACCAACCCCTAGAAGTACCACAAAGCCTCTATCCAAAAAAAGCAAAAAAATTTAGTTAGGACATGCCCCCAACTATGGCCAAAACTAATATCCAAAGAAAAAAATGTCTAAAAAAATCCATAACATGAAATGATGCCTCTCAAAGGGATGGAATCTCACCACTTTAGTCCAAATGCTGATACTGAAGCTGCGTGCTAAACAGGAGGAGTAGAATGATCTATTCTTGCATAGCGTAGGTATACAACCTCCAGTAGATGGGGTTAGCGAGTGACCGCTAGCATGAATCTCAGGATAAGGATAAAATAGTACCAGTTATAAAGCCAAGTAAAACCATCCATAATGCATACAACCATGTTTATATATAAGTGCTGGGAAAGGGAATCAATTTTATCATTTATTTAAAACCTTTATACTTGGGCTATGTAGCTTGGCTATCCTAAACCACCCACAAGCTATATGGGTTCAACTCCCCCTGTTAAAAGGGCCCCAGTGCATGTAGTCGCACGACCAAGGAATATTCCATGGAATGACTAGTATACCCCCAATAAAATGTACACACAGACGGTCATCGAAGACCCCTCATATCGATAAATATGAGTTTTTTATTTTGGTCCCCCCGGGACTGCCACCTTCCTCGGCTTAGCTGCATACCCCGCCATTAATGCCCAATTAAAACCATGTCCAAATAATCCATATACCATGTATTAACCAAGGCCAATATTAGTGGTATATTCATACCACCTCTTACTTGTAAGTAATATCCATAGACAAATCATTTATGTTAAGGGGACCTTAGGTGCCCTTCCAATTACCATAGTAAATCCACTTGGGAGACTTTTATGTTCTCAAAAAGCATAACCATTAAGACTTTAGCCTTTCCAAACCATTTAAACCGTGAATAAATCCTTTATTCAATTTTAAACATGCAAGAGTTCCATTAAAAGAAGTCAATGCAATGAACATATCTTTCTAAGCATTTTATCAAACACCTTGGAGGCATAATATAACCAAAACCAATTCCAAACATCATTAAACCATTACCATGCAATCCAATTGTCCAAATCCACCATTGATACATATAAAAGTATAAGTAAAACCATAGGAAACTATAACCAAGCATTCAATATCAAAACCCCAAATAATAGTTGAAAACCATAATCATGAAATAGTAAAACCATGAAATCAATTATATTAACCATGTTTTTAGTTAAAATTACAATGAGGGAAGAGAATCATTCCTTATACCAAAGAATTGATGGAAATAAATCACTAAGAGAATCCCCAAAGTAATCTGCAAGATGAAACCCTAGCCTTCTGGCCCCAAAAGCTCTTGAGAAAATTATGGAGTGTTTTGGAATAGTTTCTAAGTGTTAATGAATAGAATAATAGGGTAAATAGCCTCCAAAGTGTATTAGAAGTTGTGGGTCCTAGTTAGGGTATGTAGGGAAATATCCAGAATATCCCCACTTAAATCCCTTACAAACCCATCACAGGGATATGATTGACCCATGTGAGTCGTACCCTTCAATACGATTGGTACCTACCACTCGTATCCAAGCCTCAACCCTTAGATCAAATACTGTCTAGTATATGACTCATCCAATCAAGTTATAACCACCACATATGATCCATACCCATAATCTTTATCCCTGGTAGAAGCAATACCAGGAGGATCAAACACTGCTCACCATACGAGTCCTTAATATGGCTCATACCAAACCCTTACGACTCATACCCCTAAGTGATACCCATTCTAGTGACCAAAACCATCCATCAGCTAATACTAGTCGGCATACGATAGGACCATACCATTCGTACCCCATTATACTACTCGTACCTACGAGTTATATTGGGTCCAGAGAATAGAATTTCAGAGAATTTTGTAAGGGTTAAAACCCAATATGTTTTAGTCTCTCCCACTTGGAACATTTATCCCCGAATGACAGAAAAGATAGAGGTAACCACACAGAGTCATTTACATTATCAAACATACCTTTAACAAAGAGGAAAAGATGTTAATCTTTTCTTTAACAAACTGAGAAAATAAAGATATATTCAAGACACATACCTATGTATTGATGACACATACCTTCCGTACGAATCCCAGGAGCAGAAAACAAATGTTAATTCTTAGACTTCATGTCCTCTTCTGCTTCCGAAGTAGCTTCTTCAACCTTATAGTTCTTCCATATAACCTTAATTGAAGTCATATCCTTGGTCCGAAATAGACAAACTTGCCTATCTAATATCTCAACCGAGACCTCTTCATAAGATAGAGTATCTAAAATACCTAATCCTTCTAAAGGAACAATCGAAGAAAGATCACCAAGACACTTTCTCAATATAGAAACATGAAAGACCGAATGAATCAAACTTAAGCTAGACGGCAACTCCAACTCATAAGCAATATTGCCAACTCTTCGCAAAAATCACATAAGGACCAATGAACCGAGGACTGAGTTTTCCTTTTTTGTCAACCCGCACCACTCCCTTCATCGGAGACTCCTTGAGGCACACCCTATCTCCAACCTCAAACTTCAAGTCTCTACGCCTAACATCCTCATAGGACTTTTGGCGACTTTGGGTGGCTTTAAGCCTATCCCGAATCACCTTGAACTTCTCTATTGCCTGATAAACCAAATCTAAACCAAACATGTCCGCTTCTCAAAGATCAAACCACCCAATAGGAGATCTATACCTCCTACCATACAATGCCTTAAAAGGAGTCATACCAATAGTTGAATAATAGCTATTATTGTAAGCAAATCTTCCAAATATAGATGCTCAACCCAATTGCCACTATAGTCAACATACAGGCCCAAAGCATATCCTCTAATGTCTAAATAGTTCACTCCGCTTGCCCATCCTACTATGGATGAAAAGCAGTACTCAAACTAACCTTAGTCCCCAACTCTTTCTAGAAAGACTGCCAAAAATACGATGTAAACTGCGTACAACAATCAGTGATAATTAAAATAGGAACCCTATGCAGCTTTACAATATCTTGAAGATATAAGCTCGCATAATCCTTCACCGAAAAGGTAGTCCATATTGGTAAGAAATAAACGGACTTGGTCATCCTATCCACGATGACCCAAATTGAATCATACAAATTACGAGATCGAGGAAGACTCATAATGAAGTCCATATTGATTATTTCCCACTTCTATTTGGGCAAATCAGTTTCTTGATACAACCCTCTTGGCCTTATGTGCTTAACCTTAACTTGTTGGAACACCATACACTTGGCCATGAAATCAGCCACATCTCTTATAATGCCAATCTACTATTAGATCTCCTTGAGATTATGATACATCTTTGTCGAGCAAGGATGAACAACATAGCATGACTCCTGCACCTTATCCAAAACCCTTTTTTTCGCAGCCTATCGATATCAGGAACACACAACCTCCCTTGGTATCGTAAAGTACCATCACCACTAATCTCAAACACCACTACCTTTTGCCCACCAATATAACTTGATTCTTATCAAGACAGGGTCCAACACTTGTTTCTCTTTAATCTCTGCACCAAGAGATGATCGAACCACTTTTTGCACCATCACACCACCATTAGTAGAATACAAAAGACAAACTCTAAGATTATCCAAGCAGTGAATATCCTTCACCAATTCTTGTTTGCCTTCCTTCACAAGAGCCAAACTCCCTATGGATAACCTGCTAAGAGCATCAACAACCACATTAGCCTTACTTGGGTGGTAGTGAAGACTTATATCATAATCCTTGATAAACTCAAGCCACCTCCTCTTCTTGAGATTAAGCTCTTTTTGAGTGAATACATACTAAAGACTCTTCTGATCATAAACGATATCTACGTAAATACCATAAAAATAATGCCGCCATATTTCAAAGCAAACACAACTACCAATAACTCTAAATTATGAGTAGGATAATTCCTCTCCTGTACTTTCAACTACCTGAAAGAATAGGCAATCACCTTCCTATACTACATCCAAACACGACCAATCCCTAATCGAGATGCATTATAATAAACCACGAACATATCATTTTCTTTCGCCAAAGTCAGGATTGGAGCCGAAGTTAATTTATCCTTCATCTTCTCAAAAATCCCTTCACAAGTATCCGACCAAGAAAACCTAACCTTCTTCTAAATCAACGTAGTGAAAGGAGCAGTTATCGAAGAAAACTTTTCCACAAATCGCCTATAATATTTAGATAAACCCAAGAAACTTCGAATATCAGATGGAGTAATGGGCCTAGGCCACCTTTTCACTACAGAAACCTTCTACGGATCCACCGTGATCCCTTCACTAGAAATAATACGGCCCAAGAAAGTCACAATGTTTAACCAAACTTACACTTAGAGAACTTGACATATAAATATTATTCCTTTAAGGTCTGCAACACCACATACAAGTGATTAGCATGATCCATATCACTCTTTGAATAAACCAAAATATCATCAATAAACACAATAACAAAAAAATCTAAGTAATGCTTAAACACCCTGTTCATCAAGTCTATAAATGCTGCCAAGGTATTAGTCAACCCAAATGACATCACCAAGAACTCAAAATACCCATACAAAGTATGAAAAGTCATCTTATGGATATATACCTCCCTAATCTTTAGCTGATGGTACCCAGACCAAAGATTTATCTTAGAGAAAAACTTGGCACCCTATAACTGGTTAAGTAAATTATCTATCCAAGGAAGAGGATACTTGTTCTTGACTGTCACCTTGTTCAGTTTCTTATAGTTAATACACATCCTCTTATGCATAAATAACATCAGTGCACCCCATGTAAAAATACTACGACGAATAAACCCCTTATCTAAAAGATCCTTAAGTTGATCCTTGAGTTTCGTCAACTCAGTCGGAGCCATTCGATATAGAGGAATAAAAATTTGATGAGTGTCTGGAAGCAAATCAATACCAAACTCTATTTTTCTATCAGGAATAACACCAGGAAGATCATACAGAAAGACCTCTGAAAACTCACTAACCATCGGGATCAAAGACAAAGAGGAACTTTACGAGTTAGAATCTTTAACCCAGCCAAGTGATAAAGACAAGCCTTAGAGATTAACCTCTGAGCTCTAAGATAAGAAATAAACCTCCCCCTAGGAGATAAGGAACTACCTTCCCATTCTATAACCAACTCACCAGGAAACTTAAATATAACCCTATAGGTCAGACAATCTATAGATGCATAACAAGAATGAACCTAATCCATACCTAGAATTACATAAAAATCTACCATATCCAACTTAAACAAATCCTCCAAAGTCTGCTTGCTACTAACAGATACAACACACCCTCTATAGACTCTCTTATTAATAATCGAGTTACTTACTGGGGTAGAAATAGAAAAAGAATCTAAGATAACTTTAAGATTGAAACCAAAAGACACAACCACATATGGAGTCACATAAGAAAGAGCGTACCCCTGATCAATTAAAAAATATGCATCATGAGAGAAGAGTTGTAACATACTAGTAATGACATCAGATGATGCCTCAGATTCTTGTTGGGATGCCAAAGCATACAAACTATTTTGACCAACACTAGAACCAGGAGTAGTAATATAAGCAGATGCCTCCCCAGGTGTAGGAATAGAAGATGAAGCCACAGGAATCTTAGTCGCCCCCATAGCAACCTTATTGAACAGACAGTCCCTAAGCTAATGGCCACACTTGAAGCATTGTCTCTTCTTTCTCGTAAAATCCCTAATGAGGTTGACTATACAATCGATAATGAGGATTGACCTTCCCTTGCCTAATATTGGGCAGCCCGTGCCTGAGAATTGTCACCACATTGATGACGTCAGTCTTCCGATTTATAAGGAGGACTAGCAAAAAAGGAGCCAAAACTCCCACACTTTTTTTCCTGCTACTTGCCACTATCTTATCACCCGGACCCTGATCAGAAAACTTGCTTTCTTTCCCTGACTATCCCCAAACATTGCCTTCTTCCTTATCTCATCCTCAACCTACTGCATATGAATAGTCAACCTCAAGATGTCCATATCTTTAATCAGCAATGCAGTCTTTCTCTCAAGAATCAAATCCCTATTCAACCCAAAAGCAAACTTCCTAGTTCTCGACCTCATATTAGCCACCAAATTAGGAGTATACCTTGATAGCTGATAGAACTTCAAAGCATAATTCTTTTCTAACATCCTAACCTAACTGAGGTTCATAAATTCCTCCATCTTAGCTTTCCTAAACTCTTGAGGAAAGAACCAATCCAAAAAGGCATTAAAAAGGCCTCTCACAACCCGTCCTCTTCCATATCACCTCTATCCCTATCCCACTCCTCATAGCACTAATAAGCAATATCTTTGAGCTGATAAGATACAAAGTTAACCCCCTCTACATTAGTAGCCTGCATCACCCAAAATATCTTTTCCATTTTATCCAAGAAATTTTGTGGATACTCCTCCACCTTCACCATAGTAAAACTTAGGACCATATTTATAAATTGACCAATCCTTGTGGCCTTAGCAGAAAAATCCCCAGCCGCACCCCGTTCAACCTGAGCAGCAACCCATCAAGAAATAACATGGATAAACTAACAAAAATCTACATTTGTCATGTTGCCCTGGGGGACCTGAGGAGAATTAGTCGAAAAAGAAAGAACTCTAGCACCATCAGGAATAGGACTATGAGATTGAAGATGTACTCCAGAGTAGGACGTACCCCTTCAGCATTATCCCCAGATGGGATAGAAATATCTCCTTGTGGTCCATATCTAGGAGGCGTGATTTGAAAAACAAACAAACAAGGATTAGAGAAGATTCCAGGATTAAGAACAAAAACTTAAAGATAGAATACCAAGAAAGTGAAATATTCCTAAATGTCTTGCAAACTCTCTCTTATAACTATGGCACACTTCACACCCCTAAAAGTGACTCTACTCAACACAACTTTGTTGACTTCCTATTTCACCATAAACCTAGGCTCTAATAACAACTTGAAATAACCTGACGCTGGGCCATGTCATAGTGGGTATCCCAAGTCCAACCAGGACCTGGGCCCGCCCCTAATTACCCATCCCAACCACCTATATCCAAATTTAGGTGGGCTGAATTTTGAACATATAACAAGATAGCATTATTATTCTTATTAAGACTTTAGGATAGGGTCACAACCATGACCGACCCAACCGAGTCCAACTGTACCACACCAACTACCCAACCATACCAAACCAAACCCTAGAACATAGACCAAAGGGAATACCAGAACAAAATAAAAAATCAATCCCAAAATATAATATGACTAAATAGTGAGAAATAATGTTCGATGATGCCAGCCTCAATATCAATACCAATGCTAAGGCTTACACCTCTACCGATCCCGCCCATACCTACCCCAAGAAGTACCATAAATCCTCTATCCAAAAGAGAAAACAAATCCAGTTGGGACATGCCCCCAACCATAGCTAAAACTAATATCCAAAGAAAATAAAAGTGTCTAAAGAAATCCATAACATGAAATGATTCCTCCGAAAAGGATGAAAGCTCACCACTTTAATATAAATAATAATACCAAATCCACGTGCTAAACAGGAATAGCAGAATAAACCAGTTCCTATATAGCGTGTGTATACAATCGCCAATAGATGGGATTAGCGAGTGACCGCTAGCATGAATCTCAAGATAAAGATAAAATAATGTCAATTATAAAACCAAGTTAAACCATCCATAATGCATACAATCACACATATATAAGTGTAAGTAAAGCGAATCGATTTTAGCATGCATGTAAAACCTTTATACCTGAACTGTGTAGTGTGGCCATCCTAAACCACGCACAGCCATATGGGTTCAGCTTCCCCTATTAAAAGTGCCCCTGTATGTGTAGTAGCATGACCAGGGAATATCTCATGGGATGAGTAGTACATCCCTCATTATAAAATGTAACATACGCATACGGTCATCGAAGACCCCTCATATCAGCAAATATGAGTTTTTTATTTTGGTCCCCTCAGGACCTCCACCTTCCATGAGTTAGCTACAAACCCCACCGTTAATGCCCAATTAAAACCATGCCCAAACAATTCCTTTACCATATATTAACCAAGGCCAATATTAGTGGTATCATCATACCATCCCTTATTTGCAAGTAATATCTATAGCCAAACCATTTAGGTTAAAGGGAACTTAGGTGCCCTTCTAATTACCATAGTATATCCATCTGGGAGACTTTCTTGTTCTCCACAAGCATAACCATTAAGACTTTGTACTTTTTAAACCATTTAAACCATGTACAAATCCTTTATCTGATTTAAAATATACAAAAGTTCCATTAAAAGAAGTCAATACAATGAACATATCTTTATAAGCATTTTTTCAAACACCTTGGGGCATAATATAACCAAAACCAATTCCAAAGACCATTAAACCATTACCATGCAATCCAATTGTCCAAATACACCATTGATGCATATAAAACCATAAGTAAAACCATAGGAAACCATAACCAAGCATTCAATAACAAAATCCCCAAATAATAGTTGAAATCTATAATCATTAAATAGTAAAACCATGAAATCAATCATATAAACCATGCCTTTAATTGAAATTACAACGAGGTAAGAGAATCATGCCTTATACCAAAGAATTGATGGAAAGAAATCAACAAGACAATGCCCAAAGTAATCTGCAAGATAAACCCTAGCCTTCTTTCCTCAAAAGTTGTTGAGATAATTATGAAGTATTTTAGAATAGTTTCTAAGTGTTAATTAATAGAATAATAGGGTAAATAGCCTCTAAAGTGTAATAGAAATTGTTGGTCCTAGTTAATTTAAGAGGAAAATATACAGAATACCCTCACATAAATCCCATAAAAACCCATCGCAGAGATAAAACTGACCTATATGAGTCATAACCTTCTATACGATTGATACCCACCACTCGTATCCAATCCTCAACCTTTGGATCAAACATTGTCCACTATACAACTCATCCAACCAAGTCGTAACCACCATATATGATCTGTACCTATAACCCATATCCCTGGCAGAATAAAATACTAGGAGGATCAAACACTGCCCACCATATGAGTCCTTGATATGACTCGTCCAAACTCTTACGCCTATACCCTTAAGTCGTACCGATTCAAGTGACCAAAACTATCCTACCAACTAAAATTTATCAGCACATGATAGGACCATACCACTCGTACCCCAACATACGGCTCATATTCATGAGTCATATTGGGTTCGAAGAATAAAATTCTAGGGAATTTTTTAAGTGTTAAAAGTAAGGATATTTCAGGTGGTGGCTCATATTCCATAAAATACCTCTTATGACTACCTCATTGAGCATCCTAAGTCTCCAATACTTTAGCCCAACATGATGCAGATTGATGAGCTTGAAAAGGCTAAAGTTGAGAAAGTTGTTGACCTTAGGAGTTGACACTTGAGAGGTCAAAAATGAATAAGAAGATGGCCTCTGAGCATGAAGAAAAGGATGAAGAAAAATGGTTGAGTCGGAGATTGGGTCATGCCGAGACACCAAATCAGGTGTTTCTTGGGAGGCAACCCAAGTTAAGAAAGGCTTTATTTTTAGTTTTTTGTTTTTACTTTATGAGTTTTTATTTTTATTGAGTCATAGGTTGATGGAAAGTCTAAGTATCAGAAAACCTAAGCTAACATCCTGGCGAAGACTGAGTATGAAGTCCTACGGACTCCTTTGATATGTAAAAATGCTATTAGCTATCCTAGAGGCCTTAGCGAATATTTCAATCTCTACTTTTAAGTATTACTTTAGGGTTAAAGTAGATTTTTAAGTTTGGGGTGGGGAAGTTCCAACTTTTAGAATTAATTTTTTTAAAAAAATTATTTAGGTAAGTGGTATATTCTTGTAAGTGTTACGTGTGATTGCATGATGCAGGTGTTTTGGATGAAAAAGCATGTTGATTGTGTGAATTACTACATTTTAGAGACCTAGGTTCTAGTTTATGACTCGTGTACTTGTTGGCTTAATTGGAATTCATGTGTTTGGTTGATTAAGAGTCTATGATGATCCTACTAGAGTTGATCATGTTCCATGTGTGTGTAAGTTATTTTTATATTCCATGAACATGTGATGTCTAGAACTTTCCTAGTGTGTGCGCAACCAAAAAAATAAAGAGTGTGAGTTTAGGAGATGATATAAGCATTTCTTTGATAGCCATGTTTGATATATTCTTTTTACCTACCCTTGTGCATTATCCTAGTTAGCCCAATTGAGCCTTTAGATTATTCTTTGGCAGCCTCATATGTAGCCTAGTTCCCTTCTTTGAGTGCCCTTAATTTGATCCAAAAATGGTGCCTTTGTTATAATTCAGTTTAGTAAGGAGTTTGAAAATTCAAGTAGGGAAAAGGTGAATAGGAAGCCCCAAAGTAGTAGTTATTTGTGTGTAAAATTGATATTTTGTTGTTGTGAGTGGTGTAATGGAAAGAATTAAATTTGTTTTGAATAAGTTATGAATAGAGAATACTCCCACCATGGTATATGTAAGTGAGCTTAATGAGATGGGACAAAATGAAAGAATAGGGTAGAAAAAAGGGTGTAAAGTGGTTATTAAAGATGAGCTAAATGACTTATCCGATGTATTAAAGTGCTTAAGGAAGATATTCACTATTACTAGCCAGAATAGTTCCTACCTGTCCTTTAGCCTTCATGACAACCCGTAAAGACCTATTTGATCATAAGATTAACATTCTGATATTAGTTGAGTACTACACTAAGGTCAAGCATATGGTTCATCTAGTGTATCTTGTGAATTCCTTTTAAGAGTTAGTGTAATTTGATTCTTGTACCCATTGTATTGTAAATTGCATTTATATGAGTGATTATGGGTAACTCTACTATGGTGAGGGAACATGTTTGATGATAGTTGGGTGAATATGATGTCTTTGATTGAAAAATGTGTATGATTTTGCCAACTAGGTGAGTTAATTCTTGAGGGTAGGATGTTTTGGAGTAGTATTCTCGAACTGTCAATTGTGTTTGTATTATGCTCAGGGTAGAAACTTGTATTATGTGTAGTCATTGTAGTACTAGCTTGAGTTTATTGATTTTATTATAAGTATGGAGTCACCTCAGCAAATGATGCTCAGAGTAAAGAGTTGTTCGTGGAAAAATAGGGTTTTAAGTGTGGGATGGTGATCTGAGATGGATTTATGCGCCTTACTGCTGTTATCCTAGCTTATTTAGCCTTGTTTTGAGGACTTCTTGTGTACTTAATGAGTGAATGATGATATAATTGAGAATTTAAGTGTTTAAAATGTTAAATGTGTCTTTCAAACAAGTTTGTACTTAAATTGGTCACTTAGAGTTCAAACGAGAAAACTAGTGTTACTAGATTGAGCTAGGTGTTGTTCTAGTCTATCTCCATGAAGTCTAACTTATGTGATGAGTTCCTAAAGGAATTATTGTGCAATTATGTGTTTAAGACTTTTTTTATAATATCCAAGGTTCAATTTAATCAAGTCAAGAGTCAAAACATAAGTTAAAGATCAATGTGGGCAAGCCTAGTCATAGCTTGTGTTTCTAGTTTCTTGTTCCTGATATTGTGTTGTTTTGATCTCTAATTTGCAGTGTAAGATTCGTTTCTAGTTGATTATTGTGATATATAGATGTTTAAAAGGCTTTAAATCAAATATAAACACACCATAAAGGCTTGGTGTGAAAGACAAATGCACAAGACAATGGTTTAACGTTAATATGCAACTTCCAGTAAGCTAACGTGATTGCCCCGCTATGCGGCACTTACTTAACTATAACAAGCCATGCGACACAGAACTCGCTTGACTATATTAATCCATTTTACATGGAACTTGATCCACTTGACTAACCAACACGGCGCGAGTCAAAGATCGCACACAGCTAAATTGGCATGTCTATAAGTAGGACTTTTTGTACTTGTTGGAAACACTTTTGGACGTCTTGGGACTGGAGAGGATGCTTATACCCAAGTTTTAAGGGTTTATTTCTCTTTACTTTAGGATTTTAATATATTTAATCATGTATTCAAGTATTTGGATTATGGTTATGTCAATTAAAGGCTAAACGCCCCCTATCTGAGTTTAAGGCCAAGAACATGTTTGCGATATTTATGAATTAAATTTAATTGGATTGCTTATCTTATTTGATTATTTTTTTATCAGTATTTTAACTATTTTAAGGATTTGCAATCCTTGGGATATATATATTGTCGACCTTGTGATCTCGGTAGGGGAAATAGGAAGATAGAATGTGGGGATAAATTGAGTAAGGTTCTTATTCTTTTATAAAATAAGGAATTTGAATTAACATCTAAGACAGGGATGTACCTAGAAGTATTGCTTGGTTCACATGTAGGATGATAACTTTAATCACTTAATTAAATTACTACATCTCCGTTCAATGATGTAGTTGTAATGTCCAAGTTAGGTAGGCGATTAGAGTTCGGGAGGCCATGATCATGCAATAAACCCTACGAATCAATAACCAAGATAAGTAACTTAACAAATAAGGTTCAATAGCATAATATGATTGATCTAAGTTCCTTAACCTTGGGTTTCCATCCACTGACTGTCTCAGGTCTTCTATTTTATGCACTGTTTACTTTACTTTAGTTTACAAATATTCAAAACTCTTTTGGTTCGCTTGCACTAGATTGATCTTAATAGTGAACTAGAATTGAATAGTTGTTAGAACAAGTTTCTGAGGGATCGATATTCAACTTTATTTAAGGAAACTATATTACTTGGTAGACCCCGTACACTTGCGTGTGCACTGTCAAATACACAAAAGACAACTTCCAGTGAGAGTGAGAAAGTGAGAGCTATTGGGGGGATCACTACCGCAATAGTCAAGAAACTATAACTAATTCCTGCAAATGAATATACCCTCAAAGAGGGTAAACAAGCATAGTATCAATACAAACCACACGTACTAGTAAGCCTCATCGATGAACCCAAATTGAATTACATAAATAAAATATGCAAAGGAAACATCCATGCTTTTAAACTCATTACCCAACCATCAAATGTTCCCTTCTATCCCATCACTAATTTTCATTTGTAAATTCTGAGACACCACTCCATTCTTCTTTCATTATCGTACCACACCAAACCACAAAGCTTAGCCTTACACCGAGGGTCGACATAACTTCTAGAGGACAACTATCATGAGTAAAAAACCCTAGCCCTTGCTCAAGAACCTAACAATAACCTATGATATCTGGGAAAGGCCCTTTTGGGCATATGACCTACCCACTCGAACACGCTATCATCAGAAAATATTTATCCTATTACTACATACATCCCCCTTATATCCCACTGTCATAGAACTCTTTAATTAGTCTTAACCTCATGTGTACTTTCACCACCAGAGGTAACCTAATAAGAAAGAAGGAATAAGTCATAAGCAGTTCTTACTTAACTAAACTATAATTGTCAAAGTTAGACCATACTTGAGCCGATATACACTCAGCATACACGTAACAAACAAATAATTAGGATTAAAATCTCAAGTTAACAAAATATCATCAAGTCATGTTCATTCAAGACAAGTCAATAGATGAAAACAAATTATACAGTTAAATCAAAACCTATTCAACAACCCTAACACCAACCATATATACAACATACGAAAATTACTCGAATCATATAAATTTTCAAATATGTACACATATATTAAGCATATATGCATAGTCTCCGATTCAGCCATGAAACCATAAAGCTCACTTGACCCTCATACATACAGGTTATAGGTGACCATCCGCCCTCTACACATGTCCTATAGTGGGTAATTACCCTTTATGTACTAAATCTCAAACTCAAGTGTCTGTCAACTTTATTTCACCAAACACCTGTGAGAACATTTTGATTATTTGACATTCCCTATTTAATTATGAGATAAGGCAAGTCATATAGTTATCGTATAATTATTTACAATGACTAACCTAACAACATGCACCAACAAAGTTACGAAGTAGTTAACATGCATATATCACATAATTTAGACTAAAAGGCAATACTGTCACCTATACTACCAATGGTGCCTTAACAATAACACATTTAAAATGCTATGCTTTAAAGACCTTAACAAGGATCACCACCCTAGGTTGTTCGAAAACTCCCCCACACCTTACTTGATACCATCTCTTTCCTTAAAGTTTAACTAATATTCAGTTATTTTTCCTTTCCACTACAACATATATGAGTCTGCAATAAGGAAACACCAATTTATAGAATACATACAACATAGCATGAATAATTATATAAACAACCTATAATTATGCACTGCCTAAACTTTTAATTAGTTTTAGTCATCCAAAATCCATGCTAAAAGACCTAAACATGAAGTCTCCTATCCATATACATTACATTCATACTCTCTAATTTGAGTCTATGATACTTAATTAATCTTACCTTACCTGGATGTCAATCAACTATGGGAAGGATGAACCCATGTAATTTTTAATTGGATGTCAAGATTATGCATGCGTTATTCATGAAAATCAATAGTTTGAACCCATTTGTACCTTTCTCCTATTCTCCATAGTTCCACGGCATGAGAGGTAGACCTTAGTTTTTTTGAAGCCTTTCACGTCATTATTTTCTTCAAAATGGAGAAAAGAAAAATAAACCTGCTTAAGTGGGTTCTCTAGCTAGCGTCACCCTTCTATAGTGCTCTGCTCACCACTATAGCGACACGACTAATGTCAACCCGACCCTACCATCTTTAATTTCCAAAATTTTAATTCACGTGGCCCTGCATAATTTTTCTAATGAAATTCTGAAAATGCATGTACTATGCATTAATATCGAGGCATTTTCTAGTAACGACATATTTGATCATTACATAATGATTCATAGATCAATAATAATTAGAAAAAATAATAAATAAATAAATTTAATTAAAATGAGAGATTTGACCCCAATTAAACCATGGTACAACTTAGTTACATCATATGAGAGTCTCCATCAAGTAGAGATATGATTCAAAGAGTTTAAGGACAAGTAATGGCAGTATAAAGCACATCTCTTAGATCAGAGTTGTGCTTTGAGAATGATCACTTCTTCACATACTAATTGGATATTATTGCTTTAAGAACCATTAATTGTCCTTCTCAATCATTCTAAGAATTATGTCACTGCTTGGTGAAGACTCTAATATGGTGTAACTAAGTCGTGTTATGATGTTTTAATGAGGTAGTCTCCTATTTTAATTTATTTATTTGTTTATTTATCATCTTTTTAATTAATTACTATTGGTCTATGAATAATTAGTTGTCCTTAAACTCTTTTGATCAAGTCAACACTTGATAGAGACTCTCATATGATGTTACAAAGTGATGCTATAATTTTTAATTGTGACACATCTCCTATTACAATTTTATTTTTTAATCAACTTTTTAGATAATTATTCTTAATCTAGGGCCAATTATTTATCCTTACTCTTTGGATCATGTCACTACTTGACGAACGAAATGGTGTCAAGATATTTAATTAGGCTTAGGTCTCCTATTCTAATTTTATTTATTCTTTAGTCATCTTTTTAAAGCCACATCCATGCATTGGTCTATATATAATGATAAGTGAGTATTAACATTGCAAAATATCCATGATAGAATGGTCGTATTATGATAAATCATGTCGGTATATTATATGCCATCTTTGAACTAAAATTTATCAAACTAGTGAAATTAACTCATGCTTTTCATTAATAAATAATCTAGTTAGACTATTTCAGATACTAAATGTCACTCTTCTAAGTTACCCTCATTGATTTATAATTGATCTACGATATTACATTAATTTACTATTGATGGATTATTATAGATGATATCGTTTGATTAAGTTTGTAGTTGTTAGTAGTTGATACTTGACAAGTACTAAGAAAAGAAGTTGCTTAAAATTGTAAAAAGGAAGAAAAACAAAAACATGTACATAAACTGATGTAGACCCATCCGGGGTAATATCAAGTATGTACAACTCCGCTAATCTATCATTTGTTATGAAAGATGAATGGCCATTTTCCTTAACATTCATCAAATAACTAATAACTAAGCTGCTAGGCTCATAATTAAAATTTTTGTTTTCAATTATGCTCTCAATTATGCCATCGTACGTACCATTGCGACGTAGCACAATGAGTATTGTTATCTTATTCAAAAAGTTTCTCTTTCAACATTTTGAAGTCTCCTTTCATTCACCATCATAATCATCATCCACTACAGTAAATTCAACAATTGACAGTGGTCAAGGCTACTGTTCACTGCTTGATGATTGTATATTAGTACAAAACGAGAAACCACAAGGATAGATCACTTAATATGTCAAATTACTAGTTCAATGATAAAATGAAACACCAAAATATCATCGAAAAAAGATTAGAAAGAGGCTACCAAAAAATAAGCGTATTCTACAATAGATAAATTTTTCAAGTTTTCACAACAATAAAAAGCCATAATGATTGATCTTGAGGAGGTTTTTATCATGTGGAGTAATATTTTGATGAAAAACTTCAAATTTTAGCCGAAATTCAATTTGAATGTCGGAGAATTGACTTGTATGGAGAGGATTTGAAAGGGAATAAAATTAATTTTTTGATTTTTTTAAATTTTTAAATAGGGGTATAAGATATTTATATAAAGTAGTTAGTTTGTATTTTCTAAAACTTTGATGCTGAGGTTGAATATACTAGAGGACTTTGGTACAAGGGCCATTTTGTATTCTTTAAGACTTGAGTGCAAAAGACGTCATCTTTGAAAGTTCAAACGATGGCATCATAAATGCTGTTCTTTTCTCCCATTGATCAAGAGAGTTGTGTCTAAGAAATACATTAAGACTTGTAAAGTGTCCTTTTTGCTAAGAGCCCCCGTGTGACTCCATCATTTGTATTTTAATATATGTATTATTTGTATCAATGAAATCAAGTATCCTTTTTGTACTCATTTTTTATTTGTATTCATTGATATGAACTGTATATGTAGGTATAACTTGGATCATCCAGATAAAAAATGACACAAAAGATAATTTTCTCATACCAATACAAATGATACATTGCATATTTTGTATATTATAGACTCAAGAAAATATAAATAATGCATATATCTGTTTATATATAAATACAAATGAAAGGTCAAAAATTAAATAAAGAAAACAAATGAGGAAGAGATTGAAATATATTTTAAAAAAAAAGTGAGAAAGATGTAGAATGAAAAAAGAGAGAGGCGAGAGATTGAGGAGAGAGAAAAAGAGAAAATCATCAATATTTCTCTCAATTGAATAAATTTTAATGCAACATTTTATTTGGTAACATAATCTTCCATTAAAATCTAATCCGTGATTTATTTTAGCAACAATAAAAGATATCCTTCTTATTTAATTGAATCTCCGCTTATTTAACTATTTGCATATATATATATTTACAACTAATGAATCTCTACTTACTATTTGTATATGTATTTACATCTAAAAATAGCGCATCAAATACATATGCAATTTGCTATCAAATGTAATCATAAAAGTGTTGCTATCAGTGTATTATTGTTATTTGAGAAATTTCCTCCTTTTTAATTTTTTAGGCCAAGCCAATTTAATTTGTCTAAGTTTAACCCGTCCATTTGACATTCAAGCTACAAGTAAGAACTTGAAAAGTAGAGACACTGAGAGTGAAGGTGTAGGACCATCTTTACAATATTTATGCCTAAAACGTAATGTATACTCTTAGTTTTAATACAAACAGGGGTGGATGTAGAAGCTAATGTGGGTGTTCCGGGAACCCACTAACTTTTGTGTGGATCTTATATATATATTAAGAAATCTAGTAAATGTATTAAAATCTTAAGTTAGGAACCCACAATGAATTCTATTGGTCTAGTGGCAAGTAAAGTGCTTGTTGGAACACTATTGCTCTCTTGGTTGTGGGTTCTCTAACCCTATCAATGACCTTATTTTTGAATTTTTACTTTGCTCAAGGACCTACAAACTTAAAATTTTAGATCCGCATCTGAATGCAAATGGCAAATTAACTTTCAAGAGCCAGTGAAGGTTTATCAGTCACCTGCAGATGGACTTGAAATACTTAAAGCTTTCTAGTATAGACATGAAATTACTCCAGGTGTAAAAGCAAACTTGTCAAAGTTTGTTCTTTTGGCCAGTTGGCCCCTGATTTTACTCACTCTAATGCTTTTGGAAAGCCACCTATTTATTATGCTTCAACCAACAACGAAAACTAATCCAATATTCCTCCTGTATAAATAAATGCCTCATTACTTTATCATTTGCATTAAATATCTCATAAATATACAAGAAAGAGTTCCTCAAATTGTAGTTTAATTTTTCCCAATGGCTAATCCAGGTTTTGCTACCACCTTGGTTATCTGCCTAGCCGTGGTCTTTGCAACTTTTGTAACTTACTCTGAGGGTGTACCTCCTGCTTTTTTGGTGTTTGGAGACTCACTTGTTGACAATGGCAACAACAACTACAGCCCGTGCTGATTCTCCACCTTATGGCGTTGACTATCCAACTCACCAACCTACTGGCCGTTTCTCTAATGGCTTAAATATTCCTGATCTTATAAGTGAGTGTCAGAGTTTATTTCTTTTCTTTAATTTGTCTTTGGTGTGACACTATTATCTTTTGAATCCATTCGATCGCAAACCATGAAGCATAGGAGAAACTCGGTATGAATAAATCCGAAGTTTAACGAAAGCTTTTGAAGTTTATTCATTTATGGGCGGGTCTAATATCTACATGGACCACTAAAATCAGTGAAACCTATTTAATTGAAGTTCTGTATGCATGTTCCATCTCATAATTCTATTAAAGAGGAATTTAAGTTAAGGTCAATTAGGATACGATGGGTGGAAGAATGATTAATATGTGTCATTTTCTACACGTTAAATTTGTTTTTCTTGGAACCTTTTATGTTTATTTATTATGAAAATGTGCATGACCAGGCGAACAGCTTGTCGCTGAGCCAACATTGCCGTACTTGGACCCTTCGCTTACAGGAGATAAGTTGCTGGTGGGAGCAAATGTTGCTTCTGGGCTGCAGTTTGTGAGTCAAAATACTCTGCATATTATTTTTCAAGTCTTCTTTCTTTAGGGAAATTTCTATGGAGTTGCAAAAATTATCCTCTATCATAAGTCAAGGGGAGCCCCTAGGATAAATAAATGGCGTGCACCGTTAAATCTTCAATTAGTATAGTTGGCACACTTTTTATGAGGTTTAATCTTCCCAACCATTTAATTAACTACTCCCTTCGTCCTGTTTGAAAGAAAAATAATTAACAACCTAACTAGTTTATCATAGTACATATATTAAAAATATTTATAATTTAACTAAAAAAAACATAATTAATACAAAGAGTAAATATGAAAAAAAAATTATCTTATTTTAATTAATAAAAAAAATAAAATAAAATAAAAAATTAAATTAAATAATTTAAAATAAATAATTTGAGACGGAGGAAGTACCTAGATATCTCATGCAGCAGGCGACACTTTTTGTGAATTGCCACCACAAGATAAAAAAGGTTGTCTACACTCTCCTACTGTTAATGTAGCTATTGGTGAAAAATACCTACTCCTTTGATGATAATTTATTTGTTTTATTTTTCTTTTTAATTTATTTTATAAAAAAAGTTTTTCATTTTTTTTTTATAATTTTTAAATTTTATGAAACATGTTTAAGATTACATGACTAAAAAATATTTTTATACATTCTACATACTATTAATTAAAGATTTAGAGATTTATAAAAAAATTTACTTTTTAAAATTTCATATATAAGTCAAAAACAGACAAATAAATTGAAGTGGAAGAATCAAGTACATATTTACTTTATATTTGCTCTCTGGTTAAAAGTAACTCTTAACTACATTTTGGTAAACTTGTTTTGGCGGGGTATTTATGTAGATGAATATAATAACAATCCATAGTCAACTAGATTTCTTCAGCAGGCGAACCCAGGATTTAAGCTTGATGGATGCACTTTTATATTTAAATATAATAATTAATAGTGTCAAAATTCAACATATATTTCTTTAAAAACTTATTAATTATAGTATTTTATAAGCAAAATTTTAATATTATTGAATATCATTAATTAGATTTAATATGATAAAAATATGTTATTCACCGTACTTAAATTTAACGTACTTTTATATTTTGAAAAATAATAGAAAGTTTTTGAAAAATATGAAATTCGTGAGATTTGTTTGCTAGATAGTTGCAACGGATAACGTTTGATTTAAGCCTATCTCACACTTTAAATTGCTAATTTTTTAAATAAAAAATAACTCAATGATCAAAAAATTAAAAAAAAATATTATACAATATAAGTTAATCTATCTTTTGACATTGGAGACAAGCTTGTATTTTGAAATAAAATAAAAAATAGCTCAATAATATCCACAATACATAAAAGAAAAAAGAAAAAGTATGAAATAAATGACTACTAAGTAGGAAGTCTTTTTTAATCAAAAGATAAATATATAAATTTGCACAACAAGTGTAAAGAAACTTGAAAAATGAAAAAATGAGCAATAAAGAAACATTATTGTTGGGGTCCGAACCTGAGCAATCACGCAATAGAAAATTGAAAAATGATAAAAGGATTAATAATATGTTGTTGTTGGGGCTCGAGCCTAAGCAATCACACATTAAAAACAACTTTCAAGTGGTATACCGAACCATCTCACTTATTTTGAAACACCAATAAATACCTCAATAATCCATTTATTTCGAAAAGGAGGGAGTATTATTCTTGTTGACGTCACTTTATTGCTTTGTTGATCTTTTTATTGCTTACTTTTAGTTGATCTTTCTTCACAATTAAGTGTTAAAATGGGACCAACAAGGATAAAAATAAAGAAGGTGGTACTCCGTGCATTCATTTTACTTATCCTCTATAACAAAATAGATATTCAAAAATACTTGTTCAATTTGAAAAATCATTGGATAATTTACTTATATTTACTTATTTTATCCTTAGTTATTAATTACAGTCATTACCCAATAAATTTTTCAATGAATTGAATAAATTATATTCAAAAAAGTGATATGGTAAAATTATCTTCCTTATTTACTATTTTTTAACTTATGTGTCAAGTCAATAGTACACAACTATTTATAGATGGAGGGTGTATTAAATACTCAATCCGTTCCTAAATACTTGTCACATTTTTTACTTGCACGTCCCTTAAGAAATTATGTATTTTTATTATCATACCTTATTTAATTTCTTTAATCATCTCTCTTTAGTCTCTCTAATTAATGAAAAGTGTGATCTCTCTTCAATAAATGAAAAGTGTGCTGAGGGTAAAATGAAATAAATATACTCTCTTTGTTTAAAAAAGAATGACCTAATTTGACGTGACAGAGTTTAAGAAAGTAAAGAAGACTTTTGATTCTTGTGGTCCTAAATTAAAATTATGTCAAATGTACCAAAATACCCTTTAATCTTTTGGTCTTAAACACGCCACATGTAAGTTGAAATTAAAATATTGTAAAAAAAAAAGGTGTCATTCATTTGGAAACAAACTAAAAAGAAGAGTAGGTCATTCTTTTTGAAACTGAGGAAGTATTATGTCTTGATTTTCTAAATAATAAGTATTATGGAATGTCTATTTTTAGTGAGGATATTAAGTATTTAGTAAAGGAGGAAGTAGTTGTCAAATAAGAAAAAATGACATTATTTTTTAGACGGACTAAAAAGAAAAGGGTGCCACATAAATTGAGATAGAGGGAGTACTTTCTCAATTTATGTCGCGATCTAAATCCTCAGAGTGGTGATGACACTACTCTACCCACTGTGGTAGGTAAGCCTTACCCACAATCATGGAATACATAAAAAATGAATACAATTAGTCGAAAGCTTGTAATAAAATAAAAGATAATGATCCTTGAATCACAACCTGAAAGAATAAAAATGCCATAAAAACCCCAAGGCTCAGTGTCACGAATACAAGAGCGACTCTATTATCAAAAAGGAATGTCAAGTAACGATATCACTATCTTTAATCATAAATAATGACAAGATGCAATAGATGAAGCCAAGTGACAGTTGCGATTGGGAAATCTCACCATGACTTTTGGATATGCATGATCAAGGCCACAGAAAGAACTTGTACTAGGATCTGCATTGAAAGAGTATATAAAAGTAGAAGTGAATACAATCTACTCGTATTCAATCGACATCATAGGTTAAACAAGCTTAAGTAGACAACTATATCAAGTAAAGACTACTATTAAAGAAATAATCACTCTATATACAGAAAAGACCTAGTATGTATTCAATATCGCAATGAAATACATAATATATCTCTACCACTATTATGACTCAAGACTGCCCCTTAGTCGAGACACGGTGCTTAAGGCCACAAGTGACCGCAAGCTAACCCCTAATCTGGCACATGTTGTAAACAATAAAAGAAACTAACAAAATACTATGCAGAAGTCACTCATGAAAATATATGAATGTCAAAACAATATCAAAGGTGATGAATAGTTATAACTGATAACATACTAATTGTCTGTCTAAAACCCTCTAAACATGATGGGTTGTTGGGATAGATCCCTAACTAACTCTAACTACTGAAATAAACATGAACTGAAGTACTAGAAAGCATGATAAATAGTATAATTAGTCCTCAACTGATGAGGACTCACCAATATTACAACTGATTAGCACACGAGTTGTCTAAGTACGATGGGGAAATTAAACATTCAAACTTATGTTAGAAGACAACATAGCACAAAAGAGAGTATGAGATCAATACTTTGAATATACTAGTATGTGAGATGGAAACAGATCGATAATTATACATACTAAGTATGGATGCATGAACATGAATATTAAATGCAAAACCAAGTATAAACATGTACAAAAATAACCTGAACAATTAAATAACTGATATATGAGCACTTGGTCATGCCAACCTGAACTGATATAGTATGAAAACTGAACTAAAATAGTAGAAGCTAACATTTAACTGGCATTCCCCAATATGATCTAATCGAGGTCCAACCTGTAACCCTAGTTGGAAGGGTGTCAATACCTTGCCATGGGTACTAACACTGGCTTTGTGGATTCAATAAACTAATGTCTTGAAGGACTAGGGTGTTAGTCCTAAACTAGAGGGTGACTTCTAAGAGAGTATTAGTCCTAAAATGGTGGGTGACCTCTCATAATCTACACTGACTACATAGTTCTGGAACTTAGGGGCTTCTACTAAAGGTCTTGGTTCTATATTGGTGGTGAGCCTTCATCCCTAGGTTTGCTCGGTGCTAAGTATTACTACCAACTGAACTGACATGGAAGCATAAACTAGTGCATGCACTGATAACTGATATGTACAAATATTGTATTCTGAAAATGACAATGTATGCATAATCTGAAATAATCATGAACATGTTAACTGATATAGTTAGCATGATATAATGCTGATGACTGATCATTATGAGAATGTTATAAATCCATAGTATAAACATGGTATGAATAACTTGAAATCTTGAAAATTGTATCATGCCTGATCATTTAGGTATCAGTTGTACATAACCTACCAGCATTGAAAAAAATACAACTAAATATAATAATTTCAAAGTAATGACATGATAAGAAATTTCACGACTTAAACTAAAAAATCTAACAATTTCATCAATGTAACGAATTATCATAATTAAAGTATGGAAGAATGCTTGAATTTATGAGGAAACACTCATTCATGGTAGAATTCAGGAATTACATGGAGGAAATCATAGAATTTATAGTTGTCATGGAACCTAAGTCAAAAGGGGAATTAAACTTGAAAATTTGGAGAAACTTTGGTACTCAAAGGGTGAAATAATCCCTTTGATGAATATCCCACATACCTGAATTACATGACTTCTTGAAGGGACTTGGATTTGAGACCTTAGGAGGGTTAATTCTTGAGAGAAAACCTTACTTTTGTTATTTGGAGTGGGAGAAGATTGGATGTTGTTAATTAACTGTGAAGGGGTAAATAATGCCTCTTTTAATGTTTTAAGTCATGGATTGGGTGCTTAAGGAGGAGAAAGGACCAAAAATTCCTTCACCCTTTAAGTGAGTTGCATGAGTTTTCATAGCATGATGACAAACTACTTATCATAGAGATCATCATCCATGTCACATTAATATCATGGAGACTAGCCTCTATGACATGGTGATACTGCAGAGGCACACTGCCTCCATTCCATGTCAATATCGTGGAGGGTAGCATCCGTGACATAGCAAAAATGCAGAGGATCACTGCCTCAGCAGTAAAAAATCACCCCAAGCCACTTTAAAAATTCCAAAACTTTCTCGGGTGACCTCTTTAACATTCCTAAATATATTTCAAGTAAAAATCGATGTTTCGAAATAGGAAGACCAAAAATAAAATGCTTGAAATTTTAAGAGTGTCGCAGTGATTATGAAACTTGTCTCTAGTGTAAAATAAATGCTTTGGGGCCTTTAAACATGCTACGAATAGTTGAAAGCTTGTCTAGGATTTCATGGGGTATTACAATATCTCCCCCCTTAGGATCATTCGTCCCTAAATGAAACTGCCTGAGCTGAGATACTAGGAAGACCAAGATTATGCACTGAAAACTTTTGAGCTGAAACATGATGTATGGACCGAACTAAATTCACGAATACATGCTATAACATGAGGATGGTTGAATAGTTAAGAAAGAAAATAAGAGAAATAAATTTAAGGAAAATAATTACCTCAAGATAAATCCAAATTTGTAGAGAAAGGATGGGGATAATTGCTCGCATATCGGTTTCTGCTCCCCAAGTAACTCCCTCAACAGTCTGATTCCTCCACAAAAACTTTACTAAGCCAACTTCTTTGTTCCTCAACCTACGAATCTAATGATCAAGGATTTCAAAAAGGAATTCTTCATAGAAAATATTATCTTCCACGTATACACTCTCTAAAAGAATTACAGAGGTTGGATCACCTATGTATTTCTTTAGTAAAGAGACATAAAACATTGCATGCATCGATGCTAAATCTGCAGATAACTCTAACTCATAGGATACCTTCCTAAAACAACTCAATATCCTATATGGGCCAACACAGCAGGGACTGAGTTTTCCCTTCTTGCCGAATCTCTTCACCTCTTTCATCAGTGAAATTTTTAGATACACAAAATCACCAACCTCAAATTCTAGCTCTCTTTTCCTTATACCAACATACGATTTCTAATGAATTTGGGTTGTCTTCAGCCTTTCTCGAATCAGCTAAACTTTCTCCATCACCTCATATACTGAATTTGGCCCTATCAAAATAGTCTCACCAGCTTCAAACCAACCAATAGGAGATCTACACCTCATACCATAGAGAGCCTCAAACTAATCCATCTGAATACTAGAGTGATAGCTATTATTATATGCACTTTCGATCAAAGACAAGTGGTTATTGCAACTACCCTTGAAATCGATAACACAAGCTCTCAATATGTCCTCTAATTTATGGATGGTTCTCTCTACCTAACCATCTACCTACAGGTGGAAATTTGTACTGAAATAAAATTGGGTACCAAGACCCTTTTGAAATGTTTTTAAAAAATAAGTGTTAAATTAGGTACATCTATCTGATATGATGGTTAATAGGACTCCGTACAACTTTACCAACTCTTTGAGATAGAGTCTTGGATAATCCTCAGTGAAACATAAAGTATGAAATAACAAGAGATGGGTTGAATTGGTCATTCTATCAATAATGACCCAAACAGAATCATGCTGATGACGCATACGAGGTAACCCTGTAGAAAAATCCATGTTCACCACCTCCTACTTCCAAGTGGGGATGCTGAACTCCTAAAGAGTACCACTAGGCCTTTGGTTCTGAACCTTAAACTGCTGATAATTCAGACACTTAGCCACGAATTCCGCAATATCCTTCTTCATACCATTCCACCAACAGATTTCCCACAAGTTATGGTACATCTTATTGGCTCTTGCATGAATAAAATATCATGACCCATGTGCTTCTCCTAACATTTATTACCTCATCATATACTTCAAAACACATAATCTTTCCTAATAACAAAGCACACCATTTTCCCCTTGGGAGAAAACCTCAACCTTCTGATCTCGAACTGTTTCTTTTAACTTAACCAAAATAGGATCCTTGTATTGCTTTTTGTTTACCTCGAACACTAAAGAAGATTCTAAAAGACTTTGAAACCAAATACTATCTTTGGCTAAATCTACCAATCGAACTCCCTATCTAGCAAGCTGATGAACTTCACAGACTAATTCTTTATTATCATCTTCTACATAAGCAATACTTCTTATGGAAAGTCTACTAAGGGTATCGGCCACAACATTCGCCTTACTCGGGTGATACAATACACTCATATCATAGTTTTCAATAATTTAAGCCACCTTTTTTATGAAGATTCAGGTCTTTTTGCATGAACACATATTGTAAGCTCTTATGGTCTCTAAACACATCAACATGAACCCCATAAAGGTAATATTTCCAAATCTTTAAGGCAAACACAACTGTGGCCAATTCAAGATCATTAGTCGAATAGTTTTTCTTATAGGATTTGAGCTATCTAGAAGCATAGGGTATGACCTTACCTCGCTACATCAACACATGATCAAGACCAACTCTAGAAGCATCACAATAGATTATAAACCCATCTGAACCCTTTGGTTAAATAAATACTGGATCAGCAGTGAGTCAAGTTCTTAACTCCTAAAAACTCTTCTCACAAGAATCAGACCACTAAAATTTGACTCTCTTCTGAGTCAATATAGACATGGGAGAGTCAATAGAGGAAAATCCTTCAATGAACCATCTATAGTAATCGGCTAAACCCATGAAACTCTTAATATCTGATGGAGAGATGGGCCTAGGTTAGTTTCTTACTACTTTGGTCTTTTGAGGACCAACTCAAATGCCATCACTAGAGATGATGTGACCAAGTAAAGCTACTGAAATCAACCAGAATTTGCACTTGCTAAACTTAGAGAATAACTAGTGATCTTTAAGGGTCTGCAAAATTTTTCTTAAATAGTCAGCATGATATTTTTGATATGGGAATAGACGAGGATGTCGTCTATAAAGACTATGGATAACATATCCAAGTACTACTTGAACACCCTATTCATCAAGTCCATAAAAGCTGTGGAAGCATTCGTTAGTCCAAAAGACATAACTACGAATTTGAAGTGACCATACCAAGTTCTGAAGGCTGTCTTTGAAATGTCACATTCCTTAACTTTGAGCTAATGATAGCTGGATCTGAGGTCTATCTTAGAGAAGTAATTCGCACCTTGAACTTGGTCAAGTTATTCATCAATCTTGGAAAAAGGGTACTTATTATTGATCATGACTTTGTTCAACTGACGGTAGTCGATGCACATTATGAGAGAACTATTTTTCTTGCATACGAAGAGAACTAGAAGATTTTTCAACTATTTTTTGAATTTCTTGAGCTTAGATGGAGCCATTTTGTATGGCAAAATTAAGATAATATGGGTATCACGGATGAGATCTATTTTGAAGTCAATTTTGTACTCGACAAGAACTTTGGGAAGATCGTTAGGAAACACTTCTAGAAACCTTTTTACCACTAGAATTGACTCAAGGCGTAGAGATTCAGAACTTGTGTTCTTGTCTGGGACAAGGTGATAAATACAATCCTTGGAATTATATACCTTGATGACAACGCCCAAGCGCACACACAAGTGTACGTGGTCTTATCGAGTAATATAGTGGCCTAAAAAAAGCCCAAGTATCGATCTCACAGGGACTTGCGTTCATCGTCTATCCTATTCTAGTTAACTAATTGAGGAGAGTAGCAAATAAAGTTGTAATTTTGTAAATTAAAACTAATCTAAACTAATGCCTAAAATAAAATCTTGGACAATCAATGGAGTAAAGTCCAGGGTTGAGGCATTTCAAACAATCTTACACATCTCTATTCCTATCGGAGTCTAATTGATTATCGAATTGTTGATTTTCAAGGTTTATGCTACAATTTTAGTTTCCCGACCGCAAATATTTTATCCATTGAACATTGCAACTACAACTCCCGTAGAGATACTACAGTTCTTCTAAATTCAATAAGTTATCTTCTTGCAATTTGAATCAAACAATGCTTGTAGGTATATCCCTATCCTAGATGCTAATTCAAACTCCTTATTTCATAAAAGAGTAAGAAACTTATTCCTTAATTTCATCATTCTATCCTATGATTCTTCTCCCGAATTCATATAGAAATATAGATTTATTCTAATGGTAGCTAATCATCAAAATAGTAACCTGAAATCAAGAAAAATCCATATGATAATCCACAATTAAACTATAATAAAGAATATTAAAGAGCATTCATGTTCTTGGCCTCAACCCCAAAAAGAGGGTTTTAACCTTTAATGGAAATATTCATCATCCACTTGGAATGATGACACAAACTGTAAAAAAAGTAAATTAAAGAATAATAAAATCTAAAAAGAAGTTGTGTTAGCCTCCAATGACGTTCCAAGTTGATCTAGGGTTTCTAAGAGATCCCAGATGATTAAAACATGATTTAACACGTTATATTTATAGTAAACAAGTCAAAAACCAAATTGGATTTGGTTTTCACGCTTTTTTCTTTCATCTAGGAAGAATTATCCCAATTTTGGGAATCGGCGCGACATGGTGACATGCTAATTCACAATTGTCAAAAAAATGTCAAATTCCAGTAGCTGTTCATGATTTCAATGCATCGTGGGGCCTCCTTAAAATCTAAATTAAGATACACGCGACATATTTACAAAAACTTGGTCCTATTATGAATCAAGTGGTATTTTGAATTCTTCCATTGGATACTTGTACAATTTACACTTTCCCCAATACTTTTCAGGGGTCCAAATTGAATCCAACTTGCGTCTTGTGCTTTTGATGAGCATTTCGAGCCTTCTTGAGTTGTTTCCACTTGATTTGAAGCTTGTATATCCTTAATATATCATCATAATCCATGAACCAAGCATCCTAAGTCATTAAAAACATCAATTAAGAGCTCAAAACAACACAAAATCCTCACCGATGAACTAGAAACGCGAGCTAAGCATAGGCTAAATTCACACTGAGCTTTAACTCTTTGTTTTCACTCTTTTCTTGATCCAATTGACCATTGAACATTATAAATAAGTTTTTCACATATAAATACATAATAATAACCTTAATAACTCATTAGAACCCAACACGATAGATTAGTAAACACCTAGCTCAAGCTAGTTACACTAGTTTTGTTGGTTGAACTCTAAATAGTCGAATTGAAAAAAAACTTGTCTGGAAACACCATTAAACATTGTGAACACATACTTGGACACATAATTTCTCATTTATATCATTATTAACACATATATCATAATAATCATCCTCAAAACAAGGCTAAAATGGCTAGAATAGTAGCGCTAGAATGCATAAATAGACCCAACAACACCACCCCACCCTTAAAGCCTTGTTCGTCCTCGAACAAATCTTAACTATAAATTACATGAGATGAAGATACTCCACACTTCTACTACATGCAAGACACTCAAGCTAGCACTACAATGACCACACAAATGCAAGTTTCTACACTAAGCATGTTTTACGAAATTGAAAGCTCAAGAATCCTACTCCAAAATATCCTAGCCTCAAGAATGGAATCCGCAAGTAGAAAACTCATGCATATCATTCAATCAAGGAAATCGCAAATCACCCAAATTTATAAAACATGTTTCCCTCACAACAAAAGATTTACCCATAATCTCTCACAATAATGCAATTTACAACGTAATGGGTACAAGAATCAAATTACGCTTACTCTCACAAAGAATTCACAAGTTACATATAATGAACCATAGGCTTGCCCTTAGTGTAATGTTCCACTAATAGTTGAATGTAAAGCTTGGGATCAATTAGGTCTTTTTCGGGTTGTAATGTACGCTAAGTGATGGGTAGGAACTATTTTGGTCAAGAATAGTAACTCACCTCTCTAACCGCTTTAATACACTACATTAAACATTTAAAACTAATCTCCAACAAATAAATTTATGCCATTTTTTTATTCGCCCATATCTTTTATTTTGCCCCATCTCTTTTAAGCATTTTCACAAGCACCCGGTGGACGTATAGTTTACTACCACATGAATCATTTTTCTCATTCTTTTCTGTCATGGAAATATTTATAACATCAATTATATCACATAAATCCACCATAATTCAATTATAAACACCAATAACTATTACCTTGGGGCATCAATTTCACCTTTTCTTCTTCAAATTCTCAAACTCCATTCTCAAATTCATTTTTTCAATTAAAGCACTTAGAAGCCTTTTTGATCAACTTATGGTTTATCAAAGAAGGGATTACGCTACATATGAGGCTACCAAAGAAAAGGATAAAGGCTCAATGGGGTTTAACTAGGATAATGCACAGGGGTAGGTAAAAAGAATGTATAAAACAAGGCTATCAAAGAAATGCCTAAATCATCTCCTAATCCCACGCTCTTTATTTTACTTCACACATATACCAGGCAAGTTTTAGACATCACATGCATCAAGAAATATACAAAAATACCTCACATGCACATGATACATACTCAACTCAATAGGATCATTATAGACACCCAACCAAACAATAGCATGAATTCAAAATTAAGCCAACAAATGATAGAGTCACAAAAATGAGCCTAAGAGTCTAAAAAGTAGTAATTCTCCAAAATCACATGTTTTTACCAAAATCCCACTTGCATCAGATAATCAATAATATCACTAACAACAATATCTCACTTATTCCTAACCTAAATTTTTTTAAATTTAGCCAAAAATTTACAATTTCCCCACCCCACACTTAAAAACCTACTTTGTCCCCAAAGTGAATTTAAAGGTAAGAGATAGAAATACTCCCTAAGGCCTCTAGGCCTATGATGATAGGCGAATTTACACGCCTATATCAATACATTTTGCCCATATTTGTGCCATGTTTAGAGAACAAATTATATATTTCATGCACTTTTAGTCCTTTTTCCTATAAGTGAGCTAACGAACATGATTAGCAAAGTTTCAGGTATAAATGATGCAGAATTCAGCATTTTATGGATAACTTGACGCCAAAGAAAGCTCACAAAGGAAGGAAAGGGAGCTTGGACGCCTAAAGGACCAAAAGTGATGCATGGAAAATCTGTCCCAGGCTAAAACAACATTTCTGAAGACTTTGGGGACTAGCAGTAACTTAGTTGGATTTGGACAATGATACATTAACCTAGTACAATTGGGTTAAGTATTTCATTAGTTTATTTGGATTATGATAATGTTACATTAACCTAGTACAATTGGGTTAAGTATTTCATTAGCTTAGTAGGATTTGGTTAGATATTTCATTAGCTTAGTAGAATTAGGATATGGGTATTATAAATACCCTATCATGCTAGAGATTTTTTATTCATTATTCAATTAACCATTCACCATTCACCATCTTACATTCATCAATACATTCTACTTCTCAATTCCGAACTCTTCCAACAATTCTATTTTTCTTCTCCTATTCATCTATTCTTAAATTCCGCAACAAGAGAAACGTTACTTTGCAAGAAATAACGCCTAACGCCTACCACTCTTGTGCTACACAAAATTGATCATTATTGTGGTATAATAACAATGTCAATTGTGGTTTTCTTCGCATTCATGGGTAACTAAACTTCTCTGTTGGGGTTATGGAAGCCATATGAGGTACTATCTATTGCTGTGAGTTTGTGAGTTCGTGACACGTATGTTGCTTATATCATTATTCTCTTCATCTTAATCTAAATTCTTTATGGTTGCAGACGCAAGAATACGCCAGTATAACATTTAACTTGTTCGAAAGAAAGGTTATTTGTCTGGAAAAGAGATAGTGTCAAGGTAGTAGGGTCCCATCCGCTATTAAAAAATTAGTGCCCTAACTGGATTAACCTCTTGGAGAATTCGTACCGTAGAGACGCTTTAAGCTCGGAAGAGTTAAAGTGAAATAATCCTCGAATAGGTCAAAAGAAGCCTGGATTTACCATCAAATACAATTCTCTATAAGCACATGTATGTCTAAATTCTACACACTCATAGTCAATAGAGACGTATAACTCAGAAGGTGGACATAACCCCAACTCCTCAATTCTCATTGTTTCACAACCTACGAAACATTCTCTTTTTACTGTGCTATTTTTAGTTTTTACTTTCATAATTTGGTTACACATTATAATCCCCCCATTTTTACGAGAATTGCACTAAAAGTCTAGTAATTTTGCTTACTTATTGGCCAAGCTATTCCCTGTGGGATTGATACCCAACCCAGGTTGGGTTCTATATTTGCTAACGACCGCTTTACACTCCTACGAGAGCTGTAGATTGAGCGTTATCAAAAATTGGCGCCGTTGCCAGGGAATACGAGTGTCAATCAAGTTTGTGATAATTACTAGACCCTTTGGTCAAAGATTCTCGTACTTTTACTTTCAATTTTTGTTTTTGTTTACTGCAGGTTTTTATTCAGTGCATGCCCCATACTAGAAGTTCTGGTCAACCGTTATTACCTATCAATCCTGAACCACAATGCATTGGTAGAATGAAAGCACAAGCAGATATCGAAAGGATGGCTTCTCAACAAGAACAGGCGAGATTAGCTTCTCTTGCCGCTGCTCAAGTTCAACAACAAAACATTGATAATCCTGGGCGAGCAACAAATCCCGACGATGAGGATTTAGGTGATGACGAGTTACTAAACCCAAGGTATGATGCTGAAATCACAACACCCACCAACAGAAGAGGTTGCCAAGCTCGGTTTAGGTATGATCGCCAACCCATGCAACCAGCTTTGGACGACGATGATGATGATCTTGATAGAGTCGGAGCCACAGGAGCTATTATTCCTCCACCATTAGCGCCCGGAGCCAAGTTCAACATCACAAGCACCATGATTCAGTTATTGCAACTCAAGGGATTATTTGGTGGACTAGCAGGCGATGATCCGAATATGCATCTCATCAACTTTATTTCTACATGCAAGTCTTTTGATAATCCTGGTGTTGGTCAGAATGCAATTCGATTATGTCTATTTCCATTGTCTCTGTCTGGGGAGGCAACACTATGGTTGAATGGGCTAACTCCTGATTCTATTACAAATTGGAGGCAATTGAGAGATGTTTTCCTAGAAAGATTCTTTCCGCCATCCAAAAGAGCACAATTGAGAGATGAAATCAGCAACTTTCATTAGCTTCCCACTGAAGCTCTTCATGAAACATGGGAGAGGTTCAAGACAAAGCTAGCGAGATGCCCAAACCATCACATGACTAATGTTCACCTCATGGAGATATTATATAGAGCCTTGAATTCAATAACTAAAACAGTGGTGGATAATGTGGCTGGAGGATCTTTCATGGACCTCACCTTTGGTCAAGCAAACAATATGCTAGATCATATAAAGAAACAAAGTAGAGCTTGGCATACCAGGGATTCTGAGGTAGCAAGCCCCACTTTATCTATTGGCATGACTGCAGACCAAAGGAGAAGACAAGAAGAACGTGATCAAGATATGGCACACATAAAAACACAAGTGGATCTTCTTACAAAGCATTTATTATCAGGGAAGATTGAAAAAGTAAAAGCTGTGGAGCTAAAAGGAAGAGACGAATCTGATTCGGAAGAGGAGGCCAACTACTTGAACAATCATGGGGGTTTCCGAGGGAATACCCAAGGAAACCAAGTTCGGAACTATTATGATAAATCTGGAAGCAAAGACCAAGGTAGTTGGAAGAAAAATAATGAAAAGAGTGGTTTGTACATTCCCCCTAGTAGACGTGACACCACCACATCTAATTCTGGAAATATGGAAGACATGATGGCTAAATTATTGAAAGGAGTGGAAGCAACAAGTGCGGGAGTAATAGAGGTAATTAATGATTTGTCCTCCATGAAACAATTAGTCGATCCACACTCCACTTCGATCAAACAAATAAAGCAGCAATTGAGCCAACTTTCAGCAGCACTCAATCAAAGAAAGGCTGGCACCTTACCTAGCGATACCGTGCAAAACCCAATGAATGATGGGTCATGCATGGCCATCACTACCAGAAGTGGTAAGGTGCTGGAAACTTCAGCAAAAGTCAAGCAAGTGGTTGACGGAGTTGAGGACATGGATAACAACGCACAAGGCAAGGAGTCTGAGAAAGACGTCAAGGACGTCACACCCAATGACATGCAACCTAAAAAAGTGGAAAAACGGAAGCAAGAGGAGAAGAAAGCCATGGAGAGAACAATTCCATACCCACCACCACCTTTTCCCCAAAGATTGAAGAAGGTGGCGGATGACACAAAGTTCAGCAAATTCATGACTATGTTAAAGCAGCTGACCATTAATGTTCCATTGGTGGAAGCACTTGAACAAATGTATGGGTATGCGAAGTTTATGAAGGATCTTTTGACAAAGAAGCGGGCAGCAAGTTATGAGTTGAAGGATGATGTCCATCACTGCAGCGCGATCGCTACCCGATCAATAGTTCAGAAAAAGGCTGATCTCGGAGCTTTCACTATTCCTTGCACCGTCGGATCTTTGAACTTTGCTAAAGCATTATGTGACTTAGGAACCAGCATCAATTTGATGCCATTATCTATCTATAAGAAGTTGGGGTTAGGAGATCCTACTCCAACCAATATGAGGCTCGTAATGGCGGATAGGTCGGTAAAACGACCTGTTGGTATTCTATGTGATGTCTTGGTAAAGGTTTCTTTATTTATCTTTCCAGCAGACTTTGTTATTTTGGATTGTGAGGCAGATTCAGAGGTTTCCATAATCTTGGGGTGCCCTTTCCTTGCTACAGGAAGTGTGCTCATTGATTTGAGAGCTAATGAGTTTTCATTCCGAATAAATGACGAAGTGGTTCGCTTTGATGTATGCAAATCAATGAAGCAACCCAAGGATCTGAGTGTATTTTCGGTGGCTGATGTTTTCTTTGATGATGAGAAATAATTAATTGAAGAAGAGAAAATTATTGATGACCCTTTGGCGGTTGTGCTCATGAAAGGAGAGAATGAAGATGCTGAAAATTGCGAAGAAGCTATTTGTGCTCTATCAGGATTAGGGACATATCGCTATGCTCCCAAGAAGCTGGACCTTGATCTCAAAAATCGACCCACACCACCAGCTAAGCCATCTATTGAAGAGCCACCCACGTTAGAATTGAAGGAGATGCCAAGTCATTTAAAGTACGCATTCTTAGAAAGCAGAAACACACTTCCAGTCATTATGGCAGCAGATTTGGGTGAGCAACAAGTTGCAGATCTTATTGCTACTCTACGAAAGTATATTAGAGCCATTGGATGGACCATTGCGGATATTATTGGTATTCCACCTGGGATTTGTACACACAAAATTCAGCTTGAAGAAAATTGCAAACCAACAATTGAGCATCAAAGGCGTCTCAATCCATCTATGCAAGAAGTGGTGAAGAAATAAATTATCAAGTGGTTAGACGCAGGAGTTGTATATCTAATCTCTGGTAGTACATGGGTAAGCCCGGTACAATGTGTTCCCAAGAAAGGAGGCATGACGGTGGTCGCGAATGCGAAGAATAAGCTTATTCCACTTATACCCATCATTGGATGGAGAGTATGCATGGACTACCGAAAGCTGAATTCTTAGACGCTCAAAGATCACTTCCCAATGCCATTTATGGACCAAATGCTAGATCGATTAGCGGGGAAAGGATGGTTTTGCTTCTTAGACGGTTATTCAGGCTATAATCAGATTTGCATTGCCCCTGAAGACCAAGAGAAGACAACGTTTACATACCCATATGGTACATTTGCCTTCAAACGCATGCCATTCGGGTTATGTAACGCACCAGCCACCTTTTAACGTTGTATGATGTCTATTTTTCTGACATGGTGGAAGAAACTTTGGAGGTATTTATGGACGACTTTTCAGTTGTTGGTGAGTCTTTTGAAGAATGATTGACAAACCTGAGCATGGCGTTGCAAAGATGTGTAGAGTTCAACCTAGTGCTGAATTAGGAGAAGTGCCACTTCATGGTAAAAGAAGGAATCGTTCTGAGGCACAAAATCTCCAAAAGAGGGATTGAGGTTGATCGAGCAAAAATAGAGGTTATTGAGAAGCTACCGCCTCCAATTTCGGTAAAGGGAGTTCGTAGTTTTCTCATCCATGCAGGTTTCTATTGTCGGTTCATCAAGGACTTCTCCAAAATTGCGAGTCCATTGTGCAAACTCCTGGAGAAACATGCGAAGTTTGACTTTAATGAAGATTGCTTAAAGGCATTCGAATGCCTCAAAGGAAAACTCATTGAAGCCCCTATCATGGTAGCACCAGATTGGTCTCTCCCATTCGAAGTCATGTGTGATGCTAGTGGTGTAGTCGTTGGTGCTGTACTTAGTCAGAGAAAGGAGAAGTTATTTCATCCTATCTACTATGCGAGTAAGGTCCTAAATGAAGCCCAAAGGAACTACACTGTTACTGAACAAGAGCTTCTAGCGGTTGTGTATGCATTTGAGAAGTTTCGAGCCTATTTGTTGGGTACTAAGGTGATCGTTCATACAGACCATGCAGCTCTTAGGTACCTAATGACAAATAAGGATGCAAAACCAAGGTTAATTCAATGGGTATTGCTGCTGCAAGAGTTTAATTTCGAGTTCAAAGATAGAAGAGGTTGCGAGAACCAAGTGGCTGATCACCTATCTAGACTCGAGAATGAGCATGTGGCGCAACCTAAAATTCAGATTGATGATGCATTCCCTGATGAGGAGATATTATCGACAGTAATGGAAAAATTACCATGGTATGCCGACTTTGCAAATTTCGTGGTGAGTAATGTTATACCTGCAAATTTATCTTACCACCAAAGGAGAAAGTTTATGCATTATGTACAACACTACTATTGGGATGAGCCATATTTGTTTCGATGATGCGCGGATGGTATTATTCGAAGATGTATATCCCATGTAGAAGTGCCTACTATATTGGAAGCATGCCACACTTCTCAAGTTGGAGGACATCACGCAGGTAATCGGACAGCAAGAAAGGTGTTGCAAAGTGGATATTATTAGCCTACAATATTTAGAGATGCCTACGACTATGTTAGAAGATGTGACCAATGCCAACGACAAGGTGCTATTTCAAAACACCATGAGATGCCTATGTCGAAGATTCTTGAGGTAGAACTCTTTGATGTGTGGGGTATTGATTTCATGGGTCCATTCGTGAATTTGTTTGGAATGAAGTACATCTTAGTTGCTGTAGATTATGTCTCGAAATGGGTTGAAGCTGTAGCATTGGCTGACAACAAAGGGAAACGTGTTGTAGCGTTCTCGAAGAGGAATATCTTCTCTCGCTTTGGAGTACCACGTACTATCATAAGTGATGGAGGATCTCACTTTTGCAACAAGCTATTCAAATCCATGTTGGCCAAGTATGGTGTCAAGCAACATAAGGTAGCCACGCCTTATCACCCCCAAACTAGTGGACAAGTAGAGGTTTCCAATCGAGAGATCAAGCAAATCCTTGAAAAGAAGGCAAATGCTAATAGAAAGGATTGGTCCAGGAAGCTAGATGATGCACTCTAGGCGTATAGGACTGCATTCAAAATACCCATTGGCATGTCTCCTTACCAACTAGTTTATGGGAAGGCTTGTCATCTACCCATTGAGCTCGAGCACAAAGCATTGTGGGCGTTGAAGCAATTGAATTTGAATTGGGATGATGTGAAGAATCTGAGGTTGGAGCAGCTGAACGAATTAGATGAGTTCCGTCTCCATGCATATGAAAGGTCAGACCTATACAAGGAGCGGATGAAAAAGTATCATGATCAGCGGATTGTTCGATGAAACTTCCAAAAGGATGATATGGTACTACTTTTCAACTCCAGATTGAAGCTCTTCCCAGGTAAGTTAAAGTCTAAGTGGTCTGGTCCATACAAAGTTATCCAAGTCTACTCGTCTGGAGTAGTTGAGTTGGAAAACACTAATGGTGTTGTCTTCAAAGTGAATGGCCAACGTGTTAAACCTTATATCGGTCCTCTTGACTCGATGAATTCTATGGTCATCACTTATCTCGATGAAGTCTAAGTACTCGAGGTGACTATGTCGAGCCACGACAATAAATAAGGCGCTAGATGGGAGGCAACCCATCATTTATTGTTTATCGTTTATCATTTTTGTTTTTCTTTCGTTCTAGTACTTGTTTTGCTTTTGATAAATGAAATCCAAAAATAAGAGTCGTGACACGACCAAAACTAAGGCGCTTGATGGGAGGCAACCCATCGTACTAATCGTTTTCATTGGTTTTGAGAAAATATAGGTGCAAGAGGTATTCAACGAGGAGATTGATTTCAATTGACGATTTGGACGTATTGCATGGTAAAGGTGGTAAGTTAGGAATAAAGATGCATAAGGCTATGGATTGAGCATTGTTCATGACAAAATAGGCATCGAGCAAGGCTAGGCCTAGGTAAAACTAGGCCACGAACGATGCAAAACCTATACTATAGCCCAAGGTCTCGGAATCTAGTGTGCAAAGACATAGGCGCCGCTCATGCTCAAATATGCTATAGCATAGGCGCCGCCTATGCTAAAGCATTTGGTCTCAGTATCTCAAATGCCATTCACTAGGCGCCGCCTATGGTCCCTTTATGCATTACACTAGGCGCCGCCTATGCTTGATTATGCTTTGCATTAGGCGCCGCCTATACCATGTATAGGCAAAGCAAAAGGCGCCGCCTATAGTCCCTTTTTGTCTCCAAAACTAATTTTAAATGGGTCAAAACCCGACCCATTCTTTTCCTATGTAAAGGGGACTTAGTCTTGAAACATAAACACATTGAAACTTGACCTAAAGGCGCCACATACCCTCTCCAAATCATCTCAAAATTTTTCTTTTTGCTCTCCCACTTCACAAGAACATCTCCGAAGGCTTCAATCACGTAAGTACTCTCTTGTTCTTCATCTATTTCTCGTAAGTTCTACGTTGCTATGTCTATTATGAATTGCTACATCTTGAAGAAATATTGGTGATGTTAATGTGTTTGGAATGTTGATACAAAACCATGTGAGTAAACATGAACGTTAGGATAATCTTAACTATCCCGTTCATCGGGATAAGAATTATAGTTGCCTACCGACATAGGAGGTTGTGATTGTTGAAAGAAGCTATACCTTGATGAAACCCCTATGTAGTAGTCTCGTTATACCTAACATGAAAGTAGTGCAAAGGTTGCATGAAGTGATACATCACTGATTTTCTTGTCAGAATATAGCTCCTAAAACGTATGTCGATGAAGTCTAAGTAATCGACCACCTTCACTTCACTGATTGGTATCAACAAACCTAAGTGTGGGGTGGTACCCCTACTACTTGTTTATAGATTGTTTCCATTGAGTTGATGCTAACATGAATATTATTTAAGTCTCAGGAACAATGGCACCTAAAGCACGACAAGATAAGGCTACTACCTCCCAAAAGGGCAAGAAGAGAGGTCGTAAAGACCAAGGAGAATCATCCTCAATGCAATTACCCCGCCGAATGTTTGGAATAAAATGGGTTCTTGAGGAGGAGGCCAAAGAATGGTACAGGAACAACAAGGAAAGAAAATATGTTCATGTCGACTTGATCAACAAGGACAGCCTAGCGAAGAAGGAGCCGCGTATATTGATGAAGATCATGGCATTGAATCTGGATTTCATCTTCCACGACATGGGATAATGTAATATTGATTTGACAAGAGAATTTTATGCCAACTGGTCGCCGAAAACCACGGGCAGCGAAGTTAAGATTTGGGGCCAAGTTTTATAGCTCAACGCGGATTTGATCAACTCCTTTCTTGGTTTACCTTCGGTTGATCCAGCACCATTCAAAGAGCTGTACAACATACCTCCTTATAGAGAAATTCGACACACACTTTGTGGAAGTAGATCCATGGCAAGGTGGAGCAGACAACAAGACACCGGACGACACAACACCTTCCCCTATGCTCCTTTGAATAGGGAAGAAAGAATCTGGTTGCGTATTGTCAACTCATGCCTTATTCCTGGGACCCAGTATACCAAAATAACAAGAGATAGAGTGTGTTTGGTAAATGCTTTGATGACGAATATCCCTATCAACATTGGGGCAATCATTCGCTCTACAATGCGGAAAGCCAGACTCCACAAGAGGTCCTACTTCACTTTTGGTAATCTGTTGACAGCAATCTTGTGGAAGGAGGATATCAAAGAGGAACCAGCTGATCACAAACTCCCACATAACCCGAAGAAGGTTGACCTCACAAAGGTCAAAGATGCTGAAACAACACATGGTGTCAACCTTACTACTGCGGAGAGACATGCTCGAGATGAGAGTTTCTTCCGTCATCTTTATGGCATAACATGATTTACTATGATGAGCGGTGGTCATGTTCCAACTGCTGAAGAGCTCCAACAGCTAGACCATAACTATCCAATGAATATGCATTCAAGGGAGATGTGTGGAGTAGGCATATACTTTGAGGAACCTCTTGATGATGACGTGCCGACCGATGATGATCGACGCATGCCAAACTCCGACGTGGAGGAGAACTCTGACGTCGACTCCTATGATGATTCCAACGAAGGGGGTATGACCCCCGACATTGAGGAGGAGTCCGACTGACCAGGTTCTTCGTATTTATTTTCCACTAAGGACAGTGTCCCGACTAAGTGTGGGGTGGCGGTATTGCATGCTATACTTCTCTATTTGCATCTATGTTTTTTTTCTTTATTTTTTTCTCGCGTTTTGTTTTTTTTGTTTCGTGTTTCGGTTTTTTTTGTTTAAGTTAAGTTTTTTTAGTAGTAAATTTTTTTTTACTTAGCTTCACATGAAATTATTCCAATAGGCAGCATGATATTATAACAAGAGTATGTGCTACAATTATGACTATTGAGACGTTTAGGCTCTAATTGTGACTCACTATGTGATATTGTGTGGTTCAATTCCTTCACTTGTTGGGTCAAGAGTCTATATTACTTCCTATCAAGTCGACCACGTGTCATGTGTGTATGAGATTAATAGTACATTCTATGTTTGTGGCTGATGCTAGAACTTTCCTGGTATGTATGCAAAGCGAAAATAAAGAGTGTAAGTTTAGGATATGATTTAGGCATTTCTTTGGCAACCTATACTTGTTTACCTTCGTTTTACCTACCCATGAACATTATCCTAGTTAAACTCTTTTGAGCCTTTAGCCTATTTTCTTTGACAAACCTCATATGTAAGCCTAATCCATTTTTTTTCACGACCGTAATTTGATCCAAATTCCTAAGTGCTTTAAAGTGAAAAAGTCATGTGACAAAATAAGAGAAAAATTGGGTGAGTATGATGCTCTAAATTGTATTGGTGCTTGAATGTGTTATGAAAAAAAGAAAGTGCTATCATAAGAGGTATGTTATGAAAGGAAAAAGGAAAAGAAAGCTGAAAAGTGAGTTATGCTTAAAATTAAAAAACAAAAGAGGAGAACAAGGGTGGTAGAATAAAAGAAAGAAGAAAGGTTGAAAGAAAAAGTGTCAATGATACAATGTGATGTATTAAAGCGCTTAGGAACTTAGTCACTATTTCTGGCCAAAATAGTCCTACCTGTCCCTTAGCCTACATTACAACCATCAAAAGACCTACTTGATCCTAAGCTTAGCATTCTAACATTTAGTGGAGTATTACACTAAGGGCAAGCCTATGGTCATCAGTTGCTGCATATGAATTCTTTGTGAGAGCGAGAGCAAGGATATTTTGATACCCATGTTTGAAAAAACTATGCTATACTTGTGAGTGATTATGGGTAATATATTGTGAGACACACATGGTTGATGAGTTTGGGTAGTTGTGTATGATTCTTTGTGCCTTAGTTTTTGAATATGAGTTGACCACTATCACGAGTCTATGTTGGAGGTTAAATGGTTTCTACTAATGATTGAAAAACTACTCTTTGTTGATAATTGTTGTGCTTGTCTTGACGAATATTTTGTGTTGTTGCTGTGAAAACCTAAGTTGATGTGTAGAGGGACATGATATTTTGTTCAAGGACGAACAAAGCTTCAAGTGTGGGGTGTTGATGATAGGTGAATTTACACGCCTATATCAATATATTTTGCCCATATTTGTGCCATGTTTAGAGAACAAATTATATATTTCATGCACTTTTAGTCCTTTTTCCTTTAAGTGAGCTAACGAACATGATTAGTAAAGTTTCAGGTATAAATGATGCAGAATTCAGCATTTTATGGATAACTTGACGCCAAAGAAAGCTCACGAAGGAAGGAAAGGGATCTCGGACGCCTAAAGGACCAAAAGTGATGCATGGAAAATCTGTCCCAGGCTAAAACAACATTTCTGAAGACTTTGTGGACTAGCAGTAACTTAGTTGGATTTGGACAATGATACATTAACCTAGTACAATTGGGTTAAGTATTTCATTAGCTTAGTAGGATTTGGTTAGATATTTCATTATCTTAGTAGGATTAGGATATGGGTATTATAAATACCCTATCATGCTAGAGATTTTTTATTCATTCTTCAATTAACCATTCACCTTTCACCATCTTACATTCATCAATACATTCTACTTCTCAATTCCGAACTCTTCCATCAATTCTATTTTTCTTCTCCTATTCATCTATTCTTAAATTCCGCAACAAGAGAAACGTTACTTAGCAAGAAATCATGCCTAACGCCTACCACTCTTATGCTACACAAAATTGATCATTATTGTGGTATAATAACAATGTCAATTGTGTTTTTCTTCGCATTCATAGGTAACTAAACTTCTCTGTTGGGGTTATGGAAGCCATATGAGGTACTATCTATTGCTGTGAGTTTGTGAGTTCGTGACACGTATGCTGCTTATATCATTATTCTCTTTATCTTAATCTAAATTCTTTGTGGTTGCAAACGCAAGAATACGCCAGTATAACATTTAACTTGTTCAAAAGAAAGGTTATTTGTCTGGAAAAGAGATAGTGTCAAGGTAGTAGGGTCTCATCCCCTATTAAAACGTTAGGGCCGTAATTGGATTAACCTCTTGGAGAATTCGTACCGTTGGACACGCTTTAATCTCGAAAGAGTTAAAGTGAAATAATCCTCGAATAGGTCGAAAGACGCCTGGATTTACCATCGAATACAATTCTCTATAAGCACATGCATGTCTAAATTCTACACACTCATAGTCAATAGAGACGTATAACTCAGAAGGTGGACATAACCCCAACTCCTCAATTCTCATTGTTTCACAACCTACGAAACATTCTCTTTTTACTTTGAAATTTTTAGTTTTTACTTTCATAATTTGGTTACACATTACAATCCCCCCATTTTTACGAGACTTTCACTAAAAGTCTAGTAATTTTGCTTACTTGTTGGCCAATCTATTCCCTGTGGGATTGATACCCAACCCAGGTTGGGTTTCTATATTTGCTAACGACCGTTTTACACTCCTACGAGAGCTGTAGATTGAGCATTATCAGCCTAGCTAATAGCATCTTCACATAAAGAGGGGATCCATGGAACCTCACACTCCATCTTTGCCATGCTTCAAGCTCACGTTTTGGGTACTCAGACATCCATTAACCTATGACTCAACTAAAAATGAAAAACTACGTGAAATAAAAACTAAAAACTGAAAATAAAATCTACTTACCTTGGGTTGCCTCCCAAGAAACACCTAATTTAGTGTTGTGGCATGACCCAATCAACTTTTTCCTCCACCTAGAGGATATGAATTTCACACCTAATATCGCATCCATCTCTTTTCCTTGATCATATGGAGGTGGTACAAAGATTAATACACTGAGTAATGGATGATGCATGATAAACCACTCTGCCTTGAGGTGAGGTGTGTTTTTATAATGCTTATCTAGTGTAAAATCAAGAATATATGATTCTTGTTCCTCATCTTCACACTCTTCTATTATTTTAAATGATTCTACAAAAAAGATATTATCTAATCATAATGAAGAAAAGTGCTTGGAGAGAGGCCCAACAAATCCTACTTCAAAATTTATAGTATTCTCAACACTCTTACTCTTATTCACGTTCTCAAGTTTAGTCTCAAAAGAAAGATGACAGTCGAGTGGTTGCGATTCTTGTGGTGGTGATAGTATATCCTTAACCTCAATAGTTGTCTTCACAAACATGACTAAATTAGGATTAAAAGCACACATATATACAGAGTGATACAGACTATAACAAACCTATAATACCAATGCTTTTTCTTAGCTTAAAAATCATTTTAAAGATATTAGAACTTAATTTAAAATAATAATTCATTATTATAAACATGGTATTTCCATAATTTTCACTCCTTATCACGTGATAAATTGAATAAGCTTTCCATTGATATATAATTCATCCAAATCGAACACCCAGACGAAGAGTTAGAGCCTTTTTAGTGAGACAATGTTTGACCTGAGCCTTCAGTGCATCGTGGAGATAGCTCAAATGACAATTATGAAATTTCTAGTGTTGCTCTATGATACTGGCGTATCACACCAAACTTCTATGTCGTAGACAAGGTGGCAACGCAATAGCTCTGCGTCATGCCACCGTGCAGTTTCCCAGTTGTCAATTTCCAGCGACACGACACGATAATGCCGCATCGTGCCAAAGGATCAACTCGGGAAATTTTGCTAAAATTTTAATGACATGTTCGGGGCTAAAAGTGTCTACTTCCTATCCTTTTATAATCCCTTTAACACGTGATTTAACCACTTTCCACCCAAAACATATTAGTTTCTCTCAAGTTTATCACAAGAACAAACTAGGGTTTCTATTGGGGATTCAAATTTTGGAAGGTTTCACCATCAATATTGATGAAATCATGATCTAAGGTATGGATAGTATTCATTCATGGACTCCTTTTGTCCATGGAGTCCAAGAATCCTTTTTAACTACAAGTTATGGATTTTCTTCATGTTTTCATGCTTTGTTTGTTCTCTTTTATGTTAATAAATAAGGAATTGATTTCTTTTCCATGATATGATAATAAATTCCATGTGGGTTGATTATTATAGATAAATATTTATGAAATATCATGACTAAAACCTTGTATGATGGAATTGGAATTGAAGCATGATGTTTAATAGTTGTATAATGTGCTTTACATGTACTATGCCTGCAATAATTTTGATTAAATACCTAGATGAAAGAAAATTTTCTAACTAGCATGATATCATGAAATCCCCATCTATGTATAAGTTTATTCCTATTACATGTATGATGAAAGACTCCTATGAATGTAGTATGTATTATGATGTTAGTCAAGTCTTCAAGTAAATCATGCTATGTCAGGTTCCTTCTGGCGAGTCCTAGGGGTACTTGTACCCAAAATATTAATTGTGTTCCTAGATCCATGTCATGTTTTCACGACACTCTCACTCAAGCTATGAACTCTTAGACTTCAGATAGTTTTATGACTCAGGAAAACTCTCGATGATCTCTTGTCTCAGTAAATTATAAGACATTAGTAGCATTCCGTCAGCCATGGAAATTCAGTAACTCAGTCCATGCTTAGTTCTGTTTAGTAAATTATGTTTAGTTTCTATTCAGATGAGAGAAGGAATTATCACTGAGAGAATCGAAGGATGGGAACTCACCTGTTATACGAGGGTGTGATTCTCAGAAGCAATCCTTGCATTCCCGAACAATGTAGCCAGCATAGGTTGGGATATCGTAGCCTGCTATATGAGGGTAGATGAGGTGTCTTAACCTATTATGTGATGGTTCCCACCGTTCTTGCTAGAGTTACCTGTTATATGAGGGTTAGTCACATGTTATCCTTACCAGTGGCGCGGTATTAACACCCTTCCAATCAGGGCATAGATTGGACCCAGCTCAACTATTATAGTACATTTAGGGCATATTGGTCAGATACTACTTTCCACAATTTTATGTTATAAAATCAGGACTATCAGATACAGTCAATCAGTATCAGTAATAGAACTCAATTAGTTTTTCAGATTTTAGGACTGTCAGATATAGTCAACTCAGATATAGTAGGAACTCAAATAGTTCCATCAGATTCAACACTGTCAGCCATAGTCACCCACATTATTAGTTTTACTCAGATATAATCACCCATGATATCAGTATTATTCAGATATAGCCTTTATGTTATCTGTCATATCAGTTACTATCATGTCACGTATCAGTATACAGACTCAAAAATCATGAAATCACATTGTCAGTTATAGTTACATATTTATGCATGTATTCTCACATTCATGTTAGACAGTCAGTTAGAATTATTCATGCATGTGAATCATCACATATAGTCTACCTCATATGTATACTCGGTACATATGTATTGACGCATTCACGCTATGGTGCTTTCTTTTTATGTTACACCATAGGTTTAAAGATACGAGTTCCAGATCAGCAGTTTCCAATTTTAGCAGTCAGAGTAGAATGAGTCCTCATCCTTTGAAGAAATAATGATTTTCTATTATCTCATTGATTAGCTTATTAGTTGGAGTTAGTTGGGGACATATCTCATCAACTCCTTATTCAGATTCTTCAGACAGTAGAGGCTTTTAGACTAGATGCAGACTAGATACAAACTATCATGTTCAGACTTCTGCATTTTCAGTTTTGTTTTGGGTATTCTACTATCCCACACAGATGTTATATCTTTCAGTTATGTTTAATATTGAACCTTATGGCCTTTCAATGCATCTTTCCGCATTATTAAATTACTTATGTAGTATATAAATATATATATCAGTCATGGGTTAGCTTGTGGTCCCTCGAGGTCTTGACCACCATGTAGCATTCTGATTTAGCAATTTGGGTTGTTACAAACATGGTATCAAAGCTTAAGGTTCAATAGAGTCCTAGGAAGTCTGAAAGACACATCTAGTAGGGTCTTGTAAATGGGTGTGTTGCATGTCATATTTATGTGCAAGAGGCTATGATATGTTTAAAGAATAGTTTCCCCTCTTTTAGTATTTATGTCGTGCCTGTGAGCATAACCATAAGTCAATCTCTCAGTCTAATCTATTTCTCTCTTTTTTTAACAGAACATACCTCCTAAAAGAAGAAATGGAAATCAGTCAGCCCCTTAACCTAAAGAACCTTTGAGCGATCATGTTTCTCATGCGGAGTTCAGGACCGCATTTACCACTCTTGCTCAATCAATCGTTGCTCATAATGAATGGCCAATAGTTATTTCCACCAAACTAGTGGCCAACTCAACTGCAGTGAGGATTCGGAACTTCATCCGAATGAATCCTCCAACCTTCCTCAAGTCTAAGGTAGATGAAGACCCTCAGGAATTCTTAGATTAAGTTCAGAAAGTGACAGACGCCATGGGGGTGACTACTATTGAGAGTGGTGAGCTAGCTGCATACTAGTTGCAGGATGTGGCTCCTGCTTAGTTCAAATAGTAGAAGTTTAAAAGATCAGATGATACAGGTCCTTTAGAGTTGAAGGAGATTGTCACTGCTTTCTTAGATAGATTCTTTCCCCAAGAGCTTAGAGAAGCTGAGGTACTAGATTTCATCAACCTCAGGTAGGGCAATATGATAGTGAAAGAGTATTATTTAAGTTTACTTAATTAGCCAGGTATGCCCCTCATCTGGTTCCAGACAGTAGATCCAAGATGAGTAAGTTCACTTCAGGGGTGAACGACAGCATGGTTAATGAGTGCAGATCTGCCATGCCGAATAGTAATATGACCATCGCTAGACTTATAACCCATGCATAGCAGATAGAAGAGCAGAAAATTAAGTAGAGGGAAAAGCAGAATAAGAGAGCGAAGACAGGTAGCTTCAATTTTAGTCAGTCTAAATCAGAAGGAGGAAAACATTCTCAGTTTCATCCTAAGTCATTAGTTCCAGCCCACTCTATAGATAGTGCTTCAGTTCCTAAGTTCAGAGAGGGTAACAAAGATAGATCGCTAGGCTCTAAGACCCAAGGCAGTGTTAGTAGTGCCCGCACTTATCCTCTTTTCCAAACTTACGGTAAGCACCATCAGGGTATGTGTAGAGAAGGTAGTGGCATTTGTTTTGTTTGTGGCAAGACATGCCATAGAGTTAGAGACTGTCCACAGCCAGGTCCTCAGGGTCAACAAAATAGCTCTTCAGCTCAGTCCAGTCGCCCAAATCAGTAGGATGCCACTTCTAGTGCTACTAGCGGGTAATGCCCGAATCATCTCTATGCTCTTCAGAATCAACACAATTAGGAAATTTATCTTAATATAGTTATTGGTACATTACAGATCTTTTATTTGTATGTTTATGCTCTGCTAGATCCAGGAGCTTCCTTGTCTTTTGTTACTCCTTATATGGCAGTTGATTTTGTAGTAAGTCCCAAAATTCTAGAAGAGCCCTTCTCAGTCTCTACCCCAATGGGTAAAACCATCAAAGCTTGGCAAGTATACAGGAACTACCTGATTATGATATTTCATAAAGTCACATCAACAGATTTAGTTATGTTAGAGATGACTGATTTTGATATCATTCTCGGTATAGATTGGCTTTATTCCTTCTATGTCATAATTGATTACAGAAATAGAATAGTTTAGTTTTAGTTCCCAAATAAACTCATCCTAGAGTGGAAGGGTAGTGTATCAGCTTTCAGTGGTCAGCTTATTTCCTATATTCGGGCAAGGAAATTGATATCTAAGGGATGTGTTTATCATCTAGTTCATGTTAGAGATTCCAGTTCCGAGGCTTCCTATCTCGAATTAGTCCCAGTGCTGAATAAATATTCAAATGCCTTTCCCAAAGATCTTCCAGGAATTCCTTCCGAAAGGGAAATAGACTTCGGTATTGATCTTCTTTCAGACACTCAGCCTATCTCTATTCCACCATACAGAATGGCACTAACAGAATTCAAAGAACTGAAAGAACAGTTGAAAGATCTCTTAGATAAGGGATTCATCAGTACTAGTGTTTCCCCGTGGGGTGCATCAGTCTTATTCGTGTGTAAGAAAGACGGTTCACTCAGAATGTGTATAGATTATCGTCAACTCAGTAAAGTCACAGTCAAGAACAAGTATCCTCTTCCCAGAGTTGATGAATTGTTTGACCAACTTCAGGGTGCCAGTTATTTCACTAAGATAGACCTCAGATCTGGCTATCATCAGCTCAAAGGTAGAGAATGTGACATCCCGAAGACAACTTTCCATAAGTGGTATGGTCACTCCAAATTTCTAGTCATGTCATTTGGTCTTACCAATTACCCAATCGCTTTCATGCACTTGATGAACCATGTTTTCAAGCAGTACTTGGATATGTTTGTCATAGTCTTTATAGATGATATTCTGGTCTATTCCCATACTGAGCAAGATTATGCAGACTATCTCAGAATATTACTCCAAACTCTCAGAAATTATTAGTTATTCTCCAAATTCAGTAAGTGCAAATTTTGTCTAAGATAGTAGCATTCCTTGGCCATATTATTTTTGGTGATGGCCTTAGAGTAGATCCTCAAAAGATTAAAGCGGTAAGGAACTGGCCTCGCCCTATATCTTAATCAGATATCAGGAGTTTCTTGGGTCTGGTTGGCTATTGCAGATGGTTTGTTAAGGGATTTTATTCTATTGCATCCCCTATATCCATATTGACTCAGAAGAAAGTCAAGTTTCAATGGTCAAATTTATGCGAGAAGAGTTTTCAAGAATTGAAGAATCAACTTACCTCATCTCCAGTTCTAGCTCTTCCAGATGGTTTAGACAATTTTGTAGTTTATTATGATACATCCAGAGTGTATGTAGGTTGTGTCCTCATGAAGCATAGTAAGGTCCTTGCCTACACCTCCAGATAGCTTAAACCCTATGAGAGGAATTATCCTACTCATGATCTTGAATTAGAAGTCGTAGTATTTTCCTTGAAGATTTAGAGGCATTATCTATACAGAGTTCATGTGGATGTCTTCATAGATCCTAAAAGCCTTCAGTATGTCTTTTCTCAAAAGGATCTCAATCTTTGTCAGAGAAGGTGGTTAGATCTCTTGAATGATTATGACATGAGTGTCCTCTATCATCCGGTCAAGACCAACGTAGTGGCTGACGCTCTCAGTATACTGTACATAGGCAGTATTTCTTATGTTGATGATAGTAAGAAGAAGTTAGTCCAGGAAGTCCACTAGCTTTCTAGACTAGGCGTTCTCTTAGTCGACACTTCAGAAGGTGGTGTATGTGTTTAGAGTAGCTCAGAATCATCTCTAGTTTCTGAGCTTAAAGAAAAAAAAGATAAGGATCCTAGCCTTGTCAAGCTAAAAGAGTCAGTTTAGAATCAGAAAATTGAGGTTTTCTCCCAAGGAGGAGATAGAGTTCTTCATTGTCAAGGATGTTTTTATGTTCCAGACGTAGATGACATAAGGTAGCGAATTCTTGCAGAAGCGAATGGTGCGCATTACTTAATTCATCTAGGGGCCAATAAGATGTACCGCAATTTATGGGAAATCTATTGGTGGAGTAGGATAAAAAGAGATATTGTAAAGTTTGTGGCTAAGTGCTCTACATGTCAGTAAGTTAAGATAGAGCATCAGAAGCTTAGTTGTACTATGTAGGAGTTCAGTATTCCTACTTGGAAGTGGGAAGTTGTAAACATAGACTTCATGATGGTTTTGCCTCGAACTCTTCATCAGCATGATTCATTCTGGGTCATTGTAGACAAAATGACCAAATCAGCTCTTTTCCTTCCAATTCATACCTCTTATTCAGCCGAGGATTACACCAAACTCTACATCAAGGAGTTGGTTAGATTGTACGGTGTTCTGTTATCAATTATCTCAGACAGGGGTACCTAGTTCACCTCTTATTTCTGGAAAGCATTCCAAAAGGATCTTGGTACCTAAATTTATCTCAGTACAACCTTTCATCCTTAGGTAGATGGTCAAGCAGAAAGGACCATTCAGATGTTAGAAGATATGCTAAGGACGCGTGCAATTGATTTCAAGGGAAGTTGGGATGACCACTTGCCTTTGATTGAGTTTGCATACAACAATAACTATTATTCTAGTATTGAAATGGATCCATTCAAAGCTCTCTATGGTAGGAGATGTAGATCTCCAATTGGTTGGTTCGAAGTTAGTAATGCCTCAGTCATAGGTCCTAACTTAGTATTTGATGCCTTAGAGAAAGTTCAATTAATTAGAGAAAGACTCCGGGCTGCTCAGAGCCGACAGAAGCATTATGCAGATGTTCGTAGATAGGATCTTGAGTTTAAGATTGGTGACTATGTGTACCTCAAGATCTCTCCTATAAAGGGAGTGAAGAGATTTTTGAAGAAGGGAAAGCTCAGTCCTCGATATGTCAGTTCCTTCAAGATTCTCAATAGATTCGGCAAGGTAGCTTATGAGCTCAAATTGCCTTCAGATCTAGCCTCAGTTCATCTACTATTCTATGTCTCTTTGCTCAAGAAGTGTATAGGTGACTCATCAGTCGTAGTCCCTATTCAGAGCATAGATGTTCAGAATAGCCTCTCTTATGAAGAAATTCCAGTTGAAATCTTAGACTATCATACACGTAGATTGAGGAACAAAGAAGTCCCTCTGGTTAAAGTTCTTGGGCGAAATCAGTCTATCGAGGGATCTACTTGGGAAACAGAAGAAGATATGCATACTAAGTACACTCACTTTTTCCCCGCCAACTCAAATCAAGCTCAAGGTAATAGTTCTCCTTAAGCTTATTCAGTTACATGATTAGTGTACATCACTAACTTAGTATTCAGTCTCATGTTCATGTTCCCATAATAATATTGGTATCAAGTACTACTGCATATTCAGTCATGCATTCATGTATTAGATCAGTTACATAGTTATGCATCAGACATGCATTCTCATTGTGAGAAAACTTAGTTCTTCAGAACTTTCAGTTATGCATTTATGAATCAGTTACGTATGCATCAGATATGCATGTTCAGTATGTTATGTTCAGCTTGTCAGTCACATCCATCATGAGATCATGTTCTAGTTATTCATGTTCATTTCATGTTCAGTTTATTCTTTCCCCTCTCAGTCAGTCTCATTCGAGGATGAATGTTCTCAAGGGGGAGATATTGTAATACCCGTGCTATTTCTTAGCTTGAAAATCATCTCAAGGATGTTAGAACTTGATTTGAAATAAGAATTAATTCTTATACACATGGTATTTCCATAATTTTTACTTCCTATCATGTGGGAAATCGAATAAACTTTCCATCGATATATAATTTGCCCAAATTCAACACCCGGGCGAAGATTTAGAGCCTTTTTAGTGAGACAGTGTTTGACCTAAGCCTTCAGCGCATCGTGGTGATAGCTCAAATGGCAATTGTTAAATTTCTAGTGTTTCACCGCAATACTGGCGTGTCACACCAAACTTCCAGGTCGTAGACAAGGTGGCAGCACGATACCTCCCTGTCGCGCCACCGTAAAGTTTCCCAATTGTCAATTTCCAGTGACACGGAGCGATAACGTTGTGTCGCGATGAGGCCATAACTTGGGAAATTTTACTAAAAATTTAATGACGTGTTCAGGGTTAAAAGGGTCAACTTTCTACCCCTATATAATCGTTTTAACACATGATTCAACCATTTTTTCACCCAAAACATATTAGTTCTCTTAAGTTTATCTCAAGAACAAACTAAGGTTTCTATTGGGGATTCAAATTCAGGAAGGTTTCACCATCAATCTTTACGAAATCATAATCTAAGTTATGCATAGTGTTCATTCTTGGACTCCTTTCGTCCATGAAGTCCAAGAATCCTTTTTAACTACAAGTTATAGATTTTCTCCATGTTTTCATGCTTTGTATGTTCTCTTTCATGTTGATAAATGAGGAATTGATTTCCTTTCCCTGATTTGATGATAAATTCCACGTGGGTTGATTAGTATAGATAAATATTGACGAAATCTCATGACTAAAACCTTGTATGATGGAATTGGAATTGAAGCATGATGTTTAATTGTTGTATAATGTGCTTTACATGACTATGCCTACAATATATTTTATTAAATGCCTAGATGAAGGAAAATTGTCTAACTAGCATAATATCATAAAATCCCCATGTATGTGCAAGTTTATGCCTATTACATGTTTGATGAAAGTCTCTTATAAATATAGTATGTATTATGATGTTAGTCAAGTCTTCAAGTAAATCATGCTATGTCATTTTCCTTCAATCGAGTCCTGGGGGTACTTGTACCCAAAATATTAGCTGTGTGCCTAGATCCATGTCATGTTTTCACGATACTCTTAGTCAAGCTATAAACTCTTAGACTTCATAAAGTCTTATGACTCAGGAAAAATCTCCATGATCTCATGACTCAGTCAGTTGTCAAATATCAGTAGTATTTCGTCAGCCACAGAAATTCAGTAACTCAGTCCATGCTCAGTTCAGTAAATTATGTTTAGTGTCCATTCAGATGGGAGTAGAAATTAGCACCGAGTGAATCCAAGGATGGGGACTCACCAGTTATACGAGGGTGTGATTCTTAGAAGCAATCCTTGCATTCCAGAACTATGTAACCAGCATAGGTTGAGACATTGTAGCTTGCTATATGAGGGTAGATGAGGTGGATTAACCTATTATCTGAGGGCTCCCACCATTCTTGCTAGATTTACCTGTTATATGAGGGTTACTCATATGTTGTCCTTACCAGTGGTGTGGTATTGACACTCTTCCAATCAGGGCATAGATTGGACCCTACCTTAGCTATTAAAACACATTTGGGGCATGTCGGTTAGATACTACTTCCCATAGTTTCTTGTTACAGAATCAGGACTGTCAAATACGGTCAATCAGTCTCAGTAATAGAACTTAGATAGTTCTTCAGATTTCAGGACTATTAGATATAGTCAACTCAGATACAGTACGAAACTCAGATAGTTCTATCTGATTAAGGACTGTCATCCACAGTCACCCACGTTATCAGTTATACTCAGATACAGTCACCCATGATATCAATATTATTCAGATATAGTCCTTCATGTTAACAGTCCTATCAGTTACTAGCATATCACATTATTAGTATACACACTCAAAAATCACAAAATCACATTGTCAGTTACATTTACATATTTATGCATGTATTCTCACGTTCATGTTAGACAGTCAGTTAGCATTATTTATGCATGTGAACCATTACATACAGCCTACCTCACAAGTATACTCGGTACATATGTAGTGACGCATTCGATCTATGGTGCTTTCTTTTTACGTTACACCATAGGTTCAGAGATACGAGTTCCATATCAGCAGTAGATTCTAGTTTCAGTAGTCAGAGTAGAAGTGAGTCCTCATTCTTCGAGGACATAATGATTTTCTTTTATCTCATTAATTAGCTTATTAGTTGGAGTTAGTTGGGTACATTTCCCATTAACTCCTTATTCAGATTCTTCAGACAGTAGAGGCTTTCAGACTAGATGCAGACTAGATATAGACTATCATGTTCAGACTTCAATATTTTTAGTTTTGTTTTGGATATTCTAGTACCCCACACAGATGTTGTATCATTCAGTTATGTTCAGTATTGAATATTATTGCCTTTTAGTGCATGTTTCCGCATTATTAAGTTATCTTATGTAGTATACAAGTGCAAATATTAGTCATGGGTTAGTTTTTGGTCTCTCGGGGTCATGAGCATCGTGTAGCATTTCAATTTAGCAAATTGGATCATTACAAAACCACACACCAACTTGTGGTTTACTTCAAAGGTCGAAAACAAACAGGTTCCCTCCAAATGTTTGGATCAAAATATGGACAAAAATCCTCATGGTAGGGTCCTCCACAAAAATGACAAGAATCATCATCCCTCGAAAAGCATCTATCCAAGAGTGACATCTCAATAAGAGTGTGAGAAAAATAAGAAAAAAAAAGAAAAAATAAAAAGAAATAAAAAAACAAAAAACTATTAACAACTCAATATAGAAAAACTAAAATTAAGATAGTTGCCTAATTACAAGTCCCTAGCAACGGCTCCAAAAACTTGACAGCGCCCAAGCGCACACGCAAATGTACGTGGTCTTATCAAGTAATATAGTGGCCTCAAAGAAGCCCAAGTATCAATCTCACAGGGACTTGCGTTCACCGCCTATCCTATTCTAGTTTAACTAATTGAGGAGAGTAGCAAATAAAGTTCTAATTTTGTAAACTAAAGCTAATCTAAACTAATGCATAAAATAAAATCTTAGACAATCAATGAAGTAAAGTCCAGGGTTGAGGCATTTCGAACAATCTTATAAATCTCTATGCCTATCACAGTCTGATTGATTATCGAATTGTTGACTCGCAAGGTTTATGCTACGATTTTAGTCTCCCAACCTCAAATATTTTGTCTATTGAACATTGCAACTACAACTCCCGCAGAGATACAAAAATTCTTATAGATTCAATAAGTTATCTTCTTGCAATTTGAACCAAACAAGGCTTCTAGGTATATCCCTATCCTAGATGCTGATTTTAACTCCTTATTTCATAAAAGAGTAAGAACCTTGTTCCTTAGTTTCTTCATTCTATCCGATGATTCTCCTTCCGAATTCACATAGAAATATAGATTTATTCTAATGATAGCTAATCATCAAAATAGTAAGCTCAAAAAATCAAGAAAAATCCATATGATAATCCACAATTTAACTAAAATAAAGAATATTAAAGAGTATTCATGTTCTTGGCCTCAACCCCAGGAAGAGGGTTTTAGCCTTTAATGAAATATTCAACATCCAATCCCTTGGAATGATGACACAAACTATAAAAAAAACTAAATTAAAGAATGATAAAACCTAAAATAAGTTGTGTTAGCCTCCAATGATGTTCCAAGGTGATCTAGGGTTTCCAAGAGATCCCCAGATGACTAAAACATGATTTAACACATTATATTTATAGTAAACAAGTCATAAACCGACTTGGATTTGGTTTCCATGCTATTTTATTTCAGATGGGAAGATCTATCCCGATTTTGGGCATCGGCGCGACACGGTGACATGCTAATTCACAATTGTCAAAAATTTGTCAAATTCCAGTAGCTGTTCGCGATTTCTACGCATCTTGGGGCCTCCTTAAACTCCAAATTAAGATACACACACCATATTTCCAAAATCTTGAGCCTCTTATGAATCATGTGGTCTTTCAAATTCTTCCATTGGCTACCTGTAAAGTCTACACTCGCCCAATATTTTACAGGGGTCCAAATTGCGTCCAACTTGTGTCTTGTGCTTTGGTTAAGCATTCTGAGCCTTATTGAGTTGTTTATACTTGATTTGAATCTTGTTTATACTTAATATTTCATCATAATCCACGAAAAAATCATTCTAAATCATTAAACACATCAATTAAGAGCTCAAAACAACATAACATCCTCACTGCTGAACTAGAAAAACGAGCTAAGCATAGGCTAAATTTGCATTGAGCTTTAACTCATTGTTTTCCCTCTTTTCTTGATCCAATTGGCCCTTGAACATTCTAAATAAGTTTTTTCACGTATAAATACATAACAAAAACCTTAATACCTCATTAGAACATATTATAACCCAACACAATTGACTAGAAAACACCTAGCTCAAGCTAGTTACACTAGTTTTCTTGGTTGAACTCTAAATAGTCGAATTGAATCAAAACTTGTGTGGAAACACCATTAAACATTGTGAACACATACATGGACACATAATTGCTCATTTCTATCATTATTAATACATATAGCATAATAATCATCCTCAAAATAAGGCTAAAAAGGCTAGAATAGTAGCGCTAGAATGCATAAATACACCTAACATCACCTGCCTTAAGGTAAGAGATAAATAGAAATATAGGCACTAAGGTATTACCACTTAGTTATATGAGTGGTTTATTAGGAAACCAAAATTGGACGATTCTATTTCTACAATCAACTGAGGCATAATAGGAGTGGAGCCAATCTATGCCAAGAATGACATCAAAGTCGGTCATCTCCAACTCTATAAGTTTTATTGAGGTAACTTTATGTGACACTGTGACTGGGAAATCTCTATATACCCATCTGGCTATGATAGACTACCGACTGGAGTAGATACTAAGAACGGTTCTGCAAGAGTTTCTTGACTGACACAAAAATCTCACTACAATATTTTAGTCCTATTGCCACCCTTGTAAAGTTTGGCCTAAAGTAGCAAAGAGTGTGGCCTTTGATCAAAGGATACACTTTTGGACTTTAGGCTACACTTTTGGGGGGATGGCCCAAAAAGGCGTAACCTTTGTTTTTAGGCCACACTTTTCAAGTGTTGTCCTATCAGCTACATTTAAAAAGCATGGTCATAAAAGTCCAAAGAGCACGCTTTTTAGTTTTTCATTGGCTACACTTTATCTGATAAAGCTATATTTTTAAGTGTTGTATTTTCTTTGTAATTGGGAACACTTCACAAATGTAGCCTTATACAATACCTCTATAATAACACTTAAACAATGTGACTTTTTCTTTATTACTGGCCACACTTCAAAATCGTAACCTTTTTGTACATCCTTTATGACAACACTTGTATAGTGTAAGCATGTTTTAGGTATATGCCACAATTTAATTAATAAGCCACACTTTTGAAGTTTGGCAATATTATCTAAAATTTTATAATTCAAGCAACATTTTACAAAAATGACTTTAGACCTAAAAAAAATAATTTTTTGATCAAAATACATACATCACTAATCACATATATACATACATATATATAATCTCACGCACCAATTAGATAATAAATAATTCAAATGCATAGATTTGCAATGAACTTCAAAAAACATATCTTTTACCACACATACTAATTAGAAAACAACATTTTAAAGATTTGTACCAAGTTCCACACAAATTAAATATATTTAAACATATATAAAATTAGTTCAAAAATTCTTTTATCATTTACTTCAATCTAGATCAAGTTGAGTTGTGGCGGCCACCATTCAAATTTGATCACCCACATTGTTCCTACACATTCAAAATACACAAAAAATTAGAAAAACAATTATGCTCGATAAATATTCAAATATTTTTTCAATATGGAATGAGAAAGTATGTGAATCAAAAGTTTCTTTAATTCATTCAATCAAGTTAAAAGTTCAGGATTTAAGTTTCTTGTGAATTTGAAAAATAAAATACCTTTCCATGAACCGAAGCATGAGCTGAGCTAGAAGAATTTGAATGAATTTGAGTTCACACCAATTGCAGATAACAACACAATAAGTAGTAACATAGATTCCTGTCCTACGCGTCTTGGTGATTCCTCATTCTTAATGCTGTCTGTTTTATCTTCTTTATATTCTTGAATGATTATAGAAAGCATTCTTGCTATGGATGTATGATCTGGTAATAAGTAACGCTACAAAAGTAAGGAACGCTTTGAGTGGTGATGTTGTTGATCCAAAATCTATCACTGAATTAATATGTTTGTGGACTCCTCCTCAAATACAATATTTCAAACAACTTTATCATTCTATATTTGGCATCAAACTTGAGTAAGATATTGAGTTTGTGACATTTGAAGATCACAAAAATGTAGTCATCTTCTGTATTTGTACACACTCAATAGAAAAACCTTTTTCTCCCTTGAGTAAAAGAAGGAAATAACAGACAATTGATTACCAAAAAGATCATAGCACATGTATGAACAACTTTTAAGTAAATGAGTAAAAGTAGTGTAGGAGATTTGATGAGAGCTTTGAATACTGTTCATCAGAATGGGTATATGGTAAAAAGTTGCAATGTTATTCATTGAGCTTTTACCAAAAAAGAGAGCACTTTTAGAATCAAAAATTTTTGGCAGTATATATATGGTTGTGGCTATGTTGTTTGTGGAAAGAATCAAGAAAGCAATAAGTCAAAATGCCTTTGCAGCTAAGATAAAGATTAATTATTTTTGCTTAATCACTATAGTTGGTTTTAGCATATGTAAGCATAATGTGCTATGAAGGACCAAAAGTTGACAGATCTTCGGCGGAACATGCTGCTAAAGCTCTTTTCAAAGTTGAGTAGAAGAAATTAGAAACTGAATAGAATACTTCTATCTGAATTTATTTTTGAAAAAGGCAGGGCATATGTGGCTGCTATTAGTGCTGCTTATCACAACATGTACGGAAACTCGTTGTAAAAGGTAAGCTGACTGACTTCATTTAGCAAACATATACAGATTTCCAATTTTAGTTAACTGATGGACAACAACTGTTGAAGGCTATAAAAAGTGAAACCTATGGACTCTTATGAGTTTGCACTCTTAACTATTTTGCAGTGTGCTGAGAATCTAGAAAAATACTGCACAAAGGTACATTATTACATTTGTTAAAATTCTTATCAAGTCATAGAAACGATAACTATTTAGCCTACAACACAGATATATTTGAACTCATGCTTCCATGAAGCTCTTTCTTTTGTCCCTTCCATTTTTTTTTTTCGCGATAGTTAATGGTAGAAAAACACCAAAATATCACTTTTTTTGTGAGTTTCATACATCAATTATACATTGTCCTCTTTACGTACCTAAACTGCCACTTCCTTTTTATGAAAACACAACCTCGATCTAAGTTGGCCAAATATTTGTTCCCTAGACATCAACAAGCATGTGTAGCCAACTCAACATTGACGTGCCTTTTAATACAAAGCGAGTGATAGTTGAGGTTTGAAACTCACAAAAAAGTGATTGTTTAGATAAACAAATAGAACATGGATAGTTGAAGTATGAAACTCACGAAAAGGTGATCGCTTGGTTCTATCTTTTACCATTGACTCAAAGAAATATAGAACTAATCTCTCATCCCCAAATATAATTTCCTTATAGTCATTTGACCACTATTACATAAAAGTAAGTATGTGAAAAAGGGATTAAATTACTTGAGTGGATTAGCCAAAAGCCTCTGGCCAATTGGGACAAAGTTCGTCTCTTGATAGGATATAAACCAAGCTAAAGAAGAGACACTGCAATCAATATGAAAGTTTATTTAGCATTTTAGTCAAAAATTTATCTTGGTTAGTCTTATTTTCCTTTTAACATCTATTTTCTCTTTCTAAAGTTAACTCATTTCACATAACAACAATTTTTTTTTGATAATGTATGATGCAAGGAATTCCTCATGCACATTTACATCTTAAAGATGCATTCTTTTCGAATAACCTGCTACGGTAACTCAATTTATGTAAAGAGAAGTCAAACTCTAGTGATAACCTAAGAGCAAAGTGCAAGGCTTGGGGTTTCCACATTGAAGATTAACAATGAACAATGAACTCTAGCTAATATACTTAACCATATTAAAATTCATTAAGAACATAGGAAATTTTCTTTTGAAACTAAAAGTTTTCAAATTTTAAGACAACATAAAGAAACTATAGGAAACCACAAATGCTAAAATTTAAACAATTTGAGACATATGGTCATAGTCTTAAAAATTGTGAAGCAGGCCTTTTACTGGGGTGAAGGTATTAAATAGTTTCATAATAAGATCATAGTAATCACAATTCTTGGACGCTGACCTTCCCATAAATATGTGTTCTCTCATGCCAAGTATTGTGGGAGGACGCCAACCATGGTCTTTCAGGAACTCTTGCAAGATATTTCGCATTTTCAAAGCTTCTTATAAATAATTATCCTGTAAAAACAAGCTATTAGAACAAATATATGATATTAATTCTTTTTCAAAATCATAAAACTGACGAATACCTGATTCATGTAAATTATTTATAGTGCTTAACTGCGTGTGAAAATTATGGAATGATTTTGGTTTTTAGTTTTTTCTTCTCCAATATTTGGTGGTACTAGAAGCTTTATGTGGTACACCTCCTAAAACAGTTGAAAAAGACTTTTAAGAATAAGCATAGATTCATTTGATATATATATATATAAAATACGAAATCAACATATACATCTCCCTTACTGTATTTCATGAGGAGGCATGTGTATATCGATAGTGAAGTGTTTAAACATATTGAGCAGAAGACAGGTTTTTAAACTTTCTAAGCATATATAGTAGATTAGCAATGTGATTAAACATACAAGAGATAAAAGAAGTCTCTCTTGGTAAATGCTATCTATTAACTACTAAGTTCCTCGGACTCTCCAAAAATGTTGCTGCACCCATGTCGGATCCTTCAAAAATACACTTTTTTGAAGGATCCAACACACACCCAAAGACATTTTTACAGAGTCCAAGCAACTTAGATTGACTATGAGATTCTATATCTAGCACAACTATAACAACAGTCATGAACTAGCGGATACAAATATGGAGGAAGGTAGACAAATTCATAAGGAGCATGAAATCAGGGGATAAGAAATCATTTTCCTATCTGACAGGCATAGTGTAATCTCACTTTCTCGAAGCCATGTCTCAACTTAATGTATTCAACCAGTTGGTGGATTCTCTTTCATACCTGATAAAAGCCATTAACAACTTTAACTAGAATAGATGAATAAACTTTTTGTGGCCTGTCTGCCATAATTTCTTGTTTCTTCTTAACATAAGCAACATGCAAAAAAGGGTACTTTTAAGAAACATATCCATAAAATAACATAATTAAATTGTAAAAAACATCTGATCAAATATAAAAGGAAACCTGAATAAAAATTCCACATGGAAAAAGTACCTTATCATCAAATTAAATATGTCTTGGGCCTGAGGGTCACCAGTAGTTTCTGTAATCCATATATTTGATAGGACACAACATTTATAAATTTCATGGATGCCAAGTCTTCAAGTTGAGCTGATAATGTATTGTTTTTCCTCTTAATTTCATCATAACCTTAGAGGATATCTGGGGGAAGACAAAAATATGCAGATGATGTTCACTTGAGCCAAATATTGGATTATGGAGAAAACCAAAATATATGAATATGAAAAACCTTAATCCTTAGACATGTTAATAAAAGCTTGTAACTTCAATGCTTTCCTATAGTACATCCTTCGTCGGTCTATTTCGGTTAAAGAAAGAAAAATGTATCAAGAACATTTCTAGTAAGGACAAAGTTTAAATTTCATCTTTTATAGAGATAACTTTTAGATGAAACATAAATCCACCCGTTCTGCTTAGAATTTATCCACGGAAAGAAACCCAATTTTTCTCTTCTTGTTCTTCTTCAATTTCATATTTAGATTCATTTATTCCTTCCCCTTTTTATGCACTCCAAAAAATGCATGTCCAAGATAATCAATAAGATATCTTCCTTTGAAAGTAAAAAAGTAAACCCTTATTTATTTTTCTAAATCTTACTAGCTGCAACATTGTACCAAAAATAAGGCAAGAAACCAAATCATTTCCAGCCCTTGTTGTTACAATAGGGTTGCGTGCACCAAAGACACAAGGACCATGATCAACACACTAAATAATGCAAATATGCCATGAAATCAAAAATGACAAAGCATATTAAGGTTTAGAAATAGAATAATAGCCATTGGCAGAGACCGATGGTTAGAAATAAGATCAATACAAAATTTTATTCTTACTGTGTTGGTGAAACGAGACTTATCACTACTTCATTCTCATCCAAAAACTAGAAATCTCACTTGGTTAGAGTTAAAATTGTACTGAAACTATAAGGAGCATGGGAAAATATACAAAATCAATCTTACCCAGAAATGGTGACTGAGTTCAGTGAACAACTCATACATTTGCCCCAAACAAATTACGTTTCCGTGCTAGTAAAGCACTGTTATCATCCCTGTCAGATTTCTAATATACAGAGTCACAACCTCCGCTCCCCTCTTTGTCGATGGCTTCATACTAGACATTTTCCTTTATCGCCACCTTAGTCAACTTTAATTATCCCATTGATTCTTCCTCCACTGCTTCCAATGGGAATTTGAGAGAGAAAATATGAACTTGCTTTCATGGATGACCACTATTCCCCATTTCGAAATCAATAAAAAGAAAATAAATAGAAAATAAAATACAGTAGTAGCTACAATAAACATAAAGATCTGGAAATTACAATATTACTTTGTGCATATCCAAAATGTCGAAACAAAATTAATATTCTTATTGTCAAATAGGATTGATAGGCTTGTCGGATACCAAAAAACAGATAGTACAAAATAGAGAAAACTCAATTTGCTACGCCATGGAATTTACAGAAAATACAAAAAATTTAACAAAGCTATAAAATCAAATCTAGAGAATGAGAAAAACCTTAAGAATGAAATTGTGAAACAATTTCGTATATATAATTCCATTCATAACTAAGAAGCTTTATCATAATTTCATTCCTAAATTATGAATAAAATTGCTGAAGAACGAGAAAACCCTTTTGAAAGAAACAGGCGAAACTATGAATGAATGAGAAACCCTTACAAAGGAACCAAAAAACCCTTTTAGAGGACCTTCAGGTGCGTCATGGAGTTGAGATGAATAGTCAAACCATTGTAAGTAAAATTTAGGGTCATACACTTTGTTCTTTTAGAAATTTGAGAAATTGGGGGAAATAGATATACGGAGGGAAAATGAAAATTTCAGCAATTAGGGCACATTTATAAAGTATTTTTATACCATTACTAATATAGCACATGTAACAAGTGTGGACGTATATGTAGAAAGCGTTGTAAATTATTTTATTATTTGGTGACATTTAAAATGTGTAGTGTATAATTCTAAAGAACACGCTTTTAAAATGTTGTCAAAATTTCTATGGCCAAAATCCTTGTACAAAGGTCACACCTTGAAAGTGTTGACTTAGATATCTTTGGCAATACTTTTCAAGTGTTGTCTAGAATTAATGTGGTTGTAGGTCAAATTTGTTGTAGTGTGTATTGTTATATAGGGAGTCACGAATGAAAGTGAAGCTTCAGAATATAATAATGCATAAATATGAAGGTGGAAGACTCGTAACATATTAGTAACCACATCGGAGAACTTTCCTGATCCTGCCAAGTCTGGAAGGCAAAAAGTCAGTTCTGGCGCTGTCCACTAGTGGCACTATAAGTGGCGCCATGCTGAACACAGCGACCTACTGGAATAGCTAAGGAGTTAGTATGACCCTGCTGATGAAAATGTTTACCCTTATGGGCAACTAATGGGCACTCCCTAATTTTGTGGCATGAATTGTTGCACCCAAAACAAGCATCACTGCTAGCCATGCATTAACCCTTGTGGTTCATACCATACCTCTTGTAGACTGGGTTCGTGTGACCATAATTAGCATTCTCCTAGACTTGGGGCCTGGTGCTCTATCATGAGTATTCTTTCGGAACTTAGGAACTGAAGCACTAGCAGAATAGGAGGTTGGGGTAGACGATTTCTAGAAGAATTTGGAACGACTACCACCTTTTAATCTTGGCTGAGATAAGCTAAAACTACTCGTCCTGGCCAGCTGGTTCTCCATTTTCTTTTCTTTTAGCTTCTCTTCCTCAATCTGCTAAGCATGAACCATCTATCTAGAAAGGTCCATCTCCTTAATCAACATAATAATTTTGCATTCTTTCACCACATTCTCTGAAACTCTAGACATAAAGTTACTCATTCTGGCCCTAGAATCATCCACCATGAGCATACCTCGCCAACTGGGTAAACTTAAGTGAGTACTCCTTCACACTCATGCTACTTTACTTCATATTGATAAACTCTTACACCTTGGCCTTCCTCATCTCAAGAGGGAAGAAGCTATCTAAAAAAGTAGTAGCAAACTCATTCCACTCTACAAGCATTTCTTCGGTACATCTATCCTTCTTCCACTATTTGACCCAAGTATGAGCCACCCCTTGCAATTGTTAAGTAGCTACGTTAGCACTCTCACTTGAAGTTACACCCATGATATCAGTCACTTTATGCACACAATCAAGAAACTCCTAGGGATTCTCCTCAAAATTGGATCCAGAGAACACTAGGGGATTCATATGAGTAAAGTCTCGAATCCTAACAACTACTATGTTCACTACTAGATTGACTGGGGAAACTACCTTCTGTTTATTGTGGGCAACCATATTCTGGTACAAAACTATGAAAGCAGTCCTAAATTCGACATGATAGACATGTTCATTCAGAGGGTTTTCAGGAATAGCTGGTGGTGTGGGATGGTCCCTATTTCTTCTTCTGTTATTCCTTTTGGGAGGCATTTTATATAAATGACATAGGTTAAGTTAGAAGGAGAAGTTTAACAGAGTTTACACCCCATTACATGACATGAATACTGAAAGGAGGGAAAGTTTTCCTAAAACATCTCGTAGCCTCTTGCCCATAAGTGTGGTGCACTTCATACCTATGCATAAGACTCTACTTAACACGACTTTCAGACACCCTTGGAACTTTTAAACCTCATGCTCTGATATCAAGTTTTTTCATAAATTGAGACTACCCCCTAGTCGTAACATAGTGCTTAAGGCTTTAAGTGACCACAAGCTAACCACTGATCTGCCACATGCTATAAAGACTGAAAGTATCAAAATACTATGCAAAAGTCATTCATGAAAATATCTAAACGTCAAAACAATATCAAAGGTGTTGCATAGTTATCACTGAGAACATACTTCTTGTCTGTCTGAAAGCCTCTAAATATGATAAGTTGTTGGGATAATCCTCAACTAACTCTGACTATTGAAATAAACATAAACTGTAGTACTAAAAAGCATGATAAATAGTATAATTTGTCCTTGACTGATGATGACTCACTAATGTTGTAGTTGAGTGGCACACGAGCTATCAAAATATGATCGGGAAATTGAGCGTTCGAACCTATATTATAAGTCAAGATAATGCAAAAGAGAGTATGGGATCTGTACTTTTAATGATTTGATATGTGAGATAGAAACCGACAGATAATCATATATGCTGAGTATAAATGCATGAACATGAATATCGAATGCAAGACCAAGTATAAGCATGTCCTAAAATAATCTGAATAGTTAAATAACCTATATATGAACACTTGGTCATACCAAAGTATGAACATTGAACTAAAAATGTAGGAACTAAATTTAACTGACATGCCGTAATCTGAGCTAATCATGGTCCAACTTGTAACCCTAGTTAGAAGGGTGTTACTATATTGCCATGAGTACTGACATTTGCTATACAGATCCACTAAATTGATGTCCCGGAGGACTAGGGTGTGAGTTCAAAACTAGCGGGTGACCCTTAAGAGAGTATCAGTCCTAAACTTGTGGGTGCCCTATCATAAACTACATTGGCTACATAGTTCTAGAATTTAGGGACTTCTACTAAAGGTCTCAGTCCTATATTGGTGGGTAAGCCTTCATCGCTAGGTTCGCTTAGTGCTAAGTATTACTCCCAACTTAACTGACACTAATAATTGATATGCTCAAATATGATATTCTAAAAATAATAGTGTTTGCATAATTTGAAATAATCGTGAATATTTTAACTTATATATTTAATATAATATAATGCTAGTGAGTGCTCATTATGATAATGTTATAAATTTCATAGTAAAAACATGGTATGAATAATTTGAAAGATTGAAAACTATAGCATGTATGATCATCTAGGTATCGGGTGTTCAAAACCCAACAACACTGAAAAAAAATATAAATAACTACGATAATTTCAAAGTAATGACATGAGAAGAAATTTCATGACTTAAACTCAAGAATCCAATAATTTCATTGATGTAATGATTTATCATGATTAAAGTACGGAGGAATGCTTTAATTTATGAGGAAACACTTGTTCATGGTTGAATTCGAGAATTATAAGGAGGAAATAATGTAATTTATAGTTTTCATGGAAGCCTAAATCAAAAGGGGAATTAAACTTGAAAATTTGGGGAAACTTAAGGATTCAATGGGTGAAATGATCCCATTGATGAATATCCCACATACCTTAATTGCTTGGTTTCTTGAAGGGACTTGGATTTGAGACCTCGGGAGGGTGAATTCTTGAGAGAAACCCTTGCTTTTGTTCTTGGGAGTGGGAGAAGGTTGAATATTGATAACTGACTAAGATGGGGCAAATAATGCCTCTCTTAAATTTTAAGTTGTGGATTGGGTGCTAAGGATGAGAATGGACTAAAAAGACCTTTAACCACACTACCTCTATTCCATGCGAATATCGCAAAGTGTAGCCATCGTGACACAATAAAAACTTGGAAGCTCACAGCCTCAACGGTCCAAAATCACCCCACACCACTTTTAAAAATTCCAAAACTCTCCTAGATGACCCCTTTAACATTCCTAAACATATTTTAAGTCAAAAATCAATGTTTCAAACATGGGACGGCCAAAAATAAAATTATTGAAATTTTGAGGGTGTCACAGTGATTATGGAACTTGTCTCTAGTGTGAAACAAACGCTTTGGGGCCTTTAAACATGCAATGAATAGTCGGAAGCTTGTTTAGGATCTCGTGGGGTATTACATTCACTATGTCAAACCAATGATATAATTCAATGTAATATGATTAAATGTAATGATAAGAGATGAAATTCAATGGACATATTACACTATTATACACCTTCCAAGGCTATTCTTCTAGGAGAGGACCTATGGAGAGGTTTTTAACCCATATATCAATCACTTTCTCACTATTCGATCTTGCCAGCATATCCCTCGGTCAAGTCGTTTCATAATATCGCATAACTTTTTGGTTAAATCTTTGGGCAAGGTTATTTAATGTGGTTCAATTTATTTAACATAGAATCAGTGTTTATTAGTAGTACTAGTTCCATTAATCAAGAAATAAATGAGTATGCATGTTAATGGCAAAATTAATAATGCATAAAAATCAGCTCAATAATAGTATATATATGAATCAAAACCTTTTAATCTCAATGAATCATGATAGAAGCACCACACTAAAAACACACGGATAAAAATTAGCTCAAATGATCATCAAGAACATTATAAGCCCCCACATGAATAATACGATGAAAGGATCAACTCAAAATATTAACAAAATCCCCACAAGCCCCGACATGGGCATCACAATAATAAAAAGAACAAATCAAGACACTATTAAGGTTAGAACAAGTTCCACACGAGCATCACAATAATAATAACCAGTTTAATCAATAATAAAGTCGATAAAAATACCCACACAAATATCACAATGATAATAAACACCTAAACAATAATAAGGTCAAAAGAAGCCCCGACACAGATATCATAGTAATATAATTGACCCAAAAAATGTAAAAATCGAGAATTGGACCATCTTATAGCATGCTTTATATAATACTTTTCCTACCCAAGCCAAATCTGAAAAACGTTAAGCCATAACCTACCTCGCAACAAACGAAATTCGCCAAAAAACACCATCAAAATAATTTTTTCCAAAATATCTAAAAATCACCTTGAATACATATTCAACAATAGCCATATTGGAATTTCAACGATATTTATATTGGAACACTTTTGTTCCAAGTCTAAGAAGTTATCCCAAAAATCAATTTTGTAAATAAAAGGGCAAAAGTAGTTTTTTTAGAAAATCAATTTACCCATAATCCTGGGAGTTAAATAAAAAATATCTTCAAAAATAGAGTTAAAATAAAGTTAGAAATTGTTAGAATACAACATTTTAGTTTTACTGGTAAAACCTCAAATCTCCATTATCAAACATGGTTTAAAATAAAATAAAAAGGTAAATTTATGCAAATATAAGTTTACCATACTACATGGACCTTAATTCTTAAAAACCAATGCAAAGTCATAAAAAATTGATCCAAAAACAAAAAAACTTTTGATTTCGTAAATTTGGAATTTCAAATCACAACCTACGAATAACGATCATGAAAAGTGAAATAGGCATTCTTGAAAAATGGGTAAAATTAAGATGGAATCGCATACCCAATGATTATACTATAAAAATGCATCTAGAATCTCTTCAAATTGAGATTCCTAGCTCCCAAAATGTCAAAATACTAAATCAATGATTTATCCGCTTAACATCATTGAGGTGATCTTTTTTTTGCGTGTTCTCCGCCCCCCACCACATTAACGATGAACCAAAATTTACGTTGACCAGTCTAGTAAATTTCTTTCTCACGTTCGTAGTCCAATTATCGCTTTCACAAAGAACAATATTTGCAACAGAAAGCCAAAACCTATTGTTTGTACTAAAATGACCATATCTCTTTGATAGAAACTCTAAATACATTGATTCTTGTAGTGTTGGTTTCAAAATTTTGATAAGGATGTAGTGTTATCATTCAATAACCCAAAATAGATTATTTAATTCGAGTGATATTATTAAAATTCAATGATGAATCTAAACTCCAAATAAGTAGCCAAAATTCATTCGATATTTCCTGAACACAAACCGCATAATGAAAAATAATTGTAAAATATATTCTAAATATGATAAAATCATCAAAGCACCCGAATAAGGTTATCTTATTTCTGAACTTTGAATTTTTAAATTTTTGAACAACCAATCAAAACTCACCAAATAGCCTCGAGAACTGAACAAAACCTTCAACTAGGGTAAATATCACCTTCCGAGCCTAGTAGGATAATCAAAACATAAAAATTACCTTTCTAACCTTGAATGCTAACTTTGGTTAACTCACTTAAGTATCCAACTTTCAAAACCTTAAAACTATTTCATAACTCATCTGAATGTCTCAGGACTTAAACCAATAGTCCTACTATTGGTTAGATACCATTCGTTGAAAGAGATCCCTACTAATTGGCATATGTTGGTTAATAATTTTGAAGAATACACTCCTATTATTGAGCGTAAGGTAGGTTATTAGAAACTAAAAAATGTTGGTAAATGTAATTCTAATAGATCTACAAAAGAAATCTTGGCCCTAGTTCCAATGTTTTTAATATTAAAGATAAGGCAGAGGATATCTATGCTAAAACTAGGTCTATTGCAGATGGATCTATTCCAATTGTTGAAGCTATGGCTTTGAGATGAGGCTTAGAGTATTTTGTATCTAATAACATTCTCTCCATGTTACTAGAAATAGACTAATTGACTCTCAAGAAGATTTTAGGCAAACTTTGAGAAGTCCATTGGAGCTTGCCCTTGGATACAAGGAAGATTAACAAGATGAGAGCTAATGGATATCGGAGTGGATCACATATTTAGAGAAGATGAGAAATTGGCCGATTTTATTACCAACCATGTTTTTAATTTTGCAGATACGTAACATATTTCATATAATTCATTTCAAGGGTTACTAGTGACGAAAAATGATAATCGATATGGAGAAAGAAATGATTCCTAATCCTCAAATAATCAAGTGTCAAAATAGAAACTACAGTCATTCAGGCTCAAATCAAGTACTAACAGTGGAAACAATTTAGTAGTAGATCTAATCTGATTTTAGAAAGTAACAAGTAAGGTCTTGCTAAAAAATATTCTAGATCTACCCTATTACATCTAGTTGAGGATGGACTCTTTGGTTTTTTCCTTTGGCAGTAGTATTAGTCAACTTGTAGGCTAAATCAACAGGGAAAATAAAAAATGGTAAATCTCTTAACCTTAAAATCCTTTTAAGGTTGCTATTACGGATGAAATTGGATACTCATTTGTTAATAATTGAATAATTGGTTGTTGTTTGTCACTACCCGAATCAGGGCCTGGCCGTGATGGGTATCTCAAGTCCCATGTGGACTATAGATCACCCCCTGCACCTAACCAAACAAAACACAACATACCCCAAGGTCAGATGAATTTCAAACATATAACAAGATGACATGCAATAAGCTTAAGAAAATTTAATGCATGTCTATAATCGATGACCAGTGACAGTCCAAAAAATTGACCAACGCCGCCCAATAACCACAGTAATCCAAACAAATCCTTCTAAATAAAGAACCAAAACTGAATATCAATGAATTGTCGGGACATGCCCTGACTATAGCGAAAAAAGTCTAAACAGTCTGAGATATAAGAGACTAAAACGTAAAATATAGACTTCTGATATATGGAAGGTCACCACTTTAATGTCAACTCACGAGCTGATCTCGAATCCTAATCACTGAGCAGGAGAAGTAGAAGCATGACTCATTTCTATTTCTCGTGGGGATATGTCTGAAGATAGTTAGCGGTTGGAGCACTAGCATGAAACTCAAGGATAAGGATAACACAATGACATGGTCAACAGCTTAAATCATTCAAAATGAATGCACATACTAAGATGCATATACATATGTATTACATACTGGGATACCGAACAAGGCTTAACGTTCATTTTAAAACTTTAGCCTGGATTAAGTAACTGAGCCGTCATGTATTAGTACCTAAGAACTATATGGGCCCCAGTTCTCACCCCTTGGTCGGGCCCAGTGCATGTAGCCACATGAACCAGAGAATAATCTCATATAGGGGACTCTAATCTCCCAATCATATACTAAGGTGACTTATGCACCCGATAATGTGATGGTTTATGGGGGACTCAAACCTCCCTAATCATGAAATAATAATAAGGAGGACTCAAACCTCCCTGGTCACACTGACCACCGCGTCAACAAATACGGTTTTCAGTCTTAGTCACTTGGACCTTCACTTTTACGACTTAGCCACACAATCCTTACTAAAGTCCAATTAAAATATTTATCACACAATATTTTTCATTAAACAATATTTCACATTAAGTCATACATTATTTGTATCGTCATACCAACTACACTTACAAGGTAATAATCAAAATGCCAAAATAATTAGATCACTTGGGGTAATTTACAATCCCATTCGTTCAACTTTACAAATTCCCACACTTCTCATAATTAAAACTTGTTTCAAAATATGAAGATGGGGTCATAACCACTTCAAAAGTCATAAGTTTAGGAAAAATCACAATTCCACTAGTTCATTCACTATACCCATGCATCCATAAGTTGAAAACCCTATTTAAAGCATGATTTTTCATAACTAAACCACGGAAAAACATTGTTCAACAACAAACATTCAAGATCCCTGACCCTTGTTTCTAAACCATCATAAACATCTCATGAACAATACTTTAAAAGATATGTTTTTAATAAACTAACAATGAGGGAAGAATTACATGCCTTAAACACCAAGAAATATGGAGAGATCTACTTTTTGAGCCCTTAGATGACCAACTTGATAAAGACCTAGCTTGATTTGCCTGAGGGAATTTAGAGAGCATTTTGGAGTGCTTGAGAAGTTGCTTAGATTTGTTTCTGAGTGGTAATGGCACCCTAAAGGGATTTATAAGACATGGGTTACTATTTGGGTAAGAGGGTAAATGTCTAGAATGCCCTTAACTTAAAAGTTGGAAAAATGCTGCCATTGACAATGGGTCAACCATTGACTCATAGACACTCCTTACGAGTTATCCCCATGAGTCGTAACCAAGACAGTCTCGAGGACATCCACATACTAATAACCATACCACTCGATTGGTACCACTCATAATGAGACCCTACTACTCATAGGGTCCAGTCATAGTCAACACAGAACTTAATTAGTTAAAAATTAGGCGTCCTACAATTTGCACCCAACGGCTCATAACAAGTCCTTACGGCTCATAGTGAGCCATTCATACTCAGAGTAGAACTTATGCACTTACTTTTTTGATTTGGTTACAATTCTATCCCAACGACTCATCATAAGTCTTTATGACTCATGTCCCCAAGTCGTACCTAAGATAGAAACTCGAGCACCATTTACTGGAAACCTTACGATTAGGGTCACCTGACCCACCAAGACACATTACGACTCGTAGGGTGAGTCGTAGTTAAGGCAGTGAGTCTAACTCAAAAAATTTTCAAGGGCCAAAAAGCCAAGGCATTACATACTTCTCCCTTAGTATGATTCATCCTTGAATATAGGAAAAGACATTTATTAGCACTATTTGGCTCTACATACCACTACTCTTACCTCTAACAAAGAAAACAAAGATGCCGAGTAAATCACCATTTCCTTTAATGGAGTCATAAAACAAAGATGTTAAGAAATACACATACCTCAAGCACGATTATCCAAAATGGTAAACAAGAATGGATACTTGGACTTTATGTCCTCCTTGGCTTCCCATTAGCTTACTTAATCTTGTGGTTACTCCAAAAAATATTTACCAATGCCACATCCTTGGTCTGCAACCGACAGACTTGCTGATCTAAAATCTCAATCAGGACTTCTTCATAGGACAAAGAATCCAAAATACCCACCTCTTCTGAAAAAACAACCATATAAGGATCACCCACACACGTTCTCAACATCAAAACATGAAACCATGGATGAATGGAGTTCAAACTAGAGAGAAACTCCAATTCATATGCGCTATTACCAACCCTCTTTAAAACTACATATGGACTAACATAATGGAGATTGAGCTTCCCTTCCTTACAAAACTGTATCACTCCCTTTATGGGGGATACTTTAAAAAAATACCAAATCGCCAACATTGAACTCCAACTCCTTCCGTCTTACATTTGTATAGTACTTTTGGCAACTTTAGGTGGCCTTAAGTCTGTCTTAAATCACTTTCACCTTCTCCATAGCTTGGTGAACCAGATCAAGGCCAAATAATTTATTTTCACAACCTCAAACCTCCCAATAGGAGTCCTACACCTCCTACCATATAAGTCCTTAAATGAAGCCATACCAATGTTAGAGTGATAACTATTGTTGTAGGCAAATTCTATAAGAAGCAGGAAGTCAACCCTACCACCCCCAAAATCAAATACACAATCTCGTAGCATATCTTTTAAGACCTAAATTGTCCTTTTCACTTGACTATCTATCTGCAGGTGGAAGTGGTACTAAGGGTCACCTTAGTCCCTAAACCTTATTGGAATGACCTCTAAAAGTGAGATGAGAACTGAGTACCCAGACCTGATATCATAGAATCTAGAGTACCATGCAACTTCAGGATCTCCTTAATGAATAACTTGGCATAATCCTAAGAAGAGAAATTTCTCCTTACTGGCAAAAAGTGGGCAAACTTAGTAATCCTATCCACAGTGACCCAAATCAAATCAAATTACTGGAGAGACTGTGGAAGACCTTTACCAAAATCCATATTTGTTATTTCCTAGTTCCACATTGCCAAGTTAATTTCTTCAGTTAACCCACTGGGCCTCAAGTGATCCATCTTCACTTATGAAACACTATGCACTTAGCCACAAAAGTGTCCATATCCCACATCATATAATTCCACATATAAATTTCCTTAAGATCATGATACATTTTTATTAAACCAGGATGAATAGTATATTGCAACTCATGAGCTTCAACCAAAATTCTTTCTCATAACCCATCAATATCAGGAACACACTATCTGCCTTGGAAACTCAAGATACATCACCACTAATCTCATAAACCGTCACTTTGTTCCTGCCTACATCATTCTTGATTTGCTATAGAATAGGGTCTAACACTTATTTTCCTTTATCTCTGCACCAAGAGATGAACTCTCCACCTCTTTAATAATAACACCACTATCCTTGAAATCCAAGAGACGAACTCTGAGATTATCCAAATGGTGGATATCCTTCACCAAATCCTGCTTCTCGTCATCCATATGAGACAAACTTCCCATGGACAACTTGCTTAGAGCATCATCAACCACATTAGTTTTACTTGGATGATAGTGGAGACTAATTTCATAATCCTTTAGAAATTCAAGTCACCTCCTTTGCCTGAGATTTAATTCTTTCTTGGTGAACACATATTGTAGGCTCTTATGATCAGAATAAATATCAACATGGACCCCATATAAATAATATCGCCAGATCCTTAATGCAAATACCATAGCTAACAATTCCAAGTCATGGGTAGGATAATTATTCTCATGAACTTTCAACTGCTTAGAAGCATAAGCAACTATCTTGCCATACTATATCAACATACAACCCAGACCTACCTGAGATGCATCACAATAGATAGTAAAACCATTAATGCCCTCATGTAGAGTCAAGATCAGAGCCGAAGTCAACTTATCCTTTGGTTTCTCAAAAATACCCTCATAAGCATTAGACCAGAAGAATTTCACCTTTTTCTAAGTCAACTTAGTCAACAGGGAAGCAATAAAAGAAAAACTCTCCACAAACCTTCTATACTAGTTGGCTAAACCCAAAAAGCTCTGAATATTGGATGGAACCATGGGTATAGGCCATTTATTAACCACTACAACCTTATATGGATCCACTATGATCCCTTCACTAGAAGCAATATCACCCAAATAATTCACAATATTTAACCAGAACCCTCACTTAGAAAACTTTGCATACAACTACTACTCCTTAAGGGTCTCTAATATAAGGCGAAGGTGATTGGCATGATCCACCTCACTCTTGGAGTATACCAAAATATGGTAAATAGAGACAATGACAAACAAGTCCAAGAACTAACGCAAAGCCTAATTCATATGATCCATAAATGCGGTCAGGCCATTGGTCAAACCAAATGACATCAACAAAAACTCAAAATAACTGTACCTAATTTGAAAAGTAGTCTTAGGCATATTTGCTTCCCTAATCTTCAACTGATGTTACCCAGACCGAATATTAATCTTGTAAAAAAATTGTGCACCATAAAGCTGATCAAAGAGATAATCAATCCTCAAGAGTTGATACTTATTCGTTATGGTTACCTTATTTAATTAGTGGTAATCAATACACATCCAAAGTGAACCACTCTTCTTACGCACGAAGAACATGAGAACACCCCACGGAGACATATTAAGGCTGATAAGACCTTGCCAAAAAGATCTTTCTACTTTTTCTTGAGTTTTTATAACTCAGCTGGAGCACTTCTATATAAAGGGATAGAGATAGGATTAGTGTTCGAAAAAAGATAAATCCTAAAATCAATTTACCTATTAGGTGGTACACTAGGAAGATCGTCAGGAAACACATCATAGAATTGACAGACCATAGGGACAGTTTGTATAAAAGGTCCTTCGGCTCTAGAATCCTTAACATGTACTAAGTGATAGAGGTACCCCTTGGAACCTAATTTCTGGGCTCTAAGATAGAACCTTCCCTTAGGCACTAGGGAACTATCTTCCAATTCAATTACCTGCTTATTTGGGAAATAAAAACTTACCCTTTAAGCCCAACAATCAAGAAATGTATAATACGAATGGAACTAATCCATCCCTAATATCATATCAAAGTCTAACATGTACAACTCAATTAGATCCACTAAGGTCTTGGTATTACGAACAGACATTACACAACTCTTATAGGCTCTCCTGGCCATAATGGATTCACCTACTAAGGTAGACATAGAAAAGGGACCTGAGATACACTCAAGATCAAAACCAAAATGGATTGCCATATAAGGGGTCATATAAGAGATAGTAGACCCAGGATTAAGTAGATAACATACATAATGAGAAAAAGTTTAAGCATACTAGTTGTAGCATCAGGGGATGCGTCAAAGTCCTAGTAAGTGGTAAGAGTATGTAGATGGTTCCAACCAATGTTGTAGCTAGAAGTAGAAGTAGCACCCTTTGGTGCAGGAGCAGATAAAGTAGTAACAGGAACCTTATTCGCCCCAGAAGCAACCTTAGAAGGACAATCCTTGTTTATATGACCAGTCTGACCACATTTAAAACAATCCTCTCTTCCTCAAAAAACCATGATTTACCTGAAAACAAAATCTACAACGAGGATATGATGGAGTTGACAGAGTCTTACTAGCTTGCGACTTGGTCCCTCATTCTCTAAAATTACTATTATACTAAGAATGATGGCCAACCAATAAATTTGGGTAAGGATCACCAGTCATAGAGTAAGAACCAGAGTAGCCCCACTTCTTTTTAGACTACTTCCTACCATGTCTACTATTTTGTTGCTGACCTTTACCCTGATCTAAATAGCAAAACTTCTTACTCTACCTTTCACTTATCTCTGCTTGCTTCTTGTTTTCTTCTTCCACCTATTAAAGATATGCCACAAGTCTAGAGATCTCCATATCCTTATTCAACAAGGCAACCTTGCTCTCCAAAATCAACTCACAAGACAACCCCAAAGCGAACTCTCTCATTCTAGCCCTTATGCCAGATACCAATTTAGGATCATAACATGACAACTAATGGAACTTCAAGGCATACTCATTTACTGACATCCTGCCTTGCTTCAAGTTCATGAACTCCTTATCCTTCACCTCTCTCAACTCCTAAGGAAGGAAGTAATCAAGGAAAGTACTAGGAAAATCATCCCACAAAGTAGACTTAGCACTATCATCCTAGGCTGGTACCATTCCTCATACTATTAGTATGCTATATCCTTCAACTGATAAGTAGCAAACTTTACACCCTCCACGTCTATAGCATATATCACATAGAAGATCTTTTCCATTGAATCAATAAATTTTTAGAGATCTTCCTTACTTTTAGAACCAGTGAAAATAAGAGAATTCAATCTCATGAATTGGCCAACTCTAGTGGCCTCAAATAATATAGCAATAGAAGCAACCCACTCAGTATAGGAGGCCATAAACTAGAGAAGTAAATGAATTAACTGACGAAACTCAACATTAGACACATCATATCAAGGTGCTTGAGGGGGGAAAAGAGGAACTGGTGGAGCTCCATCAGGGCAATTAGAAGCAGCGATCCTACACCTAGTCTGAACTTATAGAGTTGGATAAGCTCTATCCATATTGTTCTCATAAGGGATTAAAGGGTTTTCGCGAGTATCAGATCTTCTAGGAGGCATGATCCAAAAACTAAACACACGAAAATAAGAGAAGATTCCAGATGTTAGACTCTATAACTTAAATTAGAATAACAAGAAAGGGAAATATTCCTAAATGTCTCATAGCCTCTTTCTTATAAGTGTGGCGCACTACACACCTATAAGTGAAACTCTAATCGACATGGCTTTGTTGGAAACCTAATGACACCGAACCTAGGATCTGATAACATCTTTATCACGACCCAAACCAGGGCCTAATCATGATAGGTATCTCAAGTACCACATGGATCAGAGATTACCTTTTGCACCTAACCAAATACAACATACCCCAAGATCGATGAACTCCAAACATATAACAAGATAAAATGCAATAAGTTTAAGAAAAATTAATGCATGTCTATAACTGATGACCGACAACCGGCCAAACAATAAAAAAAACCTCCCAATAACCATATTAATCCAAACAAAGCATTTTAAACAAAGAACCAAAATTGAATATCTATGAAGTGTCGGGACATACCCCCAATTGTAACCAAAAACAAGTCTAAACAAAATGAGACATAAGAGACCAAAACATAAAATGTAGACTTCCAATGTATGGAAGGTCCCCACTTCAGTGTCAATTCATGAGCTGATCTTGAATCCTAATCAGTGAGTAGGAAAAATAGAAGTATGACTAGTTCCTACATCGCTTGGGGATACAACGTCCGAAGATGGTTTGCAGTTGGACCTCTAGCATGAAACTTAGAGTTAAAGATAACATAATGACATGGTTAACAATTCAAATATTCAAAATCAATGCACATAATCAGATGCATATACATATGTATTACATGTTGGGATAGAGAACAAAGCTTGACATGTATTTTATGATTTTATCCTGGATTATGTATCTCAACCATCATATAATAGTACCCATGAGATATACGGGCCTCAGTTCTTATCCCATGGTCGAGGACCAGTGCGTGTAGCTACACGAATCAGAGAATAATCTCATATATATACATGGGGGACTCAAACCTCCCAATCATATACTAAGGTGACTTAAGCAACTGTTAATGTGATGATTTATGAGGGACTCAAACCTCCCTAATTATGAAATAATATTGAGGGAGACTCAAACCTCTTAGGTCACTTTAAACCCCCTCCCCCGTAAGAAAATATGGTTTCTAGTATTGGTCACACGAACCTCCCCTTCCACGACTAAGCCAAACAACCCTTATTAAAGCCTAATTAAAATATTTATGACACAATCCCATTAATTGAACTATATTTTACATTAAGGCATACATTGTTGGTTTTGTCATAACAACTACACTTGAAAAGTAATCATTAACATACCAAAACAATTACATCACTTGGGGGAATTCACAATCCCCTTGGTTTAACTTTACAAATTCCTACGTGTTTTGTAATAAAAATTAGTTTCATAACTTAGGGATAGGGTCATAACCACTTTAAAAGTCATAAGTTTGGGAAAACCACAATTCCCCTAGTTCATTCACCATACCCATGTATCCACAAGTTTGAAACCATATTTAAATCATAATTAATCATAAATAACCCATAAAAAAACATTGTTCAACAACAAGCATTCAAGACCCCCAACCCTTGTTTCAAAACCATCATAAAAATCTCATGAACAACACTTTAAAACACATGTTTTTAACAAATTAACAATGAGGTAAGAGTAACATGCGTTAAACACCTAGAAATTTGGAGACAAACTGACTTTTGATCCCTTAGATGACCAACTTGATGAAACCCTAGCTTGACTTTCTTAAGGACATTTAGAGAGCCTTTTGGAGTGTTTGAGAAGTTACTTAGATTTTTTTTGAGTGATAATGACACCCTAAAAGGTTTATAAGATGTGGGTTTCACTTTGGGTAAGAGGGGAAATGTACAAAATGACCTTAACTTAAAAGCTGGAAAAGTGTAGCTATTGACTATGGGTCAACGATTGACTCGTAGCAACTCCTTACGACTCATCACCACGATTCATAACCAAGACAGTGTCTAGAACCCCCACACATTGTTGATCCTATCACTCTATTGGTACCACTCATAATAAGACCCTACTACTCATAGAGTCTAGTCGTACTCAGGACAAAACCCAAGTGGGTAAACAGTGGACATCTTATGCCACTTTACCACCCACTTATACTAAATCACCCCCCTCCAAGTTAAGCTAGTGCTTGCTGTTGCACTAGGAGCCATTGCACCACGTTCTAAAGCATGGGTGTTTTGTATCCATTGAGTAAAAATGGGTTGCAATTGTATAGTGGTATCTGAAAACATATCTTGAGGACGCCCTAAAGTACTCATGGTATCATTATAAATGTACAAACCAAAATTGTGAAAGCCTAGAAATATACATTCCCAGTAGAGATGGTATATATGATTTGCACCCAACAACTTGTAACAAGTGCTTATAACTCATAGTGATCCACTTGTACTTAGAGAAAAACATAGATACTTAATTTCTAATTTGATTACGATTCCATCACAATGACTCATCATGAGTCTTTATGACTCGGTCCCCAAATCTTACCCAAGATAGAAACTCAAGAACCATTCATTCAACACCTTACGACTAGGGTCACCTGACCCGTCAAGACATATTAAGACTCATAGGGTGAGTCGTAGTCAAGGCGGTGAGCTAAGAACTCAAAAAATTTTCAAGGGCAAAAAACCTGAGGAGTTACATTCTTGAGTTGAAGAAGTGCTCTATAGAAATGATTACCCATCATCATTGAGTTTTTTTTTGTGAAAGTACAATCTATCCAAAACTTGAGTGTTTGTTCAAACTATTGTAACAAGTGGAAGGTGGTACCTTATCTTTAATACTTGGTGAAAAGTTTACCTGGAGTGGCTCATCTTGGATTGTTACAGATGTGCATTTTTCTCTTCATTATCCTCGATGAAGCTTCTAGAGATTCTTCTTTGTTAGCTATTTCAGATTCTTTTTTAGTTTTTATTTTTTTCTTATTTGGTTGGATTTGGGATTGGGCCAAGACTAACTAGGCCTGAACTCGATGTGTGTGCATATGTGTGCATATATTTTATTTTTTAATAAAGGTTAGGACCATTTAATTTAAAAAAGACTCAAACCAATAGACGAACTATCCTAAAAATCATGTCTCAAAACTGATGGCGCTGATAAAACTTTGATATAATTTCAACTTGTATGGATGTTCATTAAATTCAAATATATCAACTTTCCAACCTTCCAAAATAGAGAGATCACATAATACTCAACCAACCACCTCAGGAATAATGTAATCAATTTTTAAAAACTAAAAGTACCTAATACAACTAGTAGGAGGGGTAAAATGGTTAAAATGCACCATAAGTCAAAAATCACAATAAGGATTGTTATATCTAACTCTTAATATCCGTTGTCCTCGAACGGACAAGAAAGGTACCGAGATTGTCCAGAAACTACAAATACCCATAGTAGACCTCATCAAAAGACTTTCATATAAAGTTACATCAATAGTATCACTTGTTCATCCTAGCTGTCAAAATCCTGCTTTGTTTTAACTCAAAAGACTATATCTCTATTATCCAAAACCAAAACTTTTACAAAATTAATTTCCATATGTTTGAATTGTCTTTGAACATAATAATTAAGTTGATCATTGACATAGTCTTGAACATACATTATTCACCAAACCACACCATAGCCTCCACAAGCCGATAATTTAATCCACGATATAGTGTCAAGTCTAAGACAACAAAATACTATGGCATTATAAATTTTCTATTCACACTTCAAAAATCATATAAGTATAAAAAACCTTAGAAAATGCATTTTCCACACTCCACAATGCTGACTTTTGACTTTTCTTTTTTTCCTGTAAGGAACCTCTACTTGTTCAGAGTCCACTTTAAGCATTTTTTTGTTAGAATTTCCCTTATCTAAGGCTTATAGCGCTAGATCCAAATTCGGTAGTACAACTTCACTAAGTAAAAACTATTAAATAAAAAAACATTATCAATTTCATACAAACCTTCAAATGTCATACTTTGACCATTGTCCTTCAAATGTCATACTTTGACCATTATTCAAACAATCACATTCTTGTGCCAACCTATAGAGAAATTCACTGATTACCTCAAAACTCCTTATGTGATATACATTTGTACTAATCATAATAGCCTCTACAATTTTCATATAAGATAGCATCATTCAACCAAAAAATATCAATAAACCTGTAGAGATATATGTAATTTTGATGATATATGTGTGATCTACCTATCATAACATGAACAATTCAACCAAAAATAGAAGTACAAAATTAATATTAATCTATTTCAATGATTGTTACCCAAATCAAAATGAAATCTTTGGAAAAGTCACCTCTAATTCCTTCACGAGTACCTTACAAACCATTCCATCTTCTACTAATGAATGTTGCAAATCGAGCTATTATTTCTGAATTTAGAGGATCAAATACGCATAAATCTTCAAATCTAAGGAATCTATACATGATGTCTTTTTAGTTAAAATTTCTCACCTTGTACTTACTATGCTGCTAGGTCTTTTAATTCTCAACTTATACCTATAACATATTTCTGAATGCCTCAGAATTTCTTATACAAGCTTTCTATTCCTTTCTTAGATTGTTCATCATTCTGTATTCTTTGAAATAAGTCCCATGACATAATAAATTATACTCTAAGCTAAGAACTTTAAAATAAAATACTCCATTGTACCCTTTAATATCCAAAAGTAATACATTTTATAACCCTGCCCTTTCCCATAAATATGTCCTCAAGTATGGGTTGATATACAATCTGATTTCGAAGAGGAGAAGCAACCACGAAGTGAGGAATTCAAAGCCAGATCGAGGGAGCAAGCTTGGACAAAATCTAGAAAATCTGAGCACAAGGGCGTGTGAGCCCTTGAATATCTGTGTTAAGGGTTTGTCATTCCATTAGACACAATCCAAATTTCAAATTACAGTTAGCCTTTGCAATAAGGGTGTACCACACCCTTATCGCACTAATATCTTTGTAAGGCATGAACTAAGTTAAAAAATGGGCAGTGACTTTCAACTGTAATAGAACACTTAGAACATATTGTACATACCTGGGATGACCTTTGGGGCATAGAATACACTTGAGGAGGCTTCAGTTAGGTTTTTCAATCTCTTTCTTTAGTTTACTTTTGGATTATATTCCATGATTATGATTCTTTGTAATTCCATGAGTGGATAAATACCCTCATTTGGCGTTGAGGCCAAGAATATGAGTACTTGAGCTTGTACTTAAGTTAGTTTAGGTTTATTATAATTATTGGTTATTAATACGTCCTTTGTTTTACTATTATATGAATTTGCGGCCCTTAGGATAAAAATATAATTCTATTATGAGCCCAGAAGGAGGAATAGGATCGTAATCATTCAAGGGAATGAAGTTATGATTTGAGTTTAGGGTATGATAAGAAATACAAATGCGTTTAGCTGTCCTTGCATCCCCTCTCAACATGTAGCTATGAGGCTAGGCCAGATAGTTGATTAGAGGCTTGGAAGACCATAATCATGTTATCAACCTCATGAATCAACAACTTAGATAATTAACTCAACTAATGAAATTATATAGCTAAGTAGGATTGTTCGTAGTGCCTTAGACTTGGGGTTCTCCCCATTATTGTTCAAGTACTTTACGCTACCATATTTTTTATGTTTATTATTATCTTCTACCTACAAAACATTAGTGGTTACTTTTTCACTTGTTCAATCTTCATAGTGAGACTAGAATAAGGTAGTTGTTAGGCACAAGTCCCTAAGTGGTCGATACTTGGCTTTCAAAGGACACTTTCCTACTTGGTGACCATGTAAACTTAAGTGTGTGCTTGGGTACAACAAGTTTTTGGTGTTGTAGTTGGGGACTTGTAAAATGGCTACTGTCTTACTTATAGTTTTTCTATGTTTTCTTTCAAGTGTTAATAACTTGATCTTAACTTCTAAATTTATAGGTTCAAATTTGCAAAGCATGTAAGATGGTAAAGGAAAAAGAGTTGGTTGATCCATACCCCAAACATGAATGACACTTACATTAATTTAGGAGAGAAATAATACTTCTCTACTGGATACCTCAAATTCAGCAAAAGAAAGCTATTCCTTCTCCTATAGCTGAAGATCAACTAGCCCACAGGATAGAATGCAAAGTAGCAATCCTAGTCACAACTAATGTCACCTATACCATCCGCAGATCGACACCTGGAGGTAGATTTGAGAATAAATAGAACATGGTGTAGCTTTTGCACAATAGTAGAAAGTTTACTGGCTTGTCACTTAAGGATCCATAGGTCCATTTGCAAAACTTATTGGAGTTTAGTGACACGTTCATTCTCGCTAGAGTATTTACTGAATAAGTGAAGCTCACTCTCTTCCACTTATCATTTTTAAGAGAAGAAAAGAAGTGGTTAAATGCAGAGCCTATAAGTTTCATCACTACATAGGATGATCTAGCAAGAAAGTTCCTAATCCAGTTTTTCTCATCCAACAAGAATGCAAAGTTGTGTAGTGAAATTTTAAGCTTTAAGTAGAAGTGAATGAGAATTTATATTATGATTGGAAGAGTTTCAAATTTCTTATCAGGTACTATCCACAACATCAATAGTCCACCGAGGTATTGGCTCACACTTTTGTTGAAGCTCTTGACCATAATACAAAGATTTTGCCAGATTCAATTGTAGGTGGTTAAGAATTGGATAAAATGTATGATGAGTTATATACCTTATTGAACCAAATTTAACAAGGTAATCTTGACTAGCATGGTGACATCTCTAGAGGTGTCGTGCAAAACCCTGTGGGAATTATTGAAGTTAATAGTGTCACATCCTTAGCCGCCTAATTATCAGCTCTTCAAAACTAGATGATTACATATCTTAGTAAATTAGGTGTAAATCAATCTCATAATTAGGCAAATACAGGTTAGCAGACCCCATCTTGGTGTGAGATTTGAGGCAATAGTGGTCACCCTATTGGCATACGTGAATCAAATACTAAAATATGTAAATTTTTATGGCACTGCACAAAAAGGAACTTATGGTAATGCCTACAATGACAAGTAGCAGAATCAACACAATTATTCTTGGGTCACTAATCAGACTCACCAATTTCAATAGAAGCATAACACATAGGCCATTATATTGAGGAGACATTAAATAAAATCTCGGCCAACAAAGATCAAATGGTTGCTGAAATAATAAATCAGCAACTTGTCTAGAAGAAGTTAGAAACATAGTTAGGGTAGCAAGCTCAGGTGCAGAATGCCAGGCCCCAAGGTTGATTGCCAAGTGACATAGACAACCTAAATTAAGTTAGGATAATTACCTTGAGTGGTAGAGACCTCATTGACAAGACTCCCAAGAAAAATAAGAAGGTTCAGTGTAACGCCCCGAAATATCATCCCGAGATGCCACACGGTGCCCAAGGCTACACGTAGCCTCAAGCTAACCCTTTAAGCGAAAACACTACCCTTGGGTTCTAACACAACAACATACACTCTATGCTAAGGATATATATATAAGTACTTATCATATCATATTGCACATGGCACGGAATATTGTTAGACTGTACATATATGGAATGTCTATACACAAACAAACCCAACAATACACTAGTCTGACATAGTCTCTATACAACAAAATCAAAGAGCCATTGGGACAAACCCCCAACTGACTCAATAGACCAAAGGGATCACAAAACAATAGTACTAAAACTAGCAACTTGGTCCTCGAACCATGAGGACTAACCACTGAAGGAACGTACATGCGACACGTGGATATCACTTTCGTGGCTGCGGATGAGTACCTGAACCTACATCATGGTAAGAATGTAGCCCATAGAGAAATATGTAGGTCAGTACAAGATACGTACTGAGTATGTGGGGGCACATGCAAAATATAAATAATATCATAAATTTCATAAAAACGTACATACGAACCATAATGAAACACCTGGCTTCAGTGACATTGAATCATGCAACTCATAACATCTTAGATAGGAAATGTAGGAGAAAAACCACACAGATCATTATAGATCATCATAGGCAACTTGAATTACCACACCAAAACTCAAAGTGACTCGGTATTTCAATAAACACGAATCTTATGGACAGGGGAGTTTCTTATAACTGACAACCCCACACGAGCTATGTGGAATACAAATGTTTGAAACCCCCGTTAGTAGGAGCGTCATACTCTGTGCCACGGAGTACGACCTTAAAATTGCAATATTCATAATCGAGCTCTCTGGCCACTAATGTCATCATCAAACAACCCTACGGTGGCACATAAGTTTGGGGAAATATCAAATTTCCCTCTCGGTGCTAAGTACTACTCCCCGATAAGCTCAGAATGCATTAGAAAATCCACCACAACATCACAAGGGTCTATCATAAAGACCAAATCAAATCTCTTTCTCATTTATCAAATCATACCAATTTGTGGATTCCTAACTCAACATATTTTAGCTCAAAATATTTTGATCTTCCTCAACATCATTAAGGTATCAATGCATTGAAACATAACCAACTCGACATTTGGCCAAGGATATGAAAACTCAATACATAATATTTTCAACAATTTAACTCATCAAAACCATTCGGAAAGTACCAGGACTCATTGCAACTTCAATATCAACATTTCTCAATTTGCCATCCAACTCTCATTTAAAGGTACATGAGATATCAACCCATAGTAGGGATATAGAATTTCCAATATCAATTATAAATTCATAATAAGTAAATAGTGGAATGATAGTATAAATCAAGGCTTAACAAATTAAATCATCATACTCTCATAATCAAATACTTTTTGGACATAATTCCATCTCCACATCATACATATATCGGATGACATAATCCTATAGCTCACGGACAATAATATAAGATATAAAATAATATTTCCAATACATGGTAAAACATGTAAAATCTCATGTCAATGTAATTCAACAAAAATACCGGGCACAAGATCAAAAGGATAGTCTTGTTCAAAGCTCCACATACCTAAAAATGGAAGATGAATATGAACTTCCGACTCCGGAATTTTATTCACGAAAATAAAGGGTGCTTCTCGAAGCCCTTAATATGATCAACTCAAATCCCAAATCAATTTAAAATTTCTACGGTTCAATCAAGAGACATAGAAGGATGAAATTTGGAGTAGTAGGGTTGGGGTTTGAGCCTTAGGAAATTTTGGAGAAAAATGAGCTACTGATACTCTTAATGGGCTTAAATCCATGGTTTACCAGGATGGATTGGAGTAGAAATGACCAAAATACCCTTAAAAATCAAATAATGTCAAATCTGTCCTTTGGTGGACTGTTTTGATAGGCTGAATTAGATCGACCATAACGTTTTGCTCCAATGGCCAAATTGGATGAAACCGATTTCATTGGAAAGAGGACTTCCAAAGATTTCTGTTGATATATAGTAGCTCACCCAGATTATTATGTACAAGGAGTTATGATTGTTTGAAGTTGACCCTAAAATTAGCCTGGCCTCAGTATTTCTTTCCTACACATTTACTGTTCACCACTATTCACGGTTAGATCAGAATGATCATAACTCATCGCTCGAGTGTCCGTTTGGATGATCCACTTATTATTGGAAAGATTATTCGATGCTCTATACGATGACAGGTTGCATATCCAGAAATTCCATATAGAAAAATTATTAATCACGATAAAGAATAGAATTCAACACATTTTCGTTGGAGATCTTAACGAAAAATTTTTCGGGCATCACATCATCTCCCCCTTGGAGATATTCGTCCTCAAATGTTCATAGGTAGGTCAAGAATACTATAAAAATGAGTATATAAGAGAAAAATCATCTTGCCCAAGCATATACTCCATTCTAGATTTTTTTGGATATCGTAGAAAACACACAAGCCAAGATAAACATAGCAATAAGGATTAAATCAAAAGAGAATGATACCTTTGACATTCTCAGGATTCATAGGAAAGAGGTGGGGATATTGGACACACATATCCGCTTCAGCTTCCCAAGTAGCACTCTCCACGGACTGATTTTGCCAAAGCACTTTAACGAAAGGAACTTCCTTGTTTCTTAGCCTACGAACTTAAAAGTCAAAAACCTCAACCGGAATCTCTTCATATGAAATACTATATTGAATACCCGAGCTTTCGAAAGGATCAATCACAATAGAATCACCAATAGACTTCTTAAGCATAAAAACATGGAAAATCGAATGAACGTTAGATAACTCCGCGGGCAATTCAACCTTATATGCTACCTTCCCAATCCGATCCATAATCTTATAGGGACCAATGTAATGGGGACTTAGTTTCCCTTTCTTCCCAAATCTCTTCACCCCTTTCATGGGTGAAACTTTTAAGTACACTAAATCACCAACATCAAATTCAAGGTCTTTTCTCCTTACATCAGCGTATGATTTTTGATGACTTTGGGAGGTTTTCAACCTTTCCCGAATTAACTTAACCTTCTCCATGGCCTCAAACACTGCATCCAGTATAGTTGGGGCAGCCTCACCAACTTCAAATCAACCAATGGGTGATCTACACTTTTTACCATACAAAGCTTTAAACGGGGCCATTCCAATAGTAGCATGAAAACTGTTATTGTAAGCAAACTCGATTAATGCTAAGTGCTCATCCAAACTACCTTCAAAATCAAGCACACAAGCCCTCAACATATCTTCTATAGTCTGAATAGTCCGCTCAACCTGACCATCTGTTTGCGGATGGAAAGCAGAACTTAAATGAATTTGGGTACAAAGACCCTTCTAGAAAGATTTCCAAAACTAAGAGGTAAACTGAGTACCTCTATCAGAAATAATAGCTAAAGGGATTCCATGAAGTCTGACGAGTTCCCGAATATATATTCTAGCATAATCTTCAGCTGTATACGATGAATGCATAAGCAAGAAATGAGCTGATTTCGTCAGCCCATCTGCGACAACCCAAATCAAATCATGATGGTGATAAGAAGGAGAGAAACCAACTATGAAGTCCATGTTCACTTTTTCCCACTTCCAAGTAGGAATGCTAAACTCTTACATCACGGAACTGGGCCTTTGATACTCTATTTTAACCTGTTGACACGTGGAACACTTTGCGACAAATTATCCTATGTTCCTCTTCATACCGTTCCACCAATAGATTTCCCACAAATCATGATACATCTTGGTAGCACCAGGATGGATGAAGTATTCCATACCATGCGATTCCTTCATAATCCTCTGCTTCAAGTTATCAATATCAGGAACACATAATCTCTCTTGGAGTCTCATAAGCCATCTCCTCATTGGGAGAAAACCTCCACCTTTTGGTCTTTAACTGACTCTTTTAACCTGACCAAGGTGGGATCTTTGTCTTGCTTCTCCTTCACTTCCGAAACTAAAGAGGATTCGGAACCGCTTTGCACTCCTATACTACCCTCAGCATCACCAAACAACCTAACCCCTAATCTACACAAACGATGTACCTCACGGCCCAAATCCTTCTTACCAATATCCACACATGCTACGCTACCCATGGACTTCCGACTAAGGGCATCTGCTACTACAATGGCCTTGCTCGGATGATATAGCATGCTCATATCATAATCTTTCAATAGTTCTAACCATCGCCTCTGCCTAAGATTCAACTCCTTTTGGGTGAATACATACTGTAAGATCTTATGGTCCGTGAAGACATTGACATAGACACCATACAAATAATGTCTCCATATTTTCAAAGCAAAAACCACGACAACTAATTCAAGGTCATGGGTAGGATAATTCTTCTCATAAGGCTTTAGATGCCTGGAATCATAAGCTATAACCTTGCCCTTTGGCATCAATAAACAACCCAAACTTACTCTGGAAGCATCGTAATACACCAAAAAACCATCAACACCGTCAGGCAAAGTCAACATAGGGGCTGAAGTAAGTCGAGTCTTCAACTCCTGAAAACTCTTCTCGTAAGATTAGGACCACAAGAAATTCACTTTCTTTTGGGTCAAACGGGTCATAGGAGACGCAATAGATGAAAACCCTTCAACAAAACGACGATAATAACCAGATAGACCCATGAAACTTCATATATCAGAAGGAGAAATAGGTCTAGGCCAACTCTTTATAGCCTTTATCTTTTGAGGATCAACTTAATACCTTTGGAAGAAACAACATGACCCAAGAAGGATACAGAGTTCAGCCAAAACTCACACTTACTGAACTTAGCATACAACCGATGAGTTTGAAGAGTTTCCACTATGATTTAGAGGTGATTCGCATGATCACCCTCACTTTGGGAGTAAATAAGAATATCATCAAGGAACACTATTACAAATAAATCCAGATATGGATGAAATACATGGTTCATAAGATCCATGAAAGATGCTGGAGCATTAGTTAAATCGAAAGACATTACTAGTAATTCGAAATGACCGTAACGGGTTCGAAATCCTGTCTTGGGGATATCACATTGCCTAACCTTAAGTTGGTGATAACCAAATCTGAGTTCTATCTTCAAAAAGTAGCTCGCACCTTGCAATTGATCAAATAAATCATTAATTCAAGGAAACAAATATTTATTCTTGATAGTAACCCTACTAAGTTATCGGTAATCAATACACATCCATAAAAAACCTTTTTTTTATGCACGAATAGGACAGGTGCACTCCACGGGGACACACTAGGCCTGATAAAGCTTTTGTCTAAAAGATCTTTCAATTGCTCCTTCAACTCTTTAAGTTCCACGGGAGCCATGCGATACGGAGGAATGGAAATAGGCTGAGAATTGGGAAGAAGGTCAATCCCAAACTCTATCTCTCTATCAAAAGGTACTCTAGGGAGATCTTCTGGAAAGATATCAAGAAACTCATTAACAATATTAATTGACTGAATAGTCGGGGTTTCAGACTTAGTGTCTTTAACCTAAACCAAATGGTAGATGCAACCCTTGGAAATCAACTTCCTAGCTTTGAGATAGGACATGAAATGGCCCTTAGTAATCACAAAACTCCCGAACCATTTGAGGATAGGTTCATCAAGAAACTAAAACTTGAGCAAATGGGCACGACAATCAATTGGTGCTTAGCATGAGTGAAGCCAATCCATACCCAGAATGATATCAAAGTCAACCATATCTAGCTCAATCAAATCAGCATACATAATCTGATAAAAGACAGTAATGGGACATTTCTTATACACCTACTTAGCAAAGACAGACTCTCCTACAGGAGTAGAAACCCAAATAGGCTCAGAAATTAGTTCATGATCCATTTCAAAATTTACAGCAACCAGAGGTGTCACATAAGAAAAACTCAAACTGGGGTTCATCAATACATAAACATCATAATAGAAAACACAGATCATACCAGTGACAACATCGGGAGAGTCCTCTTGCTCTTGATGTGGTGGTATAGAATAGAAATGATTCTGGTGTTGACTGCTAGCAGTACTAGATAAAACACACTGAGGAGAAACTGGATAGGATGTGGGAGGCGAGGCATTGGTAGCTTGACTCTAGGGACAGGCATCATGACTCCACTGTCTGGCAGATGAGCAGTCTCTAAGTATGTGGCCTAACTTTCCACAAACAAAACAACCCTGCTGCCCTATATAACACTCCCCAAACTGGTCTTTACCATATTTTGCTCATGAAGGAGGATGAGGCCAGTTGTTTACACTGTCCTGAGACCTGGAAGGTACTAACCTATTCCCGAGATCTTTCCTGACCTGATATATGGGAAAACTAGCTGAGGAAGGAGCAGGTATAAATGGATGTCTCTGAAACTGAGGGGACTCCTTCCGAAGAATCTAGTCTGACCAGACCCCTGTTGCTCTGATCTGACTCTCTTAATCCCTCTTACTCTTTCTCTTTCCTTTATCTTATCTGACTCAATCTATTATGCGTGAATTATTAACCTAGGAATATTAATCTCCCTATTGATCATAGCAGATATACACTTTTTCACCACATATCTCAATACCCCAGTTAGAAACTTGCTCATACTAGTCCTCGAGTCAGCCATCATATTAGGAGCGTACTTCGATAGCTGATTAAACTGAAGACAATAATCCTTAACTGACATGGAGCTTTGTCTCAAATTCATAAATTCCTCTATCTTAGCTTCCCGTAACTCAAGAGGAAAGAATCTATCCAAGAAAGAATCTTGGAATAATTGCCAAGTCACCAGAGCGGTATCTTTCTCTCTACCGTTATTCCACATCTGCACCGAGTCATGGGCAACATCCTTCAACCAATAAGAAGCCAGATCCACACTTTGTTCCTTGGTCACGTGCATAATCTGTGTAATTTTCTTCATTTCATCAACCTACATCTGTGGGTCCTCACCTGCTTTCGATGCATGAAACTTTGGTGGATTCATTTACATAAAGTCATGAATTCATACTGCTGTTAAATTATTTCCCTACGGAGGTGGAACGTTGGCCTAAGTATTGGTGGTAACTACCTGGGCTAGCATCTGAAAAGCTTCCCAAAATTTGGCATGGGATACCGTCTCATGTAATGGATCAACGGGTTGAGGTTGGTTGTTATTTCCGTGAGCTCAATGTGGAGGCATTTTTTGTCATAAGAACACATAAATTAATGACAGAAGGAAACAGTTGTAAGCATGATAGACTCTTGTAAAAAGAAAGAAATGAGTTTTCCTACAATGCCTCATAGCCTCTTGATCAAGGTGTGGCGTGCTACACACTGATGCTCAAGACTCTACGTAACGTGGATTGTCAGACTCCCTAGGACTCTTCACAACTTTATGCTCTGATACCAAGTTTGTAATGCCTAGAAATATCATCCCGAGATGCCACATGGTGCCCAATGCTACACGTAGCCTCAAGCTAACCCTTTAAGCCAAAACACTACCCTTGGGTTCCAACATAACAACATATACACTATGCTAAGGATATATATAGGTACATATCATATCACATTGCACATGGCATGGAATATCATTAGACTGTACATATATGGAATGTCTATACACAAACCAACCTAACAATACACTAGTCTGACATAGACTCTATATAGCAAAATCAACGAGCCATTGGGACAAACCCCCAACTGACTCAACAGATCAAAGGGATCACAAAACAATAGCACTAAAACTAGCAACTTGGTCCTCGAACCATGAGGACTCACCACTGAAGGAACGTACATGCGACACTTGCATATCACTGTCGCGGCTACGGATGAGTACCTGAACCTACATCATGGTAAGAATGTAGCCCATAGAGAAATATATAGGTCAACACAAGATACGTACTGAGTATGTGGGGGCACATGCAAAATATAAATAATATCATAAATTCCATAAAAACATACATACGAACCATAATGAAACACCTGGCTTGAGTGACATTGAATCATGCAACTCATAACATCTTAGATAGGAAATGTAGGAGAAAAACCTCATAAATCATTATAGATCATCATAGGCAACCTGACTTACCACATCAAAACTCGGAGTAACTTGGTATTTAAATAAACACGACTCTTATGTACAGGGGAGTTTCTTATAACCGACAACCCCACGTGAGCTACGTGGAATACAAATATTTGAAACCCCAATTGGTAGGAGCGTCATACTCTTTCCTAGGGAGTACAACCTTAAAAATGCAATAATCACAATCGAGCTCTCTGGCCAATAATATCATTATCAAACAACCCTACAGTGGCACATAGGTTTGGGGAAATATCAAATTTCCCTTTTGATCCTAAGTACTACTCCCCGACAAGCTCAAAACACGTTAGGAAATCCACCACAACATCACAAGGGTCTATCATAAATACCAAATCAAATATCTTTCTCATTTATCAAATCATATCAATTTATGGATTCCTAAATCAACACATTATAGCTCAAAACATTTTAATCTTCCTCAACATCAACAAGGTATCAATGCATTGAACCATAACCTTCTCAGCATTTGGACAAGAATATGAAGACTCAATACATAATATTTTCAATAATTTAGCTCATCAAAACCATCCGAAAAATACCAAGACTCATTGCAACTTCAATATCAACATTTCTCAATTTGCCATCCAACTCTCATTTAAAGGTACTTGAGACATTAAACCATAGTAGGGATATAGAATTTCCAATATCAATTATAAATTCATAATAAGTAAATAGTGGAATGATAGTATAAATCAAGTCTTAACAAATTAAATCATCACACTCTCATAATCAAATACTTTTTGGACATAATTCCATCTCCACATCATACATATATCAGATGACATAATCCCATAGCTCACGGACAATAATATAAGATATAAAATAATATTTCCAATACATGGTAAAACATGTAAAATCTCATGTCAATGTAATTCAACAAAAATACTGGGCACAAGATCGAAAGGATAATCTTGTCCAAAGACCCACATAACTAAAAATGGAAGATGAATATGAACTTCCGGCTCAGGAACTTTATTCACAAAAATAAAAGGTGCTTCTCGAAGCCCTAAACATGATCAACTCAAATCCCAAATCAATTTAAAATTTCTATGGTTCAATCCAGAGACATAGAAGGATGAAATTTGGAGTAGTAGGATTGGGGTTTGAGCCTTAGGAAATTTTGGAGAAAAATGAGCTTTTGAATGCTCTTAATGAACTTAAATCCATGGTTTACCCGGATTGATTGGAGTGAGAATGACCAAAATACCCTTAGAAATCAAATAATGTCAAATCTGTCCTTTAGTGGACTGTTTTGATAGGCTGAATTAGATCGACCATAACTTTTTGCTTCGATGGCAAAATTGGATGAAACCAATTTCATTGGAAAAAAGACTTTCAGAGCTTTCTGTTGATATATAGTATCTCACCCAGATCATTATGTACAAGGAGTTATGATCGTTTGATGTTGAACCTAAAATTTTCCTGTCCTCAGTATGTTTTTCCTGCACATTTACTGTTCACCACTATTCACGGTTAGATCAGAATGATCATAACTCATCGCTCGAGTGTCTATTTTGGATGATCCACATATCGTTGGAAAGCTTATTGGATGCTCTATGCGATGAATGGTCTCATATCAAGAAATTCCATACAGAAAAATTATTAATCATGATAAAGAATAGAATTCAACACATTTTCATCCGAGATCTTAACAGAAAATTTTTTTGGGGCATCACATTCAGGAAGAGTTGGTCCTATAGTAGGTTGAGAAGAAATATGTTGCAGTTAAAGATGCTAAGAATTTGAGAAAGTCTTGGTACTCAAACACTAAGAAAGATGAGTGTTCACCTGAAAGGCCACCACCACTATTCCCTCAAATGATAAAAAAGGCCAAGGAAGATGTATATTTTAAGTACTTTGATACATTCAGAGAACTTTGCATTAATTTGTCTTTGTCAGATGTTCTACAGGGCATACCTAAGTATTTAGTACTTAAATGATGTGATGATAAATAACATAAAGCCATAGGAAATTAAGATTGGGGAATTGACTGAGGAGTACAGCTTAGTAGTGATGAGGAAGATGCCGAAGAAGACAAAGGAGACAGGGAGTTTCACCCTCCCTATATAAATTAATGACAATGATGTGGTTCATGCTCTGAGTGATTTAGGGGAAAACATAATCTTAATGCCAATATCGGCGTTTAATACACTTAGTTTAGGAAGCTGAGACCACACTTTTGGGTGCTCTAAATAATAGATAGGACCAAGGTACATCCCTGAGAAATTATTGAGGACGTGCTCTTTAAGGTAAGTAAGTTCATTATTTCTGTTGATTTTATTATTCTTGATTATGTTGCAGATGAAAAGGAGTTGATCATCTTGGGGTATCCATTCTTAGCATCGAGAGGAGAATTGATTAATGTGAGAGAGGACACTTTAAAGATGAGATTGGATAATGAAAAGATGGTTTTCAAAGTATACAAACTACTCAACCCACCGCTGCACTATAAAGACTTATGTACACCGTAACACTATAAAAACTTGTATATGATCACGACCATGGAAATGGATGAGTGTAGGGTGCAGTGATAACGCTCAATCTACAGCTCTCTTAGGAGTGTAAAACGGTCGTTAGCAAATATAGAACCCAACAGGGTTGGGTATCGATCCCACAGGGAATAGCTTGGCTAACAAGTAAGCAACGATTACTAGACTTTTGATGCAAGTCTCGTAAAAAGGGGGGATTGTAATGTGTAACCAAATTATTAAAGTAAAACTAAAAATAGCAAAGTAAAAAGAAAGAATGTTTAGTAAGTTGTAAACAGTGAAAATTGAGGAGTTGGGGTTATTTCCACCTTCTGAGGTATACGTCTCTATTGGCTATGAGTGTGCAGAATTCAGACATACATGTGCTTATAGAGAATTGTATTCAATGGTAAATCTAGGCGTCTTTTGACCTATTCGAGGATTATTTCACTTTAACTCTTTTGAGCTTAAAGCGTGTCTAACGGTACGAATTCTCCAAGAGGTTAATCCAGTTATGACACTAACTTTTTAATTGGGGATGGGACCCTACTACCTTGACATCATCTCTTTTACAAACAAATAACCTTTCTTTCGAACAAGTTAAATGTTATACTGGCGTTATTCTATGCGTCTGCAGACACAAGAATTTGCATTAAGATGAAGAGAATAATGATATAAGCAGCATACGTGTCACAAACTCACACACTCATAACAATAGATAATATCTCATACGGCTTCCACAACCCCAACAGAGAAGTTTAGTTACCCATGAATGCGAAGGAGATCACGATTGACATTGTTGTTATACCACAATATTGATTAATTTCGTGTAGCACAAGTGGTAGGCGTTTAGGTGTGAATTCCTAGGCAAAGTAATGATTCTCTTGTTGCGGAAATTAAGAATAGATGAATAGAAGAAAAATAGAATTAATGGAAAGATTATAAGAGTTGTAGAATTGTTTGTAAGATGGTGAATGGTGAATGGATTGAAGAATGGTGAATTGTGGAATGGTGGAATGGTTGATTGGTGGAATGGTTGATTGGTGGAATGGTTGATGAATAAAAATCTCTAGCATGATAGGGTATTTGTAATACCTATATCCTAATCCTACTAGGCTAATGAAATATCTAACCAAATCCTACTAAGCTAATGAAATACTTAACCCAATTGTACTAGGTTAATGTATCATTATCCTAATCCAAATAAACTAATGAAATACTTAACCCAATTGTACTAGGTTAATGTATCATTATCCTAATCCAAATAAACTAATGAAATACTTAACCCAATTGTACTAGGTTAATGTATCATTATCCTAATCCAAATAAGTTACTGCTAGTCCCCAAAGTCTTCAGAAATGCTGTTTTAGCCCGGGACAGATTTTCCATGCATCACTTTTGGTCCTTAGGCGTCCAAGCTTCCTTTTCTTCTTTCGTGAAGCTTTCTTTGGCGTCAAGTTAGCCATAAAATGCTGAATTCTGCATCATTTATACCTGAAACTTTGCTAATCATGTTCATTAGCTCACTTACAGGAAAAAGGACTAAAAATGCATGGAATATATAATTTGTTCTCAAAACATAGCACAAATATGGGCAAAATATATTGAAATAGGCGCGTACTATCGCCTATCAAAAACACCCCACACTTGAAGCTTTGTTCGTCCTCGAACAAAATATCATGTCCCTCTACACATCAACTTAGGGTTTCACAGCAACAACACAAAATATTCGTCAAGACAAGCACAACAATTATCAACAAAGAGTAGTTTTCCGATCATTAGTAGAAACCATTTAACCTCCAACATAGACTCGTGATGGTGGTCAACTCATATTCAAACTTTAAGGCACAAAGAATCATACACAACTACCCAAAACTCATCAACCATGTGTGTCTCACAATATATTACCCCTAATCACTCACAAGTATAGCATATTTTTCAAACATGGGTATCAAAATATCCTTTCTCTCGCTCTCACAAAGAATTCATATTCAGCAACTGATGACCATAGGCTTGCCCTTAGTGTAATGCTCCACTAAATGTCAGAATCGTAAGCTTAGGATCAAGTAGGTCTTTTGATGGTTGTAATGTAGGCTAGGGGATGGGTAGGACTATTTTGGCCAGAAATAGTGACTATGTTCCTAAGCGCTTTAATACATCACATTGTATCATTGACACTTTTCTTTCAACCTTTCTTTATTTTATTCTACCACCCTTGTTCTCCTCTTTTGTTTTTTCAATTTTAAGCATAACTTGCTTTTCAGATTTCTTTTCCTTTTTCTTTTCATAACGTACCTCTTATGATAGCACTTCTATTTTCATAACAATTTCAAGCACCATTACAATTTAAAGCATCATACTTATCCAATTTCCTCTTATATTGTCACATGACTTTTTCACTTTAAAGTACTTAGGAATTTGGATCAAATTACGGTCTTGAAAAAAATGGATTAGGCTTACATACAAGGTTGTTAAAGAAATAGGCTACAGGCTCAAAAGGGTTTAACTAGGATGATGTCCATGGGTAGGTAAAATGAAGGTAAACATATGTAGGTTGCCAAAGAAATGCCTAAATCATCTCCTAAACTTACACTCCTTATTTTCACTTTGCATACATACCAGGCAAGTTCTAGCATCAGCCACAAACATAGAATATACTATTATCTCACACACACAAGGCATATGGTCGACTTTATTGGAAGTAATATAGACTCTCGACCCAACAAGTGAAGGAATTGAACCACACAATATCACATAATGAGTCACCATTAGAGCCTAAACGTCTCAATAGTCACAATTGTAGCACATACTCTTGTTATAATCTCATGCTGCCTATTAGAATAATTTCATGCAAAGTTACGTAAAAAAAAATTTTAACTACTAAAAAAAATGACTAACTAAAAAAACTAGGACTCAAACAAACATAAATGCAAATGCAGATAGAGAAGTATAGCATGCGAATACCAGTACCCCACACATAGACGGGACACACTGTCCTCAGTGGAAAATAAATAAGAAGAACCTGGTTAGTCAGACTCATCCTCTATGTATGGGGTCATACCCCTTGCGTTGGAATCATCATCAGAGTCGTCATCCTCAGAAGTTCCTCATAAGTATCCCAATTAATTCCAAGAGTGAGTCGAGGTATTTGCAGCGAGGAGGGTTCTCCTTGCTCTTTTCAGTTTCTTTTCTTGCCCTTTTGGGAAGTGGTAGCCTTCTCCTTGACTTGTCTCGCTTTGGGTGCCATTGTACCTGAGACTTGAAATAGTGTTCATGGTAGCACAATCTCAATGGATACAATCTATACATAAGCAGTAGGGGTACCACCCCACACTTAGTTTTGTTGATATAAATTAGTGAAGTGAAAGTGGTCGATTACTTAGACTTCGTCGACATACGTTTTAGGAGCTACATTCCGACAAGAAAATCAGTGACGTATCACTTCTTGCAACCATTGCACTATTTTCATGTTAGGTATAACAATACTACTACATAGGAGTTACATCATGGTATAGTTACTTTCAACAATCACAACCTCCTATGTCGGTAGGCAACTATAAGTCTTATCCCGATGAACGGGATAGTCTAACATGTAAGTATCCAAGTATTAAGGTTAAGCAATGTTCATAACCATAGAAATTCCGCAAATAGTATAACAATGCTATTAAAACCAAATTCAAGTCGGAAACAAGTCAAGATTATCCTAACGTATATGTTCACTCACATGGTTTTGTATCAACAATCCAAACACATTAACATCACCAATAATCTTTCAAGATGTAGCAATTCATAATAGACATAGCAACGTAGTACTTAATAGAAATAGACGAAGAATAAGAGAGTACTTACGTGATTGAAGCCTTTGGAGATGCTCTTGTGAATTGAAAGAGCAAAAAAAGAAAAATTTTGAGATGATTTGGGTTGATGTGCGGCGCCTTTAGGTCAAGTTGTAATGTGTTTATGTTTCAAGACTAAGTCCCCTTTATATAGGAAAAGAATGGGTCGGGTTCTGACCTAATTAAAAACGGTTTTGGAGATAAAAAGGGCCTATATGCGGCGCATAGTGATTTGCATAGGCATGGTATATGCGGCGCCTAATGCAAAGCATAAGCTACCATAGGCGGCGCATAATGTAGTGCATTTAGGGACATATGCGGCGCATAGTGTATAGCATTTGAGATACTGAGACCAAATGCTATATCATAGGCGGCGCATAGTATAATGCATAAAGGGACATATGCGGCGCATAGTGTGTAGCATACTTAAGCATGAGCGGCGCCTATGTCCTTGCACACTAGATTCCGAGACCTTAGGCTATAGTATAGGTTTTACATTGTTCGTGGCCTAGTTTTACCTAGGCCTAGCCTTCCTCGATGCCTATTTTGGCATGATCAATGCTCAATTCATAGCCTTATGCATCTTTATTCCTAACTTACCACCTTTACCATGCAATACTTCTAAATCGGCATTTGAAACCAATCTCCTCGTTGAATACCTATTGCACCTACATTTGCTTTAAACCAATGAAAAATGATTAGTACGATGGGTTGCCTCCCACCAAGCACCTTAGTTTTGGTCGTGGCATGACTCTTATTTTTGGATTTTCATTTATCTAAAGCAAAACGAGTACTAGAACGAAAGAAAGACAAAACGATAAACGATAAATGAAAAATGATAAACGATGGGTTGCCTCCTATCTAGCACCTTATTTATTATCGTTTCATGACATAGTTACCTCGAGTACTCAGACTTCGTCAAGGTAAATGGTGGATCATTTTCTGAAAGGATTTAGACGACAATGAGGCTTACCTGTGGACATGCGATCTTCTTCGGGATGGCTAATACGTTTCTCCGGAGAGTCACCAATTATATCATCAGTAGTCTAACCCATAGCTCTCTTGTATCTCTTCAGAGCAGAGATGAGAGCTTCTACGTGCTGTTCACTTAAATCATTTGCACTCTCCGGAAGTATATTTCTACTTTCCAAGAACACATACCTTAGATAATCGGGGAGCTCTTGCGATTCTAGCATTGGTGGCTCGTCAATGGGAGTCTTCGCTGTCGGTTGATTCTTGAGATAACAATCTGGTTGCTTAGGAGTATAAGACTCTATTTTTGTTAGAGAGCCCATAAGTTCTTCATAATCTTCATTATCCTCATGCTCAACTTTCAGTGGCGCAACAGACAATGGCTGAACAGTAGGCTGTTTCTCTATATATAATGCTTTCATATCCTCATGATAAACATCAGCTACAGATAACTCATTCATATCGCTGGGCTGCTTCATGGCATTGCATATATCAAAGCGGACCCCTTCGTTATTAAGTCGAAACAAAAGCTCATTATCTTTCATGTCAATAAGCACACTTCCAGTTGCAAGGAAAGGACGTCCCAAGATTATGGGAACTTCAGAATCCTCCTTACAATTTAGAATAACAAAGTCTGCAGGAAAGATGAATGAAGAAACTTTCACCAACACATCATTCAAGATACCCACAGGTCGTTTTACCGACCTATCAGCCATCACGAGCCTCATATTGGTTGGTGTTGAATCGCCTAACCCTAACTTCTTATAGATGGATAGTGGCATGAAATTTATGCTAGCACCTAGATCGCACAATGCCATGACAAAATCCAACGATCCAATTATGCAAGGAATAGTGAAAGCTCCAGGATCTGCCTTCTTTTGAACTAGCGACCTTGTAGAGATTGCATTACAATGATGAACATTATCCACTAACTCATAACTTGCTGGCCGCTTCTTTGTCAACAGGTCCTTCATAAATTTCGCATACCCAGGCATTTGTTCAAGTGCTTCCACCAATGGAACATTAATGGTCAGCTGCTTTAACATAGTCATGAATTTGCTGAACTTTGTATCATCCGCCACCTTCTTCAATCTTTGGGGAAAAGGTGATGGTGGGTATAGAAGTGTTCTCTCCATGGCTTTTTTCTCCTCTTGCTTCTGTTTTTCAGTTTTTTCAGGTTGCAATTCCTTGGGTGTGACATCCTTGGCGTCTAGTGTGGCTTCCGCGGATTCCTCACCTTGTGCGTTGTCATCCATGTCCGCAACTCTGTCAACCACTTGCTTTCCTTTTTCTGAAGTTTCCAGCACCTTACCACTTCTGGTAGTGATGGCCATGCATGACCCATCATTCCTTGGGTTTTGCACGGTGTTGCTCGGTAAAGTGCCAGCCTTTCTTTGATTGAATGCTGCTGAAATTTGGCTCAATTGCTGCTCTATTTATTTGATTGAAGTGGAATGAGAATCAACTAATTGCTTCATGGAGGACAAGTTATTAATTACCTCCGTTACTCCCGCGCTCATTGCTTCCACTCCTTTCAATAATTTAGCCATCATGTCTTCCATACTTCCATAATTAGATGTGGTGGTGTCACGTCTTCCAGGGGGAACATACAAACCACTCTTTTCATTGTTTTTCTTCCAACTACCTTAGTCCTTGCTTCCAGATTCATCATAATAGTTCCGACCTTGGTTTCCTTGGGCATTTCCTCGGAAACCCCCCCTGATTATTCAAGTAGTTGGCTTCTTCTTCAGAGTCGGATTCCACTCTTCCTTTTGACGCAATAGCTTTGACCTTTTCGGTCTTCCCTAATAATAGATGCTTTGTAAGAAGATCCATTTGTGTTTTCATATGCGCCATATCTTGATCGCGTTCCTCTTCTTTTCTCCTTTGTTCTGCAGTCATGCAAATAGATAAAGTGGGGCTTGCTACCTCCGAATCCCTGGTATGCCAAGCTCTACTTTGCTTCATCATACGATCTAGCATATTGCTTGCTAGACCAAAGGTGAGGTCCATAAATGATCCTCCAGCCGCATTATAAACCACTGGCTTAGTCACCGAATTCAAAGCTCTGTATAATATCTCCATCAAGTGGACATTGGTCATATAATGGTTTGGGCATCGCATTAGCTTCGTCTTGAACCTCTCCCATGTTTCGTGGAGAGCTTCAGTTAGAAGCAGTCGAAAATTGATGATCTCATCTCTCAACTGTGCTCTTTTGGATGGCGGAAAGAATCTTTCTAGGAAAGTGTCTTTCAATTGCCTCCAATTAGTAATAGAATCAGGAGTCAGCCCATTCAACCATAGAGTTGCCTCCCCAGACAGAGACAATGGAAATAGAGGTAATCGAATTGCATTCTGGCCAACACCAGGATTGTCAAATGACTTGCATGTAGAAATAAAGTTGATGAGATGCATATTCGGATCATCGCCTGGTAGTCCACCAAATAATCCCTTGAGTTGCAAAAGCTGAATCATGGTGCTAGTGATATTGAACTTTGCTCCAGGTGCCAAGGGTGGCAGAATAATGGCTCCTATGGCACCAGTTTCATCCGAATCGTCATCATCATCATAAAAAAGAATCTGCACAGCTCGGCGATCAGCCCTCAATCGCGCTTGACGATCTCTCCTCTGTATGGGTGCTGCCACCTCAGTAGTATGCTATGGGTTTAGTAGCTCTTCATCGCCCAGGTCCTCATCATCAGGATTTGTGCACGACCTGGGTTATCAATATTCTGTTGATGCACTTGAGCGGCTGCCAATGCAGTTAACCTAGCCTGCTCCTGTTGAGCAGCCATTCTTTCAATGTCATGTTGTGCATCCATTCTGTCAACAAAACCTGAATAAAACAAAAAACAACAACTAAAAGTAAAAGTACGAGAATCTTTGACCAAAGGGTCTAGTAATTATCACGAACTTGATTGACACTCGTATTCCCAGGCAACGGCGCAAATTTTTGATAACGCTCAATCTATAGCTCTCTTAGGAGTGTAAAGCGATCGTTAGCAAATATAGAACCCAACAGGGTTGGGTATCGATCCCACAGGGAATAGCTTGGCCAACACGTAAGCAACGATTACTAGACTTTTGATGCAAGTCTCGTAAAAAGGGGGGATTGTAATGTGTAACCAAATTATTAAAGTAAAACTAAAAATAGCAAAGTAAAAAGAAAGAATGTTTAGTAAGTTGTAAACAATGAGAATTGAGGAGTTGGGGTTATGTCCACCTTCTGAGGTATACGTCTCTATTGGATATGAGTGTGCAGAATTCAGACATGCATGTGCTTATAGAGAATTGTATTTGATGGTAAATCCAGGCGTCTTTCGACCTATTCGAGGATTATTTCCCTTTAACTCTTTTGAGCTTAAAGCGTGTCTAACGGTACGAATTCTCCAAGAGGTTAATCCAATTACGACACTAACTTTTTAATAGGGGATGGGACCCTACTACCTTGACATTATCTCTTTTCCCGACAAATAACCTTTCTTTCGAACAAGTTAAATCTTATACTGGCGTTATTCTATGCGTCTGCAGCCACAAAAATTTGCATTAAGATGAAGAGAATAATGATATAAGCAGCATACGTGTCACAAACTCACACACTCACAACAATAGATAATATCTCATACGGCTTCCATAACCCCAACAGAGAAGTTTAGTTACCTATGAATGCGAAGGAGATCACGATTGACATTGTTGTTATACCACAATATTGATTAATTTCGTGTAGCACAAGTGGTAGGCGTTTAGGCGTGAATTCCTAGGCAAAGTAACGATTCTCTTGTTGTGGAAATTAAGAATAGATGAATAGAAGAAAAATAGAATTAATGGAAAGATTAGAAGAGTTGTAGAATTGTTTGTAAGATGGTGAATGGTGAATGGATTGAAGAATGGTGAATTGTGGAATGGTGGAATGGTTGATTGGTGGAATGGTTGATGAATAAAAATCTCTAGCATGATAGGGTATTTGTAATACCCATATCCTAATCCTACTAGGCTAATGAAATATCTAACCAAATCCTACTAAGCTAATGAAATACTTAACCCAATTGTACTAGGTTAATGTATCATTATCCTAATCCAAATAAACTAATGAAATACTTAACCCAATTGTACTAGGTTAATGTATCATTATCCTAATCCAAATAAGTTACTGCTAGTCCCCAAAGTCTTCAGAAATGCTGTTTTAGCCCAGGACAGATTTTCCATGCATCACTTTTGGTCCTTAGGCGTCCAAGCTTCCTTTTCTTCCTTCGTGAAGCTTTCTTTGGCGTCAAGTTAGCCATAAAATGCTGAATTCTATATCATTTATACCTAAAACTTTGCTAATCATGTTCATTATCTCACTTACAGGAAAAAGGACTAAAAGTGCATGAAATATATAATTTGTTCTCAAAACATGGCACAAATATGGGCAAAATATATTGATATAGGCACGTAATATAGCCTATCATCATGTAGCCCAAACCACAAAATACCTCTTCGAACTATCACAAAGAGTTGATCAAGACACCAGTTAAGCCTTAAGTTAAGAAGCTTAAGAACGAGCCTGACAAGTGATGACATCTAAACAACACGTCCTATCAGATGATGATACCATCACTAACAAAATATATTAACCCAATAAAAGTTGGGTCGAATTTCCTAGGTAATATGTGGACTCATGGATTTTAAATGTTGTAATTGACGGGTAAGAACTGGAAAATTAAATGGGGATTTGATTGGAAATATAAAAAAAAAGATCAAATATCAACTTCTATTTTGATTTGGTGAACACTAGGATTGTGTTTCCCCTGGCTTCTTAAATCCGTAGGATTATCATGCTATGTTAAACCAACCCAACACCTTATATGCAGAATTGATAAGTTATGTACCATCTATAGTCTTTTGAATGAGTAGACAAATTTTACCCTTTACCTTTAAGTCTCAAGATGTTTCATTACTAACCCTTATCTTGATCCAAGTTAATTATTAACTTTCGAGTCTCTAGTTATTAGATAAAATCTAAGCATCTTACATAGATAATACCTAGTATCGTGGATCAATAACTAAACTCTAAATTGCTGTTGTCATTATCTTTTCCTAGTCACTACTTCTCTTTTAGAGTAAGTAGCAATAATCTAGGATAAATCTTAACATTGGCCACCTCTTAGAAATCTATTAAAGTGAAGATAATGCAATGCATTCCATAGGTATCGGTTCAATTCAACAATCGCACTTCCCCTACTTCACTAATCTGCCAGGGTTTTCACTACCCTAGCTATGGGTTTTAACCGCTCATACTTGTGAAGAAATCAATATCATTCATAGTTGAAAGAATACATGAAATCACAATGATAAGAATTGTAAAAACCCACAATTATTACTAAATTAATCATCTGATGTCAATACGCATAAATCCCAAGATCAAAATCAAATCATGGAATCAAAATATATTTGTCAATATCAAAAGTGTGTAACTCCTAAAAACACATAAAGGGTATTTATAGTATATGAGGAAACCCTAAAACTAAAGGCCAAATGAAATGGGAGAAAATAGGGTCAGTGGCCAATGTTGTCCATACTCGTGGTCTGTCATCAGGCACAGGAAGTACCTGCAGTCTTGGCCCTAGGCACTGGTATAAAGCGCAGGTACTGGATGGAAAAAATCTTGCAAGTCAGATCTTGGGAATTTAAACTTTTGGAACTTACGTTGCTTACTTACGGTCTATAGGTCCTACATGTGGTCCGTAGGTTGACTTAGTAGGTGCTGAGAGTCATCTTTTCAGCTCTTCTTTGATTCTTGAACATGCTTTAATCACGATCAAGCCGAAAAGTGTCCCCGAACATCCATAATTGATCCAAAAATAGCCAAAACACCCTTTTCATGAACTCATCATTCAAAACATGATTTCCTGAAAAACATACCCAAAAAGAATCATATTTAATAAAATAACCTCAAAAACCTGCATATTTTCCCTGTTTTAAGCATCAAAAGTGCTATATTTCTATAACATATCAACACCCTCAACTTAGAATGTTTGTATGTCCTCAGGAAACAAAACACAATAGAAACAAAAATGATACTTAACTAGGAGAAACTAAGTTGTTCAAGACAGGCAGTCAAGACGTAAAACTCAAATTACAACATTCCCTCTAATGTTATTTTTCAAAAACAATTGTATGTAAACATGAAGCACAATAATATGGGGTCAGGGTATGGAAATTATATTAGCAACAAACAACCATTCATATATACAAGTTACACTACCCAAAACAAGCAACGAGCTAGCAATATGACTCAAGTTCCCTCTCAACAAGGATGTTACACTCACTCATATGAAATTATGCATGCCAATGTAGGGATGTTCAAGAGACACTCATACTTAGAAAAGAAGTTCTAATCAAAGCATGTCAAATACCATAGGCTTGCACTTATTTTCTTTACCTTAGCATTCAAATAGTTAGGTTAGGATCACTATAGGACTTTTCTCAGCTTGTAATGTAGGCTTGGGGGCTGGTATGGTATATATGGATATATCAAGTGACTAAGCCTCCTTTGCACTACACTAACTTTAGGGTCTCACTTAATAGCCAATTTCTTTTTTATTCCACCATTATTTCTCCATTTTTGTTCTTTTATGCACATTCAGGTTGGGTGTGGTTTCTTTATTCTTATTTTTTTTCATTTTCAAAAATTTTCTTTTCTTTTCTTTTTCTACCATACCCATCCTTACTAACTTTTTTCTCTTATTTTACCCTTTATCATACCTATTTTACATTATGCACCCCTATTATAGCCACCCTCAACTTAGGCATTTTGCCTGAGTTGAGGTGTACAATTTCCAAGAAGGATCACCAAAATTGGTTCATTGTAAATATAAATTGGAAAATGAATGGTAAAACAAGAAAAATAGGCTACAAGGCTCAAAATAGGGATCAAGGGATACAATTTACACATGGAAGGTCATTTAGGATAAAAGTGGACTAAAATAAAAAATGGTCTATAATCCTTTCCTAATCGGCTATCCTTTAACCTAGGCAAAAGTAACGCGGCGAGTTCTGAATTTGACACAAAAAAGGAACAAGGTAGTATCTCACACACACATAACACAAAGTCAATATTATTAACTACTACCTAATTCATGCAATTGCTAGAAAGTGATTATCATGTACCTATTCTAATGCCATAACCAGATTCATAATGTTCACACATATATACATTTACACAACTCTAAAACACAATATTTTGATGGTTATAAAAATTAGTCAAAACTTGCCTACTGTCCTAAATACTTAAGATCTCCTAATTACACCAAAATAACACAATAAGAAATAAAAACCTGCGGTGGCATGATGTGCTCACCCCCAATGAAAAATGGTGAACTATCCTCAATGCACTAAAACAAAGTAATACAAAGAGAAGTGAGAACATATATGGGATGCACTAGGCACCCAAATCAGGAGCATCCCCAGATGTGGGCATATCAGTTGGCTGAGGTGATGGTGGTGGAGTTGTACTATTGGATGATCTACCTACTACTATAGATGAACACCTCTGCCTATTGACGAATGCAGAATCCATAGAGTCATGCCTGGCCTTTTTAATGGCCTGGTCATATTATAAATCAGGGTCCTACAAGTCGTCTGTGGGACCTCTCTTGGTCCCAACTACTAGGACCTCCTCATCACCCTCCATAATGAAATCAAACTATCTTGGTGTGTGCAGAGGTGATATCTAGACCACTTGGGGTATAACTAACAGAGTGTTTATAACCGGCTCTTTGAGAGAGAGCGTACCTTTACTTATAATACATTAAAATCCCCACTCATCTGGGCTAGATCTAATGCGTCTGTCTTAGTGTATCAGGCTATAACACATCTCTCAAAATCATCAAGATGTGTCTGGAAGTAGGCACATATCTCAGATACTGCATCACTCAGTTAAACCTTCTATCAGTCCTGTGCCTGCTTAAATCTGGTCCTAACCCTTGATCTCATCTATTCGTAGAGAGTAGTCATCTCAGTCTCTACAACCCTCACTCTATAAAAACTCACAAGATATAGTGATCATACCTTAAGTAAGACCTATAACGGATGGATGAGTAGGCTCTAAAGGTACACCCATTAACTCTAAGGTCCAAGCTAGGGCTAAAAAGGAAGTAGTTGGTGTCCTCTCTCGTAGTGCACTAGAGTTTGGAGCCTCTCTCTACTCCCCTATCTCTATATCGATTCTAACACCCATATCACCTTGATATATCACATCAAGCTCTGTGGAAACTTCTAAGACCTTAGTCTGGGCCCATGGTACTGTAGCCTGCTATCTCGAAATTCTAGAAGATCCTAGACATGCTAGATCCCTCATAGTCCTAATCTGTATAGTCGTCATTGCAATTACCCTCTCGTCTACACCCAGTATCTTAAAAACACATACCTCATCCTACTGCCTCTTAATCATGAAAGGGAATGGAAAATTACACAACTCCCCAGAGGCTCTGTCATATAACTCATACTTGAGAATGTTAGTTAAATCAATAGCATAATCGACCATCATACAAGCAACCAATGCAAATTTCTCCTATATCAATGTATTATCCAAAGTAGTAGGTTCAGTTTGTATCTAATCAAAAACTAGCAGAACTTGGCCTCAAATATTAGAAGGCCCTTCTTAATCATAGTATGCCCTTCAATCCATGGGGTCGCATCACCCAAAGGTGAAATATAATTGGCTATCTACCTAGCCATCTTGACCCTATCATATTGGTGCTCAGCCTCCCGCATAATATATTGATCATATGTAATCCTTAATCTATGGTCACACTCAGCTATACATGTAGGAGTAATGTAATCTTGGCCAAAGAAAACTCTGTGAATAGTCTGTAGAAATTTCAACTCTTACTCCTCTAACTAGCGTGCACTCAAGCTATGGATGTCTCACAAATATGATCATGACTACATGTCTGCAAATAGGATGGACTACGGTAGCTCTATAGGATGTATAAAATTATTGTACCATAGTCAAGCTGTAAGAACCGAGAGGCCTAGTCATCTATCTTAGCTAATATCTATAAAATGTCACCCATAATTATAGCACTCGATCTAACCCTAATAGGTCAATTAAAATCTCCTCATAAATTTATCTCATAGGTTGCCTGCCTTCTAGATATGATTATTAATAATAAAAATCTCCCACATCCCTAGCATACACCACCTCTAATGTCCTTTCTCGGGCAGTGCATCTTAGGCATGCACGAGAGCGAGACTCTTCCCCTGCTTTATTATCTCATTATGGGTAGCCTGCTCTATACCCTCCTCAAACTGAGGTACATACATCTACTTTACATGTGTAGGGGTACCCTCATTAGATTGGGGCACCACTTAGGGCTTCTACTGCTCTACCTCATCGGATAAATCCTGGGACCCCTCTTCAGACTAGGGGTTTTGAGCAGCAACCTGTGTAGTAGACTCAAACTTTGTCTTCTCATCATCTTCATCATCCTCAAGTGGAGGAGTATGTAGTGGTGACGTATTGACTGACTTTATCCTCGGTCAGGCTATATCTATTTGAGTAGTCAGGTGAGTCTGTCCTCTCATAACTATGTGTGTCACCTTAACTGTAGTATCTCTATGGTGTTTCCTCGGGTACTCCTCCACTGAACCACTCAAATTGGGAGACTCTTCCCATCTCCTCAAAGAACTAACCTTCATCTTCTTCACAGACTTAGGTGCCATATGTACTTGAAAAGCCAGTTGTTAATTTCTAATATAAGTAAGGGATAACAAAAGTTGAAGAAATATTCAAAATTCAAAATGTTTGAATTTTTCTCAAATTTTCACACCCCTATAAATTACTTGAAATCCCAACAAGTGAAATATGGACACACTTATCATAACTTACTAGTTTCAAAGAAAACAAGCATACACAACTAGTGGTATTACTTTTATTCATTCAAGTTCAACTTCTGGTTAGGGCCTAACTTTAGATTTTACTTTAAAATAAGTCCCTAAACTATGATTTTAGGCTACTTTAAGGCTCCTACATATAATCATGATATATTTTATATATTTTCAAAGGAATACACATATCAACTTGTTTAAACAATAGATGGATTAGTATATAACCACTAGGAGCCCAAAAAGTTATCTATTTTATGAAGAATCAAAAGAGACAATGAAGAAGTCAAGAAAACCAAAGTTGGAACGTATTTTTAGCATGTTGGAACAATTTGGTATCTCAAAAAAGTGATAATTTAGCCTTTACTTTTGTGTTGGATTAGTTGGCATTTTAAGAGGAAAGTTTGAAGTAAAGAGAAAAGTAAAGTTTTGAGGATTAGAATGAGTTAGAATGGGGTTAAGATTGTTTAAAGATAGGTGGGGTTGTTTTAGGTCATATATAAGTATTGGTGGGACCAAAATTTAAATTAAAAATAAATCTCGGAAATATATACCCGAGGCAGCTACTTGCGGCGTGCACCTGCGTTAGGCTATAGGTCCATGTGCCACCTATGGAAAGCATGTGCTGGGCTTAAAAATTTGGCCCTTTTTACTACAATATGGACTTTGTGTTTTGATATTTTTTAGCTACTTTTGGTCTCGCAACCTAAGTTTGAGGTCCCAAAAGTAAAATTATATGCCAAAGTCCATAATCTTGCATATTTTGTTCATCCTCAAAATTTCATTTTTTGATCTTGTTACTCAACTTAATATGTGGGACTTGTGTCGATGATGGTCTAATCACACAGCCCACTTACCTAGAAATTGATGAATGTTGCAATTTTTTTAATCATATTCTGAGTAAGTCCAAGAGCTAAAAACCTACAACAAAGAAAAACAACAAAAATGAGAATACTAAAAATAGTGGTTGCCTACCACTCGATGCTTGATTTAACTTTATCGCATGACACAACTATTTTGGTTACTCAGATTCCACCAACTAGACCATGGGTTGCCTTTGATGCAACACTTGATAAATATCACGGCATACGTAGGTATCTTGACTACTCAGAATTCATCAAGATACCCACAAGAATTTTCTCCAGGGTCATTGATATAATCGATCACCGACAATACCTTCATGTAGATTGGTTGTTTCATTAATTTCCAAATATTGAATTCAGCCTCCTCACCGTTGACTTAAAATTTTAGCTCACTTTTCTCCATGTCAACCATAGCTCTACCTGTATCCACAAATGGTATTCTCAATATAATGGGCATCTTGGTGTCAACCTCATATTACAAGATGGCAAAGTCAACCAGAAAAATAATGTTATACACCCTCATGATCATATCAAAAGAGATTCCCACAGGCTTCTTTACTGTGTGGTCAACCATCAATAGCAGCATCAAAGTTGGTTCTGGAGGTTTCAAGCCCAATTTCTTAAATACAACCAGCTGCATCAAATTAATGTAGGTTACTAAATCACACAAGGCTTAAGAAAATTAGGATGACATAATAGTGCATGCTATAGTGAATGCACCTGGATCACCCTTTTTCTGCACCAAAGACCTAGTCGTGAATGCACTGCAGTGGTACATACCATTAACATCCTTAAATCCCACTCCTTTCTTCATTATGACTAGTTGTTTCATGAACCTGGCGTATCCAAGCATATGCTCCAATGCCTCTAGAATAGGTATGTTCAATCTCAATTCTTTCAGCATATTAATGAATTTCTTGACCTTACCTTCCTTTTTCTTTTGCTTTAATCTTTGAGGGAAAGGTAGGGGTGGTATCAAAATCTATCTAATTTTTGGCTCAATGACCATACCCTTACCTTTGTCGTTAGTAGCTTTACTTTTATTGCCTTACCTTTTTAAACTTGACAATAGATGTCTCGTCATCAGTAGATTTTTTAGTAGATTGTGGGGGATCCATAAAAAAATACCACTCCTTATGATAATAGAAAGTACATGACCATCATTCTTTAAATTTTACACTATGTTGGTCAAAATAGTACCTAGTTATCTTTGGTTTAGAGTTGCTGACATCTGCTTTAGCTGGTGCTCCAACTGCTTGATAGCAGTGGTATATGACTTCGCCTTATGGTTCAATTATGAAATGTCGGCCTTAATAAAATACCATGGTTTTGTCCCTTGAAAGTTTCTTGAGCTTTGAGATCACTATCCTTATAATGACTCACGATACGAGTCGTATGGTGTGGGTATGGGTCAGGTGGCCCAAATCATATGGTGTACAATGAATGGTGGTTGAGTTTTTTTTGTGGTTATGACATGGTGGTATGGGTTATTTTGGTTGGTGATGAGTCGTTAGGTCAGCCCTTTATTTAATCAAAAACTTAGTGGCTTGAATTAACTTTGAGTACGAGTGGCTCACTAAGATCCGTGAGGATAGGTTATGAGTTATTGTGAGAATTCGTATGTGGTCTAGTGTCAATCCCCTTGGATTTTTTCTTGGGTATGACTAGATCATACGAGTTGTATGTATGGTCATGGCTAGGGGTTAGGGAATCATATGGTGGACATTGTATGGCTGTCCAACTCACTATCTTGGTGACGACTCAATGGTACGAGTTGTATGTTGTGGTCATGAGTGAAGGGATCAACTTGTAACCACCTACGGTATTTTTACAATTTTGAAGCTGGGGGTATTTTGGACATTTCCCATTTTTAACTTCTTTGGATACCACAACCTAAAACACCTTTTGGGACTATATTAATCTATTATTCTCAATCAAACACTCTTAAAAACTCTCCCAAACTATCTATTTAAGAAAGAGGCTAGGGTTTCTTCAAGACAATCAATTAGGGGCTTTCAAGAGTAATTATCTCCATCTTTCTTGGTGTGTAAGGCATGTTACTCCTCCCTCATTGTTAGTACAATGAAAAGCATTCATTTTAATGCTTGGTTTGCATTGTATTGTTATGATTTTGACTTAATAGTTGGAGTTTTTGGATGTTTATGATTGAACAATATTTCTAATGGTTTAATGATGTTTCTTTTATTCTTTTAATATGATTTTGACACTATGGAATGCATGGTAATGGTATATGGATTTAGGGGTACTTTGATTCCACCAAATTACTTCATTATAGTTTTGAAACATATGTACCCTCAACCCGTTGCATAAAAGGTAATGGAACTTAAATTGGTTTTGTTCATTCTAAATGGTTTGGAAAGGCCTTGGTGGCCATTGTCTTGGTTTAATTGGAAACTTTGGAGCTAACTTGGTTTAATGGCTTTGGTATGGCATAAAAATATAGTCTTGTAAGATCTATTTTTCATATGACGATACCAGGGGTTAATGCCTAATTAAAAATACTTTTTGGTAAATGGTTGGAATGTGTCATTGGTTTTAATATGGGCTTAAAAGGGGTTTTTCTTGCAAAGCTGTGGAAGGTGAAAGTCTCGAGGGGACCAAAATTGGAAAATTATGTTTGTCAGTATGAGGTTTGGTCATGGTGATTGTGTGCATGATGTCATACTTATATTTTGGGTTATGTACTAGTCATCTCTGATTTTTCTCCAATTCGTATGGCTAACATGCACCGGACCTTTCAGTATGGGGAGCTAAACCTATGTAGCACATAGGTGTACATATGGGATGGTAGAGCTACATAACCCAGGTTAAGGTTTTAAATACATGCTTAACTCAGTTCCTTTTCCCTGCATGATATATCTACCAATATGCGATTGCATATGGTTATATTACTTGGTTTTGAATGATGGAATTATTTTATGTTTATCCATAAGTGTATGCTAGCATTTACTCTACTAACCATCTTTGGGCATTATATCCCCACAGGGTGCAGGAACCGACTATACTACCATTCCTCCTACTTAGTGACTTAGATTTTGAGGATAACTTTTAGTCAGACTAAAGTGGTGAGCTTCCATACTCCAAAAGTATCCATTTCATGCCATGGATTTTTTTTAGTTTTTTTTATTTCCTTGGTTTAGCTATGGCTATGGTCAGGGGCTTGTCCCAACTAGATGTTACTAATTTTTGTTACAGGCTTTGTTGGACAACTACGATAATGGGCACTGTCAATATTGGTGTTAGCCTTGGCATTGGTATTGGCATTAGGGTTGGCACCAGTTGGATAATTGGTTAAGGATGTTAGATTATAATTATAGAATTTATTTAATATCTTTAAACTATTATTGTTTTATCTTATTATATGTTCATAATTTATTCAACATAGGGTGTCAGGCTATTATTCTTGGGTATTGGGGGTGGTCCCCAATCCTGGTTGGACTTGAGATGCCCTATATCACTGGGCCCTAGTTTGGGTTGTGTTAGATTGGTATAAGAGCCTTAGGCTTATGGTCAATTAGAAGTCCACAAAGTCGTGTCAAGTAGTCTCTTTTAAGGTTGTGCATCTCACCACACTCATAGGAGAAAGGCTACAAAGCATTTAGGAATGTTTCTTTTTCTTGTATTCTATTTTTGAACGGTGGAGTCTAAGGTCCTGAATTCTCCTCTAGTTCTAATTATTATTTGTTTTCCTTTTAGATCATGCCTCCTCAATGATCTGAAGCTTACAATAACTCCTTTGTCCTACCCAGGGCAGTATTGATGGGACCCATTCTTCTTATGGGGTCCAGACTCGGTCTAGGGGTTCAGTTCATAATTTCCCTTGTAGTGTTCCACCGGTTCCCTCCAATCCTTCTCAAGTTTCTTAAGCTGATGTAGTTAATGCTGAGTACCATCAGTCTATTTATTTGTTAGCTCAATTGGTAGATTCTCAGGCTAAGCATAGTGCTTTTGTTACTCTATCTTCTATGGCCATAAGGGTTAGCCAGTTCATGAGGTTGAACCATCTGACCTTTACTAGTATTAAGGTTGATAAGGATTATCAAGGTTTTCTAAATTAGATAGAAAAGATCTTCTATGTCATGCATGTCACTAATGTAGATGGCATATAGTTTGCCACTTACCAGCTGAAGGATGTGCATACTAGTGGTATGAGGAAGGGTATCAGTCAAGGGATCATGCTGCTGAGTCAACTCTTTAGGAGGAATTTTCTAAGGCTTTCTTGGACCGCTTCTTACCTCAGGAGTTAAGAGAAATGAAGGCGGAAGTGTTTGTTAACCTGAAGCTATCCAAAATTTTAGTCAAGGAATATGCCTTGAAATTTTACCAATTTCTCGATATGCTCCAGAGTTAGTTTCTAGCATGAGGAATACAATGAGGAAGTTTACTTTTGGGTTATCTGGAGCCTTAATTTTGAAGAGTAAGGCTGCCTTGATAAACAAGGACATGGATATCTCTAGGTTGGTTATGTTCATGCAATAAGTACAGAAAGGGAAAAAGAAGTAGGTTGATACATGGGAGTGGTAGAACAAAAAGTTTAGATTTTTGTAGCAAGGCGGTGGCCAATAGTAGAGTGGATGGGATGGTATAAAGTAGCCCAAGAAAAGTGGGGAAATTTTAGGTCTTAGTTGACGACTAGTGCTCTCTACCCAAAGCCATTAGGTGATAGGCATTTATATGGTGGCAACAACTTTATGGCAAAGGGTGTCCAATATCAGGTTAGTGGGGCCCAGTCAGCTCTATAATATCCTTCTTACAAATTTTATGGTTGATTGCATTGGAGTTACTATAAAGTGGGAAGGGACAATGCTTCAGCTGTGGTCAGCCAGGGCACAAGATTAAGAATTGTCCAGTGGCCAAGGTTACTTCGGGGGAAAATAAGGGTCCAATTGCCTCTTTATCATCTTCAAAACCAAAGGGTGAACCATCTGGGTATAGCACTGATTGGAACTATCTCTATGCTCTCAATACCCACTAAGAGTTTGAGGCATCATCGAGTATTGTGACTGGTATGCTGAAACACTTTTCCAATGATATGTATTATTTATTAGACTTGGGGTCCACTCTCTCTTATGTAACCTCATTTGTGGATGTGTATTTCGATTTTGATCCTAAATTTTTTTTCAAACCCTTTTTCTATATCTACCCTAGTAGGTGACTCTATGGTGGCTAGAAGAGTCTATAAGGGTTATGTGGTATCTTTAGGTGGTCAGGAAACTTTGGCGGATCTGTTTAAATTAGACATATTGATTTCGACATCATATTGGGGATGGATTGGTTGCACTATGCTATGCTTCTTTAGACTGTCAAACCCATAAAGTCATCGTTAAATTCCCTAATGAGCCAGTTATTATGTAGGAGGGTGGTTTGCTAGCTCCTAAGGAGATATTTATGTCATATCTTAGAGCTCAGAGCTTAATCTCTAAGAGGTGTCTCTATCATCTGGTTCAGGTTAAAGATTCTAACTCAGAGGGTCCTTTCTTATACTTTGTCCCAGTTGTGAATGAATTTCTTGAGGTCTTCCTTGATGACCTTTCTTGTGTTCCACCTGATAGGGAGATTGAGTTTGGGATCGATCTTCTTCCATACGCTTGTCCAATTTTTATTCCCCCCATATAGAATGGCTTTAGTTGAGTTAAAAGAGCTTAAAGAAGAACTAAAGGATCTTTTAGACAAGGGTTTCATCCATCCTAGTATGTCCTTGTGGGATGCACGGGTGTTATTTGTGCGTAAGAAGGATGGTTCCCTTCTTATGTGTATTAATTACTAGCAATTAAATAGGGTTACAGTAAAGAATAAGTACCCTCTTCCACGGATAGATGATTGTTTGATTAGTTGCAGGGTGCTAAGTTTTTCTCTAAGATTGATCTTTGATCTGAGTATCATTGATCTTCGATCCAAGTATCATTAGTTAAATATTAAGGAGGTGGATATCCTTAAGACTTTCTTCCATAGCCGGTATGAGCATTTTGAGTTTTGGTTTTTGTCTTTCGAGTTAACCAATGCCCCAACAACATTCATAGATTTGATGAATATGAGTCTTCTATTAGTTTTTGGACGTTCATCATTATGTTCATAGATGATATTCTAGTGTACTCTATGAGCAAGGTAGATCATGACGATTACCTCTGTATTATGTTGTAAACCCTTAAAGAGCAGCAATTGTATGCTATGTTTTTGAAATGTACTTTTGGTTGAACGTTGTCACTTTTTTGGGTTATATTATTTCTACTGAAGGGATTATGCTGATCCATAAAAAATTGCAATGATTATGAAGTGGCCTCGACCTATGACTCCAACCAATTTTCAAAGATTATTGGGTTTATTTGGTTACCATAGGAGGTTCATGGGGAGTTTTTCAACTATAGCTACACTATTGAATAAGTTAATGTAGATGAAGGTGAAGTTCTTGTAGTCCGATGCTTGGGAGGGTAGTTTTGAGAAGCTGAAGGAAATACTAACTTCTGCTCCGGTCTTGACCTTGCCTGAAGACATTTGTGGCGCTGTGGTTTATTGTGACGCTTCCCGTGTAAGGCTTGGTTGCATTTTGATGCAACATGGCAATGTGATAGCTTATTCCACTAGACAATTGAAGGTGCATAAGAAGAATTATCCAACTCATGACTTTGAATTGTTATCTATAGTATTCGCATTGAAAATCTGTTATCACTACTTATATGGGGTTCATGTGGATATGTTTTCTAGTCATGATAGCCTGCAAGATGTGTTTACTCAGAAATATCTTAACCTCAGGAAAAGAAGATGGCTTGAGCTGCTCAAGACATGAGTCTTTACTACCGCCCAAATAAAGCTAACGTGATTATTAATGCTCTTAACAGGTTTTCCATACAAAGTTTGGCTCATATGGACAAGGAGAAGTGGGATTTAGGGAAGGATATTCATCATTTAGACTCTAAGAATGGTGGTGTGTCTGTGTAAGAGGTGGTGCGGGTGCTCTTTAGTGCTGAAATCAACGAGAAATAAGTGTTAAATCCTGTCTTGATTAAGATCAAGGGTGATATAGGTGGGCAGAAAGTGATGGACTTTGAGATTAGTGGTGATGGTACCTTGCGGTACTAAGGAAGATTAGTTGTTCCTGATGCAGATGGTTTGTTAGAGAGGATCTAGGCTGAGATACATAAGTCGCGTTATGTTATTCATCCTGGTTTGACAAAAATGTATCATGACCTTAAGGAGATGTATTGGTGGAATAGTATAAAGCGAGATGTGGCTAGTTTTGTGGCTAAGTATATGGTGTACCAACAAGTGAAAATTTAGCACACGAGGATCGGAAGGTTGTATTAACAAATTAAGTTGACTGTGTGGAAGTGGAAAGTGATCTATATGGATTTTGTTATCGATCTTTCTCGATCTGGGAATCAATTTTATTTGGTTTGGGTCATCGTAGATAGGATGACAATGTCGTCTCACTTTTTCCTAGTAAGGGACTAATTTCTCGTCTGAGGATAATGCAAGGTTGTACCTAGAAGAGTTTGTAAAGCTGCATGGGGTACCTATTTCCATCATATTTGATCATGGTATGCAATTTTCATCTCACCTTTAGCAATTATTTGATAAAGGGTTGGTGACTAAGGTGAGTCTGAGTACTGCTTTCCACCCGCAATCAGATAGGCAAGCAGAAAGGGTTATTCAAACATTAGAGGATATGCTTCGAGCTTGCATGATTGACTATGGTGGTAGTTGTGTTGACCACTTGACTACTATAAAGTTTGCGTACAATAAGAGCTACCACTCTAGCATTGGGATAATCCATTTGTGCCTTGTATGGTAGGAGGTGTAGGTCTCCTATTAGGTGGTTTGAGGTTGGTGAGGTGGATATATTTGGCTCAAATTTGGTTTACCAGCTGTAGAAAGGGTGAAGGTGATTCAGGATAGGCTTCAAGTGGCCCAAATTCACTAAAAGTCCTATACAGATGTGAAGCGTAGAAACTTATAGTTTGAGGATGGGGATAGGGTGTTCCAAAAGGTATTTCCCATGAAAGAAATGATGTGATTTAGAAAGAAAGTAAAGCTCAGTACTTGGTATATTGGTCCATACCTGATTTTGAGGAAGGTTGGCAATGTTGCATATAATTTGGAGTTTCCTTCTGGTTTGAGCTTTATTCACCTGATATTCCATGTTTCTATGTTGAGAAAGTATGTGGGTGATTTGTCCCAAATTATACCTATCAAGGATATTGGTATTTTGGATTTTCTATTTTATGAGGAGATCCTGATTGATATCTTAGATCGGAAGGTTCAGTGGTTGCGAAACAAGGATTTGGCCTTGCTAAAGGTTTTATGGAGGAACCACAATGTGCAAGAGGCTAAATGGGAAGCTAAAGAGGACATAAAGTCCAAGTATCCATTCCTATTCCCCATTCTGGAAATTTGTGCTTAAGGTATGTGTTGATCTTAACACCTTTGTTTTCTGTCTTTGTTAAAGGTATACTGAAAATTTCCTTGGCATCTTTGTTTTCTAACTTAGTTAAAGGTAAGAGTAGAGATATTTGGGGGGTTTAATCTTGCATGTACTGCCTTGTTTCATCATTTGAGGATGAATGATCCAAGTGGGGGAGAATTGAAACACCCTGGGTTTTAGCCCTTAAAAGTTTCTTAGGCATTGAGCTCACTGTCCTTGTAACGACTTACCATACGATTCGTATGGTGTGGGTACGGGTTAGGTGGCCCAACTTATAAGGTGTCCAATGAATGGTGGTTGGGTTTCTATTGTGGTTACAACTTCTTGGTATGGGTCATTTGGGTTGGTGATTAGTCGTTAGGTCGGTCCTTCATCTAATCAAAAACTTAATGACTTAACTTGTCTCTGAGTACGAATGGCTTACTAAGAGCCGTAGGATAGGTTATGAGTCATTGTGAGAAGTTGTATGTTGTCCAGTGTCAATACCTTTCGATTCTGTCTTAAGTATGACTGGATCATACAAGGCATATGGTTTGGTCATGAGCGGGGAGTCGTATGGTGGACAATGTATGGGTGTCCAACTCACTTTCTTAGTGACGACTCGTATATTGTGGTTTCGAGACAAGGAATCAACTCGTTACCATTTACCACCTGCGGTATTTTTATAGTTTTAAGTTGGGGGTATTCTGAACATTTACCTCTTTTAACTCCTATAGATACCACAACATAAAACAACTTTTGGGACTTCATTAACCTATTATTCTCAATCAAATACTCTTAAAATGTCTCTCAAACTCTCCGTTCACACAAGAGGCTATGGTTTCTTCAATACAATCAATTAGGGGATTTCAAGAGTGATTATCTCTATCTTTCTTGGTGTCTAAGGCATGTTACACCTCCCCCATTGTTAGTTCAACAAAAAATATGTGTTTTGATGCTTGGTTTTCATGGTATTGATATGATTTTAACTTAATGGTTTGGGGGTTTGGATGTTTAGGGTTGAACTATGTTTTTAATGGTTTAATGATCTTTCTTTCATGCTTTTAATATGATTTTGACATTGTGCAATTCATGGTAATGGTAAATGGACTTAGGCCTACTTTGGATTCCCCCAAATTACTTGGTTTTGGGTTTTAAACATATGTTCCCTCAACCTATTTGTTAAAATGCCAATGAGAATGATTTTATCACATAGTTTGACTATTCTTCAAATCTTTGCATTGAATAAAGGAAATGGAACTTAATTTTGTTTAATTGGTTCTAAATGGTTTGGAAAGGACTTGGTGGACATGGTCTTGGTTTAATTGGAAACTTTGGAGTCAACTTGGTTTAATGGCTTTGGTATGGCATAAAACGATAGACTTGCAAGCTCTAATATTTGTATGATGATACCAATGGTTAATGCCTAATTAAAAAGATTTCTTGTTAAATGGTTGAAATGTATGATTGGTTTTAATATGGGCTTAAAGGGGGTTGGGCTAGCAAAGCCGTGGAAGTTAGAGGTCTCGTGGGGGACCAACAATGGAAAATTATATTTACGAATATGAGATTTGGTCATGGTGATCGCGTTTTTCTTAACCATGATCAAATCTCAAGTTTTTCTTCAATTCATATGGGTAACATACACTGGGGTTCTTTCAGCAAGGGAAGATGAAACCATATAGGCCGTGGAAGGACATATGGGATGGCAAAGCTACACAACCCAGGTTAAGTTTTTAAATGCATGCTAAACTCGGTTGCCTTTCCTAGTATAATATATATGAATATATGTGATTGCATTAGGTTATTTGACTTGGTTTTGAATAATGGCATTATTTTATCTTTATACCTGAGTAAATGCTAGCGTTCACTTTGATAACCGTCTCCAGGCATTTTATCCCTACGCGATGTAGGAACTCGCCATACTACCTTTCGTCCTACTCAATGACTTGAATTTTGGGGACATGTTTGAATTATACTTAAGTGGTGAGCTTTCATACTCTATAAGTCTCCATTTTATGCTTTGGACTCCTTTTATTTTCTTATTTCTTTTGTTTGGTATTGGCTATAGTCGAGGGAATGTCCTAACCGGATGTTATTGATTTTGGTTAGAGGCTTTGTTGGACTACTATGGGCATTGACGGTGTCGGTATTGGTGTTAATCTTGGTATTGGTACTTTCATTGGGGTTGGCACCGATTGTATAATTGGTTGAGGTTGTTGGATTATGATTATGGACATTATTTAATGTCTCTAAACTATTATTGTTTTATCTTGTTATATGTTTGAACTTAATTTGACATAGGGTGCAGGGCAGTTATTATTGAATATTAGGGGTGGTCTCTGGTCCTATTTAGACTTGAGATGCCCAACACGACTAGGACCTGGTTTGGGTCATGTTACTTAATCTTCATAAGGCTAATCTTTTATTTCCTGACCCTTCACCAGCTTAGCCAACATATTTTCCATTCTAGATTCTGTATCTCGTCTGCCAGGTGGAATGTATCTATCTTCCTTCTCTTTGTACTCAGTTTTCCCTTCGATCACTATCTTACTCTCTGCTATGGTCTCTGTATCTGTCATAATAGTTATGACCTTGGTGTTTTTGCCCTTGGGTTCGGAAACCAGCCAACTAATGATCTAGATAATTCTCTTCCTTCTCCAATTTTGACTCGTAAGCTTTGAAAGCTGACTCTATGCTGCTACTAAATATACCTTCTCCAAAGTCGCTGTTGGAACTTGCTTTGCTAATACCCAAGATCAGTTCTTAGCAACTATAATCTCTTACGCTACTGTGTCATCAACTACTTTCTGGTTACAGGAGGTACCAATAACATAAGTGTCAGATCCCCTCTCATCCTCCCTAGTTTTCCACCCTTTATTAGTGAGCGAGATCTGATATAACATCTCTGAAGCAGCCTCCCAGCGTATGTCATAAAAGCTCCTCCAGATATGGTGTCTGCCATAGCTCTGGAGCTGATGGTCAGGTCTCTATAGAATATCTCCAGTAAGCTCGTCAGTAATAACCAATGATTGGGAACCATGCTCAGATTCTTCTTGAACCTGAACCATGCCTCGTACATAGATTCTGACTGTAGCTGCCTGAAATTATAAATCTCATCTTTAAGCTGCAACATCCTGGATGGAGAAAAGAACCTGTCCAAGAATTGCTAGCGTAACTTGTTCCATATAGTGATAGAGTCTCTTAGCAGTTCCCCTAACCAAAAAGATATTTCTCTTATAAGTAAGAAGGGGAACAACCTCAGTTTGAGTGTTTCTTGACTCACCTCTTGGATTTTTATATGAACTGTAGATCTCACAAAATTGGAAAGGTGCAAATTTTCATCATCTGTAGGCAGGCCTACAAGCACACCCTTCAGATTTACAAGCTGGATCATTGTGCTCGTGTGTTGAACTTGATGCCTGGGGGTAAAACAAGAGGAACTATGGGTCCAGTCTTTGTCGGCTATACATATCCTAAATCTTCTTCGACATATATATATAGTTGTACATACTGATATGTTGGGATTACTTGAACATGGGCACCTTTAGCTTCTTCCTAGTTTCCGCTGAGAGCTGCTCGGTGGTCTTCTTCTTGTCTCTGCTTAGCTAGTTCTGCATCCTTATCTACCCTCTGAGATTCTTTTGTTGCCCTCTTCTCGGCTTCATCTTAAGTTAATAGCTCACTAGTTTGTAAATAAATGATATCCTGTACTCCTTTTGAATGAGGGGGAGGTACAACATCACGAACCCCTATAAGAAGTTCATCTCTTTTATGCTCTGACATCCTATGGGGTGTTTGTAAGATCCTCTCTAGATTCAAATTAAATGGGATTAAGGGATTTCCTCTATTCCGTGTGCTAGGCATAAACTGACGTATGCTCAACTAAGAACAAAAAGAAAATAAAAAAAATAGCAACAACTTCAAATCAAAAATAAACACCGTGTTTCCCTGACAATGGTGTGAAAATGTTTATGACGTCCAAAAAACACCTTCTATCAGATGATGATATGGTCGTTGTAAAAATATATTAACCCAATGAAGGTTGGGGTTGAATCCTAAGGGAATATGTGGACTCATGGATTTCGGATGCTGAAATCGATGGGTAAGAACTGGAAAAGTAAATGAGGTATTTGAATGGAAATATTGAACAAAGAAAAAAATATCAACTTTAGTTGTGATCAGTATTGGTGAACACTAAGATTGTGTTCCCTTGGCTTCTTAACTCCATAGGATTATCATTCTATGTTTAACCAACCTGATACCTTGCATGCAGAATCGATAAGTTATGTACCATCTAAAGTCTTTTGGATGAGTAGACAGATTTTGACCCTTTACCTTTTGAGTCTTAGATGTTTAATTACCAACCCTTATCTTGATCCTATTTAATTATTACCTTTTGAGTCTCTAGTTATTAGATGAAATCTAACCATCTTACGTAGATAATACCTAGTAGCATAGATCGACAACTAAACTCCAAAATACTGTTGTCATTATCTTTTCCTAGTCAGTACTTTTTTTTTTTGGAGTAAGAAGCAATAATCTAGGAGGAATCTTAACATTGGCCACCGCTAAGAAATCTATTATAGCGAAGATAATGCAATGGATTCCACGGGTACTGATTTAACTCAACAATCACACTTCGCTTACTTCATCAATTCACCAGGGTTTCCACAACCTTAGTGATGGGTTTTAGCCACTCATACTTGTGAAGAAATCAATATCATTCATAGCTGAAAGCATAGCTGAAATCGCAATGATAAGAAGTCTAAAAACCCACAATCATTACTGAATTAGTCAAATGAAGTCAATACACGTAAATCTTAAGATCCAAATCGAATCTTGCAATCAAAAGATGTTTGTTAATACCAAAGTGCGTACTCCTACTAAAAACACATAAAGGGTATTTATAGTACCTGAGGAAACCCTAAAACCAAAGTCTGAATGAAATAGGGTTGGTGGTCACATGTGTTCCATACCCATGGTCTGGCACCGAGCTTAGGTAGTACCTGCGGTCCTGGCCCTGAGCATAGGTACCGGATGGAAAAAATCCTGCAAGTTAGCTCTCTGGATTTTGGATTTCTAGCACTTTCTTAGCCTACCTATGTTCTATAGGTCCTACATTCGGTCTGTAGGATAACTTAGTAAGTACCGGGAGTCATCCTTATAGTTCTTCTTTGATTCTTAACATGATTTGATTATGATCAAGCAAAAAGGTGTCCCGAACATCCATAATTGCTCCAAAGTAGCCAAAAAAACCCTTTTCACAAACTTACCATCCAAAACATGATTTCCTGTTAAATATACCCAAAAAGCATCATATCGAACAAAATAACCTCAAAAGCCTGTGTATTTTCCTAGTTTTAAGCAACAAAAGTGTTATATTTCTATAGCATATCAACAAGTCAAGGGTTGACGAAGATGGAAACCCTGAGAGTGCATACTTAAGAGGTCAGTAAAGAGTAAGAATATGGCCTACGAGTAGGAAGAAAAACATGAAGGAATATGGATGAGAACTGGGGTGTGGGTCATGCAGCGATACTAAATTGAGCACAGCTCTGGAGGCAACCCAAGTTAAGATAGGTATTTTATTTTCGCATGTTAGTTTTTACTTCACTTTCATTTTTGTTTGTGTTAAGTCATAGGTTGATAGAATGTCTGAGTACCAAAGAATCAAGCTAAGAAGCATGACAACGACTGCGTATGGGGATAACTAGAGCCTATTAATGACTTGGATACTGACATCTAGGCCTAGTGGCCTTAGAGAGTATTTCTATCCTTTCTTTTAATTATACTTTGGGGACAAAGTATGTTCTTAAGTGTGGGGTTGGAAAAATTCCCCTGGTTTAGGGTGAAGTGTTTCTATAGGATTTTCATTCTTTGTTATGTTTCAAGTTTTTGACTAAAATTGAAAAACTACAAAAAGATTTTATCTTTGATTAGTTTGATATTGTTGTTTTTATTCTATTAGGGGTACACTTCACCCACCCCTTGGTTGTTTTTTTTTGTTCTTTTCCAAAGGGGCACCCTTTGAACCCAATATCCTTTTTTCATTTTTAGGAGTAACTTTTAAAATTTTTTTGTTATAAATAAGTGAGATGTTATTGCTAGTTTATGTGTGTGATTATATGATGCAAGATGTTTTGTTTGTAAAACAATGTTAATTGTGTTTAATGAATACTTTTGAGAATCCTAGGCTTATTTCTATGACTCTTGTGTGAAGTTGGCTTATTTCTAAATTTGTGCTAGTGCTTGGTTGAGAATCTATGATGATCCTACTTGATTTGGGCATGTGCCTTGTATGATACAAGGTTTTTGTTGTATTACTTGTTGCATGTGGATGTATAGAACTTGCCTGGTGTGTGTGCAAAGTGAAATAAAGAGTGTTGAGTTTAGGATATGATATGGGAATTTCATAGATATCCACGTTTCATAACCTCTTTTACAACAATATGCATAATCTTAGTTAACCCCGTTGAACCTGAGCTTATTTTTTTGGTAGCCTCATATGTAGCCTTCTACCCTTCTTAGAGTGACCGTGATTTGATCCAAATCTCCTAAGTACATTAGTTAAGAAATTAAAAAGGATAAGGAGTGTGAAATTTAATAAGAAAAAGGGTGAAAGTGAAGCCCCAAAGTAGTAGCTAGTGGTGTTGAAAAAGTTTATGTGTTGTGGTTGGGATTAATATAATGAAAAAAATAAAAAATGACTCATGTATTGATTAAGAATAATCACTCATTACGTTATGTGATCTAACTTAAAGAGATGGGGTAAAACAAAAGAGGTGGGAAGTTATAGGGGGTGAAAAATTATTTGTTAAGAAAAGAGTTAAATGTTATGTGTGATATATTAAAATGCACAAGGAAGATAACCACTATTACTGGACAGAATTGTTCCTACCCATCCCGTAGCCCACATTACAACCCTTAAAGTCCTATTTGATCTTAAGTCTTAATATTTTGATATTAGTAAAGTACTACACTCATGACAAGCTTAAGGTTCATCTTATGTAACATGTGAATTCTTGGCGGGAGTGAGTGAAATTTGATTCTACTACCTACTCTTATGATAAATTACATATATGTGACTAATATAGGTACTCTCTCCTATGGTGAGGGCGCATGCTCGATGATAGTTAGGTGACTTGTATGTTCTTGTTGATTGATTTATATGCATTAATTTACCAACTAGGTTGAGTCAAGTCATAGGGCTATAGTGTTTTTAAATAGTGTTCATGAGTTACAATTGCGTATGAGACATGCTTGAGTATGGTTCTTTCTAATCGAGTAGTCATTGTAGTGCTAGATTGAGTGTCTTACTTGTAAAGTAGTGTTGGAATCTTACTTATATGGTTCTTAATGTAAAGAGTTGTTCAAGGACAAACAAGGCTTTAACTGTGGGGCGTTGATCTTTGGTAGATTTATGCAATTAATTGTTGTTATCTAGCCTTAATTAGCCTAGTTTTGAGGACTTCTCGGGTGCATAATGTGTTTATATTCACATAATTGAGAACCTAAGTGTTCAAAACCTTTTGTAATGTTTAAGGTGTGTTTAAACTATGTTTGGAGTTAAAATGAGCACTTAAAGTTTAGACGAGAAAACTAGTGTTCTTAGCTTGAGCTATGTGATTGTGCTACTTAATCTTGTCGAATTGTATTTTATGTAAGCTCTAATTCATGTTGCTTGATGATACATGAAATCATTTAATATTCTAAACTAAATTATGGGATGATATACAAGTTAATTCTGATGAGGAAAAATAACCACAAAGTAAGGAACTCAAAGCCAAATAGAGGGAGCAAGCTCGGACAAAATCAGGAAAATTGAGCACAAGTGCATTCCATGCCCTTGGATATCCATGTTAAGGGAATGCCATGCCCTTATACATAATCAAAATTGTCAGATTCTAGTAAGACCCCGCAATGAGGGTGTGCCACTCCTTAATCACTCCAATGTCTCAGCGTGTCACACCTTAGTTCAAAAATGGACTGTGACTTCTATCTATAAATAGAACACTTGGAACATATTGTACACAACTGGGATGACCTTAGGGGCTTAGAATAAACTTGAGGATGCTTCACGTAGTGTTTTTAATCCTTTTCTTTAGTTGCTTTTGGATTATTGTATGAATTCGATGATTATAGTTCTTTGTAATTCCATGAGTGGCTAAACACCCTCATCCGGGGTTGAGGCCAAGAACATGAGTACTTAAGCTTGTAATTAAGTTGGTTTATGTTTATTAAAATTATTGGTTTTTCATTCATCCTTGTTTTTACTATTTTTTGGATTCCCGACCCTTAGTATAAACATATAATTCTATCGTGAGCCTTAAAGGAGGAACAATAGAATAGAACTAGGATGTATGGAATAGGATTATGTCACGACCCAAACCCGAGCCTAATCGTGATGGGTATCTCAAGCCCACCATAAGCTCGACACCACCCCATTATCCTAACATCCATAATAGAATAAAAGAATATAGCGAAAGCCAACCAAATAGTAATAAGAAGGATAGATAATCAAATGTAAACTCTATGAATCAAAACACATCCAACCCATACTTGTCCACTAAAGCCTCTAAAACCAGAAATGCCAAATGGGTCAGGACATGACCCCGAACAATACAAGAAAGAAAATCCAAGAAAATACTAAGACATAAAAGAAATAAATGAAATAATCAGGCCTTCCGAAAGATAGAGGTTCACCACTTCACAGCCACTCAACAGATATACCGAACCACCTAAAACTGTATAGGAGTAGCAAAAAAGCCCTCGGTCCCTACATCATGAAATGATGCAGTGTCTTGAGATGGTCAGTAGGATAAGAACTCACATGTAACTCAAGGAAAATGATTAAATAATGCCAACGCCACAAACTAGTAAAAAACCATATGCACCACTTTCATATACATATATATAAAATGGAGAGATAGGGACAAGGGTCATGAACATGAAATCTTGAACCATTAACCAAAACTATCTAGCTCACTCCATCTTAATGGCACCCATGAGATATATGGGATCAGCATCCCTACTAAAAGGGCCCCAGTGCGGTTAGCCACACAATTCTAGGAATCCAAAGGAATGGCTAAAAACACCAAGGCACTAGCCATCCCAAAATATAATGTGTAAAGCAATCACACAATCATATAGACCTCCATGATAATAGATGTGGTTTTCAGTGTTAGTCCTCCCACCCCACCCCACCCCACCCATCTCCCCCAAGACTGCACCTTCACGGTGAGATACACAATTCCCTTTACGCCCAATTTAGAGAAATTTTCACATACACCCAACCATTAACCTAGGAGTCTTATATTAAGACACTTACCAATTGGTATCATCATTCCAACTATGCTTGTAAGCTCATATAATAATGTCAAACCAATCCATGTAACCATTAGACTCCAAAGTTCCATTTTAAAATTCAAACCATGGCCACCAAGTGCTTTGGAAATCCATTTTAACCAATTACCCATTAATACAATGCAATGGGTTCATAAATAAGTTAAATTATGCAATTATCCATGTTCAAAAACCAAATTCATAAAGTGGGTTGAGATTAATGCCATTACTAAACCAAAAAGTCATCAATTTGGAAAAACCAAAGTTTCCCATTCCAATTCCCCTAACAATGCACTTATTCAATCCAAAACCCTAAATGAAAGCATAAATCGTTAATTTAAAACATGGGAAAAATTAAAGTAATACTAATCAATACCCCTCCACCCAATTTCAAACCCATTAATTCAAACCACATGGATAATGAGTAAATAGGTGTCAAATATAATATTTAAGTTGGGGAATGAGATACATGCCTGAAATACACAAGAAATAGAAGATAATTTGATGTTAGGAGTCCAGAGTAATGGTTTCTTTAAAAAACCTTGAGCTTTATTGGTTTAGGTGGTAGAGAAGAGAATAGGAGTGTTTGATCTTTATAACTGAAGAGGAAAAGGTCACTTTTATGTTTATAAGTCGTGAAAAGACCAAAATCCCCTCACCACAAGTGAAAAAATACAAAAAAATTTAACAATGTTGCATGGTACGCCAAAATCATGGAGGCTAGACTCAATGCCACGCTGCTATCACGGAACTCCAGTGGCGTGGCACGGTACTATCGCGGAGTCACACTGCCTCGAAGTTCCAAAATAGCCCTAAGCCGTTTTTGAGAATTCCAAAACTTTCCTAAAACACACTTTGAACATCACCAAACATAATTAAAGTCAAAACTGACATTACAAATACAAAAGGGTCAAAAATAAAATCATCAAATTTTATAGGATCTTACATTATCCCCCCTCCTCACTTAGTATCATTCGTCCCCAAATGAGGAGTTGGCCATTTTTAGCACGATAACAGTAAGAATACATCAAAACCTAATAAAAAATACGAAATGCTATAAGAGGAAAATGAAACTCATACCTCAAGCACTATCATCCAACACGGAGAACAAGAAAAGGTACTTGGCTTCCATTTCTTCCCCAGCTTCCTATGTGCTTTTTTCACCTTTTGATTTCTCCAAAGGACTTTCATCGAAACTACACCCTTAGTCTTCAATGTACGAACTCGCCTATGCAATATCTTAACTGGTACCTCTTATAAGACAAATAATCAGTAACATCAATATCCTCAACCAGCTTTATTAAAAAAGGTTCACCCACACACTTTTCAGTATAGACACATGGAAAACAAGATGAATTAAAGCCAAACTTTCTAGTAAATTTAACTCATAAGCGAGATTCCTAATTCTCATCATAATTTGATACAGACCAACATAATGGGGACTGAGCTTGACTTTCTTCCCAAAACTCATGACTACTTTCATAGGAGAAATCTTCAATAAAACCCAATCACTAACCTCAAACTCCAACTCCTTTCGCCTCACATCCGCATATGACTTTTGGAGACTTTGAGCAGTCTTAAATATTTCTCTAATAACTTTCACCTTCTTCATGGCTTGGTGAACCAAGTTAAGACCAAACATCCTAGTCTCACCTACCTTAAACCACCCAATAGGAGGCCTTCACCATCTACTATAAAGAGCCTCAAAAGGAGATATCTGAATACATTAACTATTATTATAAGCATATTCAATCAGAGGTAAGTGATCGACACAAATACCTTTGAAATCAATCACACAGGACGTTAGAATATATTTCAAAGCCAGAATAGTCTACTCTGCTTATGCATCCATTTAAGGGTGGAAAGCAGTGCTAAGGCTCACCTGAGTACCCAAACCTTTTTGAAGTAAATGCCAAAAGTGAGAAGAAAATGACATAGCTCGGTCTAAAATGATGGACACGGGTGCTCCATGAAACTTGAATACCTCTTGAATGAACAACTTGGCATAATCCTCTCATGAATAGTAAGTCCTCATAGGCAAAAAGTGAGCAGACTTAGTCATTCCATCCACAATGACCCAAATAGAATCATACTAATTGCGAGACAGTGGAAGATACGTAATAAAGTCCATATTATTCATCTTTTTTTCCACATGGGAAACTCTATCACTTGATATATGCCAATAGACCTCAAATGTTCAGCCTTACCTTATTGACAAACCATATACTTAATAACAAAATTCACTATATCTCCCTTCATATTATTCCACCAGTAGATTTTCTTCAAATCATGATACATCTTAGTCAAACACGAATGAACTATATATCAGTACTCATGAGCTTCAGTCAAAATCCTTTCCTACAGCCCGTCAACATTGAGAACACACAATCTCCATTGATACCTCAGAATACTATATCCCCCAATCTTGAATGCCATAACCTTTTGCTGACCCACATCATCCTTAATCTGCATAAGTATAGGATCCAAAGCATATTTTTCCTTCACCTCAGCATCAGGAGATGATTTAACCACATCTTGGAAAATCATTATCGTATCCTCGAACTCCAACAAATGAACTCCTAAATTAGCCAACCTCAGAATATCCTTCACCAAAGTTTTTTTCTTCTCATTAATATGAGATAAGCTTTCTATAAACAACCTACTCAGAGTATCAATAATAACATTAGCTTTAGCTAGATGGTAGTGCAAACTCATGTCATAATCCTTAAGTAGCTCGAGCCACCACCTCTGCCTGAGATTTAATTATTTTTGTGTAAACACATACTACAAGATCTTATAATCAGAATAGATGTCTATACGAACCCCAAACAAATAATAACACCAAATTTACAAAACAAAAACCACTGCAACTAACTCTAGATCGTAAGTCAAGTAATTTCTCTCATGAACCTGAAGCTTCTTGGAAGTATAGGCCACTACCTTACTATGCTACATAGAAAAAATAATCCCAAATGGGATGCATCATAATACATAACAAACCCTTTAGTACACTCGGGCAGGGCAAAATCAGAGAAGAGGTCAACTTAACTACCTCAAATTTCTGTAGATCTCCTCACTAAAATTAATATGCCCAAGAAAGGTCACACTACTTAGCAAAAACTTACACTTAGAAAATTTTGCATATAATTTCTAGTCCTTAAGAGTCTGCAACACAATTCAGAAGTGATTGGCATGATCCTCCTCACTCTTAAAGTACACGAAGATATCATCAGTGTAAACTATTGCATATAAGTTCTAAAAACTATCTGAATACCCAAATCGTAAGATCCATGAAAATAGACAGAGCATTAGTCAACTCAAATAACATAACTAGGAACTCATAATGGCCATATCAGGTTTGGAAAGTAGTCTAGGGAATATGAACCTCCCTAATGTTCAACTAGTGATAGCCCGAATGAAGATCAATCTTAGAAAAACACCTAGCACCCTAAAGCTGGTCAACAAGGTCATTAATCCTTGAAAGAGGGTGTTTATTTTTCACTATCACCATATTTAACTAACGATTGTCTATACAAATTTAAAGAGACCCATCTTTATTCCTCACAAAAAGTATAGGAGCACCCCACTGAGAAATAGTATGAAGAAAAAAACTATTATCAAGAAGATCATTTAACTGCTTCTTTAGCTCCTTTAATTCAGTCGGAGCCTTTCTATAAGAAGGAATGGAAATGGGATATGTATTCGGTAGAAGATCAATCCAAAATCTATTTCCCTATAGGGAGAAATTCCAAGAAGATCATTAGGAAAGTCTTTAGGAAATTCATTAACCACGGGGATAGATTTCAAAGAGTGTGTTTCAAAGATAGAATCCTTAACCCAAACTAAATGATATAGACACCCATTGGATATCAACTTTTGGACTCTAAGATAGGAAATAAACCTCCTTTTAGGTGCTAAGAGACTTCTCTCCTATTCAATTACCGACTTATTAGAAAAATAGAAACTGATCTTTTGGGTCTTACTATCAAGAGAAGCATAGCATAAATGAATTCAATCCATCCCTAAGATCACATAAAAATCCACCATATCAAGCTCTATCAAATCTATTAATGTCTTCCTATGGAAGATGGACACCACACAACCCCTATAGATTTTTCTAGAAATAACAGAATTACCCACAAGAGTAGACACAGAAAAGGGGTCGAAAATATTTTCAACACCAAAACCAAAGTGCACAGCCACATAAAGGGTCATTTAAGATAGGGTAGAACCCAGATGAATCTAACAATAAACATTAAGATAGAAGAGCTATAACATACTAGTAACAACATCTGGAGATGCCTCAGACTCCTGATGAGTAGTAAGTGCATAGAGATGATTCCGGCTATTGCTGATACCATAAGTGACACCCTTGGGTGCCAGAACAGAATAAGTATCAACTAGGACTTTACTAGCTCTAGTGGCAACCATAGCTATAGTAAAATTCCTTTGCAGATGATAGGGTTGGCCATAATTGAAACACAAGTTCCTCTCCTCCTCATAATAACCATTATAAAGTGGTCCACAAAATGATAAGTAAGGTAAGGTAGGGCTGACTGAGCTCTACTAACTTCAGACTGGGCACTTTGTTCCTTAGGACCACTACTAGTCTGAGGTGATGATCACCAGAATGCTTGGGATAAGGAGCAATAGCCGCCAAGTAAGAATTCCCTAAATTCTTCTTCTTAGTCTACTGCATACTATGTCTCCCACTATTTTAATGACCTACACCCTACTCTAAATATCTTAACTTCTTGTGCTGTCACTCTCTGATCTACCTAGTTCTTTTTCTCAACCTTCACCGACTACATATAAACCACTAACGTGGAGATATTTATATCATTATTCAACATTGCAGCCTTGTACTCCAATACAAAATCATGAGACAAACTTAAAGTAAACTTCTTCATCTTGGATCTCATGCTATCCACTAACTTTGGACCATAATGAGACAACTACTGAAAAGAGCATACTCTTTCATGCTTATCTTACCCTACTTTAATTTCACAAATTCTTTGGCCTTAGCTTTCCTCAGTTCGTGAGGAAAGGAGTGATCAAGAAAAGCACGTGAAAACTTATCCTACAATGCTAGTTTAGAATCATCATACCTCATTGATTCTCATTCCTCATACCATCGATAATCTATATCTTTCATTTGATATGCAACAAACTTTGTAGCCTCAGAGTCAATAGCATGCATCACCCTAAAACTCTTCTCTCATCTCATCAATGAACCCTTGATGATTCTCCTTAACCTTAGGGACTATAAAGGTTAGGGGATTCAACCTATTAAACTGGCAAACTCAAGTGACCCCAGATGAATGAGAAGTAAAATCAACACGATTAGACTGGTGATTCTGTGATTCCACTAACTAAGTAAGCGTACGAATGGACTAACAGAACTCTATATTAGAGATATCTCCCTGAGGCAACTAAGTATAAGTATCAATAGCCTGGGAAGTCTGAGGAGGACTAGTAGGGACTGGTGGAACCCCACTTGGAGTAGTACAATCAAAAGCAAGGACCCTAGACTGGGTCTGTACTTCATAGATAGGGTACGTTCCCTCCATATTTTCCTCAGGCAGGAAAAATGGTCCAATAGAGTTTTTGCGAGCGTTAGATATATAAGGAGGCAAAATTTGAAATGTGAGTAAGCCAGGATTTAGATATGTTTTATAGAACTAGAATCTACCGCTCAAAAATTAAACATAAGAAAGGGAAACATTCCTAAATATCTTGTAGCCTCCCCCGTATAAGTGTCACATGCTACATACCTATAAAAGGGACTTTACTCGACACGACTTTGTGGAAACCCAAAGACCTTAAACTGTGCTCTGATACCAAGTTTTTCATGACCCAAACCAGGGCCTAGTCGTGATAGGTATCTCAATCCCACTGAGAGCCAAAGGCCACCCCCTTAGCCTTACATCTAGAACACAATAACAAAATACAAGGAAAGCCAACCAAATAGCTATAAGAAAGATAAATAATCAAATATAAATTTTATGAATCAAAACCAACATCCATCCCACACTTGTCCACAAAAGCCTCTAAAACCACAAATGCCAAATAGATCGGGACATGCCCCCAACTATGGCCAAAAATAAAATCCAAGAAAATACTAAGACATAAAAGAAATAGATGAAATGATCAGGCCTTTTGAAAGATGGAATATCACCACTTCGCAGTTACCCAAAAGATAAACCAAACCACCTAACGCTGCACAGGAGTTATAGAAAAGTTCTCAGACACTACATCATGAAAGGATGCAGCATCCTAGGATTCTCAGTGGGATAAGCATTGGTATGTAACTCAAAAAAAGTGATAAAATAATGGCAATGCCAAAACCTAGTCATAAACCATATGCACCACATTCATATACATATATATATAGGATATAGGGATAGGGACAAAGGTAAAAATCATGAGAGCTTGAACTATTAACCTGAAATATATAGCTTGCTCTAGGCTAATGGCACCCACAGGCTATAAGGGTTCAGCTCCTCCTGCTGAAAGGTCCCTAGTGCATGTTAGCCATACGAACCAAGGAATCCAAAGGAAAGGCTAAGGATACTAAGGCTCTATCAATCCCAAAATATAATATGTGAATGAAGAACACATTCATATAGATCCCCTCACCGGGAAACATGGTTTTAGTGTTAGTCCCCCTAGGACTACACCTTTGCAATGAGCTACCCATTCTCTTTAAGCCCTATTCAAAACAATTTGCACATAAACCTAACTATTAATCTAGGAGTCTTATATTAAGGCACTTACCACTTGGTATTATCATACAAGTTATGCTTCCAAGCTCATATAATCATGCCAAACTAACCCTTGTAACCATTAGACTCCCAAGTTCTATTTTGATATCCAAACCATGGCCACCAAGGGCCTTTCATATCTATTTTTTAATGATCCATTAATGAAATGCAATGGGTTCATAAGTAAGTTGAATTATGCAATTATCCATGTTAAAAAACTAAATGAACAAAGTGGGTTGAGATTAATGCCATAACCAAGCAAAAACATCATCAATTTGGGAAAACCCATGTTCCCCATTCCAATTTCTATAACAATGCACTCATTCAGTCCAAAAATCATAAATTAAAGCATAAATCATTAATTTAAAATATAGGAAAAGTAATTCAAGTAATACCAACCAAACCCCTCAACCCAATTTCGAACCCATTAATTCAACCCACAAGGATAATGAGTAAATATGTACCACAATGTAAACTTTAAGTTAGGGAATGTGATGCATGCCTAAAATACACAAGAAATTAAAGACAATTCTATGTTTGGAGCCTAAAGTAATAATTTCCTACAAAACTCCTTGATCTTTCCTAGTTTAGGTTTTAGGGAAGAGAATAGGAGTGTTTGATCTTTAAAACTGAAGGGAAAAATATCACTTTTCTGTTTATAAGTCGTGGAAAGGGTAAAAATACCAAAAGCCCCTCACCCCAAGTGAAAAAAACAAAAAATTGGGCGATTTTAACACTTCAGTATGGCACAATAATATCATGGAGTCTGGACTTGAAATAATTATATCACGGAACTTCAGCGATGTGACACGCCACTATCATAGAGGTACATTGCCTTGGATTTCCAAAATAGTCCTGAACCTCTAATAAAAATTCCAAAACTTTCCCAAAACTCCATTTGAACATCCCTAAATGTTTTTCAAGTAAAAAATTGACATTATGAAAATGGAAGGGTCGAAAATAAAATCATTAAATTTGTACGGGGTCCTATAGATCATAATCATTCAAGGAATGAAGTTATGATTTGTGTTTAGGATAAGAATATACCTAATTTTCCCTATTTAATTCATATACGAGAAGAAAAACAAATGAGTTTAGTTTAATTCTTGCATCCCTGCTCAACGATGTATTTGTGAGGCTAAGTCAGATAGTTTATTAGAGGCTAAAAAGACCATAATCATGTTATCAACCTTGTGAATCAGCAACTATGATAATTAACCAAACCAACGAAATTATATAGCTAAGTAGGGTTGTTCATAGTGCCTCATCCCTGGGTTTCTCCCCATTATTGTTAAAGTACTTTACATTACCACATTTTTTACATTTATTTTTAGTTTTCACTTACCAAACATTATTGGTTACTTTTTCACTTTTTCAATCTTCATACTGAGACTACATTGGGTAGTTGTTGAGCACAAGTACCTGACAAATCGATACTTGTCTTTCAAAGTCCACTCTACTACTTGGGTAACCACACACTCTTGCATGTGCCCTTAGGCACAACACCGAATCCAAGTCTTACTTTCTAAGGATGAACCCTTTGATTTAGAATTGAAATAGATAATCTCATTCTCATTTTCCAAATGTCGTATTCAATTTCTAGTCATTTTTATCATTACAAGTCAAAATTCCTTCAAATATATCCAAGTGGTATTCAAAAATACCATAAGTGTTTCAATACAAACAGATCTAGTCATCCAAGTAGTAATATAGAAAATTATACCCTTCTTATAAATCTCAAAAGTAGTGATAACCTCATTATACAAAATCCTTGCTTATGCTTAGAAATATGTCCTCTTACTTGATCACTAATCCTTCATAAATATAAGCTTTCCTTACAGTTTTAGTAGAATCACCTATCCTATCACTCAATTGATAAAGCCTTGTAGTTAAATTCATGCCATAAGACCGTAGTAGAAATTCTGACCTCTGTTGAAGCATCTTAACTCTTATTATACACTAAGCAACCCATCCTAATTATGAAAAACTTCATTAACTATAGTCTTTGAAATTACTAAGCTTATTACCTAGTTATTTATTTAATCATCAATTCCCAACCATCAACACTATTTCATCTATGATCGGAGCCACATATGTACCTTTTCAGTGCTGAACAACTAACTATAAAGAGAAGGCTATCACAATTTTCTTTGACCCATCATTTAAATTTCTAAAATAAATATCCCATGACTGTACAATCTAAACTACAACCTTACTCAATCTATTTTCATATCATAGATATAGTCTAAATTGGACTACACTATCTTGTAATTAGTTTATTACTCCCCTTATAGTATTGTATATACCAAACTACATAATGCGACCCCTAACAGTAAGCATACACTCTAAAAATATGCCCTCACTATTAGTGACAGAATAAAGTGAGTAGATTCTAATAGATAGACTGGACCAAGAATGTATGAAAAGGAATAAAGATATAGAGATTTCCTAAAGTCCTTTAGCTACCCTAAGATACATAACAAACATCTCTGACTAATCTGTGAGACTCTACTAGACACTTGATCTTGTACTCATGAGACTAGTGAATTTAGCACTCTAATACCAATTTTTCATGACTTGAATCTTTATAGTTGTAATGGAACTGTACCTACCCTTCGTTGTTTATAAGCCTTACTAACAATCATAGAATAGATTAAAAATAAATACAATTAGTGATTTGCTTGACCATGATCCTATGAGCTAGAACTGACACCTACATTATGAAATAATGTTGCATGAGGAAAGGGAATGTACTCATGAGATATGCACTAGTCATGAAAAAAACTTAAAACATGAATTAAAATTGAGTATATAAATTATTTACTGTAATATGAACTAAATCTGTCTGTACTAAAAAGTTGTGACATAATGAAATTTCTAAATCATGAGCTAAAACACTCTTAAAAACTTAAAAGTTTTAGAGGTATAAATATTTCATATGATTTAAAACTAGTTCTGAACATATTATAAAATTTGTTTATGTGAAGATACATAACATAGAAAATATACTTAGTTAAATTATAAGAACCAAAATGAAGAATCATATCTTCATATCTGAATTGTAACTGAAATAACATAAGAAATCTCAAAATTAGTAAAATTAGGGTCAATCACAATAACTATGTAATGCTATTTATGTGGGGGTTTCTCTTAAATGACATAAACTATAAGATCCATATAGATTCAAATGTCTAGCACACGTTGAGGAGGGCTTCTTTATACCTTGACATTAGTGTAGAACCATGAACTGAGGTGGATCCACTAAACTGAACCTCTAAGATCTAAAGGTGTCAATATCAACTAGCGAAAGACCCCGCATAGTTTTGAGACTTGGGTTATCTAGAAATCATATCCACTCAATGCTTAATACTTTTCCAAAAACCATATATTATTTGATTGGTTTAATGTTGTTGTTTAAAAATAAGCATAAAACTAGTTTATTTTATTGATTTTTTTGAAATACTGGAAGTAATCATGCTAAATTTGCTAAATTATGGGATCGTGTGTTCATAGCGTTCCACGTCATACTAAAATTAGCTGATATCCATCAATTATACATAATTCATTCTAAAATAAGCCTAAATTTGTAAAACATGCATAATTCTTCAATTATTAAAATAACCAAGTTAAATATATGAAAATCATGCATAATAACATTGAATAGGAACCAGAAAAATAAAATAACATCAGGGAACTAAAATTCAAGAATTTGTAATAATTGTGTGTGAATTCTAGATCATGAGTTAATTAAAATCATAACTAAAAATTATAAAAAAAAATAGGTTTGGGGTATAAGAGAAATGAATTCCATATAGAATATAGTCGTACTTGACGTTGGAGAGAATCTAAAACAATACTTGAATTTCTTAAGAGACAAGAGAAGAACCTTAGTTTTTAGCCTTTGTGGAGTTTTGAATTGCCTATTATTATTTTTGAAAGGTATAGGAGAGGTAGTGAGGAGTTATGTGATACACCTCTCTTAATATTCCCCTAATAAGACTTAAAATGACATAGTTTTTGTGCTAAAAGAGAGGGAGAAGACCAAAAAAATCCATTTTAAAGTGTATGGAAAGTTATTGGTGTCAGTCATGATGATTCATGTGAAAATTCGTCACCTGGAGGTACGAGTCATGGCTTAATTCGTCATCTCAAACACTTTCTAACACTACCCTGGACAGTCATGATGAGTTTGGAATGATGAATCGTCATGTCTGGGGATTAGCATCATGACCCAAATAGTCATGATTGGAACCCACCTATCCTATGTGGGAGAACCATAATAATCTCACCCTTACATACTTAGTTATTACTCTCTCTCATATGAATCTCTAAGTATTTAATTAGTTTAAATAGGTTTCATTTAAAGAACATCTTAGGTAACAATGTCATCTTCCATAAAAATGAATAGAGTGCATCTATTTATTAATATCCCCTAGATTTGAGGTCACCATACAAGAATATCTAACAAGAATAACTGAGTCTAAAACTAATTTAAATATTAAAAAACATAAACAAAGGGGAAATTGTCTTTGTCTTGGATCAAAGGACATATATCATAGAAGATTTAAAGGTTGCTCAGACATGGTGGTCACTGTCAAAATCGGGACTAAATCACTATTTAGAATCAAGATCATGTGTCAACTATCGGAATATGTTCTATAATCAACAAAAAGAAGAGTGTAGGTATCATCAGTACATCAATAAGAATTAGTAAGTATCATAGGTTCACTAACTTAACAATGTACAAGTAATCAAGTCAAACAAGTATAAGAAAGATCATAACAAGACTCATAATCAATGATATTAATCAAACAACACATCCTAAATTATTATATAATGTTACTCACAGGTTCACTTTAAAAGATTTCATACTTAATCATTTTCATTAATAATTCATCATCTCATATATTTATCAAATGGAACTCAACGCATATGAATAGATGCATATATGCAAGATGTGCCCATCATCTCTTACCCTTTTTATCCTTCTCATAATATCATTATATACTGGCATGGTACCTGATCTATTATCATATCATATCATACCATGGGGGCATAGCACCTAACCCATTATTCTAGTATATCCTATTATACCAGTATAGTACCTGACCCATTATCATAACATATTATAATGTACCAGTGTGGTACCTGACCCATCACCTTACGATTCCTCCACTAAACCTTTACACATATAATAACTCATGTCTATAGAATTCTCACATAGTTCTTTAGAATCTCAATTTCCTCATCAAATAATTTTTCCAACAGATATTGTAATCACCATCTCTATAATATTTTATTAGTATAGATACATAGAATATTGGGTGAACCCCAGACATGCTGGGGGGTAAGGCCAGATTGTATGATACCGACCCTATTTTCTTTAACACCTTAAATTCCTATGTACCTTGGGCTCAATTTTCCCTTTTTATCAAATACATTACACCCTTCAATTTTGAAAATACTTCCTCTTCCTTCTCAAACTCTATGCCTCTTACCTTTTATCAGCATACTCCCTCTATCGTCTTTGAGCCACTATGAGTATCTCTTATATGAGTCTAACTTTTTATATAGAGTCCTTGAGCATATCAATTCCATAATGCTCAACTTGAATGCATCAAACCACCCAATTGAGGACCTATATTGTCTACTATATAAGGCTCAAAAAGAGCCATGTAAGTACTAAAGTAGTATCTATTATTATAGGTAAACTAACATAGGAGTTGGTATTCATCCAATTGACCCCTGAAGTCCATAACACAAGCTCGTAGCATATCCTCAAGCACTTGAATAGCCTACTTAGGTTAACTATCTATCTAAGCACTTGGATATTGATTACTTACTTTAGAATTAAAATAAAATTTTAGCATCTCTAAAAGTCAAATATCGTTCAACAATCATACTATGCATGACTCAAAAATATCAAAATAATTCTATTTATCCATAAAAGTCCAAACTTTCTCATTATTTTCACAAGACATCAAGCGAACAAAAGAGGAATAAATATTTTGGATGGAAAATAAGATAGCACTTCATCTCTTATATGAGGATTTTGAAATCCATTAAAATAATTAGCAAGCAAATGACAAATTCTTGACTTAACCAATTACAATTTTATTAAAGAGAAATAAACAATAGTAACTATTCTTTTCTACATAAATGAAACAACTTTACATGCTAAAAATGAGCATATGCACCAACAATGAATTTAATCAAGGCATGACTACGTGTAATACCCCTAACTTCTACCTAGCTTGAAATCATCCCAAGAATGTTAGAAACTTACTTTGAAATATGAGTCCATTATTGTACATGTGAAATTTTTAAGATTTTTTTTATAATGTGAGAAATTTAATTAGCTTTCCAACGATACCAATTTCATCCAAATTGGGTATCAGAGTAAACAGTTATGGATGTTTTACTCAGAGCTATCAAAATCGCCCAGGTGCGATGGACAAGTTGACATACCGTGGAACTAGCGATGAACCGTCACCTAGACCATTGTAGCCAAGGCAATGAGTGTACCTTCTGGATAGCGTGTGATGGACAGGTTGACGGACCGTCGAACTTGCGAAGGACCATCGCCCAAGTCGTCGCTATAAGGAAGTGAGTTTTTTTGGTCCACGTACGACGGTCGAAATGATGGGCCATCGAGCCAGTGATGGACCATCGCACGAGCCATCACAGGGCCCATTCAGTGAATTTTAAGTCTTTTTAAAGGGTATTTAGGTCCTTTTTCACCCATTTTAACCCTAATTATATCAGACCAAGGCTCATAAGTTCATTATTCATTCACAATATCAAATTAGGGTTTCCTCTCAAAGATCAATCCCCAAGAACAAAAAACCCTCGGTGTTTAATTTTAAGTCAGGGGTTCAAGTTTTTCTCTATCAATCTTCAAGAAATCATCCACCCAGGTATGTCATATGTTGATTCATGGGTCCCTTTCACCCATGAAGCTCAAGAATCTCTTTTAAAAATCCAAGATTTGTGTATGTAAGAATGTTCATGATTTAAATTGAATTGAAATTCATGTTCATGATGTTGTGGGGTTTTGATTCATGTTTGAAATTACATATTTCAATTATTAACCCTAGGATGTGATGATTTGCATAATAATTATGATAAACCCTTAAATTTACATGTTGATGGATGTATCCATGATTATTAGATGTGTTGATGATTGTATAACCAAAGCATGCTTCCCATGTGTTTGATTAAATTCTCCTATGTGAAGGAAAAGTGCCATTCTAGTATGATAATGTGAAATACCCATTCATGTGCAAGTTCATGCATGTTAAGTGTTTGGTGAAATGTCTTAGTCAATGAATTATGGATATATGTGTAGCGATTGTGGAGATTTAGCACTTATACTTCATGAAATCTCAATCTTATTATGTTATGGATTGTCGATGTTGGTTATGTATTCAAGAAAGTCATGCTTTGTCAGTTTCATACTATCGAGTCCTACGGGTACTTATACCCGAAAATTAGCTGTGTGCCTAGAGCCAGTGTCATGTTTTCAAAATTCTCTTAGTCGAGCCATGTTCATAGAAATTCGTTCAATTATGTGACTCAAGAAAACTCAATAAACTCTGTAATATCAGAAATTCAGTAATCTCAGTAGTATTCCATCAGTCCACGAAAATATATTTAACTCAGTCCAGTCTGTTCAGTTAATCATGTTCAGTGTCTATTTAGATAGGATTAGAAATTAGCACCGAGTGAACCCAAGGATGGGAACCCACCTCTTATATGATGGTGTGATTCTTAGAAGCAATCCTTGTGTTCCAAAACTATGTAGCTAGCGGGTAGATGAGGTGGCTTAACCTATTATATGAGGGTTCACACCATTCTCACTAGAGTCATTTGTTATATAAGGGTTACTCACATATTGTCCTTACCAGCAGTGCGGTATTGACATCCTTCTAATTGGGGTTACAAATTGGACCCCAACACAGCCATAATGGCTTATTAGGGGCATATTGGTTAGATAACTACTTCCCACAGTTTGACTTATAGAATCAGGACTATCATATACAGTCCTTCAGTCTCAATAATAGAACTTAGATAGTTCTACAGAATTCAGGACTATCAGATACAATCAACTCAAAATAGTACAGAACGCAGCTAGTTCCACCAGAACCTAGACTGTTAGATACAACCGCTCAGTATTAGTTATTTCAATTATACAAATATCAGTATATAATGTTATCAGTACTAAGACTCAGTAATCATGTTATCACGAACTCAGTTACGGTTATTATTTATTCATGCATGCATTCTCACATTCGTGTTATTTAGCCAATTAGCATAGTTCATGCATGTGAACCCTTTGCACACAACCTACCTCACATGTATACCAGTACATTCTAACATCCTGACATATTTGTGCTATGGTGTTTTATACCATAGGTTCAGAAGCACGTGCTCCAGAGCATCAGTAGCATTCCAGTCTCCGCAGTCAGAGTTAGCAGTGAGTCCTCATCCTTCGAGAACATGACCATTACTTTATCATCTCATTAAATAATTTGTTAGTTAGAGTTAGGTAGGGGCGTGTCCCATCAAATCCTTATTCAGACAGTTCAATCAGTTAGAGGCTTTTCAGACTACAGTACATTCAACTAATTTATTTCAATTGTTTTGGGTATTTTACACCCCATCCATGTGTTATGTTTTATCAGTTATGTTACAGTTTTGAACCTGACGGCCTTACAACCTTTATTTCTGTATTTATACAGTATATTATGCAGTGATTAGGTACAAATATCATTCATGGGTTAGCTTGAGGTCCTTCGGGGTCATAAGCACCGTGTAGCATTTTGGGTACCAGATTCAGGGCATTACAGTACGTTTTTTAAGTAAAGATTAAAACTTTATCCATAATAATCAAAGAATAAAGCCAAAAGGCAAAAAAAATCAATATTAACTATTATTTTCAACATAAAGGAAATAACTTTACATGTTAAAAATAAACATATCCACCAACAATGAGTTTAAATAAGGCATGAGTACGTCTAGTAAGAAAAGATCAAAACTTTATTCATAATGATAAAAAAAAAGCCAAAAGGCAAAACAATCAATATTAACTATTCTTTTCAACATAAAGAAAAAAATTTACATGATAAAAACAAAGCTATCCATCAACACTGAGTTTAAACAAGACATGATTGGGTCTTTTAAGCAAAGATCAAAACTTTATCCTTTATAATTAAAGAATAAAGACAAAAGGAAAAACAATCAATATTAACTATTCTTTTCAACATAAAAGAAGTAACTTTACATGTTAAAATCAAACATATCCACCAACAATAAATTTAAACAAGGCATGAGTACATCTTTTAAGCAAAGATCGAAACTTTATCCATAATAATCAAAGAATAAAGACAAAAGGCAAAAGAATCAATATTAACTATTATTTTTCAACATAAAGGAAATAACTTTACATGCTAAAAACAAATATATCCACTAACAATGAGTTTAAACAAGGCAAGAGTATGTCTTTTAAGCAAAGATCAAAATTATATCCATAATAATCAAAGAATAAAGCCAAAGAAACACATTCAATGATTTCTAGCTCATTTTTGTATCATGAACGTGAAAATAACCAGAACATCTATACCACAACATTATATAGACCTCAAGGCCGTCTGCAGCAAATAATCCCAGCAAACACAATTACAACTACGAACTACGAAGAAGAAGGAGATGAAAAAGAAAATGATAATAAAACTAAAAGAGGAAAGGTGTGTTACCTTTTTTGGGGCGGCAAAATGGGACTTCAAGCTTTCTTCGGAGTCTTGATCACCAGTGGAATGTAATCTTTTGAGAACTTCGATTAGACTATAGCTTGAAAATTCTTACTGATGAAAAGAAATTTAACTATTTGCTAAAAAGTTTTTCCCACTCTTTGAGACTTTTTTTTTCTAAAAAATTTCAACTATTTTCTCAAAAGCTTTTCAATTCTTTTAGGGTTTTTTACTTTCTTTCTACCAAAATACTAGTAGTATTTATAGAAAAGATGGGGGTTCAATTCTATTAATCCACCAATGTGGGAGAAAGTGTTTAAGAGTGATTTTGAATTTTAAAATTGAAGATAAGGTGAGGTGGAAGATAAAGTGGGGGGAAATTGTACAATGTAGTATAATTTTTGAATTTCAAAATTGGAAAAAGGACAAGGTTGAGAGAGAATTGTACAATGGTACAATTTTTGAATTTCAAAATTTGAATTTGGAAATAGGACATGGTTGAGGGGAAATTTACAATGTAGCATAATTTTGAATTTCAAAATTAGAAAAAGGACAAGGTTGAGGGAGAATCGTACAATGTAGTACAAATTTTTTAATTTCAAAATTTGAATTTTGGGATTTGAATTTGATTTTGGTGGGAATTGGGTAGAAATTATGAGAGTTTATTGGAATTTAGGGTTATTTAAAATATAATCGCAATTAGAATTTAAAATTTAGCCAATTTTATTTAATTTTGACCAAATTGAAAATCAATTGGCCGATTGCATTGCAATTATGACCAATTTGATTTCAATTATGGCCAAATCTAATATATTGGCTAAATTACATTAAAAATCAATACGAGTTAATACTTTCTTTAATCTCGAGCTTCTTGATTTAATAAAATCAAATAAATATTTCTCCAAATAAATAATTTCTGAGATAAATTTTATTTAAATCAAGACTTTATCCATTTAGATTAATTTTCAAGCTTAAGCAGTAAAAGTCCAATTTTGATAAAAATGTTCGTTTAGGTAATAAAATTTATACAATTTTGCATATGTAAATACAAAAATGTATAATCGTCAATTAAATGACAAAAGTAACCCAAATAAATATCTTAGGTCGCATTTATCTGGATGAAATAAATATTTCAATTTTATTAAAAATTGAAGAAACCCAGAGTTAAATTTAGTCGTGGAGGGAAAAACTTAGGTGTTAACACCAACTCCAAATCTCAAGGCCTAAAGTCTACGCTCTACATTTTCCTTCTGCCTACTTTGAGATGCTCTAAACTTTTCCTTAATTACCCTTACTCTATCCAATGACTCCTGAAGTTAATTAGTACCACGGGGCCTAACCTCGGAAGCCTCAAACCATCCAATCGGGGAACAACATCATCTATGATATAAAGCCTCAAAAGTCACCATCTCAATACTCGAATAATAACTGTTATTATATGCGAACTCTTCCAAGGCTAAGTTCTTTTCCCACTAACCTCCAAAATACATAACACAGGCTTGGAGCATATCCTTGAGGACCGAACCTGAAGAGTCCACTCCACTGGCCATCTGTCTATGGATAGAAGGTTATACTAAGATCCACCTGACTAGCCAACCCCTCCTGAAATTCTCTCCAAAAGATAGAAGTAAACACAAAATGGCGGTCTAAAATAATGGATATAGGCACACCATGCAAACAGATTATCTCTCGAACATAGATACGGGCTAACCTTTTAGCACTGAAAGACATCTGAATAGGTATGAAATTTGCCAATTTGGTTAACTGATCCATGATAACCCACATACCATCAAAACCATGAGAAGTGAAAGGCAAACCAGTAACAAAGTCCATGGTGATCCGCTCCTATTTCTACTCGGGAATGGGCAATCTCTGAATCAAACCACCCGGTCGCTGATGCTCAGCCTTCACATGCTGACAACATTGGAAATATGCTACAAGATCTGCCACATCTCTCTTCATGCCACTCTATAAATAATGTTGTCTCAAGTCTCTATACATCTAAACTGTACCCGGATAAATAGAATATCTAGAGTTGTAAGCCTCAGGAAAAATCAGCTTAATCAAGTTGTCAATCCACAAAATGAAAAAATCTCAAGACACCCTAAAAATCTATGGTAGCCCTTTCGACTCACCACACAGCACCTGATCTTGAAAAATACAATGTCTATTATCCTCAAACTAACAATCCTGAATCTGCTCAAATAGTGAGGACCACACCTCAACACTAGCAAGAATCCTCCTTGGGTATAAAATATCACGGCAAACCATCAAGTTGCCTATGGACTGAATGTCTCATGTCAACGTCCTCTGAGAAACTTAAATACAAGCTAAGCTACCCATACAAACTGCATTCTGACTCAAGGCGTCAGTTACCACATTCGCCTTGCCTGGATGATAAAAGATAGAGATATCATTATCCTTAAGAAAATCCAACCATATACATTGCCTAGCATTAATCTCCCTCTGGGTCATAAGATGCTGAAGACTGCGATGATCAATGAAAATATCAAAATGCACACATAAAGATAATGACTCTAAATATTAAGCGCAATAACTACCGCAGCCAACTCCAAATCATGAGCGGGGTAGTTTTGCTCATGAACCTTAAGCTTTCTTAAAGTATAAGCAATAACACGGCCTTGATGCATCAATATACAACCCAAACCAACACTAAAAGCATCATAGTACACGACGAGTCCCTCACCCTTACCAAGAAGATCCAAAATAGGAGATGATGTAAGTAACACCCTTGAGATTAAAAAAGCTCAACTCACACTCTTCGTACCATTAAAAAGGAACCTCTTTCTGAGTCAACATAGTCTTAGGTGTTTTGACAGCACCTAAGCGTATACGCAAGTATACGTGGTCTACCAAGTAATATAGTGGGCTTAAAGAAAGTCGAATATCAATCCCATAGAGACTTGTTCAAAAAACTATCAAATTCTAGTCACTTATTAAGATTAACTTGAAGTGAAGTATCCAAAAAGATTTTGGAGATTTGTAAAACCAAACATAAAGTAAATAGCGCGTAAAATAAAAGACTAAAAATAATAAATAGATTAAAGCCCAGGGTTAAAGCACTTCAAACAATCATACCATGCTATAGAACTTTATTTGTTAAATCATTTATCTTGATTGTTGATTCGTAGGGTTTATTGCATGATCATGGTCTCCCGGCCTCTAATCGTTTACCTATCTTGGACATTACCACTATATCTTGAGCGAGGATGTAATAATACAATTAAGTTCTTAAAGTAGTCCTCCTACATGTGAATAAGCAAAGCTTCAAGGTATATCCCTTTCCTAGATGCTAATTCTAATTCCATATGTCATAAAGGAATAAGAACCTTACTTTGTTTATCCCCATGTTCTATCTTTGTATTCCCCTTCCCGAGATCACAAGGTCAACAATATAAGTATTTTAAGGTTAGCTACTCCTTAAAATAGTTCAAACAAGGATAAACAAGCAACCAAATATGATAAACAAATAAAAACAAAATTCATAATGATAGTAGTCGTGTTCTTGGCTTTAACCCCGGAAATGGGGCATTTAGTCACCAATCGATATAATCATGATACAAATACTTGAATACATAATCAAATCTATTAAAAATATAAATTTTAAGAATAAAAACCCTAAATTAAGTGTTTAGAAGCCCCTCACAATGCTCCCAGGAGTCAAAAAGTGTTTTACAAAGTGTGTAGGATCATGTATTTATAGTAAAAACTAGATTGGCCGTCTAGGAGTGAGGCATCAAGCCCATGGAAGCGCCGAACTGCCTGGGGCATCAACGGATATATTGCACTACTCCAAGGGGGTCTGTACAGACTCCATAGTTTGCTATGTCTGAGTCATACTGGGCTAATCTCATCATCAAAGAAATGTCTATATCATTTCCAAAACCCATACTCTTTATTTTCTTTGCACATACACTAGGCACATACAACAAGGAATATACAAACACCTCAAACACACATGGCATATGCTCAACTCAAGTAGTATCATTATAGACTCTTAACCAAACAATAACATGAATTTTAACTAAGCCAATAAGTATAAGAGTCATAAACATGAACCTAGGAGTCTCAAAAATAGTAATTCACACAATCAACATACTTTTACGAATAAAATACTTGCATCATGCAGTCACATATAGCACCAACAAGAATATCCCACTTATTCCTAATATAAAAAAATTTTAAAATTACCCTAAAAATAGGAATTTCCCCACCCTACACTTAAAAATCTACTTTGTCCCCAAAGTATACTTATAAAGTAGAGATAGAAATACTCTTTAAGGCCTCTAGGCCTAGATAGTAGAATCTTTATACATAAAAAGGGTTCGGGGCACCCCACACTTCTTAGCTCAGGTTTTCTGGTACTCAGACTTTCCATTAACTTATGACTCAATAAAACAAAAACTAGTGAAGTAAGAACTAAGATTACTGAAAATAAAATATACCTACTTAACTTGGGTTGCCTCTCAAATAGAACCTGATTTAGTATCGCGGCACAACCCAACTATGACTCATCCATATTCTTTTATCCTTTTCCTCACACTTAGAGGCCATATTTGTATTCATTTCTGACCTATTGAGTATGAACTCTCAAGGTCAACAACTTTCTCAACTATTGCCTTTTTAGGCTCATCAATCTGCATCATGTCGAGCTTAGGTGGTTATGGCTTAGATTTCTCAATGTGGAAGTTCAAAGAGGTCTTTTATAGAACCATCTTCACCACCCCACACTTATCTACTTCAATCACAGTAATCATGCTTAAGTCCTTATAATGTGATAATGTGTTAAGAAGTTTGAATACTTTAAAAACTACCTCTTTATCCTCCAACCTCATTGTGAGCATACCATCTTTCATATTAATTAATTCTCCTCTTGTTGCTAAGAATAGACGTCCCAAGATGATTAGCACTTGTTTCTCTTCATAAAATCTAAAATAATAAAGTCAGTAGGAATAATAAAATTACCAACCTTTATGAGAACATCCTTTATGACTCCTTTAGGATGGGCTATGGTCCCGTTTGCCAGTTTCAGTAGCACCGAGCTCAATTTAGACTTTCCAAAGTCTAAAGTATTAAAAAAATATAGGGGCATCAAGTTTATGCTTTCCCCAAAGTCATTGAGTACGTGGACCACCTCATTATTCCTAATTTGAATGGAGAGAGTGAACTTCCCAGGGTACTTGAGCTTTATAGGCAACTTTTGCATCACCATAGAGCTATACTTCTTAGTGAGTAATACCACCTCCATATCCTGCAGCTTAACTTTATTAGCAACCAAATCCCTGAAGTACTTAGCATACTTATGCATTCCCTACAAAATATTTAAAAGAGGTAAGTTAATGTAAAGCTCTCTGAATGTGCCAAAGAACTTCTTCAAGCACACATGCTCCTTTTCCTTTATATGCTTCAATGGGAAAGATAGTGGTGGGATATTATCCACCTCTACAACAAATTTTTCTTTCAAGTACTCAGACTTTCTCAAATTTTCAGAGGCTTTCTCAGATACCTTTTGGGGAATCAACTCTGCATCAACCTCCTTAAGTTTCTTTGGAGGTCCTTCATTAAGCTATTTACCACTCCTCAAAGTGATTGCTATTACTTGTTTAGGATTTTCAGCATCACTTTGCAAACCACCTTAAGGCCTATTTGTGCCTTTACAAACCGATCAATTTAAAACTCTAAGCTCGTTATAGTTGCTTGCTGGCTCTTTATATCTGCTGCCAATTGTGCTTGAGTAGACATGATTTGCTTCAGTATCTCTTCCAAATTGTTGTTATAAGTTATGGCCTTATTATTCTAAATATCCTGCTACTGAGATTTCTGTTGTTGGACGTTCCATGGGGTATTTAAAGGCAGATTCTTCCATTTTTTACTGTAGGCATTCCCATAGTTCAGCCTTTGAGCATTGACCACAAATATCACGGACTTAGGATTTGCAGTATACATAGCCACTAAATTCCCACTATTACCACACACCTTACACAAACCTATAGTCTATTGGATTGCATTTACTGTGGCTACAGGCTGTGTGACCCTCAACTTCATATTTTTATTTGATTCTATAGAGAAATAAGCTGAGCAGACAAGGCACTAAAATGGTCTACCTCCAACATACCTGCAATATACTTTGTAGCATTCCTTGGGTTTGAATGCCACTTAAGATTCCTTGAGCAATGTGGTTCAACAAAGTATATAGCTTAGCATATGTCGACCCCAAATCTTGACCACAAGCAGTTGAATCTAGAATTTTTTTTGTGTTATGGTCAAGTGCCTATACAAAAGTATCAGCTAATACCCCATTGGATTGTTGATCGTGTGGACAGTTCTGAAGAAGAGCTTTGAACTGCTCCTATACATGATATAGATTCTCATCTGGCTTCTATTTGAAGCACATAATCTCACTACGAAGTCTCACAGTCTTGCCAGATGGGAAGAATCGGATAAGGAACTTATGGGCTAAGTCATCCCATGTTGTGATTGAATTTTTTGGATAAGAATTCAACCATTTTTCTCTTCCCCCAACAACGAAAAGGGGAATAGTGTCAACCTCACATAATCAGTTGACACACCTGTAAGGATGAATGTGTCAGTGATCTCCAAAATGTTCAACATATGGACTTATGGATGTTTATGTGAAAGCCCGGTAAACTATCCACTACTAATCAGAAGCTATACCATATTCTGCTTAATCTCAAAATTACCTCCAGCAGTCGGTTTCTGAAAAGGGGAGGTCAAATTTATCATAAGTGGGATTGCCACTTCTCTAACTGTCCTATGGGCTAATTGATCGTCAGCCATGAGAGAAGTATTGTATTGATATTCTTCTATTTATAGAATAAGGGGGACAATGATGTCTTATATCCTTCGTTGATAGAAGCATTTCTCATGTTTGAGGCTTGGTTTAACCAATTTCCTATCCCTTTCCATCTTACTAGCATAAAAACCTATTGCCTGTAATTTCAAAACCAAGACCAAGCGTAAGGCACCAAAGACATCTAAAGAGCAAAGGTCAAATAAAACAGTTGCAAATTTATAAGTCCCCTGCAATGGTGCCAAAACCTTGACAGCACCCAAGCAGACACGCAAGTGTACGTGGTCTACCAAGTAATATAGTGACCTTAAAGAAAGATGAATATCGATCCCATAGAAAATTGTTCCAACAACTATCAAATTCTAGTTCACTTATTAAGATTAACTTAATGAGAAGTAACCAAAAAGAGTTTAGAGATTTATAAAACTAAACGTAAAGTAAATAGTGCGTAAAATAAAAAACTTAAGACAATCAATAAAATAAAGACCAGGGTTAAAACATGTTGAAAAATCATACTATGTTATCGAACGACATTCGTTAAATTGCTTATCTTGGTTGTTGAGTCATAGGGTTTATCGTATGATCATAGTGTCCCGACCTCTAATCGTCTACCTAACTTGGACATTACAACTTTATCGTTAAGTGGGGATACAATAATCCGATAAAGTGATTAAAGCTATCATATTACATGTGAACCAAGAAAAGGCTTCTAGGTACATCCCTGTCATAGATGCTAATTCAAATTCCTTATTTGATAAAGGAATAAGAACCTTACTTTGTTTATTCCAATGTTCTATCTTTCTATTCCCCCTCCTGAGATCACAAGGTCGACAATATATGTATTCTAAGGTTAGTGACTCATTAAAATAGCTCAAACAAAGATAAACAAGAAACCAAATATTATAAGCAAATCAAACTAAATCAATTTATAACGATAGTAGTCATGTTCTTGGCTTTAACCTTGGTAGAGGGGGTGCTTTTAGCCACTAATCAATATAATCATGATCCAAATACTTGAATAAATAGTCAAATCTATTAAAAAGATAGAGTTTAAGAATAAAAACCCTAAATAAAGTATTTATCATCCCCTCACAATGCTCCCAGATGTGTATGATCTTGTATTTATTGTAAAAACTAAGACTAGGTAGTGTAGGAGTGGGGGCGTCGTGCCCATTGGACCACCAGATTACCTGGTGCATTGTGGGCTATATTGGACTGCTCAAAAGGGGGATATGTGGGATCCATAGCCTACTATGTATGAGGCTTCATGGGATAATCGCCTCTACTCACTGGAATTGGCCAATTGCTCCAATATTTGTCCAAGTGTTCCAACACTTGTCCTGTTGCCTTGTGGTGTTGTTTTGCCTTCATTTATAGCTTTTTAAACATCCAAAATATCATCTATATCAACTCCTAAAGCATCCTACATGATGAAAAACCATACATTAGAGTTCAGCACAACACAATGTTAAGACTACGAGCTAGAAACTTGAGCTAAGACTAGGCTTGCCGGCATTGATCTTTGACTTATTGTATTGACTTTTAGCTTGTTCCAATTGCACTTTACACATTACAAACAAGTTGTTCCATATAATATTACATATTAAAACCCTTAGTAACTCATTTAACACCTTATAATTCATCACGATAGACTAGAACAACACCTAGCTCAAGCTAGTAAAACTCATTTTCTCGCCTAAACTCTAATTGAACGATTTAAGTCCAAACTAGTTTGAAAACACTTCTAAACATTACAATTAAGTACTTAAACACTTACATTCTTATTCATATCATCATTCACTTATTAATCACATGAATCATCCTAAAAAAAGGCTAACTAAGCTAGGATAACAACGCTAAAGTCCATAAATACACCCAACATCATGCAAAAATAGTAGCAAATCCCTCGATGAATTGTCTATAATAACCGGCCAAGCCAATAAAGCTACGAACCTCAGTCGGAGATATGGGACCAGCCCAATCACAAATAGCCTCACCTTTTTTTGGGTCTACCATACTCCCATCCTTGGACATAAGCCCAAGGAATGTCACCAACTCAAGCCAAAACTCATATTAGAGAATTTGGCAAAAAGTGAATTATCTCTCAAGGACTGGAGCATTATCCTCAAATATTTCATGTTCTCCTATCTACTCCTCGAACACACAAGGAATCCTAATAAGGCCTAAACACTCATCAAATCCATGAATGCGGCTGGGGCATTAGTCAACCTAAAAAACATCACTAGGAACTCATAATGACCATAATGGGTACTAAAATCTATCTTTGGGATATCCTCAGTCCGAATCCTCAACTAATGGTAACTTGGTCTCAAATTGTTCTTAGAAAACACCTCTACACCCTGAAACTCGTCAAACAAGCCATCAATACGGGGTATAGGATAACAGTTCTTCACCATGACCTTATTAAGATACCTATAATTAACACATATATGAATAGATCCATATTTCTTCATCACAAACAACATAGGAGCGTCTAAAGAGACACACTCAATCTAATAAAACCCATTCTAAGAAGGCCCAAAAGTTGGGAATTCATCTCCTTAAGCTCGGCAGGAGCCATACGATAAGGTTCCATAAAAATAGGTTAGTTTCCAGGCTCAGGATCAATAAAAAAAACTCAATATAATGGGTAAGAGGTATTCCAGGAAGATCGGTAAGAAAAATATCAAAAAACTCACGGACTATAGGAATAGACTTAAGTGACAGACTCTACACACTAACATTATGAATATAAATGAGATAAGACTTGCAACTACTCAAAATAAGTTTCCTAGCACACATATAAGAAATAATCCTCATTAGCTCACGACTAAATGCTCCCTACCACAGATCAGAGGTATGCCAGTCTTGGCCAAACAATCCATGACCGTATAATAGTAGGATAACCAGTCCATCCCCAGAATCACATCAAAATCCACTATTTCCAGAATAACAAGATCAACATGAGTATCAATATGTCTAACAGTCATAACATAAGATCTAAACACCCAATCCACTACTAAAGAATAACCTACAAGAGTAGATACATGTAAGGGCATAGATAATAAATCTCAATATAACTCTAACCGCAAATCAAAATAAGCAGATACATAAAAATAAGTAGATCCTAGATCAAATAATACAAAGGCCGACAGCACACAAAAATTTTACCTGTGATAATAGTATGTAAAGACTCAGCCGCAGGTCTAGCAGGTACTACATACAACTGACCACGCCTGCCACTTTGTTGGGCTCCTGAACAATCTCCTTTCTACATGCTTGAGTACCATCTCTAGTACCATAGGAACTACCCCTACATCCATATGAACAACCTCTGGCTGAGAGGTGAACTGCTCTAATAGAGGGAACACTATAATATGAAACATCAATCGCCCTATGACTAGGGCATTCTCGCGAATAATGACCATGATCTCCACAACTATAACTGTCCCATGAGCTATACCAGAACCAAGCAATTTAGATGACCCAGAGTAATTAAACAATACCTCTCACACTTAGTATTCAAAATAGAAGTAGCATGCCTAGCCAACTCATAAAAAGAAGATTTATACTCTATAACAGTCATAGAGCACTGCTCCAATCTAGATAAATGATCTCTCAAGTGATCTCTTATTAAATAAGGCATGTATTTCTCAAAAAAAAATCTCAAAAAACTGAACCCATGTCAAAGGAGAAGATCCAGATGACCTGGAATAAAGATGACAACACCACTAATGTCGAGCTACCAAATTCAACTGAAAAGTAGTGTAATCCACACCACGAGTCTCAATTAGTCCCAAATTATAGATCCTATCCTCACAAGAAATTAGAAACTCATACTTATCCTTTCTTGGTGCACTTAAAAACCTAGGAAGAGCCAATCTCAAGAATCTACCCAACATCTTTTGCTTATCAACAAACATAGCAAGCTATGCAACTACCAATTGAAAAACTACCAGCACATGAAGAACCTCGACTCTAGGAGTTGCAACTATACATTGTGCCCTTACCTCGTTATAACCATTTTCACGCTTTTAGACTTAGTTAGTATCCCTATTCTTAATTATTACACCTCAAAGTCCTCAAAGTCCTCAATGTCATATCATAAATATCACGATCAATATCATCATAAATTTCCTGAAATTGTACCCGTAAGTATGTAATTAACAACATAATCATCCTCTGCTCGAACCGTATGGTGTGTATGTGTGCGTGTGTTTATGAGCTATGTCATAATCATCTTCTGGACTTGAATAGGGTATGTATATCATCCATATCATCATCAATATCTGGACTTGAATTGGTAACTAAATCATCATTAATCTGAACTCGAACCTGTAATTATATCATTATTTATCATAAACAAAAGCATTACCTCTAGTATAATCAATAGCATAACCACTAACAGAATCAATAGTATAATCACTAGCATAATAAATAGCATAATTACTAGCATACTCAAAAGCATAATTGCTAGCATAATCACTAGCATAATCAATAAGCATAATCACTAACATAACTAATAAGCATGATTACTGGCGTAATCAATAAGCATCTACTTTCCATGCTAACCTATCATAACCATAAAATGACAAAGTTTATAAATATTACCTTAATAATCATTTTCAAGGCATACAACAAATGTTGGCCTAAGGTGGTTAAAAGGGCCTACATCTAAATCCCTGAAATACATTATAACACAAATACTAACCCCAGACTAGGAGAAAGTATCTAAATCCACTTTTAGATATTACTGAGCCTCAATTAACCATAAGATAGAGGTTTTACCAAAAATATGAGCAACTACACTAACTATGCCTAAATTATTATTTTTAGATAGCCTAAATGGCCCAACTAAGCCAAGTTTTACAATTCATCACACCAATACCTAGAACCCAGCCAAAATCTAACATAATATCATCAACGTACTATGAAATAGATCAATAAATAAGGAGGGTGAAACTTAGCTTACCTAGATGCCGAAGAAAGCTCAAACAATCTACTAAATCAGCAACTTTCCCTTTTGAGAAGCTTTTGCAACATGCCATGCTTTCAAAATCACAATCTACTCATCAAGACAAGAATAATGATACCTTGAGAATAAGTACTATTGTGTTTTGGGTCCAAAATTACCCAAAATGCCTATGTAGGTTCCATTTATGGAAGTAGTATTTATGAAGCCAACCAAATGTTTCCTTATTCTCAAGGAGTAATTACCGTAAAAAATGGGAGAAATGGAAGCTAAGGAAGAAAAGTGAAAATCAATCAAGAAATCAAAGGAATCTTACCACAAAGTCAAAGGAAAATTGCATAAACAATCACTACCCAGGCTCCTAAATTACCCACAAGAGTTAATCCTAAGCTTTTCCCATTGTTTAGGGTTTTAGTTTCATGGGAATGGATATAGAATGGGAAAACAAGCTAAAAAGAGGCTTTTTATACCTTTCCCAGGTGTTCAAAAGTCACAATAGCGACTCGACTCTCACGATCATGGAATTTATTATCTTATAGGAGAGTCGATTTAATGACATATTACACCACAATCATGACATATGTGCCTACCAAGGGTATTGTGATTGCGACCCCTGGCACACTATTATTGAGTACACCAGCACAGCTGAGTCTTGGAAATTTTCATATCTCTGCCAACACCTTAGGATTTATCCAAAATCCCATATATGTAAATGGATTATACTATCAAACCAAATTCGACATTTTGGACTCAATTTTTTGTCCCACATCTATATTCCATTTTCTTAACTTTCTGACCATTAGATCAAAATGAGCTCGGGTGCCTCGAGAGTCAAACTAAAGTCAACCTAGCCAAAAATCAACATTCCATAATTATTTGAATAGAAAAAATTAGCATAGGAGGTCCTTTGATTGATGTTTTTTCCCAGAAGCAAATTTAAACCAGCAAAGACTTCAAAATGTGTATTTTGCTCAAAGAACCAAACAAACTACCCGGTAAGCAAACCATCAGTCCCAACAAGTTATAAATGACTTAGGGAAGCAATGAAAAAGGTCTAATAGCAAAAATAAGTGGAAATATGAAAAATAATTTGAAGGATCATTATAGTTAATTTCCTGCAATATCATAAAACCATTAGCCAAAGACCATACGATTCACCAATAGGAGGATGGATATCTCTATAAATTCTAAGATTCCCGTTGTCACTGGTTTTTGTCTTAGTGTATCCTCTACCACATTGGCCTTACCAGGTGATACAAGATTGGGAAATAAAATTGTTTAATCAACTTCATCCATTTCCTCTATCGTAGATTCAATTCCTTCTAAGTGAACATATGATGCAAGCTATGTGGTCGGTGAATACCTCACACTTCACCCTGTATAGATATTGTCTCCAAAATTTGAAAGTAAATGCTACGTCTAATAGATCCAAGTCATATGTGGGGTAGTTTTTCTCATAAAGCTTTATATGCCTCAACTAATAAAAAACCACATTTCATTCCTATATCAACCCAACACCTAAACCCTAACATAAGGCATCACAAAATATAATAAAATCCTTACCCTCGATAAACAAAGTTAATACTAGAGATGAAGTCAACACAATTTGGAGCTTATAAAAGCTCTCCTAACACTTGTAATATTATTCAAAAGGAACTTTTATTTGAGTCAAATGGCCAGGTATGAAGTAATGGTAACAAACCCTTTACCAAATTGGTAGTAGTAACTACCAACCCAACAAAACTATAAATTTCTATCACGTTCGTTGGTTTAGAAAAATTCTTAACCACCTCAACCATTTATGGGTCCACCATAACCCCTTACTTAGAAACCACATATCCCAAAAAGAACATCAAGGAAAGCCAAAATTCATACTTAGAGAGTATATATCATACATTTTCTTCTCCATCAATAATTTTAACACGGTACGTAAATGAGCTCATGTTCTTCTTCACTCTTAGAATAAACTAGTATGTCATTAATAAACCCAATATCAAACAAGTCAAAGAAGGACTTAAGAACTCTATTCATCAAGCTTATGAAAGCAGCTGGGGCATTTGTCAAGCCAAAAGACATAACTAAAAACTCATCATGCCCATAAAGATTTTGAAAAGAAATATTTGGGATGTCTCTGCCTTGATTTGTAGCTGATGCTAAATAGACCTCAAATCAATCTTAGAGTACACTGTATCTCCTTATAACTTGTTAAGCAAATCATCTATACTAGGTAAGGGATATATTTTACGAATGGTCACCTTATTCAAGTAGAGGTAATTTATATACATTCTCTTCTTGCCATTTTTCTTCATTTGAAACAACACTGGTGCACCCTAAGGAGTGACACTTGGGCAAATAAAGCCCTTTTCTAACAACTCTTTCAATCAGGATTTTAACTTTCACTCTATAGGTGCCATATGGTATGGAGGAATAAAAATGGGTCTAGTCCTCGGCTTTTAGTTTATACAGTATTCAACTTCTCTATCTAGAGTCATAGCCTGAATTTATCCAAAAATACTTCTAAGAATTCACATGCTACTGGAAAAGACACTATAGGAGGGACTATAGATTTACTATCCCAAAGATGGGATAAAATGCCCCATAACCCCTCTTGACTAGTTTCTAGGCATAAATTATAGGCATAAATTGTGGGCACAACCCTAATGGGATTAGTCTTAAAAATACCCTCTCCCCTCTTACTCTAACTTCTTTCTCTTTCAGGAATTTCTATAAAAATAGTTTTGGCAAAATAGTCAAGAAAAGTATGATAAGGAGACAACCAAATCAAGCCCAAGATAACATCAAATTCCTCTATGTCTAAAACAACCAAGTATGCCAAGGTCTTAAACCCCATGAACATCATAGAACTTACATGATATACTTGATCAGTACATACAAACACTTTAATTGGTGTAGAAATATACATAGGAGTATCAAGATATTCACAGCCTATGTCCCAACTAAAACCAAATTTTATAGACACATAAGAAAAGGTGGAATGGGGAACAAACAATATTGAAGCCACACAATTACATATAATAATAGTTTTTGTGATCACTGCACTGAAAGCTTCTACCTTAGCATAAGATAAAATTGGATAAACATGTGCCTTATCGCCATCCTAACCATTACCTCTATCACCCGATATTTTATTTCTACCTACTTGTCCTCTGTCTTAGTTGTCCTGGATTCCAACCCTAGCCTAAACACCATGCCCTACCATTTTATCTACCATCTTAACCCACTATAACTAAAGCAATAGAATTTGGTATTGTATTAACTAGATCATAAATAAGAAATTAGGGTAATTTCTCCTTACATGTCTTAAACCTCTATATTCAAAGCATTTAGGACCCTAAGTAAGCCTTCGTTTTGAAAAAAGAAGGCATGTAGCTACTAACTTAGGAAATCTAATAACCGACATTAGATACCCCCTACTAATAATAGCATATTCAAATGGTAGGCCTTAGAAGAACTACGCCCCTTCAAGAAAGTACCTCTAAATTGTCCTGAGTTATGAGCCTTCTTTACTTTTACTTTCACCTTGCCCTATTTCTTAAATGCTTCAGCCTTCTTGAAAATGCAACATCTTGAAAATACTTACTAGACATGGCTATAGATAAGGTAGCCAACAGAATCCCCAAGCTCAGACCCTTTACAAAATACCTGATCTGCTCTATTTATGAGATAATCTACTATAAGTATAATGAGATAAGGCTTGAAACATGTCCTTATATTCCACCACAAACATTTTATTATGCTCCAACCTTATAAAATTATACTTTTTCTAGTCATGTTCATACTTTTTCTAGTCATGTTAAATATGGGGAACATATTCTAGAGGACTATATTCTAAAATTGAACCCAAGTAAGTGGAGGTAAGGTAGATCTGCACTCCATAAATAACCTCTATCAAATGCTTGGCTTCCTTCTCTATATGAAATACCAAGAAACACATTGTACCTTTCAATTGTACCCATCTTGTTAAGGCGTTCAAAATAAGCTATTAGGAGCTCAAATGCATCTTTAGACTTTGAACCTTCGAATACTAGGGGTTTCATCTTTATGAACTTTAAAAATAGTCCATGCTCATGATCAATCATTATCGGTCTAAATACTTGTAAGGGATAAACCCTTATTTTAGAGCCTGCATTTATTGTTAGTGCTACAACATAGGCATATTGCTAGACTATGGGTGGGACAATTGGAATAACTAGATTTTAGCTAGTTCTAACCAAGCTAACCAAGAATCCCAACACCTATTGAATTGCCTCTGCTTATAACAATACCACAGTTGAACCATTTGGCACTGTCACCATATTCTCTATAGCTATTATTTCTTTTTACTCAACCATATTATCTTGAGAATATCCTATGGCATCATATGGCGGGGAAGAGAATGGTGATTTATGAATTTCCAGACTCTTAATTTCCTGTGCTCTACTCTTAAAGACCGTTGTTCCCATTATCTTTTTCTCCCTCTACCATTTGTGATGACCCTTCATGTTATTTTTCATATTTCCACTTATATTCACTATTAGATCTTCTATATAGATTCCCCAAGTCATGTATGACTTGATGGAGCTGACAATTTGGTTATCATGCAGTTCATTTGATTTGTAGAGTTAATTCCCTATTTTGAACTTTTTCTTGGTTCCAAATGGACAACGGGCAAAAATTTCAATCAAACGACCTCAAATACAAATCATGACTATTCCAGCAGCTTTGTAATATCAATTTTAGGCTAGGTGGACTCTTGGTTTGGGTCCTAAGGCACCTAAGGTCATTTAGACCTTTGGGTTGGAAAGTTAAGACAATTAAAATTAGGTATGGGACCCACTTTTTATCAAAATGATCATAAATAGAAATTTTGACAACACCATTTAGTTCAAAATGTAAAATTTAGTATGGTTACATAGCTTGTTTGTGTACAATTTGGTTATCAAGTAATTCATTTGATTTGTAGAGTTAATTCCCTATTTTGAAGTTTTTCTTGGTTCCAAATGGACAACAGGCAAAAATTTCAATCAAACGACCTCGAATACAAATCATAACTATTCAAGCAGCTTTGTAATATCAATTTTAGGCTAGGTGGACTCTTGGTTTGGGTCCTAAGGCACCCAAGGTCATTTTGACCTTTGGGTAGGAAAGTTAAGACAATAAAAATTAGGTGTGGGACCCAATTTTTATTAAAATGATCATAAATAGAAATTTTAACAACGCCATTGAGTTTGAAATGTAAAGTTTAGTATGGTTACATAGTTTGTTTGTGTATTGGGGATTCTAAATGAATCCCAAGGTCTTGGAGGAGACTTGAAAAATTTCCTAAGTCTCAGTTGTATTAGTTGTATCTTGTGTATCGCTATCACGATGCCAAGGGTTGCGATCGCGATACCCTTGGTAGTCACCAGGAAGCCACAATCATGATGATTATGTCGTGATCGTGATTCACCATAATATCCTGCTAGACCATGATCATTATAAGGGGATGTCGCAATAACGACTTCTAACTATATCACAATGTACCACAATTGTGAATGTTGGGTTATAATTACTAGACTTGAGAACTTGCAAAGGGTATAAATTTCCCATTATAGCCCAACTTTGCTTATTCTTCATCCATTTTCTTAATATATAAAACCCTAAATAGTGATATAATTAAAATTGAGGCTTATGGGTGATCTATAAGCTTGGCTAAAATCTATTTTCATGATTTCCCTTTGTTTTATGGTAAGATTTCACCCTCTTCATGGAAAAATTTCTAGTTTCTTGTTCTAAAATCACAAACGTTGGGGTCTTAATTTTATAGTCCAATTAGCTCATATTACACCTATTTTGAGGTTAATGATTCCTTGAGCACATAATAATATTGGGTTTGCTTCGGCAATGTGACTTTTCATAAATGTCATCCACATGGGATTTTGGATGATTTTTTGACCCAAATCACAATGGTACAATATGTGTATCAATATTCTTGCATTGATGATTAGAATCTAGTTTTTTATATCTTGGAATCTTGCGGAGGCTTCTCTAAAGAGAAAATCATTGATTTAGCAGATCTTTGATCTTTCTTCAGTATCGATGTAGGCTAGGTTTTACCCCTTATTTGATTAAGCTAATTCATAGTATGTTTATAAAATTATTTTGGATTTGGGATGGGTTTTAGGTATTGGTATACTGATTTGAAATGCTTGGGTTAGTTAAACTATTTAGGTCAGTCAAAAATCATATTTTAGGCATAATTGACCTAGTTGCTTATACTTTAGGTGAATTCCCTATCTTAGGTCAAACTAAGGTTTGTTTAACATCCAAAAGTGGATTTAGATAACTTAAGCCTAGTTCGAGTAGAATTTGCCTAAAATATAACTTCAGGGATAAGAAGTAGGCCCTTTAATCACCTTAGGCTAAGATGCATGTTAGCTTGTGTAGACCTTTATACGCTTGTTAGACTCTTGGAAATGCTTATTAAGGTAATATTGAGAAACTTTGACACTTGACAGCTATATTGGTTGATATGAGGGTTGATGGTCATTGATTATATTTATCGGTTCAAGTTTGGCCATTGATTATATATTTACCAATTTGAGTTAAGCCATTGATTATATAATTATTAGTTCAAGTACATCTATTGATTATATTTACCAATTCAAGTTTGGCTATTGATTATATTTACCGGTTCGAGTCTATCTATTGATTATATTTTTTTGGTTTGAGTCCAGCTATTGATTATATATAAATATAAGTTCGAGTATAGATATGCATATTATGTTATGATAATATACTTATTATGATATGATGACTTTGGGATGTGAGATTAATAATCTACCTTAGTTTAAAATGAGGAAATGGTTATAATATGGTATGATATAAATGGATTCTAGTTAAATAATGATTAGTTGATAAGTGTTGGTTAATTTTAAAATAATGAATATGGCCAATAGATGGCTATAGTATAGCATCACTTGGATGAATTCTAATTGTATTATGAGAGTTGATACATAATGGTGGTTGGTTATTCTATCTAGTTTGTACCTTTCAGGCTTATGGTGGCTTGTAATGAGTTACTTATTTTTTCCACTCTAATTGGTGTATAAGAGCCAATGGTAGTTATGATCGTGTGTGTTAATTCTTTACATTATATTTTGCTATTATTTTTGTTTATTTACCTATTTATGGACAATAATCTTGAAGATGATTCATTTTTATTCCTACCTCGACTTAGTTATGTTATCTTGTATTTTATCATATTTATATAATAATTTAGCTTAATATGTTGATGATGACTGCTGAGTACCTTTGGTTTTGGTACTTATACTATACATCTATACTTTTTAGTGTAGATTCAAGTACTAGTTTCCTACATTGATCAACATTTGTGCTGATATTTGGAGTTAGAGTGAGCTCTTGGAGTCGGAGTCCAATATTTTCTTGTATCTTACTTATGTCTAGTCTTTAGTTTCAAGACAAACTGCATTGACTATTTTAGATTCTTGTATTGTATGTATAATTGCTCTTGTACTAGCTTTACTAGGTTGTGGGCTGGTATTTATGTAGTGACTACCTGAAAACTATTTCTATTACCTTGCTTATTTCTTGTGTTCGACTGCTTATTGCACCTTTTTGGGCATTTCCACCAAATAAACCAATTATGTTTAACTCTGAGTTATAGTTTGACTTATCTACTAGAAGAATAGGGTAGGTGCCATGATGACTCATAAATTGTCGTGAGAAATTAGTATCAGAGTGTAGGCTAAACTAATATTATTGATATAATAGTAAATGTCTAGTAGAGTCCTGTAGATCGTAATGATGACATCCATTTCCTATCTTTGAGAGGATACAGGACATTCTAAGGAGTTCTTCACTTCTTTCACTTATTTCGTGCTAAGATTCTGAATTGGTTTATGTAACATTCATTTGATTTTACTGTTTCAAAGATGGCTAGGACACGTACTACCACTACATGAGATAAGGGTCTTGAGATCGAGCCTAGGGATCATTTTTCTATTTATGGATGACCCAAAGGTCATGGACAACCTAGAGATATATCCCCAGCTTGTGGCCAGGATATGGGTCCTTTACCAAATCCAATTCTGCTCCTGATCTAGTGATTCTTCTTCTCCAACCAGTGGTGGGCTAGGAACTATCCTACGCTTTACCAGGTTTTATTTTTTATTTAGTGCACAAAGATGTCGTGGTTCAGCTTTTGGGAATAGTTGGTGGTGCACTATCTGATAGTGCACAATCTATAAATTAGAGTGGTATTAAGGGAATGCGTAGCCTATAGCTGTGACTGCCAAAGTTGAGGTTCCTCCTGCGCCAACAGTTGCTCAGTTAATAATTTCTTGGCTAGTGATTGGGCAGCCTACTATGTTTGTTAAGGAGCATAAGATGTTAGGTAGATTTTTTAGATTGGCTCCACCTAGGTTTTATGGTGCTTTGGGTGAAAATAAATATAAGTTTTTAATTGCTTGTGATGATAGGCTCAGTAATATAGGCCTCATTGAGATTTTTTGTGTGGATTACATCATATTTCAATTGGATTTGGCTACTCGACATTAGTGGAGAGGTTATATGGATTCTTGACCAAATGGATCTTTTTCCTTGTCATGGACTCAGTTCTCTAAGATGTTTTTGGAGAAATACATGCCTCACAACCTTAGGGATCATTTGAGAGATTAATTCTCTAGATTAGAGAAGGGCTCCATGATAGTTATAGAGTATGAGACTTATTTCCATAAGTTGTCTAGGCATGCTCTTCTATTCTAGACATTGAGTATGCAAGAGTTCATTGCTTTGTTCGACGATTAAGACTTCTCTTTCACATTTTCACTCATAGTTTGGCTGTTGTGGATAGGTCTATTACTGAGGTTTTGAATAATACTTGAGTGATGGATGAGAGTGTGTGGCCTAAATCATAAATAATAAAAGGCTTAGATATTAGGGTAGTTTCAGTGGAAGCCATAGTAGTTCCCAATTCAAATGGAGTATTTTTCATGGTGGGTATTCTCAGTGTCCATCCTATCAACTTAAAGTTAACCTAATTGACCAGTTGAGAAAGCTCTTCAGATTACTAATGAAGGTTATTCTAGTTCTAGTGATCACCCTGGTCAGGTTGGTTTTCAGTCTTAGGGAGGTTTGCCTTCTGGCTATTCTAGTCGTGGTGGTTACTCGGGGTCAGCCGAATTTATTGCTTCTGGTTCATCTTATGGAGCATGTAATCATTATGGATCTTTTGGTTATTATTGTCATGAGTGCCCTTATAGTAGGGCGATTATTGCTTTAGCTTAGAGTATTCCCCTTATTAGAGCAGTTCATCCCTCATCTAGAGGTAGTTATCTACGTTGTAGGAGTGGTTTCCAAGGTACTCAAGAAGTCTCTTATACAAGCAAGACTAGAGGTCGATCAGGAGCCCAGCCAGGTGGCGATCGTGGTCAGTTATATGCAGTTCCTGCTAGACCCAAGGTTGAGTCTTCAGATGTTATTATTATAGGTATAATTTTTTTGTCTGTCAGTTTGGCCTTGCATTATTTGATCTAAAATCCACTTATTCTTATGTTGCTACTTATTATGCTCTAAGGTTAGAGTTATCTTAGGATTTAGTTTTTGAGTCATTGCTTGTATCTACTCCCGTAGGTGATTCCTTAGTAGTAGATTAGGTTTTTAAATCTTGTGTTGTGACTATTAAAGCTATTGATACTCATGCTAATATTATTATTCTATATATGGTGGATTTTGATGTGATTCTGGGCATAGACTAGTTACCCCACTAGCATACGGTCATGGATTATTTTTCCAAGATCGTTACCTTTGCCATGCCCTACGTACCCTCAGTCATATGGCAGGGAGCAGTTAGCTGCCAGCCGAGGAGGATTATTTCTTATGTTTATGCCAAGTGACTTATTTCAATAGGCTATGAGTCTTATCTAACTTATATTTATGATACCACTATGGAGAGTTTGTCACTACTTTGTTCTTGTAGTTTATGAGTTTCTTAATATGTTCCCTACAAACCTTCCTGATATTCCCCCTATCCGTGAGATTGAGTTTGCTATTAATCTTGATCCTGACACTCAACCTATTTCTATGGCACCTTATTGTATGGATCCTGTCAAGCTCAAGGAGTTTAATTCTTAACTTCAAGATCTTCTTGGTAATGGTTTAATTAGACTGAGTTAGAGAGCTCCTACGTTGTTTATGAAGAATAAAGATGGCTCCATGCATATGTTTATTGATTATAGAAAGCTTAATAAGGTGATGATAAAGAACCGTTATTCTACATCTTGCATTGATGATTTATTTGACCATCTTTAGGGTGCATCGGTGTTATCTAAGGTTGATTTCAGATATGGTCACCATCAGTTAAGAAATCTTTATGGTCCCTATAAGTTCTTGGTAATGTCATTTGTCTTGACTAATGTCGTAGCCACATTAATAGATTTGATGAACCGGGTGTTTAGGACCTATTTTTATTCCTTTGTGAATGGGTTCATCGATGATATCCTTGTGTATTTCAGAAATAGAGAGGAGCACACACAATATTTGAGGATCGTGCTCCAGACTTTGAGGATCATGTGCTTTTGTCAGGTTTTCTAAGCGTGAGTTTTTGTTTGAGTCAGTGACATTACTTGGGCATGTGGTGTTTAAAGATGGTATTATAGTAGACCCATCAAAGATTGAGGCAATTCATGATTGGACTTGACCTACATCTCCGACTGAGGTTCGTATCTTTATTGGTGATTTTGAGATTTTTCTACTATTTTAGTGCCTATGACCAGATTGACTCAGAAATAGGATCTGTTTTGATAATTTGAGAAGTGTGAGTCAAGTTTTGAAAAGTTAAAGGATTTTCTTACTTCAGCTCCTATTTTAGCTCTTCCTAATGAGGGTGAGGGATTCACCATGTTTTGTGGTGTTTCTAGTACTGGCCTGGGTTATGTTTTAATGAAGAGAGGTAGTGTTATTGATTATGCTTCAAGGAAGCTTAAGATGCATGAGTGAAAGTACCCCACTCCTAATTTAGATTTAGCGAGGGTAGTATTCATGCTTAAGATTTGGAGGCATTATCTTTATGGCATGCACTGCAAGATTTTCATCGAGATTTTCACTGATTATTGTATTCTTCAGACCCAGAGGGAGCTTAATACTAGGTGATATAGCTGGATGGAGTTGCTTAAAGATTATGCTATTTTAGTATTTTATCATTTGGGCAAGGAAAATATAGTAGCAGATGCCTTAAGATGGAAGGCAACGAGTATGGATATCTTGGCTTGTATTTTAGTTTCTCAGAGGTTGTTGGCACGCTACATTCAATATTTATCGAAATTGATGGTTCTCTTTGATATTTTAGACCCTAGAAGGATTCTTGCTAGTATTGAGGTAAGGTCTTCACTATACAAGCATATTTGGGATCGCCAGTTTGGGGATAGTAAGCTTTGCTTTCTTTGTGATCAGGTGTTGAGTGGTGAATCCAAGCAGATCACCTTAGATTTTTAGGGTGTTTTGAGATTTGATATCCGCATTTATGTTTTGATGATTGATAACTTGATCCAATTGATTCTGCATGAGGCTCATAGCTCTAGATATTCTATTTATTTGGGTACAACTAAGATGTATAGAGATTTGAGACAACATTAATGGTGGAGTGGCATGAAGTGAGATGTAGGGGACTTTGTAGCTTGTTTGCTTCTTTGTCAGCAAGTAAAGGCCGAACATTAGCATATACGTGGTCTGATTCAGATATTTCCCATTTCGAAGTAAAAATAGGAGTGGATTACCATGGATTTATTTAGTGGTATGCCTTATACTTCCCGTGGTTCCGATAGTATTTGGGTCATCGTGGATTGGTTGACCAGGTCAGCACATTTTATTGCTCTTCCAATGTCCTTCAGTGCCAAGAGTTTATCCTACATTTATGTGCGTGAGATAGTCCTTGTGTATGGGATGCCCATATCTATTATTTCAGATTGGGGTATCGTGTTCACTTCTAGATTTTGGTGAGATTTTCAAGAGGAATTGGGTACTAAAGTGTATTTGAGTACAACCTTTCATCCCCAGACTGATGGCCACTCTGTGGAGACTATTCAGGTGCTCGAGGGTATGCTCGGAGCTTGTGTTATAGATTTAGGAGGCTAGTGAGAGGAGCACTTAGCCTTGAAAGAGTTTATTTATTACAATAGTTATCATTTGAGTATCGAGATGCTGACATTTGAGGCTTTTTATAGTAGGAGATATCATTCTCTAATTGGATGGTTTGAGACTTTTGAGATTTGACCACGTGGTACTGATTCGCTTCAGGAGTCATTAGATACAGTCAAGGTGATTCAGAACAGGTTGAGAGGATCTCACAGTAGGTAGAAGTCCTATACAGACCATAGGCTCCATGCCTTTAGATTTCGAGTTGGTGATCAAGTATTTCCTCGTGTATCACCCATATAGGGTGTGATGAGGTTCGAGAGTATGGGTAAGCTCAACCCTAGATATGTTAGACCTTTCGAGATTCCTTGTACAGTTGCTAAAATGGATTGTGAGTTGGACGTACATCCAAATTTTGAGGTTGTCCATCCAATTTTAGATGTTTCCATGTTGCGGTGATACATTCCAGATCCATCTTATTTTCATAGATGGGACTCAGTCTAGTTAGATGAGCGTTTGACCTTCATTTAGGAACCTGTGCTCATTTTGGCAAGTGATGTTAGGCTATCACGACCTGATTTACGAGTCATGATAGCACCTAATTTATCCCGATACTAGATAAGCCAAACCATAACTCAAAGTTAAACACAATAGATTAAATTGGTGGAAATGCCTCCAAAAGGGCCTAATAGGAAAGCCAACACAATAAATATGTAAGACAACAAAAATAGTTTAAAGGTAGGGACAAGCTTGTTAAAGATCTTCAATAGATCCCTGACTATTAGTTCCAAAGAAATGACAAAAACTATCTCTGAAAGAGCTTTCATGAGATTCGATGGGAGATGGCTTCGAGTATTATGGATCAAATCTCATTAACCTATGATTTGAGGGGGTTTTATGAATCTTAGAGTTGTTATTCTAGCTTATTTAGCCTTTTTTTGATGGAAATTTGTGTTCTTTAAATGTTAATGATGATATAAATAAGCATCTAAGTATTTAAGTAAGTGATTACAATGTTTAAATATGTTTTTAAACAAGTTTGGATTCAAATCGATCATATAGAGTTTCATTGAGAAAACTAGAGTTACTAGCTTGAGCTAGGTGTTATTCTATTCTATTGTGATGGACTATAATGTCTCAAATGAGTTTCAAATTCTATTGTTGTGTATTTATGAGTGGAACAACTTGTTTATAATGTGGAAAGTGTGATTGAATCAAGCGAAGATCCAAAACACTAAGTAAAGATCAAAGTGGACGGAAACTAATCTTCATCGTTATAAATGTTATGTTGTTTTGAGCTCTAATCCATGGTGTTTGATGTTATAGGATGATTGTTGAGATGATTTGGATTATATACAAGTAGAAAATCAAGTGGAAACAACACCACAGGGCTTGGTATGGAAGGAGAAAGGCTTGAGACAAGTAGAGATACAAAATCACAATTCCAGTGAGGTCACACGATTAGCCTGCGATGCCCCTTCCAGTCCGGGGGAGTAAGTCCCACTACACCCCTTCCATTCCAAGGGACTAATCTCCGTGACTCTCCCTTCATCCTAGTGGACTAGAGCCCACGGTGCATGGCCTATTCTCACATGGCTAAACACCTTCTACTATAAATAAGACGTTTTGTACACGTTGTGATTACCTTGGACGTCTTGAAAGAAAAAGAGGTGCTGGAAAACACAAACTTTAGGGTTATTATTCCTTAACTTTAGTTTCTTTATAGATTTAATCATGTATTGCACCACGTTGATTATGGTTATGTCGATTAGTGGCTAAACGCACCCTTTCCGGGTTAAGGCCAAGAATTTGTTTACTTTTGCTTTGAATTGAGTTTTTTTGGATTGCTTATCATATTTGATTGTTTGTTTATCCTTTTTTTTGACTATTTTAAGGATTCACGACCCTTAGAATACATATATTACCGAACTTGTGATCTCGGGATGGGGAACAGGAAGATAGAAAGTGGGGATAAATAGGGTAAGGTTCTTATTCTTGTATAAAATAAGGAATTTGAATTAGCGACTACGATAGGGATATATCTACAAGCCTTTCTTGGTTCACATGTAGGATGATATCTTAATACATCTAAATGGATTATTACATCCCCGCTCAATGTGTAGTTGTAATGTCCAGTTAGGTAGAAGGTTAGAGGTGGGGTGACGATGATCATATGATAAACCTTATGAATCAACAACTAAGATAAGAAATCTACTGAATAAGTTTAATAGAGTGGTATTAGTGTTCATAGTGCTTTAACCCTGGGTTTTTATCTATTGATTGTCCAAAGTCTTTATTTATACACACTTTTTACTTTACATTTATTTTATAACTTTCAAAACTCTTTTGTTTACATTGCAGCACTTTAATCTCAATAGTTGAACTTGAATTAGATAGTTGTTCATACGAGTCTATGAGGGATCAATATTTGGATTTATTTAAGGCCACTATATTAATTGGTGAGACCACATACACTTGTGTCTGTGCATGGATGTAACAACTAAACGAGGGTGGAAAACTCGGGGAGAGTGGAGGAGGGGGGTTTAAAGAGGGTCTGACCTTTATGCCATTGGCGTTTTAGCTTAAGAGATTTCACTATTGAGGACAAATGTTGGTGATTTGGACAAACAATTTGAAATAACAAATTGTGCAAGGAATAATGAAGTACGGGCATAGGTTGTAGGTTTTAAAGAGCAGGATCCTGAGTTAGGGGAGGAGGAAAAGTATGTAGATCGTCAGTTGGCGAGTTTCCGAGCCTAAGGGCAAGGGAATCAAGGTCTAAACTATGATGTTAGAGACAAATAAATTCCACCTAAAAGATGAGATGTGGAATCTATAATAGAAGGGATGTTTTCTAATTTGATGAAGGGTCAAGAGAGTCAGGAAACTTGCCTTAAATAACTTAAGGTCAATGTTTTAGGATTGATCCAGAAGGTTGAATCCAATTCAACTACTATCAAACGGTTGGAGAAATAGTATGGACAAATCTCTACCTCTTTGGCCCAATGTCGGGCAGGTGCACTTCCTAGTGATGATGTGTCAAATCCTCCAACACTAGTTCATTGTCTAGCTATTAACACAAAGAATGATTCCCCACCCGATGAGCACTTTTTACCTACTACTAATGATCCAAAGAAGGATAATATTGTTGCGGATGAGCCACCTAAAGCAGAATTTGAGAAGCTAACTTGTAGTGATGATGATTTGGGGAGTAATGACGATGACAACTGGGTAGTAGGAGAAATCCAAGATATAATACAACAGTTTAGTGCTGATTTTCATGAAACATCAGTAGAAAAGAAGGTAGACCTAGGTGCAGTCACCATTCTATGTTCTATTGGGGCTTATGACATTAATCATGCTCTATGCAATCCGGGAGCTAGAATAAATGTAATGTCATTGGTGATATACAAGGTATTAGGGATAGGAAAACTCAAGCTTACATCTGCAAGGTTGTTGATGGCTGATTCACTTATAAAGAAGCCAGTAGGTATTGTGCACCATGTTGAAGTGAGGGTGACATCCTTTACTTATCCAACAAATTTCATGATTTTAGACATGAAGTGGATGCCCACTCTTTGATCATTTTAGGTAGACCTCTCTTGTCAACTGGTTGGGTGTTGATTTATATTGACTTAGAAGAGATCTCTATCAAATGGAATGATAAGCAAATAGTGCTAAATATATGCAAGATAGTTCAGTAGCATGATGATATTAGAGTGGTAGCAGTGATTAATGTAGTGGATTATGATGTGGTTGCAGTGGATGTACCTATTGAGGAGATATTAGGGGTAGAATAATTAGTAGTAGTGATCATGAACTTTAAGAGTGATAGGATAGAAGAATGTGATAAGTTGGTTCATTCACTACATGGCATAGACATGGCATAGGTTCCTATAAATATGCCTCTAAGAAGCTGGATCTTGACGTGAAGAACAAAACCACACCTCCTGCAAAACCATCGATTGAAGAACCACCAGTATTAGAATTGAAGGCCCTCCTACCTTATTTGTAATATACATTTTTGGGGGCTAACAAGACTTTATCGATAATTATTACGGCAGATTTAGCAGGATCACCTGTGGGAGCTTTGATATCAGTGTTATGAAATTTCAAGAGAGCAATTGGGTAGACCATTGTAGACAGTGTAGGGATACAACTAGGTATATTTACACACAAGATATAGCTTGAGCTAGACAACATTCCCAGTATTGAGCACCAAAGGTATCTAAATCCTCCTATGTAGGAGGTAGTGAAAAAGGACATAATCAAATAGTTAGATGCTGGGGTGGTTTTTGCTATTTCAGAAAGCCCCTTGTGACTTTGTATTAAATGAATAAATGGATGAAATCAAGAAATAATTCAATGAATAGTTCGAACCAAGAATAAGAAATGGGAGAACAAAAGTCGTCTGGGTTTACAAAGGCTCTATGTCTAAAAAGTAAAAATGATATATCGAAGTAGTGATTTTAAAGTAAATGAAAGTGACAGTTTAAGTGTATTATTATAGTATTATATAGTAGTACTATACTGTTAAATTAATGGGGCGGCTTATCATCATAGTTAGTCAAACATTTTGTTGATTTAGATATGAAGTTATTTAAATTTTCTAAATTAAATATATATACTTGTGAAGTGGGTGAGCCCAGTTCAATCTATGCCAAAGAAAGAAAGAATCACAATGGTTCCAAATAAGAAGAATGAATTAGTACCAATGAGGCCAACGACTTGTTAGAGAGTGAGCATGGACTGCATAAAGCTTAAAAAGTGGATACAAAATACCACATCAATATGCCTTCATGGATCAGATGCTGGACAAATTAGCAGGCAGGGGTTGGTATTGTTTTCTTGAAGGGTATTCGGGTTACAATCAAATCATGATTGCTCCCGAAGATAAAGAAAAGATTACTTTTATTTGCCCCTATAGGACCTTTGCATTTATGTAGATGCAGTTCGGGTTGTGTAAAACACCTACCACTTTTCAAAGATGTATGAGGTCCATATTCTCCGATATGGTGAAAGACACTATTAAAGTATTCATGGATGACTTTTTAGTAGTTGGGGACTCTTTTAATGACTTCTTAGCCTATTTGTCCAGTGCATAATAGTGATGTGAAGAGCGCAACTTGATACTAAACTGGGAAAAATACCACTTCATGGTGAAAGAAGGTATCATGCTAGGGCACAATATCTCCATACATGGTATTGAGGTAGACAAAGCAAGATTAAGGTAATTGAGAAATTGCCGCCACCAGTGTAAGTTAAAGGCTCACAAAGTTTATTGGGCCAGATAGGATTTTATAGGAGGTTTATCAAGGACTTCTCTAAAATTGCAAGTTCGCTAATGTAAGTGAAATTTTTGTTCGATGATGTTTGTCTCTAGGTTGTTAAATGCTTAAAGCAATAGTTAATTTCAGTATCAATCATTGTGTCTCTTGAATAGTCTTCACCTTTTAAGTCAATGTATGATGTAAGTAGAGTGGCCTTGGGAGCTGTTCTAGGCCAAAGAATAGAAAAGATATTGCATCCCATCTACTACGCCAGAAAAGCTTTAAACCCCACATAGAAAAATTATAAAGTTACAAAGCTGGAACTACTTGTGGTGGTTTTTGCTTTTGAAAAAATTTGGTCTTATATGATTGGAACTAAGAAAATAGTGCACACTAACCATGTAGCCTTGAGGTACTTGATATCAAAGAAAGATGCCAAGCCCAGATTGATTCATTGGGTTCTCTTGCTGCAACAGTTTGATTTTGAAGTCAAGGACTGAAAAAGGGAAAGAAAATCAAGTTTTAGACTAATTATCCAGACTTGAGGAAGAGACTATACAGAAACTAGGGGATAATCTTTAGATAGATTATGTTTTTCTTAATGAAGGGTTAACAACATCTCATGATTTGATTCCCTGATTTGCTAATTTTGCCAAGTATTTGGCAAGAGATCTTATCCCAAAAGATCTATCCTTCTAGCAGTGATGGAGATTTATGCACGAGGTAAGGAAATTCTTTTTGTATGAGCTATATTTTTTTAGGATCTGCGCTGATAGTGTGATTCAGAGATGCATTCAAGGGGTGGATATGATGAGAATTCTAGAAGCTTATCATTCTTCACCAGTTGGGGGTCACCACTGTGGCCCATGGAGAGCCCATAAAATTCTGCATTATGGGTTTTATGAGCCTTCAATTTACAAGGATGCTCATGATTTTGCAAGACCATGTGACTAATTTGAGAGTCAAGGCAATATTGCTCAGTGCCAGAAACTCCTCATAACACCCATTCTTGATTTAAAGTTGTTTGATATGTGGGGGATTGATTTCATAGGCCTATTTGTGAGCTCCTATGGCATGAGACATTCTAGTAGCGATTAACTATACGTCAAAATGGGTCGAGGCAGTTGCACTTCCAAATAATAAAGATGGAAAAGTCACCACCTTTTTAAAAAGAAATATTTTTTATTGATTTGGCACTCCACATTCAATTATTAGTGATGGTGGGTCACACTTCTGCAATAGCTTGTTCAAAGCATCATCGCTTTTTTGAAGAGAAATATCTTTTCTTATTTTGGCACTCTACATTCAATTATCAGTGATGGTGAGTCACATATCTTTAACCACTTGTTCAAAGCACTACTTGATAGATATGGGGTAAGGCATAAAGTGGCGACACCTTACCATCCTCAAATGAGTGGGCAAGTGGAAGTCTAAAATAGAGAGATAAAGTCCATATTGGCAAAAACTATGAATGCCAATAGGACTGACTAGTCAAGAAAGTTAGATGATGCATTGTGGGCCTAACAAACAACCTATAAGACCCCCATAGGTGCCTCTCCATATCATTTTTTGTATGGAAAAGCATCCCACATACCGGTTGATCTTGAGCATAAGGCATTATAGGCATTTAAAAGGCTAAATTTTGAGTGGCGTGATTAGCAAACTTAAGGTTGAGTAAGGTGAATTAGTTGGATGAGTTCCAAATCTGTGCTTATGAGAGGTCGGCCATATTCAAAGAAAGAATGAAGTTGTACCATGACTAGAAGATCAAGAAGAGAATATTCAAACTCAGTGATTTGGTTCTGTTATATAATTCAAGACTGTGTTTGTTTTATGGAAAATTGAAATCAAGATGGATTGGACCATTCATTATGGTTAAGGTGTTCCCATATGGTGCTATTTAGATAAAAACTAAGAGAGATATTCCGTTTAAAATGAACAGGTAACGAGGGATATACTACATGGGAAACCTAGAAGAAATAAGAGTGTGCTGAAATAGACCTTGGCAAAGTCTGAGTAGCTAAGGGAACTGATTCGTGCTACTACAGTAAATCAGGCGCTGCTTTGGAGGCAACCCAAGGTACACAGATGCCTCGCACGTCCCACGTATGTTTTTACTTCCCTCTATTTTATTTTGTTTTAGCGCATTGAGGATAGTGCATAATTTTTAGTGAGAGGTGGGCATACCATGTCGTTGCAGGTTTTATGGTTGTGCTTCTTTTCTCTATCGATCATGGTATAGTTGTAGAACTGACATGTCTATGATAATTTTGGGTCGTATTGTATTTTATTTCTTATTGTATTTCGGTTTTGTGTAATTAGGAGATTTTTAAGTATTTAGGGCAGTAGTTATGTTTTGATTGAATTTTTATTCCCCTCCCAAAATTTGTGTTTTAAAACTATGTGAATGTATATATGTGTGAACATTGTGGATCTTGTTATGGCATTAGAATTAGGGACATGATAATCACGTTCTAACAATTGCATAAACTGGACAGTTAGTAGTTGGTAATATTGACTTTGTGCCATGTGTGTGTAAGATACTACCTAGTTCCCTTTGTTTGTTGAATTCATAACTTGTCTGGTTAGTCTTGCCTAGTTTGTGGGATAGTCGATTAGAAAAGGATCAAAGGTTGTTTTTTTATTTTAGTACACTTTTAGCCTAAGTAACCTTGCATGTGTTAATTAAATCCCTTGATCCATGCTTTGAGCCTTATAAGCCTATTTGTCTTATTTCACCAGTCATCTTTCCATTTATATTACATTAAACCTGTTTTGGCCCTGGTCCTCCTTGGACATGGTGCACCTCAACTCAGGTAAAACATCTAAGTTAGGGGTGGCTATCATAGGGGTGTGTAGTGTAAAATAGGTATGAAGAAGGGCAAAATAAAAGATAAAAGTTAGTAGGGGTGGGTCTGGTAGAAAAAGAAATGAAAAATAAAAAGAAAAAGAAAAGAAAAATTATGAAAAAGAGAAAAAAAATAATAAAAAACCACACCCATCCTGAATGTGAATAAAAGTATAAAAAGAGAGAAATAAGGGTAGAATAAAAAATGGTACTGGCTAGTAAGTGAGACCCCAAGGTTAGTGTAGTGCCAAGGAGACTTAGTCACTTGATATATACATATGTATCATATCAGCCCCCAAGCCTACATTAAAGCCAGAAAAAGTCCTATAGGGATCCTAACTTAACTATTTGAATGCTAAGGTAAAGACAATAAGAGCAAGCCTATGATATTTTACATGCATTGATTGGAAATTCTCTTTTGAGTGAGAGTGTCGCTTGACCGTACCTACATTGACATGCATTATTTTATATGAGTGAGCGGGACATCCATTTTGTGGGGGCACTAGAGTAGTATTGCTATTTATTTTCTTGTTTCGGGTGGTGTAACTTGTATATATGAGTGGTTATTTGTCGCTACTGTAATTCTCATACCTTGATCCCATTGTATCATATTGTTGTGCTTCATATTCATACACAGTTGGTTTTGAAAAGTGAGATAAGAAGGGGTATTGTGTTATGAGTTTTAAGCGTTGACTGACTGCCTTGAATAGCTTAGATTCTCCTGATTAAGTGTCGTTTTTGCATTTGTTGTGTTTTTTTTCCTGAGGATATGCAAACATTCTAAGTTGATGGTATTGATGTACTATAGAAATATAGCACTTTCAATGCTTAAAACAAGGACAATATGTAAGTTTATGAGGTTATTTTGTTAAATAAGATGTGTTTTGGGTATGTTTTACAGGAAATCATGTTTTGGGTTTTAAGATCATGAACCAGAGGAAAAAGGTGTTTTTGGATACATTTTAGAGCAATTATGGATGATTAAAAAACTTTCCGACTTGTTTGTGATCAAAGCATGTCCTAGAATCAAAGAAAAGCTAAAATGATGACTCTCGGTACTTAATAAGTCAACCCTCAGACTTCATGTAGGACCTACAGACCGCAAGTAGGCAAAGCAAGTGCAAGAAGTCCAAAATCCCGAGAACAGAACTTGCAGGATTTTTTCATCCACATCATGCTCCCTATACCTGCGCCCAGGGTCAGGACTGCAGGTAGTACCTCTGCCAAGGGACAGAGCACAGATAAAGACCACATATGGCCACTGGCCCTATTTTCTCCTATTTTATTCGGGATTTCGTTTTAGGGTTTTCTCATGTGCTATAAATACCCTTTATGTGTTTTATGGTAGGATTTTTGCACTTTTGATACTCACAAACATATTTTGATTCCACGATCCAATTTTGATCTTGATATTCTCTTGTATTGACTTCAGTTCGTTAATTCAGTTATGGTTGTGGGTTTTCATACTTCTTATCATTGTGATTTAATCTATTCTTTCAATTATGAATGTTATTAATTTCTTCACAAGCATAAGCAGTTAAAAAACCTTTATCTAGAATTGTGAAAACCTTGGCGGATTAACAAAGTAGGGTAAGTGTTATTGTTGAATTGAACCGATACCCATGGAATGCATTGCATTATCTTCACTATAATTGATTTCTTAGTATTTGCAAACATTAGGATCCCATCTAGATTATTGCTACTTACTTTAAAAGAGGAGTAGTGACTAGGAAAAGATAATGACAACAGTAATTTGAGGTTTAACTATCGATCCACACTACTAGGTAATATCTGAGTAAGACAATTAGATTTTGTATAATAGCTAAAGACTCAAAATGTAATCATTAACTGGGATCAAGATAGGGTTAGTAAGGCGACATCCTGAGACTTAAAAAGTAAAGAGTAAAATCCTTCTGCTTGGCCAAAATACTATAGAAGGTACATAACTTATCAATTCTACATATAAAGTATAGGGTTCGTTCAATAAATCACGATAAGCCTATGGAGTTGAGAATCCATGGGTAACACAATCCTAGTGTTCAGCTATAACTGATTGCAATCAAAGTTCATATAGTTGCTTGCTCAAGTTTACTACACAAAACCCTCTATTTATTTTTCTTGTTTTGCCTGCAGACTATAACTGCTGAGATCCATAATTCCATATGTTCCCATAAGATTCAACCCCAACTTATATTGGGTTACCATAATTTGACAGCGACCGTATCATCATCTGAGGGGAGGTGTTGTTTGGACGTCATTAGTGTACCATTAGTAGGACATTATTGTATTTGATTCGGGATCCACATACTCTTATGTGTCTGGTTATTATTCCCCATGGTTAGAGTTATCTTGGTATTTATTTTCTATGCTTTTGTTTGTTTCTACTCCTATAGGTGATTATTTAGTAGTGGATCAGGTTTTCAGATTAAATGTTATGACAATTTGAGATTTTGTTAATCATGTTGATCTCAATATATTAGACATAATAGATTTTGATGTGATTTTGGGCATGGACTGGTTATCCTACTATCATACAGTCATGGATTATTTTGCTAAGACTGTTACCATAGCCATGCCCAGCATACCCCTAATCGTGTGGTAGGGAGTTGTTAGATGTGAGCTGATAGGGATTATTTCTTATATTCATGATATGAGACTTATCTCGAGGTGTTACAACTATTATCTAGCTTATATTTATGATGTTAGAATGGAGAGTCTGTTACTTGACTCTATTTCTATAGTCTGTAACTTTTATAATGTGTTCCTACCGATCTAACTGGTATACCTTGTACCCATAAGATTGAGTTAGTTATTGACCTTGAGCCTGGCACCCGACCTATTTCCATGGCATCTTATCGTATGGATCGTGCCAAGCTTAAGAAGCTAAATTCTCAGCTTCTGGATCTCCTTGGTAAGGTTTTCATTAGACAGTGTGTGTCTCCTTAGGGATCTCATGTGTTGTTTGTGGATACGAAAGATGGCTCCATGCATATGTGAATTGATTATAGGCAGCTTAATATGGAGACAGTGAAGAACCGTTATCCTATGCCTTACATTTATGACTTATTTAGCCAGGTTTAGGGTGCAGCAGTGTTTTTTAAATTGACTTGAGGGTTGGCTACCATCAGTTGAGAATTCGGGCCGAGGATATCCCAAAGATAGCCTTAAGAACCCGTTATGTTCATTATGAGATCTTAGTAATATTTTTTGGGATGACTAGTGCCCCAACCGCATTCATGGATTTTGTAAACTAAGTGTTTAGGACTTATTTGAATTCCTTCGTGATTGTGTTCATCGACGACATCCTTGTGTATTCAAAGTGTAGAAAGGAGAACATGCAGCATATGAGGGTAGTAATAACACTCAACTTACGCATCAATTTAAGTCCAAGGTGGTCGTTGTCAATATATTTACCCAATTTTGGAGTCGAGGTCGAATTCACAAGGAATAATGTGAGTAGCAATAAAATTAATTCGAAATGATAGATACAAGTTAATTTCAAACAAATAGTACAAAAAGATAAAATGGGGGAGATAGGTTCCAACATTAATATTTCTTTTTGGGTTTTTCCTAGTATAAATTCAGGGCTATAAATAATTACAGTTTTAACAATTATGCATGGATCTCGAGATTATGCATTACTAAGGGAGTGACATGTGGGAGTTAGTAACAAACATCAATTTAGTAAGTCAAATATGGGTAGGCTTGATTATAGATTTTTATGTTTGTCTTTCAAAAAAATAGTAAACTTTCACCCGTTGATTATTTTGAATACCCAATAGGTGTGTTCAACAATTGGTAACCACAACCTCAATCTAGGCATCCCTATTTCTAGCATGATACCCATGGCATAATTAACCTCACATTCATCCTTATGTCTAAGATAGTGAAAATTTAGCAAACTACACACATAATTGTCTATCATTACTTTGGTTTCCACATCTCTCTTTCAAGGATGATATGGATTCCTACATTTTACCCCAAATCCTTCTTTCAAAGATAGCCTTGAGCTTTCTAGATCTTGGAGCTTTCACTCATCAAACCCATATGGGTATTTGGGGATTTCACCCATCAAATCCCAACAAAATTAGCATAGCAATGATAATAACCATAAACATGAGCTACCAAATATATACAAGACAAGCTACGAAAGACACAAAACAAACACCAAAACAGTCCACAAGTTTGAAGAACCGAGGACCCCATTAGTGATCACTCTCGGATTCACTACAACAACAAGAATACAATATACAAGGGTGTATTTGACACCTAAACATCCACTAAAAAGTGATGAACACAATAATAAAGACAACAATATGATACGAACAATAACAAGGACAAATGGTTTACAATAACACAAACTACTACAAGATTACAATAAAAGTAAAGGAATAGATAGATAGACCAATGGTTGGTATAATCTTAATAAACCAAGACCATATTCCACTCTTGGACCCTTAACACCACACACAACAAATACTTATGTCTTACTTGACACAAGATCTAATTCTACCTCTCAAGCATCGACGTTTCCAAGCAATACAATCACTAGTGATTCCAACTAGTTTTTTTGTCCTAGTTTCGATTGATGGATTTTCCAAGACCTAACTATGGTGTTTTCAAGTCTTATAATACTTACAAATATCATCAAAAAACCATGTCTAAAAACCCTAAATGTTCCTTTTATAGCTATTAAAAAATATAAGTTAAAATGACCAAAAGGTCCTTCAAAGAGTGGGCACCTGTAATACCCCGAAAAAAATTTCATTGAAATTTTGTGCGTAAATATGTCGGGATCCTATCTGCGAGAATGACTTATAATTTTTCTGTGTGTCATTTCTTAAATTTCGACCCACCTTTGTGTAGAGCATCGAATAAGCTTTCCAACATATGTGGATCACCCAAAATGTACACTCGAGTGATGAGTTACAACCATTCTAATCAAACTACGACCATTCCAATCGAACAGTGAATAGTAAAATGTGCAAGAAAAAAAATACTGCAGCTAGACGATTTTTTTTGGTCAACTTCAGATGATGATAACTCCTTGAACATAATAAACTGTGTGCGCTTCTATATGTCAACGGAAAGCCCTGAGAGTCTTCTTTCCAATGAAATTAGTTTCATCCAATTTGGACATAGGAGTAAAAATTTATTGCCAATTTACTTTAGCCTATCAGATAGATCACTAAAGGGTAGATTTGACATTAATTGATTTTTAAAGGTATTTTGGTCATTTTCCATTATGGTAACCCTCTATAAATACCCCCTTTTGAACTGAGAATTTTCATTCATTTTCTTTCATTTCTCTTATATATATCTCTAAAAATATATGCATATATATATATATATGTATAGAGAGAGAGAGAGAGAAGAAGAGGAGTTAGGTTTAGGGTTCCAATTGGGGAAAAATCGATTCAAGGCTTCGCTTTGCAAGTTGCTTTCGTAAATCTCTTTGGCTACGAAATCTACGGTATGCAAATGTTTATCTATTGGCTCCTTTCGTCCATAGAGCCCACAAATCCTTTTTCAAAGTCTCAAGATACATATGTACATATATATATATATATATGATTATACATTCTAAATTTTCATTGTGTATGTGTGTAGTATTCACATGATGTTGAGATATATGTGTGGAATGATTATGTGTGTTGGTTGAAGTATATGTGTGTAGTATATTTGTGATGGTTGGTGATTATGTTGTTGAAGTTGATGATATCAAAGAAAGGATCTTCGTATGTTTGTGGAAACTATGGTGGTGTGTGATGTATAAATATATGAAATGGGTGATTCAATACTTGTAATCTTAATGAATCCACATATGCCTAAGAAGTGCATGTAAGCTGTTTGTGAAAATACCTAAGAGACTAGAGATTTTATTTTTATAACATAATAAGTCCAAAATTTATTGATTATGAATATATGACGATTTAAATTTTTAAGCCTTGATTTATACTGTTATTCCATTATTTCCTTGTTATGACTTGATAATTGTTATTAGGAATTATATATCCCTACTATTGATTGATATGTCAAATATTTTTCTAAATGTGAGTTGGATTATGAATTGAGAAATGTATATGCTGATGTTGAAGGATAATGGTGTTGTGGTTCATGAAATTGAGCATTAAACCTATGCCATAAACGGTGCATGTAAGATGATTGCTAAAATGCCTATGTGAAGAAGAATTTAAGTATTTGACATGTTTGTTATCCAAATTATGATTTCATGCCACATCCATATGCTTAACTTATGCCTACCATACGTTTGGCAAAATATTTAAGAGAATAGGAAACTATGCATTGTGGTTCATTAGGTCTAAAAAGATAAATTCATCCTTTGTTCCTACGGATAGTTGATTTCCTTGAATTTGTGGTGCGTTGTGGGTGTATGATGGAATGCCATGATGAATTGTTAAGGTAACTATGATGTTTATGCGTAGTATTTGATGTAGACCCAAAGCATTCTCCCCACGTGTTCGATTGGATGTTTATATGGAGAAATGAGGCCATTTGATTTGCTAAATATAAAGTCCTCAATTATGTGTTGCGTATGATGGTCTATGGGCATGTTTCGTATAAGTTATCTATCTTGGTTACTTTATGCTATTGTGTGCTGGGGTTAAGTATGCCCGAAATTGTCTGCTGGTCTAGAGCCGAGTCATTTTTATGGTAATCTCAATCGAGCGATGAACAATAAACTCCTGGTTAGTTTCAAAACTTAGGGAAAACTCAGTAATCTTTGAAATCATTCTTTATCGAATTATTGGGTCATAAAGATCTGAAATCATACATATCAATTCACTCCGTTACAGACCTCTGTACATTTTGTGAGATAGTAAGCTTATCTTAAAAGTAAGTGGAAATTTGAAATACTCCGTCAGAGAATGGAATTAAGCAAAATCTGTCAAATTGATAAAGTATCATAATGTGAGAACAAATTTAGTTGAGTTGAGTACAGTTAAGAACTGGTTAAAAGTCTTTCAGTTAGGAGTAGGATTCAGTGCCGAGCGAGCTAAGGATGGGAACATTCCTGCGAGTACAGGGTTTGATTCCTAGTACCAATCCTTATGCTCCAGAACTAAGTCGCTAGCATAGGTTGAGACATCTATCCTGCGAGCAGAGGGTTAGATGAGGTGGTTGTCCTGTGAGTAGAGGGTCCCACTATTCTCATTTGAGGTTCTGATAGTAGAGGGTCCTATCCAGTTGTCTTTACCGGTGGCAAGGTATTGACACCATTCCAGATGGGGTACAGGTTGGATCCCACTTGTGGTAAGCGGGGCATGTCGGTTAAATAATCACTCCCATATTTTTAGTAACAGTCTCAGAAAAGAACTCAGTTAATATGCAGAAGTTGAGGCTGTAAGATACAGGCCTCCCAGTGTTTCTATCATTAACATTGAGTAGAGAGACTTCCTGTGAGATGAGGGTTGCTCTCAAACTTATTTACCCATTATCATTATCATTGAGTATAGAGATTTCCTGCTAGATGAGGGTGGATCTTAGATTTAGTTGTTCAGTGTTCTGGAGACTTTCTGCTAGATTAGGGTTGATTTCAGATTCAGTTGTTCAGTGTTCCAGAGGTTGTGAATTTGAATATCAAATATCAGTAATATCAGTTATCCAATTTCTTAGTATGGATAAGTACAGATGTCAGCTTTAGTAGCTTCAGATACTCAGTATCTTATTGTTAGTATTATTATTTTCAGGTGTCAGCGTTCAAAATGTAACATTCGGTGTCATGATGATTTCAGTTGTACTTTATGCATCCATGTGTGTATTGTTGATCAGACATATTTCAAAATTGGTAACTGCAGAGTTTCTATATTTGTTTATTCTAGCAAATACATATTATTCAGATTGTTATGTTTATGCATAAGCCTTATATTTTACCTTACCCTATTCTTGCATACTCGGTACATTCTTTATACTGACGCATTCGTGCTATGTTGCTTTCCCCACCATAGGTTTAGAAGAGCGAGATTCAGAGTATATTTAGTTGTCAGATCTTATAGCAGTGGGTGCAGAAGTGAGTCTTAATCATCTGAGGATATTCTATTTCAGTGTTTTGGTGATTTTAGTAGACGGAGTTAGTTGGGGAATTGTCCCTTCAACTCCATAGTTCAGATAGTGTAGAGGCTTTTTAGACAGATGTATTGATATTTAGTTTTAAGTACTGTATATTTAGATATTTGAACCTTATGGCCAGATTTAGCTAGTTTCTGCATTTATCGTATTATATTATGTAGTAAACAGATACAGATATTTGTGAATGGTTAGCTTGTGGTCCCTCGGGGTCACAAGCATCGTGTGGCATTTCGGTTCATGGGAATCGGGGCATTACAAACTTGGTATAAGAGCCTAAGGTTCAGCAGTATCCTACGGAGTCTAAAAAGCCGCATCTAGTAGAGTCTTGTACAAGAGTGTGTTGCGCTCCACATTCATGTACGGGAGGCTATGTGATGTTTAGAAGAGTTTCTGTTCGTTCATAATCCAGATTGTGCTATAGTAAAATTTTCTAAGAGAGTTATGTAGGCTCTTGTAATGATCTACTTATGTTAGATTTACCTTACCCGTAAGGTAACAGAAGTAGTGAAGCCAAAGTCTTTCATATAGAACTTTCTCTGACGGTCCCCCTAGATAGTTTCAGGATAGTGTTCTCTAAAGTGAGCAGAGTATGCCTTATGGGTTTAGCTGTTTATATGGTTAATGAATAGGCTTGAAATTATATATGTAAAAATCTAAGTGTGGAAGTTGGGAATTATATGTGTTGATTGATAGAGATATAGTTGCGATTTTTATAGTGTGGAGAAGTATAAGTTTAAGAGATGTGATATTTGAAGGCTAGAATGGGAATAGTATGTTTATTAAAGATTTGTGGATATTCATGTTATGTTTTAGAAGCTAAGCTTGAATCTTTCAAGAATGTAAGTTTGTGGACTCCAAACTAAGTATTAAGATGTGAGTGTAGTATTAGTAGCCTATGAATAAATCGAAGCAGTAATGTGTTTAGTGAGACAAATAGGTGTTGAAAAGAGTGTATGTTTATGATAATGATTATAGAGACTAAGGAAAGATAAAACTTGTATTCCAAGTATTAGCATTGGTATTGAATTTATGTTTTCAGGTACAGTCTTTCTGGATGAATTAAGTTATCATTTTGTGCACCATTGTGCCTCAGACTCTAGAGTACATTGGTTGTAGTTCATTTTGGTGTTTAACCAAGTGTTAAAAAGTGTCTGACGATGACTTAAAGCTGAGAGGAGGATGGTAGAGAATGTGACAAGTCAGGCCCTCAGAATCTGGTAGTGTTGCCAGTAGGTATGGAAAAGCAGTAAAGGGAGATAGTTCCCGACCCATTCTTATTTTAGTGAAATATTTCTAGAGGTACCTTGGGTCCCAAGGGGGAGATACCCCATAATGTTATAATAATTGCATGTACGTGCTCTTTCTATGATGTTAACCTGATCATTCGTTGCATTTCTAGTTATGCTTTCGAGAATTTGGTATATTAGGTATATTCATATTTAATATGCACGTTCAATAGAAAGGAACTCGAATTGTGGGCATGTTTGAACATGTATTGAAGAAATTGGTTGGGTTATGATACTGTGCATCTGAGATGCATGTGTGTTGTGAAAATTTACCCATAAGTGGGTTGTTGAATGTTGTATGCGATAGATGTGCATGACTAGTGAAAGTACGCAGAGTACTGGTTGCTTCACTCGTGTGGTTATGTTTTGAGATGTGTTGCTTTCTTGAATAAACCCAGTCAATTAGTGTTCTTGATCTGGCCTTTACATTCATGGACGAATGTTTCCAAGGGGGAGATGATATAATACCCCAAAAAAAAAATTTCATTTAAATTTTGTGCGTAAATGTGTCGGGATCCTATCTTCAAGAATGACTTATAATTTTTTTGTGTGTCATTTCTTGGATTTTGACTTACCATTCCGTAGATCATCAAATAATATTTCCAACGATATGTGGATCACCCTAAACGGACACTGAGCCATGAGTTACAACCATTCCGATCAACCTACGACCATTCTGATCGAACTGTGAACAGTAAAATGTGCAGGAAAAAAATACTGCAGCCAGGCAATTTTTTGGGTAAACTTGAAACGATCCTAAATCCTTGTACATAATGAACTGTGTGAGCTGCTATATATCAACGGAAATCCCTGAGAGTTTTCTTTCCAATGAAATTGGTTTCATCCAATTTGGACATCGGAGTAAAAGGTTATGGCCAATTTACTTCAGCTTATCGGATAGATCACTGAAGGGCAGATTTGACATTAATTGATTTTTCAAGGTATTTTGGTCATTTCCCATTATGGTGAACCTATATATATACCCCCTTTGAGCTGAGAATTTTCATTCATTTTCTCTCATTTCTCTTATATCTCTCTCTCAAAATATATGCATATATATATATATATATATATATATATATATATATATATATATAGAGAGAGAGAGAGAGAGAGAGAGAGAGAGAGAGAGAAGAGGAGTTGGGGTTAGGGTTCCAATTGTGGAAAAATCGATTCAAGGCTTCGCTTCGCAAGTTGCTTTCGTCAATCTCTTTGGCTACGAAATCTAAGGTATGCAAGTGTTTATCTATGGGCTCCTTTCGTCCATAGAGCCCACAAATCCTTTTTCAAAGTCTCAAGATACATGTGTACATATATATATATATATATGATTATACATTCTAAATTTTCATTGTGTATGTGTGTAGTATTCACATGATGTTGAGATATATGTGTGGAATGATTATGTGTGTTGGTTGAAGTATATGTGTGATGGTTGGTGATTATGTTGTTGAAGTTGATGATATCAAAGAAAGGATCTTCGTATGTTTGTGGAAACTATTGTGGTGTGTGATGTATAAATATATGAAATGGGTGATTGAATACTTGTAATCTTAATGAATCCACCTATGCCTAAGAAGTGCACGTAAGGTTTTTGTGAAAATACCTAAGAGACTAGAAATTTTATTTTTATAACATAATAGGTCCAAAATTAATTGATTATGAATATATGATGATTTAAATTGTTAAGCCTTGATTTATACTATTATTCTATTATTTCCTTGTTATGACATGATAATTGTTATTGGGAATTATATATCCCTACTATTGATTGATATGTCAAATATTTTCTAAATATGAGTTGGATTGTGAATTGAGAAATGTGGATGTTGAAGTTGAAGGATGATGGTGTTGTGGTGCATGAAATTGAGCATTAAACCTATGCCCTAAATGGTGCATGTAAGATGATTGCTAAAATGCCTATGTGAAGAAGAATTTAAGTATTTGACATGTTTGTTATCCAAAATATGATTTCATGCCACATCCACATGCTTAACTTATGTCTACCATACGTTTGGCAAAATATTTAAGAGAATAGGAAACTATGCATTGTGGTTCATTACGTCTTAAACGATAAATTCATGCTTTGTTCCTATGGATCGTTGATTATCTTGAATTTGTGGTGTGTTGTGGGTGTATGATGGAATGCCATGATGAATTGTTGAGGTAACTATGATGTTTGTGCGTAGTATTTACTGTGGACCCAAAGCATGCTCCCCACGTGTTCAATTGGATGCTTATATGGAGAAATCAGGCCTTTTGATTTGCTAAGTGTGAAGTCCTTAATTATGTGTTGCGTATGATGGCCTATGGGAATGTTGTGTATGAGTTATCTATCTTGTGTTACTTTATACTATTGTGTGCTAGGGGTAAGTATGCCTAAAATAGTCTGTTGGTCTAGAGCCGAGTCAGTTTCACAGCAATCTCAATCGAGCGATGAACAATAAACTCCCAGTTAGTTTCAAAACTTGGGAAAACTCAGAAATCTCAAAAATCATTCTTTATCAAAAATCGGGCCAGGAAGCTCTGTAATCTTACATATCAATTCACTCTGTTACATACCTCTGTACATTTTGTGAGCTAGTAAGCTTATCTTAAAAGTAAGTGGCAATTAGAAATACTCCGTCAGAGAACGGAATCAAGCAAACTCTATCATATTGATAAAGTATCATAATATGAGAACAGATTTAGTTGAGTTGAGTACAGTTAAGAACTGGTTAAATGTCTTTCAGTTGGGAGTAGGATTCAACACCGAGCGAGCTAAAGATAGGAACATTCCTGTGAGTAGAGGGTTTGATTCCTGGTAGCAATCCTTATGCTCCAGAACTACGTCGTCAGCATAGGTTGAGACATCTATACTACGAGTAGAGGGTTAGATGAGGTGGTTGTCCTGCGAGTAGAGGGTCCCACAATTTTTGTTTGAGGTTCTGATAGTAGAGGGTCTTATGCAGTTGTGTTTATTGGTTGCGTGGTATTGACACCCTTCAATTTGGGATACAGGTTGGATCCTACTTATGGTAAGTGAGGCATATCGGTTAAATGATCACTCCCACAGTTTCAGTAACAGTCTCAGAAAAGAACTCAGTTAATACGCAGAAGTTGAGGCTGTCAGATATAGGTCTTCCAGTATTTCTATCATTATCATTTAGTAGAGAGACTTCCTACGAGATGAGGGTTGCTCTTGAACTTATTTACCCATTATCATTATCGTTGAGTATAGATACTTCCTGCTAGATGAGGGTGGATCTCAGATTCAGTTGTTCAGTGTTCTAGAGACTTTCTGCTAGATGAGGGTTGATCTCAAATTCAGTTGTTCAGTGTTCCATAGTTGGTGAATTTGAATATCAAATATCAGTAATATCAGTTATCCGATTTCTCAGTATGGATAAGTACAGATGTCAGCTCTAGTAGCTTCAGATACTCAGTATCTTATTGTCAGTATTATTATTTTTAGGTGTCAGCGTTCAAAATGTAACATTCGGTCTCATGATGATTTCAGTTGTACTTTATGCATCCATGTGTGTATTGTTGATCAGACATGTTTCAAAATTGGTAACTGCAGAGTTTCTATATATGTTTATTCCAGCGAATACATATTATTTAGATTGTTATGTTTATGCATAAGCCTTATATTTTACCTTACCCTATCCTTGCATACTCGATACATTCTTTGTACTGACGCATTCGCTCTATGGTGCTTTCCCTACTATAGGTTCAGAAGAGCGAGATTCAGAGTATATTTAGCTGTCAGATCTTATAGCAATGGGTGCAGCAGTGAGTCCTCATCATCTGAGGATATTCTATTTCAGTGTTTTGGTGATATTAGTAGATGGAGTTAGTTGGGGAATTGTCCCTTCAACGACACAGTTCAGACAGTGTAGAGGCTTTTCAGACAGATATATTGATATTTAGTTTTCAGTACTATATATTTAGATGTTTGAACCTTATGGCCAGATTTAGCTAGTTTCGGCATTTATCGTATTATATTTTGCAGTGAACAGATACGGATATCAGTGAAGGGTTAGCTTATGGTCCCTTGGGGTCACAAGCACCATGTTGCATTCCGGTTCATGGGATTCGGGGCGTTACAAACTCATATAGGGTAATTTATGGGCTGATTTGGGTGCATTTTGGGTTGCTTTTACACTTTAATTGCACATGCCAAGGATCGGGTCCAACATGCACTCTTCTAAGTCCATATCCATGATTATTCCCGTATCATCCTCTCCATATTGAGAGGAATTTGTCCATAAATTCATAGCTTAACCTTATTCAATTGATCACTTCAAAGGAAACCTATTCAAAATAATCTGGAAACAAGTCAAAATAGTCCACAAAATCATGAAGAATACAAGGGCTTAATAAAAACAAGTCTCAGCGAACATCTCCATTTTGAACCTCGGCTTCCTCTCCTTCTTGATACTTGTCTCCAGTCTCATTTAAAAAAAGTCTCATACCATCATACAAGTATTATAGTAGTATCCATATCCTTCATGTTCCTTTCTACCATACTCCTCTACATGGATATATCGGTTTTGGTGAAGTGGAGTTTTGGTTGAGAGAAATGATTTAGTAAGGGGGAGCTTCGGTTGTGGATCTGGGATGGGAGAAAATTAGCTTCCAAGTCCGTCTTGTTGGATTTGATCAAATTGAGGGGGAAGTGGTCTATCTTATTCTCTATTTTGAGGGATATATGGAGCTTTGCTTGTGGCATTATGTGGTGGTCTTGGAGGATTGGTCATTGGAAGTAAAATTTTGGGAGTAAAAGCACAGGACTTTCTTCGACTCTCCATTCGACCCAACCTCTCACTCATAGTTACCACATCCAAGTAAATTTTTTCAAGACCCACATTTGCCCTACCAAGGTCTCGGGACAAAGCAACAAGGAGGGCCAAAATTGTTTCATTATGGATAAGAAATTACCTACAAAACAACAAACAAGTTAGTTGTACAAGAATGGTCCTCATGCTAGCTCCCACTATTATTTTGTCTCTTGAATTCTTTTTCCTCACTTTGATCTCACAAGTTTCGTATACTTGGTTGTACTCCATGAGGCATTGAGATATGGACCAAGTATTACAATGACTCAAAAGAATAAGACACACAAAGGAACGTATACACGAAGGACTGCTTCAAAACTAACTTACAGTCTAGTACTAGCTTGTAAGTTAGTAACATAATTAACAAACGAAACTAAAGAAACAACACAATAAACTAAAAGATCAAAATTTGAGCTTAAAATTATCGTGTGAACATTAATTTGATGATGTGTTACCCTCTAATTTGCCAATTTTCAAAAAATTTCAACTATCAATTTTGATGTTTTTGGTCCTTCACAATTTGGAGTGGATGAAATTAAGTTTGGAGGGAAACTTGAAGTATTTTGATCCTTTTCAAATTCAACCTTCAAAAAAGGTGTGACTTAAATTGCACTATTCCCACAAACAAGGTTCTTGAAATAGGGAAAGTGGTTCAAAATTCTATGAAGTGATGGGTTTAAGTCTTCTCACCAACAAGCCTTATAACTTTATACTTCACCTTTTTAGATTTATTAGACACTTTATGTTGGTCAAGATATGAGATTGGATGAATAAAAACAAAAGTACCACAATAATATTTCAAGAACAATAATAACACACCCAATTTTTGGTTTTTTTTCAACCAAATCCACAACAAAAAGCTCAACAATCCCATTGCCAAGACCCTTTTGGTGTTGTGTTTTCGATTTTTACAAGAGATGAAGATTGTTATGAAAAAAAAGAACACCACAATAATATTTAAAGAACAATAGAAACAACATTGTAAACTCCACTCCAACCTCCAACAAAAAATCCGCAGTTCACAGCCCAAAATAGTCTATCAAAACAAGTGTTCAACAACAAGCGGCCAAGTATTATGTTCACAACAACAACATCAATTTTTAAAGCACAAATATTGATATAGACTCAAGTGTTAGTGAATAAAAAAACCTAACACTTAGAGACAACAAAACAAGTAAAAATCTCGGCCAAGACACAACAAGAACACAATTTCAGCCAAGACAACAACAACGGATAGATTGCTATTTTTTCTGAAATTTTCAGTTTCTGCCAATTTTTTTATTTTTTTATTTTCAAGTTATGAGCCCAAGATTGATCTTTTTATAAAAAAAATCAAATATTTATCTGATACCAAATAATACAAGACACGCTACAGAAGACTCAAAATAAACACCAAAACAGTCCACAAGTTTGAAGAACCGGGGATCCCTTTGGTGACCACTCTCGGATTCACTACAAAAACAAGAATACAAGATACAAGGGTGTATTTGAAACCTAAAAAGCCACCAAACCATGTTGAACACAATAATAAAGGCAACAATATGATAAGAACAATAACAATGACAAATGGCTTACAATAACACAAACTACTACAAGATTACAATAAAAGTAAAGGGATGGATAGATAGACCAATGGTTGCTATAATCTTAAGAAACCAATACCATATTACACTATTGGACCCTTAACACCACACACAATAAAGACTTATATCTTACATAACACAAAATTGGATTCCACCTCTCAAGCATCGACGTTTCCAAGCAATACAATCACTACTGATTCCATACTAGTTTCTTATCCTAGTTTAGGTTGATGGCTATTCTAAGCCCTAAATATGGTTTTTTCAAGTCTTACAATACTTAAAAATATCATCAGAAAACCAGGTCTAAAAATCCTACAATGTTCCTTTTATAGCTATTACAAAATATAAGTTAAAATGACCAAAAGGCCCTTCAAAGAGTGGGCACCCATCTAGTGTAATTTATGGGATAATTTGGGTAAATTTTGGGTCACTTTTATACTTCAATTGTACATGCCAAGGCTTGGGTCCAACACGCACTCAACTAAGTCCATAGTCGTGACTATTTTTGTATCAATAAGCATAGATATATCTATAATCTCCATTGAAATAAATTGTTGCAGATATAAGTGAATGTTATTTCAAACATGGATATCCCATAATATCAACAACGAAAGTGAGGAAATCTTCCACTTAGAAAGTCTCCAATGTATTCTTTACTCAAACTTTATACAATATTTTCTTCTCCAAAAAATAGAGACTATGAAGTCTATAGCTAAAACCTAATGAAAAATTTAGGGAATATTGAATGTCCTCCTTTTGGATAGGGTTTGAGTCTTTTTGTCAAAATTAGGATAAGGCATGTGTATTTAAAATTTGGCTCTTGGGATGAACTCTTTCGCTGAGCTGTGATCGCATAGGTCTGGCTGCGATCGAGGCTAAGTGATCGCGGTTTACAACCCTGTTCGCGATCAATTGACCATCCTTGACTGTCAAGACTGTGGTCAGTGGACCGCGATCGCGGTACCTGAGGCTAGTTCCTGCTCTAAGTCTTCACCTGCACTTTTCTTCTCCGTTTCTATTTATTTTAAGATCTAATCAACATTTTTTGGTTTCCTCAACTTATGCCTATGAAGAATGGTTATTAATGCATTTAACTAAAAATATGTTTTATTTATTGATTCAAAATAAAGTAATGAGCATGAATAAAGAGTGTGAATGAGTGGTAAAAGCACCACTTATCAGGCAGTGCTCCAGACTTTAAGAGATCATTTGCTTTGTGAACAGTTCTATAAGTATGAGGTTTGTCTTTAGTCGGTGATATTACTTGGACATGTAGTGTCAAAGGATGGGATTATTGTAGACTCGACAAATATTAATGTTATTTGTGATTAGGAAAGGCCTACATCTCTGATTGAGGTTCACAGATTTATCAACAGGGTTGATTATTATAGATGATTTGTCAAGGTTTTTGCTACTATTTCAATACCTATGACCATATTGACTCCAAAAAAGGTGGATTTCCAATGGTCCAAGGAGTATGAGTCGAGCTTTAGGAAGCTTAAGGAGTTTCTTACTTTGGCTCCTATTTTAGCTCTTCCTATTAAAGGTGAGGGATTCGCCATGTATTATGATGCTTCTGGTGTTGGTTTGGGTTGTGTGTTGATGCGGTGGGGTCGTGTTAACGCTTATGCATCATGGTAGCATAAGGTGCATGAGAGCTACTACTTTACTCATGATATGGAGTTGGCGGTGATGTTTTTTATTCTTAAGATTTAGAGGCATTATCTTTATGGTGTACATTATGAGATTCTCACATATCATCAAAGTCTTCAGTATCTTATGACCCAAAGAGACCTTAATTCTAGGTAGTGTAGATGGATGAAGTTGCTTAAGGATTATGATTTCTCCATCGTGTATCATTCGAGTAAGGCAAATATAATAGCAGATGCCTTGAATCGAAAGACAATGAGTATGGGTAGCTTGTCTTATATTTTTATTTCTCAAAGGCCGTTGGAATGTAACATTCATTCTTTGGTCAACTTGATGGTACAACTTGATATTTTAGACTCTAGAAGGATTCTTGCTGGTGTTGAGGTAAGTTCCTTACTATTTGAACAGATTCGATATTGCCAGTTTAAGGATAAAAGACATTGTATCCTCCATGATCAGGTGTTGACTAGTGAGTCCAAGAGGGAAATCATAGATTTTGAGGATGTCTTGAGGTTTGATAGCTACATTTTTCTAAGGGTTAGTGACTTGATTCAGTTAATTTCTTACGAGGCTCACAGCTCTAGGTATTCTATTCATTCGGGTACAACTAAGAAGTATAGGGACTTAAAATAACATCATTAGTGGAGTGGAATAATGAGAGATGTGGCATACTTTATAGCTCATTGTCTATGTTATCAGGAAGTGAAGGCCGACCTGGTGGACTAATTCAGAGATTGCCCATTCCCAAGTGGAAATGGAAGCAGATTACCATGGACTTGATTAGTGGTATGACTCGTACTTTTAGTAATTCCAGTGGTATTTGGGTCATTATGGTCATATATTGGTTTATTTATTATTGAAACAAATTGATACGTGTATTTCATTATTAAATGTATAAAAACTATCTTACTTGTATGAGGGAGCCTTGAAGTAGCCTAAAATCATAATATCGGACCTTGTTTCAAGTTAAAATTCTAAGTTAGGCCCTAACCAGAATTTGAACGTGAATGAATAAAAGTAATGCCACAAATTGAACATGTTTGTTTTCTTTGAAATTCATACCTCTTGATTAGTCTGTATACATTGGAATTATTGGAATTTCAAATAGGGTATAGAGGTGTGAAAAGTGAGGAAATATTCAAACTTTTTGAATTTTAGTTTTTCTTCAACTTTCACTACCCCTCACTTTTGTTGAAAGCTAATAACTGGTTTTCCAGGAATACATGGCACCTAAAATGGTAAAGAAAAAAGAATCTGGTACTTCAAGGAGATAGGAAGAGTCTCGTGAGCTTAGCAGTTCGGTGGAGGAGTATCCAAGATAGCATCATGTTGATGCTACAGTTGCAGTGACATGCAGAGTCACACGAGGAAAGACTCGTCAGGCTTTATAGTTAGCCGCAGCCCGATTAAGGATAAATCCCATGAGGATGTCACACCACGTACTTCTCTACTCAATGATAATGAGGAGACAGATTTTGAGTCGTCTCCATAGGCTGATGCTCAGGAACCTTATCTAAGGAGGGGTCCCACGATTCTTCTGAGGAGGTAAGAAAGAGCAGTCATAAATAGTACCCCAGTCTGAGGAGGGTAACGCCACTCATACATAGAAGATAGAGGTACCCCAGTCTGAAGAGGGTGCAATACAGGCATCCTATGTTGCACGGCAGGCACCCGTACCCGCACAAGCCCCAAATGAACCTTACAAGGAGGGACATCTAAGGTGGTGTGTGGAAGGGGTGCTATATATTTATGATCTTGATAGCACTTTCTGGGAACTAGACAGGCCACACAATGTATCTATGAGGAGCATCGGATCGACTTATCGGGGATGGAGAGGTTACCACAACTGAGGTAGCATTTGATAGGTATCAGTTTGGGTATATGGATAGGCCACTCAATTCTTATAGACCGACTATAGTGAGTGATTTTTTTTCATCTTACAAAGCCACCGTAGTCCTTACCATTCACCATTATCTAGGATTTATCAGATTTGCACGACAACCACGGCTTGGTCATACACTAGTCAGAGGTGTTAGGGTTGATATCAAGGAGGAGACTATCTGCAGAGTCATATTTGGCCCAGATTATATTTACACCTGTATCTACAGTAGAGTGCGACCACAGATTGAGATGAGGGAATTGAGTAATTTGGGAGATTCTCTTTGTTTTGGGGATGTTTTAGAATATAAAATGGGTTTGGTGAGGTTAAAGGATAAAAATATCCCTCTTGGAACGTAAATAGACAAGAAAAGATTGTAATTCTGATTCAAGTACAGGACTATCATACCACCCCAATCAGTATGCCAGGTATGGCCATCTGAATTTTATGGCCTAGTGCGCCAGATTTGGCTGGCTGGAATGTCTTTGGTAAAATAATTATAACTTTCCACTCCGGTATTGGATTGACGAACAACTGGTAACATTGGAAAGACAACTCAAAAAATATTTTATTTGATGGGTTTTGAGCTACAAAAATATTTATATTTTATCAGTGATGCACATTTAAAGTTTACCCTAGTAAAATCTTATACGAAAACTTAATAGGTAAAAGAAGATTTCAACTCAACTTTGAGCTAGAAGTTCCTTATAACCTTAATTCATTTCCAAATCTCTGCACACACTAAAGGATTGTTCTTAACACCTATCTATGATTATAAATCATTGGATTTGGGTTTATATGCATTTAAAAATGGTTCAGATCTTATCTTTTAATTTTTGGGGCGTTTAACATGAATTCCATATTTAGAAATTCCTACAGTTGGGCCTTTAACTTCCTTAGCTCGTCTGGTTCCATCCTATAGGGGGGAATAAATATAGAAAAATCATCCAACGTTAAATCTATAAGGAAATTAATGTCACAATCTGGTGTCATACCAATCAAGTCAATAGAAAAACCTAAAAAAATTCACGCACTACTAAAACTGACTCAATAAGAGGGACCTCTACACTAGTATCCCTAAGATGAGCTAGGGAAGCCAAAAACTCCCTAAAAATCGACCTCTTGTTATGAATATAGTAGAATAGTTTCATAGGAGTAGGATTATTGTCACCATCCCATTCTATATTATCCATTCATGCATTACTTTTATTACTATCTTGTCATGACAGTCAACAATTGCATAATATGGACATAGCCAACTTATCCCATGATTGATTTCAAAATCCACCATGTCTAAGATCACTAAATTTTCCTAACTCTAGTACCCTATGAACAAATTAAACAAGCACGATACACCTGATCAACAATACTAAATCCCTAACTGGAGTAGATACATGCACAAGAGTATCAAGAATCTCACATACAATAACCAATCCCACAATAAATTTAATAGAAACATATGAGAATGTAGAATAAGGATCTAACATAACAATGGTCATCCGTCCACGAACAAGAATTCTATATGTGATAACCACATCGGATGTGTCTGCCTCAGGACTACTTAGAAAAGAATTACATTAGGCTATGTCACCCATTTTTATGCTAATCTTATTGGGTCTATGACCACCACAATGTACATGCTCACCACCTCAATTGTCCTAGTTTCCACCTCTACTAGCTTGGTGACCACGATGCCCACCCTATAGACGAAAGGAAATATTCTAAGTAGTTGTTTTCCATAGAATGGTTTTTCTTTTTTTCAGAGAATTATTTCACTTTAGTGAAAAAGGTGAAAACATGCACCGTTTATCCATGAATTTTCCAAATCCAACTCCAGAAAATTATTTGAAAAAGTAAAAACAAGTTTTACTTGTTTTCACTTTTTCACTCATACTTCTCTCACAAAATTTCAAAAACAACTTTAATTTATATTCATGGACAAACTCAACTCAAACTCTAACTTCATCTTCAACTCCAAATCCAACTCCGAAAAAAAGTAATTTTCATGACCAAATGGGGCCTCTAAGTCATTAAATATATTCACTATAAAAAAAGAGAGTAATTATATTAATGAAAAAGAGAGTTGAAACAAAGAAAATATTCTAAACCTTTAACTATATTTCACTATAAAAAAGAGTTTTATCTAATTGAAGGAATGTGTTCTTATGATGGAACTTGAATCTCCTAAAACAGAGCGAGATATCCACGGATCTACCGAGAAAAAAATTATTTTATTTATTTTTTTATATTTTCAACTGTACTTTAATTATTATGATATATTATACCAACAATTTCACAGAGTAACCCACAAACTTTAACTATCTTTTTAAAAATTTCAAATAATTTTAATGATGTATTTATATGTTTTCTCTTCTTAAAATCATACACCAAAATTATGGATTGGAAATTTTCAATAACTGGAAATCATGATATCCTCAAATACTACTTTGCTACATTATTACGGTCGGTTCATAAAAATATGGTTCTGGTCTGAAGTCCGAAAACCCACCCATTGATTTGTTTTTTTTCGTCAGCAATCTTGGCTTCTAAGTTTGGATCTGGTCTTCAACACCTTATTTGTTTCAGATATTCATTACTGACTACATTCAACTATCTCCAACTTTTCAGAAAGGTAAAAAAATTTCTGTCTAATAAGTTTTTCCTTATTGAGAAATTTTTGGATTTATCATTTTGAACTAGCCTGTTATTTATACATGATCCATCCTTTATGTAATATATCAGTATTTTTATTTTATTTTTTTATTTGGTTATACCATTTTAGAAATTGCCTCGTAACTAGTTTTGTAATGTTATTTTCCTACTTTCATTTGTTTCTATTTTCTCCCAGTACTAGAAAGTTCATTAAAGATCCATGGTTATTTCTAGCATTCTGGTGGTGGAGCTATGAATTTGGCGAGGGTTTCCAAATTTTCTTCTCGGTGCAAAATTAAATATATACATATAATATCTTAACATTTAACTTGTGTACCCCACAAAATTTCCAGGTGAAGGGTGTGGACTGGGCTACCCCTATATGTCTTGTTTATGTCTAGGCTACTCTCTTTTTCCAAAAATGAAAATGCAATTCAGGGATTTTATGGGTTCCCTTTCTACTCGTGAAACTTGTAAATCCTACACTCTTTGGGTATGACATGATATGACAGACTCAGATATTTTGCTGGTATAATTTAATTTTGAAACAGCATAATGATAAAGTTGTATGGCACAAAGTATGTTCTCCCCAACTATATTTGGATTGATACTAAGACCTAGACAGTAAATAAATTAACTCTATGTGCGAAGTAATCTGAACCTACTGACACAGTTGTTGTCTAGATCTACAGAGTTCTTGAGCTAAATTAATCACCTGTATTTTCTTGGTATATGTTCGAATTTTAGTAATGCATGTCGAATCAACTTTTTTGAGCACCAAATCATTTAATTTGGAGTATCGCCTACTGAGAATTTAACTGTAGGTGTGTGTGGACATGCCTTATATTTTCTTCATGATTCTTCAAAATAGAAAGTGTGAAACTCCAATTGAAAGAAGTAAAGGAAAATGGAGAATTCTAAAAGTCAAGACAACAAACTAAAATCAATTTATTAATTCAGTAAAGTTGTTGTCATGTGACCAGGAGGTTACAGGTTCAATTCTTGGAAACAGCCTTCTATAGAAATGCAAGTTAAGGCTGCGTAGGATACACCCGTGTGGTGGGACCCTTCCTGGGCCCTGCACATAGTGGGAGCTTTAGTTCAACGAGCAACTATTTTTTTCATAATTATAAAACCATTCTTCATTTTTCATGTGTTGTAATTTCACAACCCAAGACTACCCTTTAGTCGTAAAACGGTGCTTAAGGCTACTAGTGACCCCAAGCTAACCCATGATTTGGTACTTGTTATGAGCACTGAATAAAATAATACTAGAACTTTATATGCAGAAGTTAAACTGATCAACTATTATTATGAAGTACTACTGAAATAATACTTAACATGTCTGAAACTACAGATAAAACTGAAAACAAGTCTAACTTTCTGGATATTTGAATATCTAAAAGCCTCTAAGACATAAGGAGTTGATGGGACAAACCCTCAACTAACTCCGACTGACTGAAATATAGGAAATACTAAAAATAATTGTAAATACTTATCTTCGATGGATGAGGACTCACCATAATTGTTGTTGAGTGCTACTGAGCTGACAAAGGGCAATTGGAGAACTAAGCATCCGAACCTATGCTATAATAAAACATAGCATAAAAATGTGTATGCGGTTAGTACTTTTAACGTACTAATATGTGAGATAGGAACAAACTAAAATACATATAAGTGTTGAGCATGAGTGCTTAAACATGTAAAATGAATGCAAGACCAAGAATAAACAAGTACTGAATAACTGATATTTGAATAGCTGAATAACTGATAAATTGAATAACAGATATTTGTACACTTGGTCATGAAAACCTGAGCTAACATACTTTGAATACTCAACTGATACTATGGGAGATATCATGTAACCGACATGGCCTAATCTGGGCTAATCTGGATCCATCTTGTAACCCCGGTTGAAAGGGTATCAGTACCTTGCCACGGGTACTAACACATATCAGACGATAAGGATCCACAAGGCTGATGTCTAGAAAGACTAGGGTGTCAGTCCTCTAGTGGTGGGTGACCCTTAAGAGAGTGTCAGTCCTCTACTAGAGGGTGAAATATCATAACCTACGTTGGCTATGTAGTTTTGTAACTTAGAGACAGCTACTAAAGGTCTCGGTCCTCTACTGCCGGGTGAGCCTTTATCCCTAGGTTTGCTCGATGCGAAATCCTACTCACAATTGAAATAACAATGGTACTGATTTAAGTTAACTAAACTCACAATTGATAATTTCTCAACATGAATATGATAATCTGAATATAATGATAAAATCATGATCGGACTAACATGAAACCTGATACTTGAAAATCGGAAACATGTGTAAACATATAGGTATCGAGTGTTCATAACCCTACAGCACTGAATAATACTTTAAATTCAATAACATCATTTAAAACACTGTAAGAGAATTCATAATTTGTGAACCCCAAAACATAGTATATTTCACTAAACTGATGAAATTTGTGATTATTAGTACAGAATATATTAAACTTATAAGAACAACATGATTACATGGTTTATTTCATAACTTGAAAAACTGAACATGACGTGGGTGACTGAGATTATAAAACAAGTAAGAGTATAATTCACATGGAAAAACACAAAGTCATGATTTTTATTCAAAACTATTAAGAACAATTTGATTAATTTCATACTTAATATTGAAATTTCATGAAAAAAGGTAAAAGGATTTATACTTGAAAAACAAAGGGTTATTGGGACCCAATGGGTGGAACGAATCCCATTGATGAATATCCCACATACCTAAGTTAGTTGAATCCTTGAAGAAAACTTGAAATTGGGACCTTGGATGATGAATTCTTGGGAAAAGCTTTGACTTTTGTGTTCTTGAGGATGGGATGATTTTGGGTATCATTAACTGATAGAGAATGGAACAAATAATGCCCCTCTTGGGTTTAAGTTGTCAATTGGGTGTTTAAGGTGAGGGACAAAAGACCAAAATGCCCCTGAGCCTTTAAATAATGCTTCAGGATTTCACAGCCTCCGTGGCATGGAGACTAGCCTTCATGACACGGCGTGTATTGCGAAAACTAACCTTCGTGACACGTTGTGTATTGAGGAGGTCCTGTCTCCATGACACATCTAAATTATGGAGGCATTTTTCCTCTGTGGTCCAAAAACACCTCGAACCACTTATGAAAATTTTGAAACTTTCTTGGAGGACCCTTTTAACATCCTTAAACATAGTTCAACTCATAAATCAACATTTCAAACATGGAAAGGCCAAAAATAAAATGTTCAAAATTTTAAGTTGTTGAAATGGCCATGTCACTTGTACTTAGTGTGAAATAATGACTTTGGGACTTCTAAACATTGGACGAATAACTGGAAACTCGTCTAGAATCTTGGGGTGTGTTACAGTATCTCCCCCTTAGGATTATTCATCCCCTAATGAAACTATCTGAGTTGAGATTCTAGGAAAACTGAGATCATGCACTAATTACTTGTAAAATAAATTATGGTTAAATAACTGAATCTGAAACATGATGCATGGGTTGAATTGAATTCATGATTGCATGCTATGACATGAGGATGGTTGGATACCTGAGATAGAAAATGAGAGAATCAATTTACGGGAAACCATTACCTCAAGTTGAATCTGAATTCGTGGAGAAAGGATGGGATACTTGGTTTGCATATATCTTTCTGCTTTCTAAGTAGCTCCCTCAACGGACTGATTTCTCCATAGAATCTTAACCAAGAGAACGTTTTTTTTCCTTAGCCTATGAATTTGATGATGAAGGATCTCAACTGGTACTTTTTAGTAGAAAAGACTATCTTTCATTCCCACGTTCTCTAGAGGAACGACAGAAGCTGGGTAACCAAAGCATTTCTTTAGTAAAGAAACAAGAAACACTGGATGAATTGATGCCAAATCTTCAGGAAACTTTAACTCATAACCTACCTTCCTAAAATGGCTCAAAATCCTATATGGGCCCATAGCGGGGACTAAGCTTCCCCTTCTTACCAAACCACTTTCATGAGCAAAATTTTCAAACCCGTTCTTACCAAACCCCTTTCATGGGAGAAATTTTAAAATAAACCAAGTCACCAACCTTAAACTCAAGATCTCTCCTTCTCAAATCAGTATAGAATTTATGTCGGGTTTGGGCTATCTTCAACCTTTCTTGGATTAACTAAAATTTCTTTATTGCTACATACACTAAATCTGGCCCTATCAAAGTAGTCTCACCTACTTCAAACCAACCAATATAAGATCTACACGTCATTTTATAGAGAGCCTCAAATAGAGATATCTGCATACTAGAGTGATAGCTATTGTTGCAGGAAAATTCAATCAAAGGTAAGTCGTCATCCTAACTACCTTTAAAGTCGATAACTCTATCCCTCAACATATCTTCTAATATCTGAATGGTCCGCTCTTCCTAGCCATCTGTCTGTGGACAAAAAGTTATACTGAGATAAACTTGGGTATCAAGACCTTTTTGAAAAACCTTTCAAAAATAGAAGGTAAACTGGGTGCATCTATTTTAAATAATGGTCAACGAAACCCCATCAACTTTATCAACTCCTTGAGATAGAGTTTAGCATAATCCTCAATTGAGTATAAAGTATGAACTGGTAAGAAATGGGCTAACTTAGTCATTCTATTTACAATGACCCAAACTGAATCATGCTGATAATGCGTACGAGGTAACCCAGTCACAAATCCATGTTCACCACTTTCCACTTCTATATGGGAATGCTTAACTCCTGAAGTTTACTACTAGGCCTTAGGTGTTCAACCTTAACCTGCTGATAATTCGAATACTTAGCCACAAAATCTGTAACACATTTCTTTATAGCATTCCATAGATAGATTATCCACAAATTACGGTACAACTTAGTGCGCCTGGGTGAATAGAATATTGTGCACCATGCTCCTCTGCTAATATTCATTGTCTCAAACCATCCATACTAGAAACACATAAACTACCCTGACAACGAAGCATACCATCTCCCCCTTGGGATAAAACCTCAATTTTCTGATCTAGAACCATCTCCTTAAACCTAACTAAAATAGGATCCCTGTCTTGCTATTTTTCATTTTGGCCACCAATGAAGATTCTAAACTATTTTGGACCCATATACTACCTTAAGCTGAGTCAACCAATGAAATACCTAATCTAGCAAGCTGATGAACCTCATGGAATAACTCCTTCTTATCCTTTTCAACATGCACAACACTTTCCATAGACATTCTACTATGAGCATCGACTACTACCAGCCTTACCCGGGTGATAAAACACACTCATATCATAATCTTTCTGAAATTTAAGACACCTTCTCTAACAAAGATTTAGATCCTTCTGAGTGAACACATACTGTAAACTCTTATGATCTGTAAATACATCAACATGAACCCCATAAAAGTAATGCCTCCAAATCTTTAAGAAAACTGCTGCCAACTCAAGATAATAGGTCAGGTAGTTTTCTTATGTGTTTTATGTTGTATAGAGGCATAGGCTATAACCTTACCTCACTGCATCAATACATAACCAAGACCTACTCTAGAAACATCACAATAGACTACAAACCCGTTTGAACCTTCTGGTAGAGTTAATACTGGAGATAAAGTGAGTCGAGTCTTCAAATCTTGAAAACTCTTCTCGTAGAAATCTGACCACTGAAATTTGACTTTGTTTTGAGTTAGTTGAGACATGGGAGAAGCAATAGAAACAAATCCTTCAATAGACTATCTATACTCTATAGTAACCAGCTAAACCCATGAAACTCCTAATATCTGATTGAGAGATAGGTCTAGGGCAGTTTTTCACTACTTCCGTCTTTTAAGGATCAACTCGAATGCCATCACCAGAAATGATGTGACCAAGGAAATCTATATCAACCAAAATTCACACTTGTTGAACTTAGCGATTAACTGGTGGTCCTTAAGGGTTTGCAGTACAATCTTGAAATAGTCTGCATAATCACCTTCACTACGAGAATAGAAAAGGATGTCATCTATGAAGTCAATGAAGAACATCTCCAAGTACTGCTTGAACACCCTTTTTATCAAAGTCCATAAAAGTTGCAGGAGCATTCGTTAGTCCAAGAGACATAACTAGAAATTCGAAGGTGACCATATCGAGTTCTGAAGGCTATCTTCGGGATGTCACATTCCCTGACTCTAAGCTGATGATAGCCGGATTTGAGGTCTATCTTAAAGAAATAGCTTGCACCCTAAAGTTGGTCGAACAAGTCATAATCCGAGGGAGAGAAAACCTATTCTTTATTATAACTTTGTGCAATTGATGGTATTCAATGTACATTCTGAGGGAACCATCTTTCTTGAGCACAAAGAAAACTGGAGTACCCCACGGAGAAACACTAGGCCTGCTGAAACCCTTATCTAGGAGGTCTTTCAAATGATCTTTCAATTCCTTAAGCTCAGCTGGAGCCATTCTATAAGGTGGAACTAACATAGGCTGGGTATTTGGGAGGAGATCCATTCTGAAGTCAATTTCTCTCTTAGTTGAAACTCCAGGAAGATTTTCAGGGAAGACTTTTGGAAACTCATTCACTACTGAAACTGACTCAAGACTCGAAGTTTTAGAATTTGAGTCCTTGACTCGAACGAGATGGTAAATACATCCCTTAGAAATCATTTTTCTTGCCTTAAGATAGGAGACAAATCGACCTACAGGCACTGCAGTACTTCCCTCTATTCTATGATGGGCTCATTGAAAAATTGGAACTATACTATTTTGTTTCTACAGTCAACTGAGGCATAGCACGAGTGGAGCGAATCCATGCTGATAATGACATCAAAATTAGTTATCTCTTACTCTATAAGGTTAATTAAATTAACCTTCTGACACACTCTGACCGCGCAATTTCTATATACCCGTGTAGCTGTAATGAACTACCAACTGGAGTAGACACTAAGAAGGATTCTGCTAAGATTTCATGACTGACACCAAAGTTTACTGCTATATAGAGAGTCACAAAAGAAAGTGAAGCTCTAGGGTCTAAAAATGCATAAACATAAAGAAAAAAGACTTGTATCATACCCGTAACCACATCAGGAAAACTTTCCTAATCCTATCGAGTCTAGAGAGCATAGAGTCAATTCGACGCTGCCCATTGGTGGCACTGGAGGTGGTGCCCAATTGAGTCGGGCAACCTGCTGGTGCTGATGAAAAGTTTGATTGACCCTATTGACAAAATTTCTTTCCCTTCTGGGTAACCCTGATCCTGTGGCCTAGCTTGCCATATCCAAAACATACATCACTGCCTGCCCGACGCTCTCCCTAATAGTTCCTACCACATATCCTACAAAGCGTATTGGTATGACTGCTATTTATCGTACCCTAGGACTTAGAGTCTGGCGCTCTATCTTTATTGCCCTGCCTGAAGTTAGGCACTGGTGCACTGGCTGAAGATGGGGCTGGAGTTGAAAATTTCTGATGGAACTGAGAATGATTCCTATCATCAGACCTTTTTTATGAGAAGTTAAAGCTACTGATTCTGACCCTCTTATTCTTCTTTTCCTTCTCCTCCTTAATCTGATGAGCATGGACCATCAATCTAGAAAAGTCCATCTCCTCAACTAACATAGTTTTTCTGCACTTCTTAACCACATCCTTTGAAATGCCAGACATAAACTTACTCATTCTGGCCCTATAATTAACCGCTATAATCGGAGCATACCTTGCCAACTGGGTAAACTTGACTAGTACTCCATCACACTCATGTACCCTAATTTAGATTTATAAACTCTTGCACTTTGTCCTCCCTCAACTCGAGTAGGAAAAACCTATCTAAGAAGGTCATATCAAACTCCTCCCACTCTATAGTCCCTGCCTCAACACCTCTGTCCTACTTTCACTGCTTGAACTAAGTATAATCCACTCCTTTCAATTGGTAAGTATCTAAATCAACATTCTCACTAGAATTAACACCCATGATATCTATCACTTTTTACACACTATTCAGAAACTGCTGAAGATTCTCCTCAGACTTGGATCCAACAAACAATGGAAGATTCATCAGAGTAAAGTCTTGGATCCTATCTGCTTCCGCACTCACTACTGGATTAGATGAGGAAACAACCTGCTAGTTATTCTATGTAGCCACAGTCTTGGATAAAATAGTGAAAAAACATATTCATTCATAGGGTCTTCATGAGCTGGTGGTGGTGCGGGCTGATCCCTATTCCTTCTTTTGTTATTTCTTATGGGAGGCATTTTCAGTAAAAAAAAATAAAGGACTAGTTAGAAAAGTGAATTCAATAGAGCTAACACTCTTTCGCATGACATAAATACTAAAAGAAGGAAAACTTTCTTAAAATGTCTCGCAGTCTATCACCCATAAGTGTGGAACGCTTCACACTCATGCACAATGATAGTAGAATCAACCCACAACACAAAAATAAGACTCAAAACACAAGAGAAAACTGAGAGCACAACAACACACACTCTTGGCCATAAGTCACAAACTGAGAATACAACACAATGATAAGATGAACAAGGTGTAATCAAGAGAACACAACACCCAAAGAGGAGACACAACCCATAGGACCTCCTTTTGCTAACAAACCAACCACCAACTCAACAATAACAAGGAGAAATCACACCAAGGAAGTAACTACACAAGATAAACAAGAGGAGTAACAACAAAGATAACAAGAACCAACGGTTTCTCTAATAACAACAACAAATGGCTACAAGAAGTAAAGATAGGTAGTGAAATATTAACCCTTACAAGAACTAAGAACCTAAGTGTATGTAAAAAACTAAGACCCTTAATACATGTAAAAGTAACTCCAATAATCTTACCATGACACAAGAGGGCGTTAACCACTCAAACACTAAGGTTTCTAACCATGTTTTGCAACACTAGTGATTCTACACTAGCATTGCCCTCATTTTGGCTTGGTGGCTTTTCCAATCCCTACAACTAAGGTGATACACTCCTCACACTTGAGAGAGCTTGTTTCAAGTATTACAACTTTCAATATCTTCAAACAAATATAGAAATAAAGAACTAATACTAGCCTATTTATAGACTTATTACAACATAAGTAAAATGCCCAAAAAACCCTTAATGAATGGAAGACAAAAGGCGCCTATGGAGTGTATGTAGGGGCGTATTTGGTGTGTCCAAATCCCTCTTCACACTTCAACTTTTATATTGCCTAGTCTTGATTCCATGTATGCTCATATATGTCCATCTTCATGATCGTGCCCGTATCATCGCACAAGACTCTGCTCAATACGACTTTCAGACACCCTAGGACACTTTAAAACCTTAGGCTCTAGTACTAAGTTTTTTCATGACCCAAGACTACCCTAGTTGTAACACGATGCTTAAGTCCACAAGTGACCCCAAGCTAACCCATGATTTGGTACTTATTGTGAGCACTAAATAAAATAATTCTAGAAGATCATATAAGAAAGTTAAACTGATCAAATACTATTATGATGTACTATTGAAACAATACTTAACATATACTACTAAAAAAATACTTAACATGTCTGAAACTACTGACAAAACTATAAAAAAGTCTGACTATCTAAAATCTGAAAGCCTCTAAGACATAAGGAGTTAATAGGAAAAATTCCTAACTAACTCCGACTGATTGAAATAAAGGAAATACTAAAAAAATTATAAATATTTGTCCTTCGTGGATGAGGACTCACCATAACTATTACTGAGTAGTATTGAGCTGACTAAGGTCGATTAGAGAAATGAGTGTCTGAACCTATGTTATAAGACAACATAGCGCAAAAGAGATTATGCGGTCAATACTTTGAATATATTGGTATGTGAGTACTGAGCATGAGTGAATGAACATGTAAAATCAATGCAAGACCAAGCATAAACATGTACTGAAATGATCTGAATAACTTATATTTGACTAGTTGAATAACTAATAAACTAAAGAACTAATATTTGTACACTTGGTCATGCAAACCTAAGCTAACATACTTTGAATACTAAACTAAGACTGTGGAAGCTATCATGTAATTGGCATGCCCCAATTTGAGCTAATCAGGGTTCAACCTGTAACTTGAGTTGAAAGGGTGTTAGTACCTTTCCATATGTACTAACACATGTATGACAATGTGGATCCTCAAGGCTGATGTCTAGAAGTACTAGGGTGTCATTCCTCTACTGGAGGGTGATCCTTAAGAGAGTGTCAGTCCTCTACTAGTGGGTGACATCTCATAACCTATGCTAGCGATGTAGTTTTGGAACTTAGGGACTGCTACTAAAGGTCTCGGTCCTCTACTGGCGGGTGAGCCTTTATCCCTAGGTTCGCCCAATGCTAAATCCTACCCACAACTGAACTGACACTGGTACTAATTTAAGTTAACTAGACTCACAATTGCTAATTACTCAACATGAATATAATAATCTGAATATGTGATGATGGGCATATTTATACGTCTAAGCACCATAACTTACCCACGTTTTAGCTAAGTTTTGAGGATAAAATATATAATTCCTGCACTTTTAGTCTATTTTTAGTTAAGTGAGCTGACCTATGTGATTACAGAACTTCGAGGACCTGTGGACAACAAAGGAAAACTTCACATAAAAAGGAAAGCAGCTTTTGGACTGAATGTGATGTATGGGAACTTTTTCCTGGACAAACTCAATATTTTTAAATAGTTAAGGATACAGTAGCAATTTATTAGAGAAGGATGTTATTAAAAGCACTATTGCTGAATTTTTAGGGATTATTGGACATTCTATATTATTTTGAAAATAAGATAAAGCGGCTTAGCTTGAGGACGGAGAGAGAGAAATGATTTTCTCTCTTATTTTTGCTATTCATCTTTATCACCAAGATCGTTCTAAGCATTGGTATGATGAATATGTCTATTTTAATTTCCGTTTTATTCATGAGTAGCTGAGCTTATTTGTTATGGTTATGGAAACCTTGTAGTATACTCTCTATTGCTATGGATTTTTGAATTTATGATATGTTAATCCACTTATATCATTACTCTCTTTATTTTGATTAAATTCTTGTGGTTTCAAACATAGGGAATGCGTCATGATAGCAATAACTTGTTTGATAGAAAAGTTACTGTTTGGAAAAGAGAGTGTGACAAGAAAATAGGGTTTCCAACCTCTATTTTACACGTTAATGCCTTAGCAGGATTAACTTCTTGAGAGTTCGTACAATTGGTTGTACACTTTGGATTCGAGAGAAATAAGGTTAATAAATCCTTGATGGTTGAAAAACAATTGGATTTAGAATTAGAATACGTCTCTCTATAAGTGCATGCATGTATAAAATCTGTATTACTCATAGTTAATAGAGAAGTAGAAGCTACAAGGTGGACATAACCCTAACTTGTCATTCTCTGTGATCAAATATTATTACACATATCATCTCATTGTTATACTGATAATATTATTGTGCACCTAAATTGAAACCCCCTTACCTTGGAACCTTCGATCAACAGTCTAATAATAATCGCAATACTTAGTGATCATAGTATTTCCTGTAGGATTCGACACCCAACCAAGTTGGGTTCTATATTTGACAGCGACACACTTGAACTTTCTAACGAGAGTTGTAATTTGGACGTATCAAGTTTTGGCACCATTGCCAGGGAATACGGTTGTCAACTAAGTTTGTGATAGTTAATAAACCCTTTGATCAAAGATTTTCAAATTTTACTTTTTGTTTGTTGTTTTTGTTTTGTTCAGGTTTAGTGGAGTGCATGCCAAATACACGAAGATATGGTCAGTGATTAATACCTATAAATCCTGAACCACATCTCATTGGCAGAATGGATGCGCAACAAGATCTTGAAAGGATGGCTACTCAACAAAAGCAGGCTAGATTACCTGCATTGGCAGCTGCATAAGTAAATCAACAGAATACTGATAACCTAGGTCAGGTACCAAATCTTGATGATGGAGACTAGGGTGATGATGAGTTATTAAATCCAAGGTGTGCAGAAGATATAGCTACACCAGTAAATAAGAATGTCAACAGAGACCGTCAAGCAAGGATTTGACTCGAACGCCGAGTTGTGCAAGTTGCTTTTGATGATGATTATGATGACTTGGATGCGGCTGGTGCCACAGGGACTATTATTCCTCCGCCCTTAGCACCTGGAGCCAAGTTTAATATCACTAGCACCATGATCCAGCTATTTCAACACAAAGGGTTATTTGGTGGACTTGCAGGCGACGATCCGAATATGCATCTGAATAATTTTATCTCAACATACAAATTGTTTGACAATCTAGGGGTTGGACAGAATGTGATTCGATTGTGATTATTTCCATTGTCTCTATCTGGAGAGGCAAATCTATGGTTAAACGGGCTAACTCCTGACTCCATTACCAATTGGAGGCAACTGAAAGAAGCTTTCCTAGAAAGATTCTTTCTGCCATCCAAGAGAGCACAATTAAGAGATGAGATAAGCAATTTTAGATAGCTTGCAACTGAATCCCTCCAAGAGACATGTGAGAGGTTCAAGAAGAAGCTTATGCGGTGCCCAAATCATCAGATGACCAATGTCCACTTGATGGAAATATTTTATAGGGCTTTGAACTCGGTGACTAAGCCAGTGGTAGATAATGATGGGGTGGGTCATTCATGGACCTTACTTTTATTGAGGCATATGATTTGCTGGATCGTGTGACAAAGCAGAGTAGAGCTTGGCATACCATGGATTCTGAGGTAGCAAGCTCTACTGTATCTATTGGCATGACGGAAGAACAGAGATGAAGAAAAGAGGAACGTAACCAGGATATGGCTCACATGAAAATGTAGATGGACCTTCTTACCAAGCATTTATTATTAGGGAAGACAGAAAAGGTCAAGGTTGTTGTATCACAGGGAAGAGATGACTCTAATTCTGAGGAGGAAACAAATTATTTGAATAATCAGGGGTGTTTCTGAGGCAATGTTAAAGGAAACCAAGGTTGGAACTATTATGCAAAATTCGGATACAAGGATCGAGACTAAAGGAATTGGAAGAATAAGAATGAAAGGAGCGGTTTGTACATCCGAAATCATGAAGCTGCTGCACCTAGCTCTGGGAAAATGTCCATAGAGGACATGATCGCTAAGCTGTTGAAAGGAGTGGAGGCAACCAACACGGGAGTAATTGAGGTAAAAAATGATTTGTCCTCAATAAATTAATTGGTTGACTCGCATTCCACTTCAACAAAACAGCTGGAACAACAAATGAGTCAACTATCAGCGGCATTCAATCAAAGAAAATCTGGCACTTTACCGATTGAAACTATCCAAAATCCAAGAAAAGATGGATCATGTTTGGCTATTACAACCAGGAGTGGTAAGGTGTTGGAAAATCCATCCAAGGGCTATCCCGTGGTTGATAGTATAAAGGAGAATGTTATTGAAGCAGATTGTGATGATTCTGTAGAAGTTGAAGATCAGGATGAGAACGCTCATGATACTACACCTAGATGCCAACAGTCGGAAAAGATTGATATGGGAAGCACAATAAAAAGGAAGTGGAGGAGAAAACTCTTCCAAATCCACCATTAACTTTTCCTTAGAGACTTAAGAAGAAGGCTGATGACATCAGGTTCAGTAAATTCATGACCATGCTGAAGCAGCTGACTATAAATATGACTTTGGTGGAGGCACTGGAGAAAATGCCAGGATATGCCAAATTCATGAAGGACCTTTTGACAAAGAAAAGGGAAGCGAGCTATGAACTGCCAGATAATTTTCATCATTGTAGTGCAATTGCCATGAGGTCTCTGGTACAGAAGAAGGCAGATCCGGGTGCTTTCACTATTCCTTGGACAATTGGATCTTTAGACTTTTCTAAGGCTTTATGTGATCTAGGGGCTAGAATTAATTTGATGCCACTATCCATCTATAGACAGTTTGGGTTGGGCGATCCTACACCAACCAACATGTGGCTTGCAATGGCAGATAGGTCGGTAAAACGATCTGTTGGTATCTTGTATGATGTATTAGTGAAGGTTTCTACCTTCATTTTTCCTACAGACTTTGTTATTTTGGATTGTGAGGTGGATTTTGAGGTGCCCATAATCTTGGGTCGACCTTTCCTCGCAACAGGAAGTGTGCTTATTGATTTGCGAGCAAATGAGCTTTTATTTTAGATGAATGACGAAGTGGTACATTTCAATGTATATAAATCAATGAAGCAGCCCAAAGATATGAATGTGTTCTCTATAGCTGATGTTTATTATGAGGATGAGAAGGAATTATCTTTAGAGAAGCAGCTTACTGTTGAGCCATTGGCTGTCGTGCTTTTGAACTTTGATCGTGAGGATGTTAAAGGGTACGAAGAAACTATTTGTTCTTTGACAGGAATGGGGTCGTATTCTTATGCCCCCAAGAAGCTGGACCTTGACCTTAAGAATCAACCTTTACCACCGGCGAAGCCATCCATTGAAGAGCCACCGGTGCTAGAATTGAAAGAGTTACCCAGTCATCTAAGGTATGTGTTCTTAGGTAGTGGAAAAACACTACCGGTTATTATTGCTGCTGATTTAGGTGAACAACAGGTAGAGGCTCTCATCTCTATTCTGAAGAGGTACAAGAGAGCTATTGGTTGGACTATTGCTAATATAATTGGTATCCCTCCTAGCATATGTATGCACAAGATTCAGCTCGAGAAAGATTGTGTACCCACAATTGAGCATCATCGTCGTCTGAATCCACCTATGTAAGAGGTGATGAGGAAAGAAATCATAAAGTGGTTAGATGCAAGGGTGGTGTATCTAATCTCAAACCGTAAATGGGTGAGTCCTGTACAATATGTGCCCAAGAAAGGGGGCATGACAGTAGTAGCAAATAAGAATAATGAGCTAATTCCACTCAGGCCTATCACAGGGTGAAGGGTGTGCATGGATTACCGAAAGCTACATTCGTGGACGTTAAAAGACCACTTCCCAATGCCATTCATGGATCAAATGCTTGATCGACTGGCAGGAAAAGGATAGTTTTATTTCTTGGATGGTTATTTCGGATATAATCAGATTTGCATTGCTCCTGAAGATCAGAAGAAGACCACTTTTACATGCCCATATGGTACTTTTACATTCAAACGAATGCCATTTGGGTTATGCAATGCACCGGCCACTTTTCAGTGGTGTATGATGTCCATTTTCTCTGATATGGTTAAAGACACCTTGGAGGTGTTTATGGATGACTTTTTGGTTGTAGGTGAGTCATTTGAATCATGCTTGGAAAATCTGAGTATGGCTTTGTAGCGATGTGTTGAATTCAATCTGGTGCTAAATTGGGAGAAGTGCCATTTTATAGTTAAGGAAGGCATTGTTCTTGGGCATAAAGTCTCTGAAAAGGGAATTGAAGTTGATCGACCCAAGATTGAAGTTATCGAGAGACTACCACCTCCAATTTCTGTGAAGAGGGTTCATAGTTTTCTCGATCATGCTGGCTCTTATCGGAGCTTTATTAAAGACTTCTCCAAGATTTCAAACCCATTATGTAAACTTTTGGAGAAGGAAGCAAAGTTTCACTTTGGTGCAGATTACTTGAAGGCATTTGAATGCCTCAAGGGGAAGCTAGTTGAAGCACCTATTATTGTATTACCCGATTGGTCTCTACCTTTTGAAATTATGTGTGATGCAAGTGGTGTATCCTTGGGTGTTGTACTTGGTCAGAAAAAAGAAAAGCTATTTCATCTAATCTACTATGCGAGAAAGGCCTTGAATGGAGCACCGAAGAACTATACCGTCACTGAACAAGAGCCTCTTGCGGTTGTTTATGCTTTCGAAAAGTTCTGTGCGTACTTGTTGGGAACCAAGGTAGTGGTTCATACAGATCATGCGGCTCTAAGATATCTAATGGGAAAGAAGGATGCCAATCCAAGGCTAATTAGGTGGGTGCTACTGCTTCAAGAATTCGATTTCGAGGTAAAGGATAGAAAATGTTGCGAAAACCAAGTAGTTGATCATCTATCTAGACTTGAGAGTGAGCACACAGTGTAAACCGACCTTGATATTGATGATGCATTCCCCTACAAAGAGATTCTATCCACTATGGTAGAAAACTTATGGTGCTATGCAGATTTTGCTAACTACGTGGTAAGTGAAGTGATTCCTGAGCATCTCTTCTTTCATCAAAAGAAAAAGTTCATGCATGATGTAAAACATTACTTCTGGGATGAGCCTTATCTTTTTCGATGATGTGCTGATGGTATTATTAGGCGGTGCATCCCAAATGTAAAGGTGCCTAGCATACTCGAAGCAAGCCATGCTTCCCAAGTTGGAGGTCACCATTTAGGTGAACGGACTGCCAAGAAAGTACTGCAGAGTGGCTACTATTGGCCTTCATTATTTAAGGATGCCTATGATTTTGTAAGAAGATGTGATCAATGTCAGCGGGAAGGTTCTATCTCAAAGCACCATAAGATGCCCATGTCCAAAATGCTTGAAGTAGAGTTATTCGATGTCTGGGGTGTTGATTTCATGGGACCATTTGTGAGCTCATTTGGGTTGAAATATGTCTTAGTTTCTGTGGATTATGTATCCAAATGGGTCAAAGCAGTCGCGCTAGCTGATAATGAAGGTAAGAGTGTTGTGGCATTCTTAAAGAGAAATATCTTCTCTTATTTTGGGGTACCTCGTACCATCATAAGCGATGGAGGATCACATTTTGCAACAAGCTGTTCAGAGCCGTATTGGCAAAGTATGGGGTTAACCAACCTAAGTTAGCTACACCGTACCACCCACAAACTAGCGGACAGGTGCAGGTTTCAAACCGGGAAATCATGCTGATCATTGCTAAGACTGTGAACGCCAGCAGGAAAGATTGGTCCAGGAATGGATGATGCCTTATGGGCATATAGGACCGTGTTTAAGACACCAATTGGCATGTCACCATACCAACTAGTTTATGGAAAGGCTTGTCACTTGCCAATTGAGCTAGAACATAAAGCAATGTGGGCACTAAAGCAGCTTAACCTGAACTGGGATGATGCTATAAATATGAGATTGGGACAGCAAAACAAGATGGATGAATTCCATCTAAATGCATATGAAAGAGCATATCTTTACAAGGAAAGAATGAAAAAGTACCATGATTGGAGGATTATCCAACGAAACTTTCATAAAAGCGATTTAGTACACCTTTTCAACTCCAAACTGAAGCTTTTTCCAGGTAAGTTGAAGTCAAAATGGTCTGATCCATTCAGAATCAGCCAAGTTTACTTATCTAGAGTAGTGGAGTTAGAAAACGATGATGGTAGTGTCTTTAAGGTGAAAGACCAAAGAGTGAAGCTATATATCAGTCCAACCGACACGATAAAATGTATAGCCACCATATATCTTGATGAAGTCTGAGTAATTGAGATAACTATGTCGTGCCACGACAATTAATCAAGCACTATATGGGAGGCAACCCATCATTTTACTAGGATTTTGTTTTTGGTAAATAAAAATTCAAAAAGAAGTGTCGAGCCATGACCAAAACTAAGGTGCTTGGTGGGATGCAACCCATCCTTCTAATCATTTTTGTTGTTTCTGATTAACTGTCGGTCCATGGAGTATAAAGGAGGAGATTAGTCCAAATTTTGATTTGGAAGTGAGTCATGTCAATGATGGTAAGTCTAGTAATAATGGAACAATACAGGTAAGTGGGAGTGGTCAAATGTGTAAGGATTAACGATATGCCAACATAGGCAATAGGTTAGGCGCCGCCTATGCCAACATGGGCGATAGGTTAGGTGGCGCTTATGCCTTTGCCTATGATCACTGTCTCACATAGGCAATAGGTTAGGCACCGCCTATGCCATTGCCTATGCTCACTATCTCACATAGGCAATAGGTTAGGCGCCGCCTATGCCAACATAGGCAATAGGTTAGGCGCCACCTATGCTAACATAGGCAATAGGTTAGGCACCACCTACTTATGCTTAGGTAATCCTAAGGGCGCTGCCTACTTAGACATTTTTCCTACTAACCCATTTGTGAATGGACCAACCCGACCCATGGCTCATCCTTTAAATATACCCTCTACCCTTAAACCCCAGTAAATTTTTCTTCAACCTAAGCACCGCCTAACATTACATCTCCAAGCCCTTCTCTTTGCTCATCTACTCCTGCAGGCTCACCTTCCCAATTTATCATGAATTTCTCACCAAGTAAGTTATTCTTTCATGTTCCGTAGTTGTTTTAGTGCTATGCTTTCCATGGTTAAATAGATTTGGTAGTAGTGCTTGGTGATAAAATTATGGTTAGTTTGTTATGATTTTTTAAAAATACATCTCATTGAGTGAAAGGATTCTCGTAGGTGATCTTGATTTTACTCTGGGATGTATTAATTGGTAGTCATATCATAATTTTTTTATTATTATGGAGTTCAAATATTGAATTTTAATGCATAGTTTTGGGATTTATAAGCTTGACTAGCTGAATGACTCATTCATCGATATAATGATCGTGATTAACCACAAGCATAAGATTGTGTAATTGTTTCTATGCTATAGCATGATAAGATTTTTATGTGGTAGTCTTGTTCAAAGATCGCATTGCCCCAATGAAATAAATTAGGAAATGATAGTCAAGATTACAAGACCTTTGTGTGCTGCTTCTCTATATCAAACGGTGAAATTGTTATGTAATGTAAAGGATTGAAAGTGTGACTGCACTAATAACGTTGTTGGCACATACCATCTACATGAATGTCGATGAAGTCTGAATAATCGAACATACTCACTCAATTAGTTTGTCCAAAGAAATTAAGTATAAGGTGGTGCCATCACTATTTTCTTTTTCGATTATAGTGAATTTTACGAAATGAGACTAACATAACCCTATTCTGATCTCAGGTAACACGGCTCCGAAAGGATGACAGGGAAAGGAGAAATCATCCACCTCACAAAAAGGTCAAAAAAGATCAGGCAAGGACCAGGCTGATTCCTCCTCTCATCAAGTGCGTCAACACACTTTTGGGATCAAATGGGTTCTGAGGGAGGAAGGGAAGGAATGTTATAGAAATAATAAAGTGAAGAAATATGTACATGTGGAGTCGATTCAGAAGGAAAGTTTAGCAAGGAACTGCCCTCGCATTTTGGCAAAGATTATGGCACTAAATCTTGAATTTATCTTTCGAGACCTTGGCGAATGTAATCTTGGTTTGACTTTAGATTTTTATGCCAACTTGTCCCCAAGGACTATGGGAAATGAAGTAAACATTCGGGGGCAAGTCTTGTAATTGAACGCTGATTTCTTTAACTCTTTCCTGGGTACTCCAAATGTGGATCAATAACCACTCAAGGAGCTCTACCACAGACCTCCCTACAAATCCATCAGACATACGTTATATGGATCAAGGTCCATGACCCGGTGGACTCATCATAAAGATAATGGTCGTCACAATACTTACCCATATGCTTATTTGAACAGAGAAGCTCGCATGTGGTTAAGAATAGTCAATTCCTGCTTGATTCCTGGGACACAATACACTAAGGTCATGCGTGACCGAGTCTTCTTGGTATATGCTCTAATGATGAATGTTCCCATCAACATTGGTGCAGTTATACGAACGTTGATGCGAAAAGCAAGGGTGCACAAAAGGTCCCATTTCCGTTTCGGCAACTTGTTGACTGTAATTTTAAGGAAAGAGCACATTGAGGAGGAGCTAGCAGACCAAAAGTTACCACAAAACCCGAAGAAGGTAGATTTCACGAAAATCAAAGATCCAGAAACTAGTCAAGGCATCAACCTTACCACTGCTGAGAGACATGCTCGAGATGAGAGTTTTTTTCGCCATCTGTATGGTATGACTAGGTTTACTATGATAAATGGGGGTCGTGTGCCGACTAATGCAGAGCTTCGGCTGTTGGACTATGACTACCCGCTTAATGAGCATGCTCGGGACATGTATGGAGTGGGGGTAAATTTTAAAAATCTCTAGATGATGATGTGCCGACAGACGATGATCATCGACTGCTAGACTCTGATGTAGAGGACAACTCTGATGATGAAGACTATGATGATGATTCTAACGCTGGGGGTATGACCCCATATGTAGAGGAGGAGTCTGACTAACCAGGTTTTTGCTTATTTATTTACACTGAGGGCAGTGTGTTCCGTATAAGTGTGGGGTGCAGGTATATGTTTGCAAATTGCCTTTTCTGCTGTATTGATTGCCTTGTCTGCTGTATTGCATACTGCTTGCCCGCATTTATTTTATTGTTGTTTTGATTTACTCGTAGTTAGTTAGTCGTAATTAGCAAGATATTTGCATGAAATTATTCTTATAGACGGCATGGCATTATAACAGGAGTTTGTCTTGAATCACTACTATTGAAACATTTAGGCTCTAAGTTATGACTCATTCTGTGATAATTGCTTATGGTTTAATTCATTTATCTGTTGGGTCAAGAATCTATAATGCTCCTAATTAAGTTGACCATGTTCCATGTGTGTGTAAGGTTATTGTATATTCTTTGTTGCGACTGATGCTAGAACTTGCCTAGTATATGTGTGAAGCGAAATAAAGATTGTGAGTTTAGGAGATGATTTAGGCATTTTTTTGGCAGCCCTGATTTTGTTTATCTTCTTTTTACCTACCTTTTTATATTGTCTTAGTGAACACACTTTGAGCCTTTAGCTATTTTCTTTGGTTATTGTATATTCTTTGTTGCGACTGATGCTAGAACTTTCCTAGTGTGTGTGAAGTGAAATAAAGATTGTAAGTTTAGGAGATGATTTAGACATTTCTTTCGTAGCCCTGATTTTGTTTATCTTCTTTTTACCTACCTTTGTACATTGTCTTAGTGAACACCCTTTGAGCCTTTAGCTTTTTTATTTGGCAACCTCATATGTAGCCTAATCCTTTTTTTTTAAAATACCATAACTTGATCCAAAATCTCCTAAGCGCTTTAAATTGTAGAATCAAGCTGAGTAAAGGGTGTGGCAAAATAAGAGGAAAATAGTGAAAGTGATGCCCCAAAGTTTAGTTAATGGTACATGAAAATATTGTGATCGAGGATGGCTATCATAGGGATGCTTAACAAAAAAATAAAAATATATATATAAATATATATATATATATATATATATATATATATATATAAATGGCAGTGAGTTGTATATTCCCATCATAGTGTTTTTGATTGAGTAACAAAATGGGTGAAGGGGGGTTGGTAGATGAAAGAAAGGTAGAGTGGTTGTTAAAAGTTAGTGTAAATGGCATAAGGTAGTGTATTAAAGTGCTTAGGGAGCATAGTCACCATTTCTGGCCAAAATAGTCTTACCCGTCCCTTTAGCCTACTTTACAACCCACAAAGACCTATTTGATCCTAACCTTAGCATTCTAATATTAGTGGAGCATTACACTAAGGGCAAGCATATGGTCATCAGTTGTAATCTAAGAATTCTTTATGAGAGTGAGAGCAAGCAAGTTCTTATACCCATATTTTTGAAAAATGCAAAACTATGAGTGATTATGGGTAACATTTTGTGTGAGCGCACATGGTTGATGATTGTTGGGTAGTTTTATATGATTTTTTTTTGGCTTAACTTGTGTATACAAATTAACCATCTTAATGAGTCTATGTTGAAGGGTGAGTTGTTTCTAGTAATGATCAAGAAATCTACTCTTTGTTAATAATTGTCGTGTATGTCTTGTTGAAAATTTTGTGTTGCTCTTGTGAAGTTTAGTTATGTATTCGCATGGATATACTATTTTGTTCAAGGAAAAACAAAGCTTTAAGTGTGGGGTGGTGATGTTGGGCGTATTTATACGTCTAAGCACCATAACTTACCCACGTTTTAGCTAAGTTTTGAGGATAAAATACATAATTCCTGCACTTTTAGTCTATTTTTAGTTAAGTGAGCTGACCTATGTGATTAGCATGCTTTTCAGGTACTAATGAGGAAGATTACATCACTGCGAGGACCTGTGGATAGCAAAGGAAAACTTCACATAAAAAGAAAAGCACCTTTTGGACTGAATGTGATGTATGAGAACTTTTTCCGGGCAAACTCAATATTTTTAAATAGTTAAGGATGCAGTAGCAATTTATTAGAGAAAGATGTTATTAAAAGCATTATTGCTGAACTTTTAGGGATTATTGGACATTCTGTATTATTTTGAAAACAAAAGAAAGCGGCTTAGCTTGAGGACGGAGAGAGAGAAATGATTTTCTCTCTTATTTTTGCTATTCATCTTTATCACCAAGATCGTTCTAAGCGTTGGTACGATGAATATGTGTATTTTGATTTTCGTTTTATTCATGAGTAGCTAAGCTTATTTTTAGGGTTATGGAAACCTTGTAGTATACTCTCTATTGCTATGGGTTTTTGAATTTATGATGTGTTAATCCACTTATATCATTACTCTCTACATTTTGATTGAATTCTCGTGGTTGCAAACATAGGGAATGCGCCATTATAGCAATAACTTGTTCGACAGAAAAGTTACTATTTAGAAAAGAGAGTGTGACAAGAAAATAGGGTTTCCAACCTCTATTTTACACGTTATTGCCTTAGCAGGATTAACTTCTTGGAGAGTTCGTACAATTGGTTCTATATTTGACAACGACCGCTTGCACTTTCTAACGAGAGTTGTAATTTGGGCGTATCAATATGATGATAAAATCAGGATCTGACTGACTGAAAACTTGAAAATCTGAAACATATGTAAACATATCGGTATCGGGCGTTCATAACCCTCCAACACTGAATAATACTTTGAATACAGTAACATCTTTAAAACATTGTAAGGGAATTCATGATTCGTAAACCCCAAAATATAGTATATTTTACTAAACTGATGAAATTCATGATTATGAGTACGGCAATATGTTAAGCTTATGAGAACAACATGATCACATAGTTTATTTCATAACTTAAAAAATTGACATGGTATCAACTAAACATGACGTGAGTGATTGAGATTATAAAACATTTAAGAGGTCGTTTGGTTGAGAAACAAGTTATGTTGAGATTAGTTATGTTGGGATTAGTAATCCTAGTATTACTTTTTTAGTGGTTATTTGGTTTGTGGTTTAAAAATAATATGCATTGCATTCTTTTTAAGAATAGATAGTTTATTTACAAAAATACCCTTAATCTTATTTAGCTTAATTATTATCATTCATATTAAATCATACAAGAGAAATTAAAAATTTATTATATTTTTTACTTTATTAGTTTATTTTTCCTAAGAATACATGTTAAGAAATTTATGTTGATATTTCTTAAATGTGTATGAAGCTTTAATATTTCATCTTAACTTACTTATTTTGTCTTAAATTCTATAAAATGTTGATAATCTTATTTTTTGTTAAAAAACTCATCATCAAAAAATTTGAAAAAGAATTACTCTAACTTTTTATTATTTAGTATCATTAATATTTGGAGAGTCAAATTGTATTTTTTTTTAAATAATTTTTTAAATAGTTTTAGCTAAATGTAAAAAATATTTTTTATTTAATAATTAAGCATTAAGTTAAAAAAGGGAGTGTCAAGATACTTCAATTACTTGTCCATGATAAATTTCTTAGAAAAATAAAAATTTGATATAAGATTAATAAACATATCTACAAAATAGAAAGACAATAAACCCTTGGATAGATTTTGAATTTGCTTGTATAAATAAATTTTATGGTGTTACTGTCATTCTTTCATGATTCATCACTTTTGTAGCAGTTAATAAGCTCATATGATTGTTCAAATTTATCAAAATGGATAAAAAATTGTAGAGTAATTAAAATTTAAATTAGGGATAAAACTGACCAAAACAATTGATGTTAGGACTACCAAAATCTCACGTTCTCTCTTTTATATAGTAGTAAAATAATATATATATATATATATATATATATATACACCACCAAATGTATGGGATAACTTATCCCGATACTATTTATTAGTACCAGGATAAGTTATCCCGAATTAGCCAACTAAACGAAGCACCAAAATATTTATCCCGGACTATTTGTATTAGTACCTAACACCAAACTACCTCTAAGAGTATAATTCACATGGAGAAACACAACGACATGGTTTTTATTCAAAACTATTAAGAACGATTTCAGTAATTTCATACTTAACATTGAAATTTCATGAAATAGGGAAAAAGATATATACTTGAAAAACAAAGGGTTCTTGGGACTTAATAGGAGGAAGGAATCCCATTGATGAATATCCTACATACCTGAGTTGCTTAAATCTTTGAAGAAAACTTGGAATTGGGACCTTGGATGGCGAATTCTTGGGAAATGCTTTGACTTTGGTGTTCTTGAGGATAGGATGATATTGAGTATCGTTAAATGATGGAGAATGGGGCAAATAATGCCCCTCTTGGGTTTTAAGACGTCAATTGGGTGTTTAGGATGAGGGGAAAAGACCAAAATGCCCCTGAACCTTTAAATGGCGCTGCAGGATTTCACAGCCTCTGTGGCATGGAAGCTATCACGGATACTAACCTCCGTGACATGGTGTGTATCCCGAAGACTAACCTCTATGACATGTTGTGTATCACGGAGGACCAGTCTCCGTGACACATCCAAATCGTGGAGGCAGTCTGCCTTCGTGGTCCAAAAACATCCCGAACCCCTTTTAAAAATTTTGAAACTCTCCCGGATGACCCTTTTAACATCCCTAAATATATTTCAACTCATATTTAAAATGGCCATGTCACTTGTACTTAGTGTGAAAGAATGACTTTGAGACTTCTAAACATTGTACGAATAGCTGGAATCTCATCTAGAATCTTGCGTTGTATTACATGTAATCTGTCTAGAGCTCGACTTTTAGCTGCTATGTGTAGGGTGATATGTTTTAGCTCATATTCCTCTTCTCATGATTCCTCCCCTAGTATTGTTATGTCAGACTGAAATTTTATTCATTCTCTAACACTCATTAAAACCGTGAATGCACAACAATTTACATGATATTTTCTATGGCATTGGATAGTCTCTTTGAAAGAAAACATCCAGCTATTTCGGATCATCAAAGTATGCTAGGCCACTCCCTGAAGACTCATGCAACTCCTCTATCACAATCCCTAATCAATTCCCTAGTTCGGTGTATATCCTCTGTAATTGGTCCCCTTTTGTCTCTTGAATGTAGAACACATCATGACATCAACCTTTCAACACACCTTTTTCATACTCTTGTTGTAGTTATTTAAAATTCTTTCATCCATGATAGCATTTTAATTTTCATGGGGTTATGGAACCAATCTCTTTACCCTCGTCTCATTCACACCTCCATTGCTTTTTCTCCACTTTTTCCATCATAGATGATGCCATGACGGAGCACTCTAAATATTTTAAGTTCCAACCTATACGTCTTTCGTGAAAGTTGATATCTGTAATTTTATCATCTTTCTTTTGGTTGCCTCTCTATTCCTTTAAGGGTGTACCAATTATAATTTCTTTCTCGAACCCGTCAACTGGTATTTAGAGAATCTTCAGAAGTGCGCTTCATTTTTTCTAAGATCACAGAAGAGGTCCTCTCCCTTCCTATTCTTACCCCTTCATGGAAACCATGTACCTATAGTACTTTCTATTAGCTGGAATGGGCTTGTCTTTATCATCCCCTCGATCAGAACTATGTTCGGTAGGCAAATATCAGACATGTACGATTGAACAATCTGAGACTCTCTATTTGTGGTGGCAGATTGATAGTTCCCCTCTAGCCTTCCCTGCAATTTCTGGTAGTTTCTTTGAGTTTCAGACTATGTTATTGTTAGAAGACTGAATCCATCGAAATGAAAGGAAAATGTTTGGAGAAAGGCAAAGCTTCTCGAAAAAGCTGGAGAGAAATATCTATATCACATAACGATAAATGACTCCTCAGTCTTACAACAAATGGGCTCCAAAGTATATATATAATACCGAAAGGTAAAGAAAACCCGAATAAATAAAATGGGCTCATACATAAAATATATACAAATGGGATACAACTACAACTAGCCCACTCCATAATGGTTCATATTGTCAACACCCCCCTCAAGTTGGAGAGTGATACAACCCCCAACTTGCGGAGATGAACGTGATGAGGAAAGCTTTAGTATAAATATCAGTATGATGAGAGCAGTAGGAGTATGATGCAAGATAATTAGACCAGTACCAAGCTTGGCACGAACAAAATGACAATCCAACTCGATGTGCTTCGTTCGCTCATGGAAGAAGGGATTCTATGCAATATGGATAGCAGACTGACTATCACAAAAAATAGGAACAGGCAGCAAAATTTGGAGACCGAAATCAGAGAGAAGTCGGGACAACCAAGTTACGTCGCCCACAGCCTTGCTCAAAGAACGATACTCAGACTCAATAGAAGAAAGAGAGACCACTGGTTGCTTCTTGGACTTCCAGCTGATCAGACTATCACCAAGCAAAATACAGAAACCAGCGATAGAACGACGACTGCCCAATCACTGTCACAAAAACCTCAAAAGGTGAAATCAAGAGAGTTATTAAAAAACAAACCAAAGTGAGGATAGCCCTTAAGATATCGTAAAAGATATAAAGTAGCTTGCATGAGGCATACACGGACGCTGCAAGTACTGACTCAAATGCTAAACAGCAAAAGAGACATCAGGATGAGTGTGGGCTAAAAAATTTAATTTACCCACCAAACTGCGATAAGCCTCAGGTTGGGCCAAAGGTTTCCCCATATCGACATACAATTCTTTTGAAGTTTCAAAGGGATAACCACAAAAGAAGAAGAAGCATCAGAAGCATACTCAGAAAGAAGATCAGCAACAAACTTACTTTGATGTAAAAGCACACCAAAATCAGAATATAAAACTTCAATTCCCAAGAAGTAATGTAATAAACCCAAATCCTTGATCTTAAACTGATCATGTAAGAACATTTTAAGAGCAGAAATCTCATGAAGATCAGTACCAATAAAAATGATATCATCAATATAAACAGCGAAGATAACTAATGAGGCACCAGATCCCTTAGTGAAAAGGGAATAGTCATTACGAGAATGAGTATAGCCCCTTAAATGAAGAGCATTAGACAATTTATCATACTACTGGCACGAAGCCTGGCGAAGTCCATAAAGAGACTTATGAAGTTTGCAAACCAAATGGGCAGGGGAAGAATCTGAAATAATAAGACCAGGTGGCAACCTTATGTAGACTTCCTCATCCAAATCACCATGCAGAAATGCATTGTTAACATTGAGTTGGAAAAGACACCAGCAACAACCACAAGTGTTTTGATGGTGGTCATATTAACAACGAGGGAGAAAGTCTGATAAGATTTAACACCCTTAACCTAGTATCCCCACGCACCACCAAACAAGCTTTATATCTTTCCAAAGAACCATCAGCTCTATACATTATTTTATAAACCCATTTGCACCCAATTGGATTTTTACTAAGAGGAAGAAGAATAATGGACCAGGTATTATTAGCCTCCAGGGCCACAAATTCCTGTCTCATGGCATTCTGCCACTGAGAAAATACAGCAGCCTAAGAATAACTGTGAGACTCACAAATAGGGACATGACCAAGTATAAAAGAATTAAAAGGAGTGAAAGAGGATCTAGGGAGAAATGAATAATGACAGACATAGTCTCAAAGATAACTATGAGGATGAAATGACCTAGAGGACTTCCTAGAAGGAGGGACAGAAGGTGTGGCATTAGGTACAAGAGGAAGAGATGAAGAAGATATGGGGACAGTAGTGGAAGAAGTGGTAGAAGCAGGTTGGGGTAAAATAGGATCATCAAAGAAAAAAAAAAGAAAGGGACATATAGAAGTAGATGATGGAGATGAAGGGAGAAAGGGAAAGGTAGTTTCATGAAAAATCACATCCCTAGAGACAAAACTAGATCTGGAAAGAAAGTTGTATAGTTTGTAACCCTTTTGACCAAAAGGGTACCCAACAAAAACACAAGGAATGGCATGAGGAGAAAGTTTATCTTTAAAAAAAATGGGAACTGTAGAGAATTAAAGTCAGCCAAAAGCTTAAATATGGGAATAAGAAGGAGCTTTATAGTGAAAAAGTTCAAAAGGATTTATGTGTTGTAAAGAGGGAAAGGGAAACCTATTAATGAGATAGGTGGCAGTAAGGAGCCAATCCCCTCAGAATCTGATGGGAAGATGGGATTGAAAAAGTAAAGCTCTAGCAGTTTCTAAAAGAAACTTGTGCTTTCTTTCAACAACCCTATTTTGTTAAGGAGTATAAGGACAAAAGGTTTGGTGAAAAATTTCTTTGGACGCAAAAACTAAGACCCAGATAAGGAAGAGCCTAGTTCTAAAGCATTGTCACTACGAACAGTTTTAACACTAGTGTGAAACTGAGTCTCAACCAAATTGATGAAAGCCTTAAGGAGATCAAAAGCATTTCTTTTAGCGCCCATAAGATGTGTCCATGTAGCTCTAGAGTAGTCATTAACTATTGTAAGAAAATATCAAAAAACATTAGAGGTGGTAGAATGGTAAGGGCCCTAAGTATCAACGTGGATTAGTTTAAAAGGAGAAGAGGAGGAAGAAGAGTTATCACTAAAAGATAAGCGAGATTGTCTAGCTAAAGGACATATAGGACAGGTAAAAGTTTGTTTAGAAGACAAACTACTATTAATATCAGAAATACACTTCATATTAGAGAAAGGAGCATGACCAAGTTGATAGTGCCACAAAATGTCAATTTTATTAATAGAGCCATCAGTATTGAGAGAAGTACAAGAAATAGAAGAACTGAGACTAAAAGGCTAGGAGGGAATAACATGGGGATCACTAGTAGAAGTAAATGAAAAGAAAGAACCATCCAGAGAATTTGAGGACCAGGAAAACTTGTAGAGACCACTATCAAGCTTACCAAGCACCACTGGCTTCTTCAAAGAAGGGGCCTGTAAGGTACAAGTAGACTTAGTGAAATGTAGAGCAAGACCAGATTGATTAACTAACTTGGACACGGAAATTAGATTATAGTGAAAACTAGGAATATATAAAACATTGTGCAAGACAAAATCAGGGAATAAAGTCAATGAACCAATATTGGTGACTTTGACCTTATAACCATTAGGTAGAGAGACCAGGTAAGGAATGGGAAGGGACTGAACATCAAACAAAATAGAAAGATCAAAGGTCATGTGATCAGATGCTCCAAAATCTATAATCTAAATAGTTTCGCAATATGATTAGTCATTTTGCATTAGGAATAAAATTGTCCAGATTTCTTCCTTTTTATAATAGAATTTCCCTTGTTATTGTAACTACTACTCCTCTGCTGCTAAGAGCTTCCTGGATATGGTGTACTTTGACTTCCTACCATGAAAGAAGAACTACTTCCAGGAAATTGAGAGACAACACGAGATTCCCTTTGATTCTCATCTTGCATAAGTAGAGAATATGCATAGTTGACAGAGGGTAAAGGATTAATCATGAGTATATTGCTTCTTACAGGAGCAAAAGTATCATTTAACCCCATAAGAAATTGAATGATCCTCTCATCTTCTTTAGACTACATGAACTTTTTCTTTCCTCCATAGTTGCAGTCACAACTGCAAAGCATGGCAGTATTAAGAGCATCAAGCTCATCCCAGATTTTTTTGATTTTAGTAAAGTAACCTGCAATATCATCATTTCCTTGAACTAAATCTGCCAATTCCTTCTACAGGTGATAAAGTTTGGCACCATTTGGTTGCCCAAACCTATGTTCAATGTCACACCATAAATCTTATGCTGTTTTTGAATAAAGAACACTATCAGCTATGATTTTTGAAAGAGATTTAAACAACCAAGATGTAACCATGTCATTACATCAATTCCATAAATTCCAGGCAGCATCAGTGGTAGCTGGGGCTGGTAAGGTTCCATCAATGAACCCCAGCTATATTTTGCAGATAAAGAGATAAGAATCGATCTTCTCCATCCAGCATATCCCTTGAAATCAAAAGGACAGTTCACCAGGACCATTCCTAGTGCATCAGAAACATGAAGGAAATAGGGGTGAGAGACATCCAGAGTGCCTGAAGAATTTATCCTCTGAGCAGGGATAGAAGCTCCAATTGCTACTTCTTCATCGTTAGGCATGATGATGAAAAACAAAGAGAGTAAATGGATTTGCAGAAGAAATTGAGCAAGAAAACCTTATGGCTTTGATACCATATAAAAATCACAAACTAAATTAGGGAAAATTTTCTTATGATGTCTTGATCCATGTGTACAAAGATGTGTATATACTCAAGTATTTCTTGCAAAATAAGAAAATAATACTGTACACTTGTCTAAATCTTATTTGTCTAAATACATAGCTGTTATAACTAACTATATTTGTCACGGCCCAAAATCCCATCGGGCCGGACTAGCACCCAAAGCCGAGAAGGCCCGGGAGAACCCGTTCAAATACCTGTGCTTTCACTTACATGTCACCAAATATTTGGGCAGCACTTTGCTGCATATAAAAGGGTCTAATTACCTGTATCAGCACAACACGCACAAATATATATATATATATATATATATAAATATATAATACTTGGCCGTCGGGGCCACCCCATATACGAATATAACATCACTATATAAACTTCCATGACTTTACCCTTCCTTATGTCTACAAATCCTCTAGGATATACATGACATAACTAGGGTCGGGACAAACCCCCGCCCACACATGACTCCTGTACAATAACAAAATATAAGGAACCGACTCGGAAAGGTCCGAAGTAAACTGGAGCTCACCAACAGTAGTTGTATGACCTGGCTCCTACTGGTGCGGTGTATGAGATGAGGTACCTGTGCCTGCAGCATGAAATGCAGGTCCCCCATAAGGGACGTCAGTACGAGATATGTACTGAGTATGTAAAGCTGTAAATAATCATATGTGATATAGGGGATCAAGAAAATCAGACACAAGTGAAGAAATCAAAATAGAAGTGAATCACACTTCATAAACATTTTTAGGATCATGAACATTATCATTAATCTGAATTGGGTTCTTGAATTCAAACACATTTGTGGAACGGTATACATTCGTTCATTTCATTCTTTACAATTATTATTCGCCATTACCTCCTCCTCCCGAACCTCCAACCACCTAACAATAATCAATACTATACCGTACTGTGACCATTAGGCTGCCCCCATTACATATCAATTGGGATCGACCCATGCTAGGCTTATTCCCCTGGGATACCACCCATAAACACATAAATAGGGATCGACCCATGCTAGGCTTATGCCCCTGGGATACCACCCACACGTATATCAAGTAACACATAAGAGATTTTTCCAATAACTTAGTCCAAAAGCTTTTGAGATTATTACATTAGTGTTCATGCCAATATAGTACCTTTGGAACAATTATACATCAATAGGAATCAAGTAATAGACCTTCTATAAAATAACGATGTAATAAGGACTCATTGGTACATCAACAATATGTTTCAGAATCATCAATATCACAACAATGAAATAGGAGCCTTTTGGTATATAAATGAAACATTTTGACACTTTATAGAATGGAAACAACTTCATTGGTAATGTAGAGCAATACATGTGTTTGGATAACCTCGGAATCTTACTTGATGGAACATTGGTGTTTTCATGCCAAAGAACATCGCTAGAGTATGCTTTACATACCTCGTTGTAGATTCGGATACCAATTCAACACAACTTCCCGCCTTTACAAATCACTTATCTACAATGAAATATTTGGCATCTAGTATTAGCAACCCAACACCACAATTCTCTTCCAAAATTCCATACAACCAATATTTGCAAAGCATTCCAAAAACCAACTTGAACAATAGGTTTATGTGTATACATATATATAATCATCATTTCAATACCACATCATCAATACCACATCATCCCTTCACAATTCAACATAATCCAACCATGCACAAGAATGATCCAATATCATTTCCAATCATCTTTCAACAACAATCAAATAACATACTTCTTATGCTCACATGCATATATATATATATATATATATATACATACATATCCATATAAATAACACAAACATAATTTACATCCTTACCATAGAATCTCCCTTTGGGTTTTGAAGTCCTGTTGGCAAAAATAAGGGGTGCCTCTCAAAGCCCTTGAGACAATGAACACAACTACGGAATCAATTTCGACTTTCCACGGTTGAATCACAAGATAATTAGAGTTGAAAATTAGTCTAGGGTTTGTTCTTTCCTCTAATTGATGATGAATATGAGTTTTTGAACTCATATACATGTATATATACACATATTCCCGTCCATAATACCATAGAAAATGACCAAAGTGCCCTTAAAATTTAAATAATGTCAAATATGTCCTCCGGTGGACTATTTTGACAAGCTGAAGTAGATAAATCATAACTCTTTTCTCCGATATTGGATTTGGGTGAATTTGGTATCATTGTAAAGATAATTCAAAGTTCTTTTATTTCATATAAATTAGGCCACCCAGTTCGTCCTGTACAAGGAGTTATGATCGTTTGAAGTTGACCCTAAAAATCTGTTTTGAGAGGCTGAAGTAAAACACGTATAACTCCTTACGTAGATGTTGAATTTGGATAAAACCAATTGCATTGGAAAGAAGACCCAAATATATTTCTTTTGATATATGGTATCTCTCACAGTTCATTATATTGAGGGAGTTATGATCATTCAAAGTTGACCCAAAAACTGGCAGGCCTCAGTATTTTCCTGCTAATTTACTGTTCACAAAAATCTGTTTTGAGAGGCTGAAGTAAAACGAGTATAACTCCTTACTCAGATGTTGGATTTGAATGAAACCAATTTCATTAGAAATAAGACTCAAATATCTTTCTTTTGATATGTGGTAGCTCGCCCAGTTCATTATATTGATGGAGTTATGATCGTTCAAAGTTGACCCAAAAACTGGCGATTTTCCTGCAAATTTACTGTTCACATCCCGGCCACCGTTTTATAGTTTCGAACGTGCTCGCTTATATCCGAAACTTATACGTTTTTGAAAATATTTATATCGTTGGAAATTTTATTCAATAACCTTCGTATGGAAACATCAACGGGAAAATTCCGTTATAAATAAGGTCGATTCCTATACACATATAATCAAACTATACACTTGAAACCATCTCAAAATAATCAATACTCAAACTCATATATACCTAACTTAGGATCAATACATATACTCCAACACATATAACAATGGCTAATGCACGTAATTAAGTATGGGGTGTTACATCCTTCCCCCCTTAAGGACATTCGTCCTCGAATGTGAATGTAGTTATTTAGCCGAAACAAGTTCGAATTCGTAATTGATATTCACGTCATCATATAGATGTTATGCATATGTAAAAACATACTTGTTAGTGTCCCAGTTCCACTCCTTGCACTTCTTTTTCATCTTTGAACAAATAAGGGTATTTCGATTTCATTGCTTCCTCCGCTTCCCATGTAATCTCTTCCCTTTGTTGATTTCTCCAAAGTACTTTCACCGATGCTACTTCTTTATTTATCAACCTCTTAACTTGATGATCTAATATAGCAACAGGCATCTCCTCATAGGTAAGATCTTCTGTTTTTTGCACATCTTCAGTAGAAGTAATAAGGGATGGATCTCCGATGCACTTTCGAAGCATCGATACATGAAATACTGAATGGACTGATGAGAGTTCCTGGGGTAGCTCTAATTCATAAGAAACTTTCCCACATCTTCGAATAATCTTATACGGGCCTATATATCGTGAATTCAACTTTCCTTTCTTGCCAAATCTCATCACCCCTTTCATTAGCTATACCTTCAAAAATATCCAATCGCCTAACGAAAACTCTAGCCCTCTTCTTCTACTATCCGCATATGACTTGTGTCGACTTTGGGCTGTTTTCAACCGTTGTTGAATCACCTTGACTTTTTCTATGGTTTGATACACAAGATCCGGTCCTAACATAAGAGTTTCACCCTCTTCGAACCATCCTATTGGTGATCTACACTTCCTCCCATATAAAGCTTCATATGGTGCCATTTTGATACTTGAATGATAGCTATTATTGTAGCCAAACTCAATAAGAGGTAAATGATCATCCCAGCTGCCTTTAAAATCTATAACACATGCTCGTAGCATATCTTCAAGTGTTTGAATGGTGCGCTCTGCTTGTCCATCCGTCTGAGGGTGAAAAGCTGCACTCAGATTCACTTGTGTTCCCAAACTCCGTTGGAAAGACTTCCAAAAGTTTGCAGTAAATTGAATTCCCTAATCTGATATAATAGAAGTTGGAACTCCATGTAATCGGACTATTTCTTTAACATACAGCTTCGAATATTCTTTAACTGTGTAAGTGGTCTTAACGGGTAAAAAATGTGTGGATTTAGTAAGCCTATCCACAATCACCCATATAGAATCAAATTTCCGAGCTGTACGAGGCAAACCTGTAACAAAATCCATGTTAATCATGTCCCACTTCCAAGTTGGAAGATCTATGCATTGCATATAGCCTCCGGGCTTTTGATGTTCCACTTTAACTCGTTGGCAATTTGGACATTCAGCTACAAATTCTGCGATGTTCCTTTTCATGTTATTCCACCAATACATATCTTTCAAATCTTGATACATTTTGGTTGATCCTGGATGAATGGAATACCTTGAAAAATGTGCCTCTGTCATAATCTTCTTTCTTAGCCCGTCTACATCCGGCACACATAATCGGTTTTGGCACTGAAGTACTCCTTCTCGCGTAAGCTCAAATGCCTTGGTTGCACCACTCTGAACGTTCTTCTTAAGCTGTAATAAAATAGGATCTGCATATTGCTTTTCTTTCACTTCAGCTACTAATGAAGATTCCACAGCATTATGTACGATAAGCTCTTTGTCCGGAGTTTCAAGAAGGCGAACTCCCAAACTAGCTAACTGGTGAAGATCTTTAACCATCCCTTGCCTTTATATAGGCATCATCATAGCCTTACGACTTAACGCATTAGCTACTATATTCGCTTTCCCTGGATGATACAAAATATCGACATCATAATCTTTTAATAGTTCCATCCACCTTCGTTGCCTCAGATTTAGATCCTTCTGACTGAAAATATATTGTAAGCTCTTGTGATCAGTATATATATCAACATGAACCCCATATAAATAGTGGCGCCATATTTTTAAAGCAAAGATAACCGCTGCCAGCTCAAGATCGTGTGTAGGATAATTTTTCTCATGTGGCCGCAATTGTCTAGAAGCATATGCTATTACCTTACCATGCTGCATCAATACACATCCTAAACCAATTCTAGAAGCATCATAATACACTGTATACCCTTCTGTACCTTCTGGAAGTGCCAACACAGGTGTAGAAATCAACTTATTTTTCAATTCTTGAAAACTCTCCTCACACGTATCATTCCATTGGAACTGGGATGCTTTATGCGTTAGCTTGGTTAAGGGTGCTGAAATGGAAGGAAAGTCTTTAACAAACCTCCTATAATAATCGGCCAACCCGAGAAAACTACTAATCTCCGTCGGCGTTGTGGGCCTTGGCCAGTTCTTCACAGCTTCTATCTTTTGAGCATCAACCTTTATCCCTTCACTAGATACAATATGACCCAAAAATGACACCGACTTTAACCAAAACTCACATTTAGAGAACTTTGCATAAAGCATACACTCACGAAGAGTCTGCAATGTCTGTCGTAAGTGATTGGCATGGTCCTCTTCTGATCTAGAATAAACTAGAATATCATCTATAAAAACTATCACAAATACATCCAGGAATGGCTTAAACACCCTATTCATCAAATCCATAAAAGCTGCAGGTGCATTTGTTATCCCAAATGACATAACTAGAAACTCATAATGACCATACCTTGTTCGGAAAGCTGTTTTGGGTATGTCTTTTTATTTGACCCTCACTTGGTGGTAACCTGACCTCAAATCAATCTTAGAAAAACACTTGGAGCCCTGTAACTGATCAAATAAATCATCAATTCTTGGGAGAGGATATTTACTCTTAATAGTCACCTTATTCAATTACTGATAATCAATACGCATCCTCAGCGAGCCATCCTTTTTGCGCACAAATAACACTGGTGCTCCCCAGGGGGACATACTAGGTCTTATGAATCCCTTCTCTACCAAATCTTTCAATTGCTCTTTCAATTCTCGAAATTCTGCTGGGGCCATTCTATATGGAGGAATGGAGATTGGTTGGGTGCCTGGTATTACATCAATACCAAACTTTACTTCTCGTTCAGGAGGCAAACCTAGAAGATCTTCAGGAAATACATTAGGAAATTCATTTACCACCGGAACAACGTGAAGAGTTGGTGTCTCCGCTTCTGTATCCCTTACTCTAACTAAATGATATAGGTATCCCTTGGAAATCATTTTTCTTGCTTTGAAATAAGAAATAAATCTACCTTTTGGTGCGCCAATCTTACCTTGCCGTTCAATAACTGCTTCATTCGGAAAAATGTAAATACATCTTTTTTGTACAACAATCAATTTTGGCATAACAAGACGTCAACCAATCCATACCCATTATAACATCAAAATCTACCATTTCTAGTTCCACGAGATTGGCCATCGTGTCTCGACCACACACAGTTACTACACAATCCTTATAAACTCTTCTAGCAATAATAGATTCCCCAACCGGGGTAGACACTTCCAACGGCTTATCTAACAATTCGAGGGTTCTTTTGAACTTTCCAGCAACCAAAGGAGTAACATATGATAATGTAGAACCGGGATCAATTAGAGCATATACATCAAATGAAAATATGGACAACGTACCCGTAACCACATTTGCGGAAGCCTCTAGATTCTGTCGATCCGCTAAAGCATAAGTGCGATTCTGAGTCCCGCTGGAACTGGCGACTCTTGTTTCATTCCTAGCGTGACCCACGGGTCGTGCGCCTATACCAGAATAAGATACCGGTGATGATGATGCAACAGCTGATCCCAAAGGTCGTGCTACACCACCTGCGCCCCTTCGTGGGCATTCTCTTATCATATGCCCCGTCATACCGCACCAATAACAAATATTTGTTCCCATTCGACATGCGCCCATATGATGCCTTCCACATTTATTGCATGGATCTCGAGGAGGTATCAGTTGGATCATATTCCTTTGCCCATGATAACCCACTGATCGCGAACTATGACCCTCACTTCTTTGCCCAATTTGACTGCCTCTGAACCCCTGATCTTGTGGTGGAGCACTAGCTGCAGAATAAGAAAATAATGGCCTAGGTGGTCTAGCAGAAAATTGAGGTCTAAAACCTCCCTGTGGCGCCATAAACTTCCCTGTAGATCTGGCCCTCTTAGAAGATCCACTTTCAAATTCCTGTGTTCTTCTTCTTTGCCTCTGATCTTCCATTTTCTGTGCAAATGCTTGGATCCTAGCTATGTCCATATCTTTATTCAGTGCAGCAATAGTACAATCCCTAACCAAATACGGATCTAATTTGTTCACATACCGATGAACTCTGTCATCCGTAGTAGCTATAACATTAGGAGCATATCTGGACAAGGAATTAAATCGAAGACTATACTCCCTCACATTTGTATTACCCTGCCGAAGATTTAAGAACTGATCCGCACAGGCCTGACGAGTCTCATATGGAAGATAATGATCAATAAATGCCTCTTTGAACTCTTTCCAAGTAGCTGGGGGTGCATCAATTCCCCTAAACCGTTTCCTATCTTCATACCAATATATAGCCTCACCTTTGAATCTATACGCGGCTAACTCCACTGTCTCTCTGCCCGATACATGCATCACCTCTTAAGATAAAGTCCTACGGATCTTCATTAAGATCGGATCCGGTAAAAGTAGGCGGATCCATCTTAAAAAAATCTTGCATCCGAAGACTAGCCGCCCTATCAGTACCGCTAGAACCCGCGACAGGAATGGCTTGCCCTTGGACTTGCCCAGCAACTATACGAGTCAAAAGTTGCACTGCATTTCTAAGATCTTGATCAACAACATTAATAGGTGGCTCTGGGGATATAGTTCTCCTCCCCCTAATTTCTTCTGGACTGGGGGAAGTTTCTGATGCATGCTCAGCTGGAGCCTCACTTTGATTAGCTGGTATAGTGGGTGACTTACTAGTCCCCTCTCCGGCGGCCACATCTACTTGCTTACCGGTATTCTTGCTTTCGGTAACCGGCATCATTACTATAATAAGAGAAACAAACTGATTCAGTGGTCAACTATGACTTCATATACAATATAAGCTCTATCGCACGATCTAAGACATGAAGAAAAGAAACAATTCCTAAATGTCCATAGCCTCTTGTTTATAGATGTGGTGCACAACACACTGATAAACAAGACTCTACATAGACACGAATCTGTAGACTCACTAGGACGAACCTCTCTGATACCACTTTTGTCACGGCCCAAAATCCCATCGGGCCGGACTGACACCCGAAGCCGAGAAGGCCCGGGAGAACCCGTTCAAATACCTGTGCTTTCACTTACATGTCACAAAATTTGGGCAGCACTTTGTTGCATATAAAAGGGTCTAATTACCTGTATCAGCACAACACGCACAAATATATATATATATATATATAAATATATAATACTTGGTCGTCGGGGGCCGTCGGGGCCACCCCATATACTAATATAACATCACTATATAAACTTCCATGACTTTACCCTTCCTTATGTCTACAAAGCCTCTAGGATATACATGACATAACTAGGGTCGGGACAAACCCCCGCCCACACATGACTCCAGTACAATAACAAAATATAAGGAACCGACTCGGAAAGCTCTGAAGTAAACTGGAGCTCACCAACAGTAGCTGTATGACCTGGCTCCTACTGGTGCGGTGTATGAGCTGAGGTACCTGTGCCTGCAGCTTGAAATACAGGTCCCCCATAAGGGACGTCAGTACGAGATATGTACTGAGTATGTAAATCTGTAAATAATCATATGTGATATGGGGGATCAAGAAAATCAGACACAAGTGAATAAATCATAATAGAAGTGAACCACACTTCATAAATATTTTTAGGATCATGAACATTATCATTAATCTGAATTAGGTTCTTGAATTCAAACACATTTGTGGAACGGTATACATTCGTTCATTTCATTCTTTACAATTATTATTCGCCATTACCTCCTCTTCCCGAACCTCCAACCACCTAACAATAATCAATACTGTACCGTACTATGACTATTAGGCTGCCCCCAGTACATATCAATTGGGATCGACCCATGCTAGGCTTATACCCCTGGGATACCACCCATAAACACATAAATAGGGATCGACCCATGCTAGGCTTATGCCCCTGGGATACCACCCACACGTATATCAAGTAACACATAAGAGATTTTTCCAATAACTTAGTTCAAAAGCTTTTGAGATTATTACATTAGTGTTCATGCCAATATAGTACCTTTGGAACAATGATACATCAATAGGAATCAAGTAATAGACCTTCTATACAATAACGATGTAATAAGGACTCATTGGTACATCAACAATATGTTTCAGAATCATCAATATCACAACAATGAAATAGGAGCCTTTTGGTATATAAATGAAACATTTTGACACTTTATAGAATGGAAACAACTTCATTGGTAGTGTAGAGCAATACATGTGTTTGGATAACCTCGGAATCTTACTTGATGGAACATTGGTGTTTTCATGCCAAAGAACATCGTTAGAGTATGCTTTACATACCTCGTTGTAGATTCGGATACCAATTCAATACAACTTCCCGCCTTTACAAATCACTTATCTACAATGAAATATTTGGCATCTAGTATTAGCAACCCAACACCACAATTCTCTTCCATAATTCCATACAACCAATATTTGCAAAGCATTCCAAAAACCAACTTGAACAATAGGTTTATGTGTATACATATATATAATCATCATTTCAATACCACATCATCAATACCACATCATCCCTTCACAATTCAACATAATCCAACCATGCACAAGAATGATCCAATATCATTTCCAATCATCTTTCAACAACAATCAAATAACATACTTCTTATGCTCACATTCATATATATATATACATATCCATATAAATAACACCAACATAATTTACATCCTTACCATAGAATCGCCCTTTGGGTTTTGAAGTCCTGTTGGCACAAATAAGGGGTGCTTCTCGAAGCCCTTGGGACGATGAACACAACTACGGAATCAATTTGGACTTTCCACGGTTGAATCACAAGATAATTGGAGTTGAAAATTAGGCTAGGGTTTGTTCTTTCCTCTAATTGATGATGAATATGAGTTTTTGAACTCATATACATGTATATATACACATATTTCCGTCCATAATACCATAGAAAATGACCAAAGTGCCCTTAAAATTTAAATAATGTCAAATATGTCCTCCGGTGGACTGTTTTGACAAGCTGAAGTAGATAGACCATAACTCTTTTCTCCGATATCGGATTTGGGTGAAATTGGTATCATTGTAAATAGAATTCAAAGTTCTTTCATTTCATATAAATTAGGCCACACAGTTCGTCCTGTACAAGGAGTTATGATCGTTTGAAGTTGACCCTAAAAATCTGTTTTGGGAGGCGGAAGTAAAACGTGTATAACTCCTTACACAGATGTTGAATTTGGATAAAACCAATTGCATTGGAAAGAAAACTCAAAGAGCTTTCTTTTGATATATGGTATCTCTCCCAGTTCATTGTATTGAGGGAGTTATGATCGTTCAAAGTTGACCCAAAAACTGGCAGGCCTCAGTATTTTCCTGCTAATTTACTGTTCACAAAAATCTGTTTTGAGAGGCTGAAGTAAAACGAGTATAACTCCTTACTCAGATGTTGGATTTGGATAAAACCAATTTCATTAGAAATAAGACTCAAAGATCTTTCTTTTGATATGTGGTAGCTCGCCCAGTTCAGTATATTGAGGGAGTTATGATCGTTCAAAGTTGACCCAAAAACTGGCAATTTTCCTGCAAATTTACTGTTCACATCCCGGCGACCGTTTTATAGTTTCAAACGTGCTCGCTTATATCCGAAACTTATCCTTTTTTGAAAATATTTATATCGTCGAAAATCTTATTCAATAACCTTCGTATGGAAACATCGACGGGCAAATTCCGGTATAAGTAAGGTCGATTCCTATACACATATAATCAAACTATACACTTGAAACCATGTCAAAATAATCAATACTCAAACTCATATATACCTAACTTAGGGTCAATACATATACTCCAACACATATAACAATGGCTAATGCACGTAATTAAGTACGGGGTGTTACAATATTCTTTGTACATAATTATCTAGAATATGAACAGTTGTCCTTGTATGCATCTGACGGTCCATATTTAATCCATCATGTCATATTTGTGTGCTTCTGATCTTGCCATATCTCTCAGCTGTCTTCAGACATAAGTCCATTGAGTTTCTCTTTTGTTCTTGACTTGCTGTTGACATCTCTCATTCCTTTTCTCTTCTGTGTGTTATCATCTTCAATAGAAAATTGGTAAGAGGAATGAGAGTTAATTCTTCCAACAGTATATGATCTTTTACCAATCAATATCTGCGTTGAATTTGGTTAATGCTTGCACACCTCATTTTTGTTTGAAGTGGCAAATGCCATGACATTTAAACTTGAACGTGCCGTGTAGGAGATTTTATAATGTTTTCAGCAACTGTACTTAATTGAGTTATTTTCGTTAAACTATCTTCTATACCAGATGGTTTCGTTTTGTGCTAATGCTACTTTGGGTTATCTCCTCAATCCCAATTTAGGTGTCCTAATTTGGTTGGACAGAGCGACTTCGGTAATAACTGATATTTGTTATATTAGATAGACGTGTGTCCAAAAGGTAGGATAAAATGAACATTACAGAAAAAGCATGTGGTATCTAAATACTGAATTGTAAGAAGATACTCTTACCAAAGAGTATACAAAAGAATGTTCTTTAGGGAAAGTACACACAATCTTGTAACTCAACAGAAAATAGAATAGTTTTGGACAAAGGAGTAGTTTTCTGTATGTCATGTCAGATATGACTGCGGATGTTTCCTTCTGGCTATGGTCCTGTGTTATCATATTCTACCAGGTGTATGCCCCTTGTTTTGATGTTTCCATTGTACTGCAACTTGTAACATTTTACTTTCTTGCAATTTCTTCTGTAGTGTGGAATGCCTCCCTGCATTATATCCTCTTCCTTTTGTTTGGGTTAATTCTGAATTTTGTCATATCTTGCTAGGTTTAGCCCAGAAGCCCTTACTTGGCTGTTTTTCAAGGGATTGGTTGGCTGGTTCTTACAAGTTTCGTTGCTGAAGATGACATTGCTCTCACTGGTTAGCGGAGAGGCTCCTCTCCTCGACATTGTTCCATACGTAGGATATGCCTTTGCAGGATTGTCCATAGCTCTATTGGGAACAATTATATGGAACTATTCGTACTACTTTTTGATGCCGTGGACATCCTTGTGCATGGGAATTTTCTTGGTGAAGACGATGAAGAGAGTTCTCTTTGCACATTTGGTAGCATTTTGGTTGTATGGAACTAGATTTATGCTTTCGTTATCTGATCATTTATTCAGGTAGATTCCCTTCCATGAAAGTGAGGCATTTTAATATTCTTAAATTTTATTTGACGGTTGTACAAAGTGCATGTGTAGAATCCTCGTTTTTTGGAAAGGTTGAAAGAACTGAAACCTGAGCGGGGCGAGTAGTTTGGGTTTGGTCTGTTGGGTTCATGTGTAGAAACAGATGCCTATTCTTTTATTCGGCAGATCCCACTTGTCTCGGCAGATCTGCACATTTTAATTGGGATAGCACTATCCTTATCGTTTTGGCTGCACAGTAAGATGTGTGCCAAAGTATAATAAATAACATAAATATCAATTTTTTGGGAAATAATTACATTTTCTCACACTTTTTTAATTACTTTACTCTCTCTGCTTATTAATATATTATATTTAAGGATTTTTCTAATATGTTTAAGGAGTTAAGTTTTTTATAATATTGAAAATATAAGTTATGTATTTATCTAATTTGTAGATTAATTTCAACTTGGGCTTTAGTTACCTTATCTTTGGTAGGAATAAAATTTCAGAGCGAGGTCTAAAGGACAGATCTGAATTCGCTCATGGTTAGATGCCTGCACTGCGACATAACGCCACTGGCCACTTCCTACCCTTTCACTGAAAAATAGTTGTTATCATGGAGTATCACTTTCCATGAGTGAAATTCCATGATAATGTACCAGAATTTACTTGTCGCGTTTGAAATTCTATAATAATGGCTATTTTCGGTTATACAAAGTGAATTGGTGAATTTTACTGATCCTCACTACCAACCCATTGATAATAGGTTTGTCGGACCTAGTATTTTCGGCCGAATCATAATATACACGGTTTTAACGAATATCTTTTCATTTATCTGTAATTTTAAAATACAAACTGAACGCTAAGAATCTTAGAAGAATGAACTAATCAAAGTTGAAATTCTAGATCTCCAATTTTACAATCATTTGCAGCAAGTAAAGAATGAATATTGATTTTCTGAGAGGAAGCTTGACAGGGTGGGTCCAAGCCCTCATGGAATTTCAGCTGTTGGTTAAGGAGCCAACATGGCTCGCAGGATTCTCAACTTCCGCAAGCATTACAATGATTTCTCTCTTGTTGACAGAGAGAATATGATGCACTTCAATTCCTTTTTCTTTTAGGTAATCCCACTAGAATGATAAGAGAGAATATGATGCACTTCAATTCCTTTTTCTTTTAGCTAATCCCACTACAATGATAATCTCTCACAAAGAATTTCATAAATGATGGTTCTTTTCACCATGGTCATTTAACTATATTTTCTAATAACAAAATCATAAAACTTTACCTTTACTAATAAAAAAATCACATATATAAAAAAATTCAAGTTTCGGTGGATGATATTTTTTATTTTTAATTTAATAAATACAAATTCAATTTTTTAAAAGACTTCACCCCATGTCGGGGATGCTACTCTTTACTTTATTTAAAAAGAAATTTAAAATTTTTTATCGACTAAATACAAATTCAATTAAAAAGAACCCACCCAACTCGTCTCGAATAGAATCCGTATGCAGAAATTAAAATACTCTTATTAATTGTGTAGAGTTTTGCTATATAAAGAGCATATCATATGTTATATGAACCACATTTAGTAGTAAAATATAGGCTTAAGTCATCGATAGACATTTAAACTTATTTCAAAATTTCACTTGGATCCCTCAACTGACCATTGTACCTATTGAACACTATTATCACTACAAATTTGAACCACTCGAACCCTTTGTGCACACGTGGCGTTAAAAGTGTGATTCACACCTTAGTAGATGGGTGAATAAATATTTTAACACCTTTTTTATTATTATTTTTTTCTCTTCTTTCTTTCTCATTATTTTTTCTTTTAAAATAATTTCTCTTTCTCCTTTACATAAACTACCACTCTCTCTGCCACTACTCCACTATTACAAGTCCAACACTCCACAATAAATAATTTTAATGTACCTTCTCGTGATAGGTTTTGTAGAATATTGTACTTATGATGAAATGGGCATGGTAAATTAAATAAGATTTTCTGAAAAAATATCTTTGAAATTAAAATTTTGACGATATGGGCGAATTTTAGAAAATTCTGTATAATTAAGTGTAGATTGGTGAAGAGTGAATTCGGGGACAAATATTTCAGCAAATAAATTAAATTTCAATCAACGAAAAATTTTAATTTCAACCACTAGAATCAAAGTATCACTAATCATACCATAAAAAACTAGAATTCTTCTTTCTTTCTGCTTACATTGCTGCTGCTCATCCACCCGTTGCCACTGCTCTTCCAATTTTTCTTGACGCTATTAATATCAAAACTTTTATTTTACCTAGCTTCTCATTCTTTAAATGATGATAATTGTTTATCATATAAAATTTAAACTAAAAAACTATTAAAGAAGAATAAGAAAAGTGGAGAAATCAGTGTGTCAGTGGTGATTTTAGGCAAAGAGAAGGGGTTGGGTTGGGTAGGTTGCAGTACAGGTGGGGGGTGTATAGATGGGAATTTTTTGGGTTGGGGTTGGTTTTTTTTGTATTAAAAAATTATTTTTATAATTATTTTAAGTTTAAAAAATTACATGTCTTCAATTAATTTGCTGACTTTCCACATCATCTGCGCGTAAGTTACATACATATTTTTTTAGACTAGTTTTTAAAAAAATATTTAAAAAGTATTTATTTGTTAAAATTGGAGTGTCTAATAGAAAAAGAAATCAGCTGAAGAATTCAAGTGAAATCTTGAAACAAGTTTAAATACCTATCAATGATTTAAGCGTAATTGTATTCTTCCTCGTGTGAAAAGAATAAAAATATGTTATATTCTTCTCAATTAGAGACTCCAAACTCTTACTTGATCAAATCATTTCATTTTAAATCCTTTGTTTAAGTTATTTTTTACTCTAATGTTTGTATCTAGTGAAGAATAAGAATGTAAAATTGGTTCATGAATATATGATATGAAAGGTAGAAGTAACAATAATCAATAAATTAATTTTATGTTATGAAGTAATATTTTGTTGAAGAGTGATGATTAATTTGACAATTCACTCTTTATATATTTCCACACACTATCTTAAAAGGTCCAAAAAACTAAAATGAAATTACTAAAATATTTTTTTGTCTAATTTAATAGACTATTTGATTAAAAAAAAATCCTAAAAATCTAATGCGAAGAAAATCCCAAGTCGAACGGTCATACTCCTTCCTAATAGACCCAACCAATGTATATTGCTATTAGTTTTTTGCGATTAGATATATACTTCTAGCTTCTCTTTTATCTTCTCAGTATGCAACAGTTACTTCTCAATCACAAAATGTTCAAGCTTTTGTGATTCGATATCTACTTCAAATAGCTTATGAACTATGAATATACACTAATTTGGTGCTATAGAAGTTTGAAAGATACCAACTGCCTTTCGACCAAAGTCTTATAAAGATCAGTCCTTAACAATCGCACCATTAATCACTTTAAAAATAAGAAACACCATGACACTGTCCTAAAAGTCTTCCTTCTTCTATGTTAACAACACAAGTATGCCCTATTGCTTAGCAAACACCATTCTTTCAATTTCTTGCTATTACTTATCTATTTCAAATAATTTATGTAGGGTGTTATTTATGTTCAGATTTCCTTTAATTCTATTGTTAAAGTTGGGGCAGATCATTAGCGTAATCTGTTTAAGAATTCAAGTTGTAAGTCTCTTTATATGAAACTTCTATAGCAAACATTAGGTCTTTTCACCCTCCCAACAGTCCTTTTCGAGTTTGTTTTCTTGATGATATAATATGTATGGTTACGCCATATTCAAGAACATTTAAGAATTTAACTTAAGATACTTTTGTGGATTTTCTTTTCTCTATTTTGACTCTAAGTATTGATTATAAGATCTTTATTTCATGTTAAGTTCTTTGAAAAAGATGATTATCTGAATTCAATGCACTGTCACACAACTTGCTTCCTGTAAAACCAAATACGAGAACATATTCTTCAAGAGAATGCAAATAAGATTAAAATACAATTAAGGAACAAATAAAGTTAGTAGACCAAGCAAATAAGATCAAAATCTAAGGCACAAATAAAGTTACTAGACCAACCTTGTTCATTTTTATAAAGCACCTGAATGGTAGGTCTGTAAACATGGACGATCGTATTTGGATTTCACATACTCATGAAGGCAATGAACTTTTCTTTTCCTTTAACATTGTTTTCAAGATCAAGCGCAAGGATATGCAAGGACAGAGTCTGCTATGCACTGAACCCTCCCACCAATTATATCAGAGTTTGTAATATTCCCAATTTCACTACACGACTTTTAACGTATATTATACTTCTAAATTACAATTGATAATTTGAGCAACAAATTAATAATGAACAATACTAATGAGAAATCTAAGAATAACATAGGAAAAAGGTACTAGAAGAGAATGAAGAGACTTAGAGAGAGTTGGTGATGTAAAACATAGTCTTTGTGTAGGAGTAATCACAATTTGTATGCCTTTATTTGCCTCATACTTTATTATTTATATATTCTTTCCATCTCACATACTCCATGGGAGAAAATACGTCCACTTGATATATACGAATACTTCCTTCATAAAAAAGAACTTTGTCCTTAATGTTCAAGTAGGGCAGTACTGAAATGTCAGTAGAACCTTATGTTTATGGTCTCTTTTACTTAGAATTAACTTGTGAGTTCAGAAATACACCATGGTCAAGAGAAAATATAGATGAATCCACAATAATGATCAGCATATTTTGGTCTAGCTTAACACAGTAAGGTTGGTTGTTACTTGCATCTGTTGCTGCTGGAAGGACTTCTATATGTTCCAACCCATTAATTATGATGGAGCTCTCTCTCATACAATGCATACGTCTTGCTGATCTAAAGAACTTTCCATATCAATCTTCTCTTGAAGCAACCAGATTATATTGCTGTCTAAGGATCTTACTAGGAAATCATATTGTGTAATCATTAACTCCTTAGCACCTATACTCTTAAAATTTTACAGCAAACTAGACTTGCTAAGCCACTTCTCACTTATTGCCACCTTTTTCATTTTAGTTCCAAAAGAAAAGATTGCACGTTTATGTTACTGTCCACTTTGTTCATAACCTCAACTGACTAATCTCATCTATAAACTTATTAAGATCATCTTCATACCTGCATATTCATGTTAATGAAAAAAATGCAAAAGTTAGTGACATGGAGCTATTAAGTATTTCCCTAACAGATATGGCTTATCGATCTTATAAAAGATATTTGTATCTATTAAAGAGATATACTAATATGCCAAGTGATTATTGATTAATACCCAAAACATGTTTATCATGAAAATATGGCCTAATAGGAGTCTCACATTTACTATTATTCAGAATCAAAGTAGATATTATTTTTTACACAATCTCAATAATAGAATCATGAGGTGAGTAAGAAAGATGTCAGCGTTTGCGTATGGTATTGTGAGGCCCATAAAATACATCTTGTGAAAATGGATGAGTTTCTTTTGTTCTATTATGCCAGACATTGAATTTAGATAAAAAAAAATCTTGAACATTTGGAACCATTTTTATTGCTTTTTTTATATGAGACCCTTTCAACTTAATTTTATTTAGTCCTAGTGGTTTACAAAATCTTGCAGGAAATATCAAGTTAGCTACATCACGTTTGTGTTAATTATTTATTATGAAATACTAAATTGGTCCATTCTTTCATAAGCACCTATATATTCCACTGACTAGGATTAACAATGGTTTGAGTCAGTAATTATAAAACCTTTTGTTATTGATCTTGATTCACGTGTAAATTTTAGTACTATGTATCTTCCTAAATCAGAGAGACAAATAATTTTATTTGATGTAGTGATGGAGGAATATAGCTTACGATCACCGTCTTTGATGTAATACCCCGAGTCTCTAACCAATAGTGCAACCATGACTCAAGATCATGGGAAGTAAATTATAGTGATTTAGTTGTTTTCTTATCAAGGGTGATGTGTATTAAGGCCTCAAAGATGTCCTAGCGGTTAGGTAAATCAAAACATTCCTTATCCATTGAATTCTTGGAAAGGATATTTCCATATTCTACTTCAAATGAGTATATCTCTCGTTATACTATGAATTATTGAGCTCGTGACCTACCAACAAATAGATAATTGAATTAGTTTTCCAACGGTACTAATTTTACCCAAATCTGGTATCAGAGAAAAGAGTTATGCCCATTTTACTCTAGCTTGTCAGCCTGAAAATTTCGTGGCGACTTGTCACAAGGCTGACGGCTTGTCACAAAATGTCGTCACCATAAGCAGAAAGTCACAAAATCCAACATTTTTTTATGACTTGTCACAAGTTTGACGGCTTGTCACGAATGTTGTCAGCTATTTTTTTCAGCAATCAAGGGACGTTTTTGCAAGGGTATTTTGGTCTTTTTCCATCTTTTGTAGGCCTATATAAATATGTGAATCCCCATCTAAATCCTAATTTATCATTCTCTCTTCCAATTATCTTAAGAAATATATCTAGGGTTTTTATTTAAGGACACTAATCTTCTAAAAAACATCCATAAATCTTCAAGATTTCTTCAAGAATCAAGTTCCTCATAGTATGGTCTTAGAGAATCATTTATTACAAGTGAAGATAGAGTATCAAGCACTATAATTCATCCAATTTCAAAGATTAAGGTATGTGGGGTTTTGAACAAGAGAAATTTTTTCATTCTTGCGCCCAAAACTTTGATTTCTACCATGGATTTATATGATTTTGCAAGTGGGTTTATACCCAAATAACTTCATCATGAGATTATGAGAATATAAATTGTTCAAGCTTTGTTATACATGATTATTTTGCTATTCCCAAGTTATGACTTGATATTTAATACTGTGAATTTTATATTTCTAGCATGATTTGATATTTCAAGTGCTTTCAAGATATGTGTCAAGCTTTAAGCTTCCTTATGACAAATTGAATTATTGAGTATATTGATTCATGAGATTGAGTTGTTACAATGAGTCTTGATATTTCTTCAAAGTTATTGATGTTGCCATGATTTAATGAATTGATACATTTTGATATTGAGAAAGATTGATTTGATTTGAGTTATGTTAGGAATCCACAAATTGATTATGATTTGATAAATGAGAAAGAGATTTGATTTGGTCTTCATGATATACCCTTGTGATATTTGTGGTGGATTTTCTAACGCGTTCTGAGCTTGTGTCTGGGAGTAGTATTTAGCATCGAGCGATAATGTGGTATTTCTCTGAAACTATGTGCCACCGTAGGATTGATATTTTTAATTGTGGGCCAGAGGCCGAGTATGAGATTATTTAACTTCTTATTTATGTTTAGTTGGCTTCCATATTATTTTATTATTGTTCTCTTAAGATTGGTTTAAGGGGGTGGTTTCCGATCTATGGTGGACTTGAGGTACCCGTCAAGGCTAGGCATTGGTTTGGGTCATGATAATCTTGGTACCCGAGCTTGATTTAGAGTCATTAGGTGTCCACAAAGCTGTATCGAGTAGAGTCCTTTTTATAGGTGTGCTGTCACAACCCAACCCCCGGGCCTAGACATGATAGGTATCTCAAGCCCACCGTAGGCCAAAGACTACCCCTATAGCGTGTCCAATCCATGCATTATCTAAATTATAACAAGCCGAAGACATCAAGAAACTAGATATAAAATAGTTAATATAGCTTAAGAATAAGCTCTAAGAGTGAAAAACACCATCCAACCCACACATGCCCGCAAAAGCCTCTAAACCAATTCGAATATCAAACTAGGTTGAAACATACTCCCAACCATGACAACGACAATGACAACAATAATGTTAATGTTTAATTTTCAATTCTAATACATGGAAAGAAATAGATGGAATGACTAAGATTTCTGGAAGATTGAGGCTCACACTTCACTGCAACTTGATACATGACCACATTACCTAATACTATACAAACCAATAGAATAAAACCCTAGGGCCCTATATCATAAAAAGATATAGCATTTGTGGATGGTTAGCGGGGTGAGCACTAGCAAACAACTGAGGGAAATGATTAATACCATTTCAAAATCAAATCCAAACTCATTTTACATGTTCACACACATGTATATGTACATATGTATATATATAATGTTGTTATAGGGAGCAAGGTTTAGAAGGAGATTTAAAATCATTAACCTGGACTTTGTAACATCAAACCATCCTAATGGAATCAACGGGCTATGTGGGTTCAGCTTCTCCCATCGGAAGGACTGCAGTACGTGTTAGCCACATGAACTAAAGAAATCCAAGAAATATCTAGGGAATGCCTTTACCCCAGCCAATCCAAAGTATGTATAAAGTGTAAACTATGCACATAGTCATAAAGACCACTACGCCGACAGATGTGGTTTCGAGAATTGGTCCTCCCAGGACCTCCACATTCTACAGTGAGATACACAACCCCCTTTAAGACCAAGTAAAACGTTTACACATAATCCCTTCCATTTAACGAAGAGGTCTTCCATTAAGGAATCACCAAATGGTATCATCATACCAATATTATTGCAAGCTTATAGAATTATGCCATTCTAATTATCCATCAACTTAGGGGAGTCCACGACCCCTAAGTTCCAATTTAAAAACCATAACATGGATGACAAGGCCTTATAAAACCATTTAAAACCAAACCATATCCATCAAGGCCTTTAACATCCATATTTATATTCCATTAACCTTTTATGCAGTGTCTCTGAGGTAGTTTTATGCACTTTAGTGTTGTTACCCTAGCTTATTTAGCTTTATTTTGAGTACTTCTTGTGTGCTTAATATGTTGATGATGAAATAAATATACATCTAAGTGTTTAAGTATTTGATTACAATGTTCAAGGTGTTTTTCAAAAAAGTTTGTACTTGAATCGATCATTTACAGTCTGGACGAGAAAGCTAGTATTACTAGCTTGAGCTAGGTGTTGATCTAGTCTATCTCAATGGATTATAATGTTCTTAATAAGTTTCTAAGGATTTTTATTGTGTATTTATATGTTTAAAAACATTTTTATAATGTTCAAAGGAAAACTAAATCAAGTTAAGAGTCAAAGCAAAGTAAAGATGAAAGTGGACGAAACTAGTTCTTAGCTTGAGTTTCTAGTTCATCATTATAGTTTTTTATTGTTGTGAGATCTAATCAATTGTGTATGATGATTTAGGATGATTGGTGATTTTATTTTGATGATATTTGTATGATACACAAGTAGAGAATCCAGTGAAAACAACACTATAAAGCTTGGGATGTGAGAGACAAAGGTTAGACGTCAAATTAGTGAATTCCAGTGAACCCTCGTGTTGAGCATGTGATGCGGCACTTGATACCATGTAATAAATCCAATTATTCTCCACCAATTACACTGGAATGATCCCTGCTATGTTTGACTCACTCCCACAGATTAGGGGTCACGACGCATCCTTTATTCCCGAGCTGGCAAAAGTCCTCTACAATAAATATACGACTTGTACAATTTGTAAAATACTTTTGTACTTGAAGAGGGGGATAAACACTTTTTTTAGGGTTTATTTATTTTTAAATTTATCATTTTAATGGATTATAGAATGTATTCATTAATTTGGACTACGGTTATGTCTGTTAGTGGCTAAACGCCCCCTTTCCAAGGTTAAGCCCAAAAACATATTACTATTGCTTTGAATTGAATTAGTTTTGATTTATTCTCATATTTAGTTGTTTTGTTTATCCCTTTTTTAACTATTTTAAGGAGTATCTAACCTTACAATACATATATTTTTGAACCTGTGATCTCGGGAGGGTGAATAGAAAGATAGAACGTGGGGATAGATAGATCAACGTTCTTATTCCTTTATAACATAACTAATTTGAATTAGAGACTAAGATAGGGATATACCTAGAAGCCTTGAAGATGATATCTTTATGCATCTAATTATATTATTACATCCCCGCTCAATGATGTAGTTGTAATGTCCAACTTAGGTAGACAATTAGAGGTCGGGAGATCACGATCATATGATAAACCCTATGATTCAACAACTAAGATAAGTAGTCAAATGAATTTCAATAGCATAGTATGATTTTTCATAGTGCTTTAACCCCAGTTTTTCATCCATTGATTGTCCACAGTCTTAACTTTACGGCATTACATACTTTACTTTAAGTTATAAGAAATCAAAACTCTTTTGGTTACGTTTGGACAGATGAAATATCAATAGCTGAACTGGAATTTAATAGTTGTTAAAAAAGTCTCTGAGGGATTAATAGTCAAATTTGTAAAAGGCCACTGTATTACTTTGTGAGACCATGTACACTTGCGTGTGCGCTTGGGTGCAAACAGTTTTTGGCACCATTTCCTGGGACTTGTAACTTGTCAACTATTTTTGTTTAAGTTTTACTTTTTAAATTTCTTTAGTGCTTGACTCTTGGTCTTGGTATTGAATTTATAAGTTTACAGGGTGGTAAGCTGGCAAAGGATAGGGACTTGGTTAAGCCAAGCCCTGAAATCGAGCAATGATTTAATCAAGAAAAGAGAGAAGAAATCCTTTTCCCCCATATAACATAATTTCAAGAGGAACAAGACAATCCTGCTCTTATGTCTGAAGATTAACTAATCGCAAGACAGTTCGTGAAGTGGCAATCCTACTTCGGACAAACTTGACCTTCCCTTTTTCAGAAATCTGCTGCTGGAGGTAAATTTTGAGCTGAATATAACATGGTACAACTTTTGATTAGTATTGGATAGTTTATGGGGATTATCCATGAATATCCACAAGTCTATCTATGGAAATTCCTTCAGATTAGTGACACATTCATCCCTACGGGTGTGTCAGATGATTATGTTAGGTTAGTACTATTCCCATTTTCACTATTAGGGGAATCAAAAAAGTATGTAAACACTGAGCTTGAAGGTTCAATCACAATCTGGGATGACTTAGCCCAAAAATTCCTCAACTGATTCTTTTTATCTGACAGGACTGCGAGACTATGTAGTGAGATTGTGTGCTTTAAATAGAAGCCAGATGAGAACTTATATCTTGCATAAGAGAGGTTCAAAGCTCTTTTTTTAGGATTGTCCATATCATCAACAATCTAATGAGGTATTAGCTCATACTTTTGTTGAGGCATTTGACCATAACACAAAAAATTTGCTAGATTCTACTACAGGTGGTCAAGCTTTGGAGTTGACATATGATGAGCTATATACCTTGTTGAACCGGATTGCACAAGGAAATCCTAAGTGGCATTTTGACTCAAGAAGTGCTGGAAAAAAGGTTGCAGGTGTGTTAAAGATGGACAAGTTTACTGCTATATCCACTCAGGTTGCTGCATTATAGAACATGTTAAAAATGCAATTCTGCAATATGAAATTGAGGGTTACACAACCTATAAAAATAGTTAATGCAATTCAGCAAACAAGCAGTTGGTGCATGGTATGTAGCAATAGTGGTCATTCTATAGATATGTGTACTGCCAATCCTGAGTCATGATATTTTTGGGCAATGTTCAAAGGCCGAATTATGGAAACACCTACAATCTAAAGTGGCAAACTCAGCCATCAAATCAGTAATGGAACGCCCAATAATAATAGTTTCATTAACCATAGGCTCAAGTAAATCAGGCCACTAGCAATACGAAAGAGATGCTAAAATAAATTTTAGGTGCTCAAGCATAATTGGTAGCAGATATAAAGAGCTAGTGGGGTGATATAAAGAGCCAACAAATGGCTACAAGGAACTTAGATTTACAGATAGGCCAGATAGTAGTAACGCAGAATGCTAGGCCTCGAGGTAGTTTTCCAAGTGATATTGAAAATTCTAAACATGTAATGGCAATAACTTTGATGAGTGGTAAAAAAATTAATGAAGAACCTCCAAAGAAAACTAAGGAGGTAGATGCAGAGTTGATTTTCCCACAGGTATCTAAAATAGTTGCTGAAAATTCAAGAAAGTCTGAGTACTCAAAAACAAAAGTTATTTAACAGGTGAAGGAGAAATCACCACCATTTTTTTCTGACGGGGCTTAGAAAAGCAAAATAGGATGCATGCTTTAAGAAGTTCTTTGAAATGTTCAAAGATATGCATATTAACCCTTCTCTTTTAGATTCTTTACAAGGAATGCCCAAGTATGTGAAGTACTTGAAGAATGTGGTCACTAATAAAGCTAAGCTACAGGATTTCAAACCAGTAGAACTCCTTGAAGGGTTCAATTCTGTTGTAATGCATAAGATGCCTTCAAAATCTCAAAGATCTAGGGAGATTCACCCTCTCTATTCGAATTGTCAATAGTGAGGTGGTCTATGCACTAAGTGATTTAGGGGAGAGTATCAAATTGATGCGTCTATATTTATTCTATAGGTTGTAACTTGGAAAGCCAAGATCGAGCTTTTCTATACTCTAATTAGCAAACTAGACAATAGCCCATCCTGAAAGAATCATAGAAGATATTCTCATCATGGTAGGCAAGTTTATTATTCCTGCTAATTTTATTATTTTATATTTTTAGGTATATGAAAGAGTAAAGTCATCATGGGATGTCCATTCTTCATGATATGAGGAGCTTTAATAGATGTGAGAGAGGGCACACTCAGAATGAGGCTAGATGATGTAGAGGCAATTTTTAAAGTGTACAAATTGCTCAACACACTATCCCATTACAAAGATTTATGCATGATTACTGTGACTGAAGGGGATAAGTATGGTGTGGTTGAGTTAAGTCTACCAAAGACATCTTTGAACTTTCTTATTAAGCAGCCCAAAACACAACCACCCCAGCCCGACATGATGTAATTGATGAGACTAAAAAGGATATTGTTGGGAAAGATGTTGACCTTGAGAGTTCACACTTAAGAGGTCAGAAACAAATAAGAGGATAATGCCCGAGTGTGAGGAAAAGGATGAAGAAAAATAGATGAGTCGTAGATTAGGTCATGCCGCGACACTAAATCAGGCGCAGATTAGGAGGCAACCCAAGTTAAGGTATGTTTTATTTTTAGTATTTTATTTTTTACTTCGCTAGTTTTTGTTTTTGTTGAATCATAGGTTGATGGGAAGTCTAAGTACCAAAAAACCTGAGCTAAGGAGCATGGCAAAGACTGAGTGTGGGGTCCCTCAGACCCTTTTGATGTGTGAAGATGATACTATCTAGGATTAGAGGCCTCAAGGAGTATTTATATCTAAGTACACATTGGGGACAAAGTAGATTCTTAAATGTGTGGTAGGGAAATTCCCATTTTTAGGGGTAATTTTAAATTTTTTTGTGTTAGGGATAAATAAGATATTGTTGTTGGTGATAGATTTGATTACATGATGCAAGTGTTTTGTTTGTAAAAATCATGTTTATTGTGTGAATTACTTCTTTTGAGACTCCTAGGCTCATGATTTTGACTCTTGTACTTATTGGCTTAGTGTTGAATTCATGCGACAGTGAGGTTCAGAGTGTATGATGAACCTGCTGATGTTGAGCATGTTCCATGTATTATATGAGGTTTCGTATACTCCTTGTTGCATATGATATATAGAACTTTCTTGGTGTATGTTCACAATGAAATAAATTGTATGGGTTTAGGAGATGATATAGGCATTTCTTTGATAGCTAAGTTTATACCTTCTTTTTACCTACCCTTGTACATTATCCTAGTTAACCCCATTGAGCCTTTATCTTATTAATTGGAAGCCTCATATATAGACTAATCCCCTTCTTTGATTGACCTTGATTTGATCCAAAGATCCTAACTGCTTTATTGTAAAAATTAATTGAGTGAGGAGTTGGAAAATCTAGTAAGAGAAAGGTAAAATTGAATCCCTAAATTGATAGTTATTGGTGTGTACATTTGTTATGTGTTGTAGTTGAGAGTTGAGTAATTAAAAGAATAAATTTTTTTTCAAATTGATTAAGTTGTGAAAAAACAATATTCCCACTATATTATATGTGAATGAGCCTAATGAGATAGGGTAAAACAAAAGATGTGGGATGATGATATGTTGGATGCTCGGTGAATTTATTTTAAAGATATTTGGATGATACAAAAGTGTAAAATAAAGTGGAAAAAACACTATAAATCTTGGGATAGACAAATAAGTGCAATACAAAGGTTGGATGACAAATTGGTCAATTCAAGTGAGTCCTAGCATTGAGCCTGCGATTTGTCACTTGTTCCCATGGACTAATGACCTTGACACACCACCCTGTCCACTATTATGAACCCCGCGATGCGCTACTCACTTCTACAGATTAGGGGTCATGGAGCACCATTTATTTTTTAGCTGGTAAAAGTCCTCTACTATAAATACATGACTTGTACATTTTGTAATCTACTTTTGGATGTATTTGGACTTGGAGAGGGGATGATCAACACTTATTTTAGTTTTTATTTCCTTTTGATTCAACCTTTTAATGGATTATATCAGGTATTCATTAATTTGGATTACAGTTATGTCTATTAGTGGCTAAACGCCCCCTTTACTAGGTTAAGGCCAAAAATATGTTACTATTGCTTTGAATTGAATTAGTTTTGATTGCTTTTTCATATTTGGTTATTTTTTTATCCTTTTTTTAAATATTTTAAGGAGTAGCTATCCTTAGAATACATGTATTTTTGACCTTGTTATCTCGGGAGAGGTAATAAGAAGGTAGAATATGGGAATAGATAGAGCAAGTTTCTTATTCCTTTATAACATAAGGAATTTGAATGAACGACTAGGATAGGGATATACCTAGAAAACTTGCTTGGTTCAAATGTAGTATGATAACTTCATGCATCTAATTGGATTAGTGCATCCCCGCTCAACGATGTAGTTGTAATGTCCAAGTTAGGTAGACGATTAGAGGTCAGAAAACCATGATCATGCAATAAACCCTATGAATCAACAACCAAGATAAGTAGTCTAATGAATAAAGTTCAATAGCATCATATGATTGTTCATAGTGCTTTAACCTCGGGTTTTCATCCATTGATTTTCCACAGTCTTTAAGTTATAAACAATCAAAACTCTTTTGGTTATGTTTGTACTGGTTAGTCTCAATAGTTGAACTGGAATTTGATAGTTGTTAGAACAAGTCTTTGAGGCATCGATATTTAGATTTGTAAAAGTCCACCATATTACTTGGTAAAGCCACATACTTTTGTGCATACTCTTGGGTGCAATAGTAAGGTTCCAAAAGAAATTTAAATTATGCACACAACTATATTTCAAAGCCGGTTTCATAAAGTGGGTTGAGATTAATACCAATTTCAATACCAATAATCATCAATATTGGGCAATGCCATGAACCCCTTTCGATCAACCATACCTATGCAAAATTTCTAATCCACCATACCTATGCAAAATTTTAATTTGAATACCACGAGATAAAGCGTGAATAACAATTCCAAAACTATAGGAAAATAAACCAAGTAGTAATCATAGAAAAACCTCAACCTATCATTCAAAACCCAACAATTAAATTCACATAAACCATGGTTAAACATATTCTTTTACATAGAACTAATGTTAGGGAAGAGATACATGCCTGAGGACACCAAAAATTGGAGAAGGAACCACACTTTTAGCCCTAGATGACCAACCCTTAGAAACCCTAGCTTTGTTTTTGAATTGGGAATTTAAGAGAGAAGAGAGTGTATTTGACATGTTAAAATAATGAGAAAGGTACCCTTAGGGTGTTTTATAGTCGTGGGTTATAATTGGGGATGAAATAAAATGACCAAAGTTCCCCTAATTAAAATGCTAAGAAACTGTCTCCTGTGACTATGGGTTACATCATGAATTGTGGTCACTGATCAGGAGTCGTTACTAAGATTCATAGCTTGGGAAAAAACTCAGGTCCTCCTTACTGGTTTGGTCATGAGTCCCTCCTATGACTCGTGACCTCACCTATGACTCAAAGAGTCTAGTTATTACTAAGAAAGCATTCTTGGGTCATCTTACTATTAAGGTCATGAGTCCCTAACCATGCCTCGTGATTTTACCTTATGACTCGTAGGGTATTTGGTCATAGTCAGGATAGAAACATGGGTAATCCCATCTGGTTGGACTATAATAGGCATATTCGACTCGTGAAGAGTCTTCACAACTTATTACCTGTGTTGTACCTTGAGTAGTGAGATCAAATCACAAGAAAAATTTAGAGTCTAGAGCCTAGGTTATTACATGTGTAGCATGTCACACTTATAAAGAAGAGGCTACAAGGTATTTAGAAATGTTTCCCCTTTTTATGTTCTATTTTCAGGCTATAGAGTCTAGTGTTATGGAACTTCTCTAACTCCTGGCTTCCTCGTATTTCAAATTATGCATCTCTAAATATATGATGTTTATAGAAACTCTGCTGGGAACTCTATCCTACCTGAGGACAATGTGGAGGGGACTCGCCTTGTGTATGGAGTGCGGACCCAGATTAGGGTCCCTGCTCCTGATTGTGCTACTTTATATGGAGTTCCACCTGCCACCACTAGTCTTCCTCAGGATTCTTATGGTTGTAATGCTTATGAACCACTGCCTCAGGGTTACATCTCTAATTTGGAGTTTCGCCGATCTATTCACTTGCTTACTCGGTTGGTGATATCGCATTCTCATTAAATAGGTCATTTTGGTTTAGTTACTCCTTCATCTGAGGTTGACCGAGTTTTCCAGTACATGAGGTTAAATCCCCCATCCCTTACAGGCTCAATGGTTGAGGAGGACCCTCAGGTCTTCATGGATAAGATAGAGAATATTTTTAGAGTGATGCATGCTACTGATTCAAAAGGTGTAGAGTTTTCTTCATATTAGCTAAGAGATGTAGCTTACTAGTGGTATAAGGAGTGAGAACCATTGAGGGGTAATGATTTAGAGCAGACATTATGGGATGTGTTTTCTAATGCTTTTTTTGACCATTTCTTTCCTCAAAAATTGAGAAAAGCTATAGTAGAGGAGCCCGTCAATATAAAATAATCCAATATGAGTGTGAAGGAGTATGCCCTGAAATTTTTATAGTTGGCCTAATATTCTCTTGAGTTGGTGGCTATCTAGGTATCAAAGATGAGGAAGTTTGCTTCTAGGTTATCCCGAGACTTAATGTTAGAGTTTAAGGTTGATATGTTTAACATTAACATGGATATCTCAAGAATCATGGTTTATATATAGCAGGTTGAGGATTAAAAAACTAAACAAACAGAGATTGAAGAGAGGTAGAGTAAGAAGTTTAGGTATTCAGAGCAGGGTAAAGGTCAGTAGAATAGTGAGAGAGATGGCAGATAGTGGACCAAGAAGAAGAATTGGGTCAATTCTTATTCATCTGCTAGTGCTGCCTATCCTAAGCCTTCAAGATTTCATTATTCTCAGGCTATAGGTAGTACTAAGGCATAGGGTTTCAAGTTTCAGGCTAGTGGAGCTCAGTCAGCCCCACCTTATCCTCTTTGTTATTTTTGTGGGTAGCTTCTTTACAATTAATATGAGGAAAGGAGGAATCACTGTTGTAGTTCTGGTCAGCTGCATCACATGCAACAAGATTTTCCTTCATCTAGATTCTCCAGTTGTGCTAATAAAGTTTTGGTTGCCACCTCTTCAGCTTCTATGCCAAAGGGCGCTACTTCAGGTGCCGACACTAGCTAAAATTGCCTCTATGCACTTGCTCTTTGCCAGGAATTTAAGGCATCTCCAAACATTGTTATTTCTATGTTACATGTTTTCTTTACTGATGTGTATTATTTTCTTGATCTGGTGTTTACACTTTGTTCTGTGACCCCTTATATGGATGTGGATTTTGATTTTAGTCCTGAAAGTATTCCAACTACTTTTCTATGTCTACCCAGTGGGTGAATCTATTGGTGTAAGAAAAATTTACAAGGGTTGTATGGTAGGGAGACATTGGGGATTTGATAGAATTGGATATGGTGGATTTTGATGTTATCTTGGGGATGGATTGACTTTATTTGTGCTATTCTTCTCTGGATTGTAGGAGCCGAAATGTTAGTTTCCATTTTCCTAATGAGCTGGTATTAAAATGGGAGGGGAGTTCTTTAGTGCCTAAAGGGAGGTTTATTTCCTACCTTAGAGCTCAAAAATTGACTTCAAAGGGGTATTTATATCATCTAGTTTGGGTTAAGGATTCCGACTTTGAAAGTCTTTCTGTGTATTCTATCCACGTGGTTAATGAATTTCCTAAAGTGTTTCCCTATGATCTTTCCAGGATTTCTCCTAACAAGGAGATATGTTTAGGATTAATATTTTACTGGATACTCGTGTAATTTCCATTCCTCCTTATAGAATGTATTTGGCTAAATTAAAAGAGCTAAAGGAGAAATTGATTGTTTTTGTTGATAAAGGGTTCATTCGTCCTAGTGTTTCTTTGTAGGGTGGTCTTGTAATTTTAGTGCAGAATAAATACATGTCTTTTTAAATGTGTATAGATTACCTTTAGTTGAATAAGGTGACAGTGCAGTATAAATACCCCTTTCCTAGGATTAATGATCTTTTTGACCAACTTCAGGGTGCTAGATGATTTTTTAAGGTTAATCTTTATTCGGTCTATCATCAGTTGATAATTTAGGAGGTTGACATTCAATAACTGCTATCCAAACCCAGTATAGTCACTATATGTTTTTGGTTATGTTATTTGGGTTGATTAATGCTCTGGCTGCGTTCATAGATCTTATGAATCAATTTTTTAGGAAATTTTTGGACTTATCGATTATTTTATTCATTAATGATATCTTTGTGTATTCTAAGAGTGTGGCGGATCATGCCAATCCCCTCTGAATTGTGTTGCAGACCAGTAAGGATTAGGAGTTGCATGCTAAGTTTTCTAAGTCGTGTTTTTATTGAATGCTGTGATTTTTCTTGGTCATGTTGTTTCTAGTGAGGGGATCAAGGTGGATCCATAAAAAAGTTGAGGTGATCAAGTATAAAACCCTTAAAATTTCCATCATTTTATTTTTTTACCCTCCTGTGTTTTGAATATATTTTTTGACCTAAATTATGTTTAGGTATTCTAATGAGGTATTTCGAAAGAGTATCAAAATTTTTGAAAGGGGTTCAGGGTCATTTTAAAATTTTAAGGTAGTAAGTCTTCACATTTTCGACATGCCATGGCGGTTAGTATCTGCGATTTCAATGTGGCACTGAGGCAATATACCTCTGTGATATGACCATGTTATGAAGGATAACCTCTGCGATAACGGAGTGGCATAGAGGTTAGCTTCCACAATAAAACCATGACACGCTGCTGTATTTAGATGGTGCAATTTTGGTTTATTCACTTGGGATAAGGATCTTTTATGTCTTTTCACTCATGGATGACCTTACACATAAAGTAGACTTATTTTTATCAATTTATCAAAGATCAATTGCCCTCTTTCACTCTCAAACTCAAAAGCTAAGAAAAATATAAAGGTGTCACTATATATTCTTTCTCCGGGTTCCAAGCTCTAAAATTCTTTCTAATTCTTTATATTCTCAGGCATGTATCTTTTCCCTATAAGTTATTTTGTTAAAAAAATGTGTTTAAACTTGTTATTCATGTGATTAATTATTTGTTTTGAAATTGGGTTGAGGACTTTTGGATGCTATTAGTTGAGTTTATTTTACCATGATTCTATTGATCATTCATGCCTTGAATTGATAGTTTTTAAACTAAATGGGTGTATGCGTATGGGAACTAGAATGAGGGTCGTGGATTCCCCCAAATTGACTTGATAAACTTATGAGGGTCATGGATTTCCCCAACTATATAGCTTTTAGTAATTTAATTGGTAATAACCTTAACCCAGCTTATGAAATTTGCTTTGAAACATGAGTATATACAAATTAAAACTACTTTTGGGACTATCGCATGATATAGAAGGTTAATGAAACATAGTGGTTTTAAATAGAACCTTTGGTGTCATGGATTTCCTTAATCTAATGAATAATTGAACCTAGGGGATCATAGATTCTCTTATGTGGACGAATAATTAGAGCTTATGGCGTCCTGGATCCCCCCAAGTGATGATAATTGAAATGACACAATGATACTAGCTTACAAGTATATTGGTATGACGATACCAATAGTTTATGCATTAATAAATGGTCATGGTTAAATGAATGAAAATGTGTAAATATTTTAATTAGGCTTAAAGGAGGTTGTGTAGATATCCTTGAAAGTAGAGGTCCCAAAGGACTGAAACTGGAAACTCATGTTTGCCAACATGAGGGTTGGTCTAGATGATCGTGTACTTGAGACATATTATAAATATATGTGTCTTTGATGACATAGGGTCGTGGATTCCCTGGCCTTACATGATATCTCTAGTACATACGGCTAACATGCACTGGAGCCAATCCAGCAGGGGGCTAGACACATATAACCCTTTGGGTATTTTCATGATGGTTAAGCAACACAGTCCAGGTTAATATTTTAACTCTCATGCTAAACCTTGTTCCCTATCCCAACATATTATATATATATGTGTCTGTTTATGATGTATGCATATGGTTTTGGACGTATTTTGGACTAATTGATCATTGAATTCTTTTATCCCTTCCATGAGTTACATGCTAGCACTCACCTTACTAACCGTCCTCGATTGCTGTATCTCCATGTAATGTAGAGTTTGGAGACACTTCTATTTCCCTACAAAGTTGTAGGTGATTCTTGGATTGTTCGTGAGTCAGCTTGAAATAGTGAGCCTCCTTCTTCTAAAAGTCCTCTTACTTTATCGTTTTATTTTTGGCTAGACTATTTTAGATTCCATTTTAGCTACAGTCAGGGACATGTCCCGACCTAAGTTATTCTTTGGATATTAGAGGCTTTATGGATAACTATGGATTGGGATTTTGTCGGATCTTTAGAACCTTGTCTTGGTTTACATATCTTCCTTATATCTATTTTGGATTTATTCTGCTACTATACATATATATTGTGTTCAATTTGACTAGGCAAAAGGGGTGATGTCTGCTCCTTAGCAGACTTGAGATACCCATCCTGGCTAGTCCCTCATTCGGGTCATGACATAAAGATTGGCCTTGACCTGTGACTTAGACTGACATTAGGAGCTTTTTAGGATTGGTTGGGTTATAGGAAGTTTTTGGAAAGTTTTTTTTGTCTATTATTGCTCCATTGACAAGATTGACTCAAAAGAAGGTTAAGTTTTTGTGGTTCGATGCTTGTGTAGGTAGCTTTGAGAAATTCAAGAATAATCTAACTGTTATGCCAATTTTGACCCTGCCCGAGGGTACTGATGGTTTTTTGTGTTTTGTGATGCTCCCATATGGAACTGGGTTGTGTTTTGATGTAGCATGGTAAGGTTGTGGCCTATGCTTTTAGGCAACTTAAGGTTCACGAAAGGAACTATCCACCTCATGATCTAGTGTTGGCAGTTGTGGGTTTTGCTTTGAAGATTTGGTGCCATTATCTATATCAGGTACATGTGGATATCTATTTAGATCATAAGAGCTTGTAGTATGTCTTCATGAAGAAAAAATTGAACCTCAGGAAGAGAAGTGTCTTGAATTACTTAAGGATTATGATATGAGTCTTCATACCATCTAGGTAAATCTAATAATGTTGCTGATGGTCTTAGCAGGTTGTCTATGGAGAGCTTATTCTATGTTGATGAAGTGAAGAGAGGGTTGTTAAAGGACCTTCACAAATTTGCTAACTTGGGAGTTTGTCTTTTGGACTCTGAGATGGAGGAGGCATTGTTCAGGAAGTGGTCAAATTATCTATTGGTGCTGAGGTGAAGGATAAACTAGGTTTATATATAATATTTATGTAGATTAATAATGATGTGGGTCACCAAAAGTTTATGGTATTCGAGATTTAGGGAGCTGGTATTTTGAGGTACCAAGGTAGGTTGTGTGTTCCTGATGTTGATGGGCTATGAGAAGGATTCTAACTGAGGTTCATGAGTCTAGACATATAGTTCATCTAGGTTTAACTGAGATGTACCATGACTTGAAGGAAATCTACTGGTGGAACAATATAAAGAGAGATGTGGTAAATTTTGTTGCTAAGTATATGGGTTGTAGTAAGTTAAGGTTGCACATTTGAGACCTAGAGGCATGTCTCAAGAGATAGAGTTGCCTATGTGGAAGTAGGAGATGATAAATCTCTGTTTCATTATGGGTCTTAAGAGGTCTCGCAATTAGTATGATTCAATTTGGTTCATTGTGGATAGGATGATGAAGTCCGCTTAATTTTTTCGCTGAGGAATAACTACTCAAGAGAGGATTATGCCAAGTTGTGCATTTAGAAGGTTGTGAAGTTGTATAAAGCACTAGTTTCCTTTATTTCAGATCGAGGTACACAATTTTCATATCACTTGTGGTGTTTATTTCATAAAGGTTTGGGTACATAAGTGAACCTTTGCACTACTTTCCACCCTCAAATGAATTGGTAGGTAGAGCATACTATTCAGACTTCAGAGGTTAAATTAAGGGCATGTGTGATTGATTTTACTGGAAGCTGGGTTGATCATTTGCCTCTTATTTTGTTTGATATAATAATTGTTATCATTCGAGAATTTAGATGGATCCTTTTGAGACTCTTTATGGTAGGGGTGTAGGTTTCCTATTGGATGGATTGAGGTTAATAAGACTATGTTATTTGCTTCTGAGTTGGTTCACCAAGCATGAAGAAGGTAAAAATGAGTATAGAAAAACTTAAGACTAGTCAAAATCACCAAAAGTCTTATGTGGATTTAAGGCAAATAGAGTTGGAGTGTAAAGTGAGTGATTGAGTGTTCTTGAAGGTGTATCCTATGAAAGAAGTCATGATATTTTGTAAGAAGGGAAAGCTCAATCCCCGTTACATTGGTCCATATGAGATTTTGAGGAGAATTGGGAATGTTACTTATGAGATGGATTTTCCTGTGAGTTTGGGCTCTATTTATCCCATGTTTCATATGTCCATGCTGAAAAAGTATATGGGTGATCCTTCCTTGATAGTGCCTATTGAGGATGTTGGTTTGATAGATTCCTTTTCTTATAAGGAAGTCTCGATTAAGATATTGGATAGGTAGGTTCATAGATTATGGGCCAAGGACGTAACTTCAGTAAAGGTTCTTTGGAGAAACCAAAAGGTAGAACAGGCTACACGAGAATTTGATGAAGATATGAAGGCTAAATATCAATTCTTATTCTCAGGTTTGGATGGAAGTGTTTAAGGTATGAGTATTATTTTCCACTTGTCATTTTCTGAGTTGGTCATTTAATTATGGTGTATTCTTACAATTCTCATGCTAAAAGTGTCCTAACTCATCATTTGGGGATGAATGATCTGGGGGCGAGGATAATCTATGACCCACAAAATTTTGATTAATTTATTTTTGACCTCTCTGTGTTCGTAATATCAATTTTTGACATGAATTGTGTATAGGGAGGTTAAAAGGGTGTTCGGGGAAAGTTACAAAATTTTTGAAAGGCGCGAGGTTATTTTGGGACCCTAAGATAGTGAGGGTCCATTCCATGTCCTGGAGGTTACCCTCTGTGATATTGGTGTGGCACGGAGGATAACTCTGCAATATGGGAATGACATTCCAAGGTGAAAATTTCATGCATTTTTGTTTTTATTCACATAGGATGAAGGGAGTTTTGTCTTCACACCTTTTCCATGAATTTTAAACATAAAATAATCCTGTTCCCATAAGTTTTCAAAGGTCAAATCCCCCTATTTCACCCTCAAACACAAAACCAAAGAACAGTCAAAGGTTTTATTCTGCATTCATCATTCGAGCTCCAAACATCAAATTGATTATAAATTCTTGTGTATTTCCGTTATGTATCTCTTCCCTAAATTTATTTTATATAAAAGCATGTATTTAATTGTTACCCATGAAGTTTAATTATGGGTTTTGAATATGGGTTGAGGGATTTGGAATGGTTAATACTTGAATAGATTTCCGATGATTTTGAATTAGTTATTTATGTTTTACCCTCATAGTTTTGAACTAAATAAATGCATGGGTGTGGGAATCTAAATGAGGAACATAGGTTTCCCCAAATTATATGGCTTAATGTTTTGGAATTGGATTTAACCTCTACCCAACTTATGAAATTGGTTTTGAAACATGGATATATACATAATCTACTTTGCCTTTGAAGCATTGCATTGCATAAACGGTTAATGGAACATAAATTATTTTTGAAAGGCCTTGGTGGCCATGAATAGATTTTAAATAGGAAAATTTGAAGTTAATTTGGCTAACTAGTTTTGGAATGGTATAATAGAATTTGTTTGAAAGATTAAACTTTATTTGGTATGACGATACCAATGATGAATGCCTACTTAAAAGGCTCCTTGGTTAATGGATGGGAATGTGTTTAAATGGTTTAGTTTAGATTTAAAGGGGGTTGTGTAGCTCGCTGCATAAGGGGACTAGGGACCTTTCAGTAGGGGGAGCAAAACCCATGTACCCCGTGTGTGCTGGTCAAGGATAATTATTTTAAATCTCGTCCTTAAACCTTGTTACATATCGCGACATCTTACATATGTATATATGATTGTATGCATGTGGTTTTGACTGATTTTGGACATGGCATTTAATTATCACTTTCCCTGAGTTACATGCCAATGCTTATCCTACTAACCATTTTAGGACGCTAAATTATTTCATAATGTAGGGTCTGAATACACTTATTTTACCCCTATGTAGAATTAAGTGGATTAGCACATTCGTCGAGTAGATGTGAATTGATGAGCCTCCATCCTTCGGAAGGCCTTAGCATTTCCATATTCTTTTATTTTGACTCAGTACTTTTTGATTCCTTTGGTCATGGTTGGGAACATGTCCCGACCTGTTTGGTATTTTGGTTTTATAGTCTATTATGGATAGATGTCGGTTGGTTGGTTATTGTTTTGACTCTTAGTCTTATTGAGTTATTCATTCATCTTCTTATTTTTCTGATGTTGGGTGTATTTATGCATTCTAGTTTCACTACTCTAGCCTTTTTAGCCTTGGTTTGAGGATAATTCTAGTGATTTATGTGTTAATATTATATAAACATGCATATAAAAGTATAAGGAAGTGTTTACAATGGTTCAAATTGTTTTCAAACAAGTTTGTACTTAAATGTCATTTAGAGTTCAATCGTGGAAACTAGCGTTACTAGTTTGAGCTAGGTGCTTGTCTAGTTGACACCGTTGGATTCTATTGGGTATACAGTGTTCCAAATGGTTTAAATCTAAAATTATGAGTGGAATAACTTGTTGGTAATGTGAAAGGTTCAATTTGATTAAGTTAAGCGTTGAAACATAAACCTAAAGATTATTGAGAATTAGCCAAGTCTTAGCTTGTGTTTCGATTCATCATCACGGTATTGTGTTGTGATTGTCTCTAATTCGTAGTATGTGATTATGTAGGAAGCTTTGTGAGATGAATATAGTGATATATTGATGATAAAAAGGCTGGACAACCATGGGAAATACAGAACAATACAATGAGCGAAGGATGGGATGATCAACACTTAACCAAATTCGAGAAGATGAATTTCAGTGCCACCATGTGATATGCATGCATCACATGCTCTATTTCAGGGCAGCCAAGCGTGTGTCACATGATCTATCCCTATGAATCCAAGCGTGCGTCGTATGCTCCATTCCTATTCAATACAACGTGCATCGCATGCTCCATTTTAGGGCTCATTTTCACACAGATTCCTTGTTCAACACAGCTTAGGCTTACCCCTATTGATATAATACATCATTGTATCACGTTTTTACACATATTTGGATGTCTTGGAATATCAAGGGGCTTCTACAACTTCAATTTTAAGATTTTTATTATTTTAATTTAGTTCCTACATATTCTTAATTGTTAATTACAACCTCGTGATTACGATTCTGACTATGCGTGGCTAAACACCCTTTTTTTGGGATTGAAGCCAAGAACATGAGTACTCTTGTTTTGAATTTAGTTCGATTGATTTTCTTATCATTTTTGGTTGTTTGTTTATTCTTGAATTAACTATTTTAAGGATTATCTACCCTTAGAATACATCAATTGTCAACCTTGTGAACTCGGCAGAGGGAATAGGGAGCTAGAACATGGGAATAAACAAAGTATGGTTTGTATTCTTTTATGAAATAAGGAATTCAAATTTGTGTCTAGGACACGGATGTGCTTAGATGCCGTACTTGATTCACACGTAGGATGATTACTTAAAGAACTTGATTGAATTATTACATCCCCACTCAGCGATGTAGTTGTAATGTGCAAATTAGGTAAATGGTTAGAGGTCGGGAGACCATGATCATGAAATTAACCCTATGAATCAACAACCAAGATAATAAAATTAACGAATGAAGTTCAATAAGATAGTATGATTGTTCAAAGTGCTTTAACCCTGGGTTTTCTCCTATTGATTATTTCAAGATCTTTTTACGCATTGTTTACTTTACTTGTAATTACAATTTCCAAACTCTCTTATTAGTTACCCTTGCACTAAGTTAATCTAAATTGTGCACTAAAATAGAATCGTTAGTGAATAAAGTCCCTGTGGGACCGATAATTGGCTTCTTGAAGGCAACTTTACTATATAATAAGACCACATACACTTGCGTGTGTGCTTGGGAGCTATCAAGTTTTGTGAGCTATTGTCGGGGACTTGAAATTTGGCAGTTGTTTATTTTAGTTTTACTTTTAGATTTATTTGCTGTTTTTATGCTTGATATTGGTTTTGTTTTTATAGGAAATATTAGTAAGCTGTGAAAGGATCGACAATTGGTTGAACCAAGTCCTGAACCTGAACAACTCTTTCATCAACAAAGGAGAGAAGTAATCCTTCTCCCCCAAATTCCTCAAATCCAAGAAAACCAAGATAATCCTGCTATAATGGGTACAGAACAACAAGGCTTCAGGATAGGTAGGGAAGTGGCAGTCCCACTTCTGATGAACTTGACTTCCCTAATTCAAAGATCGAATGCTAGGGGAAATTTTGAGTTAAAGCACAACATGATTCATCTTCTAATCAGTAGTTTTCAGTTTGCGGGGCTTTCAAACGAGGATCCACAAGTTCACTTGCATAATTTCATTAAACTAACTAATACTTTCATTCCGACTGGTGTGAATACAGATTATGTAAGGTTGACACCTTTTTCCCATTCACTATTGGGGGAAGATAAAAGGTAGTTGAATACGGAGCCGGTCAGTTCAATCACATCATGGGACGACTTAGCCAGAAATTTCCTCATCAAATTCTTTCTATCTAGAAAGATTGCGAGATTTCGCAGTGAGATAGTGAGCTTCAAGTAGAAGCCAGATGAAAATCTCTATCATGCTTGGGAATGCTTTAAGGATCTTCTTCGGGAATGTCCACATTACCAATAGTCCAATGAGGTAATTACTCATACTTTTGTAGAAGAACTTGATCACAAGACAAAGATTTTGCTAGATTCATCCGCAGGTGGTCAAGCATTTGAGTTGACTTATGATGAGCTATACACATTGTTGAATAGCATAGCACAAGGAAATACCGAATGGCATTCAGATTATAAAAGTGCCATGAAAAGAATTGAAGGTTTGTTGAAGGTAGACTAATACACTACATAATCATCTCAGGTTGTAACATTGCAAAATATGATAAATACTCAGTTCAGCTGCTTGAAATTAGGAGCTCCACAACCTGCAACCACAATCAATGCCATCCAATAAGCTACAGGTTGGTGGAAGTATGTGGTAATAGTGGTCATTTAGCATCTATGTGTACTTCCAATCTAGAATTGGTGATGTATTTTGGCAACACCCAAAGGACAAATAAGGGTAATGCCTACAACATGAAGTGGCAGATTCAGCCATGAAACACAGAATAATAGCAAACTCAGTAGCCACAGACATGAGGAAACCATTCAACTAGCAACATGGAAGAGATGATGAAGCAGATTTTAGTTAATCAAACATAGTTGGATATGGAGGTCAAAAATCAGCAAGAGGCCACAAGAAGTTTAGAGTTGTAGTTGAGGCAATTATCACAAATATTAAATACTAGGCCTTAAGTGGGTTGCCAGCAGATACAGAAAATTTCAAATAGGTTATAGATATCACTTTGAAGAGTGGTAAAGAGCTTTAAGGACAACCTCTAAGGGTAACTGATAATGCTCAACTTACACCTTAAATAAGTGCAAGGCGGTCGTCGTCAATATATTTACCCAACTTTGGAGTCGGGGTCGAATCCACAGGGAACAATGTGAGTGGCGATTAAACTAGTTCAAAACTATAGCTACAATTTAAATTCAAATAAATAATAAGAAAAGACAAAATAGGGGTTTTTATCAATCAAACAAATTTTAACGTTTCAACTTATTTTTGAACTCAAAACTTAGATTTCAATTTTTTGAATCAATGATATAGAGAAACTAGCATTGTGATCACTATGACTATTAACCTCCATTGAATAATAATTGTGCATGATTCTCGTGATAGGTGGGAACAACAGATTGTCCCTGCCGATGATACTATTTGAATTATCGCTCGACCTCTCTAGACAATTTATTATCTAATTCTCTCAAACTTAGATAATATATCTATTTCGAATTGGATGTTATCTCAGGTAGATTGATCTAGTGACGACATCAATTATTAAACAGAAGTTTGGTAGCTTCTGAGTCCCTATTGATAATTCACAACCTCTAGTCTATTTTTCCGTTAGAAGAAAATAAAACCTAAGGCATAACCTAATGTTAGAAAACAATAGATTTAAGTTAAAACAATAGAATTTCAAGACGTTCCCATAATCACTCAAACCCTAATCCAACTATTAAATCAATGAAGTAATAATCATAGATCCCACAACCCTAGTTGTGGGTTGTAGTTTCTCATATGATAGAAAGAGATAATAAAGATTAAATTCATAACTTAATGAAAATGAACTTACAAAAGATGAAATTCAAAGTTGTTTCTCCTTCAAGTACAATAAGAATTTCCCATAACTAAATAAAAGGATAGAAAATTGAATTCTAAGTTAAGAGAGTCAATAAACAAGTGAAATCCCCTTTACTAAGTTACAAGATGTCAAAAGCTGCTTTCGAAGTTGTGAATAAAACCCTAAAATATGCTATTTATACTAAAAGCTAATTAATATAATAAAATAACAAAATCATAGCTGGGCTTGGATTTATGTGATGGCATATTGGTGTTGATTGTCAGGCTTCTGACGGCGTCTCAGATATGTCGTCAGAAGTCGTGCCTTATTAACCTATTTTGGCTCACTCTGATGATGTCCTCTGATGGCTTACCAGTAGAGTGACGGAGTCGTCAGACATTCAGCTTATTTCACCATATTCTATCCCACTTGACAGCATCTTCTGATGGCTTACCACACTTGTGATGACATATTGAGAGTTTCATAACCTTCATCCAGCAGCTCTTCTTCACTGTTCTTCCTAATGCCTTTTTATGGTAGCTAACCACACTCTGATGGCTTGCAAGAAATGCCGTCAGAATCATATCAGCTCACCTGTACCAAATTTTACTTATTTTATTCATCTTTCCTATGTTTTCCTCCCATCCTTGCTACAACTACAATATCACAAGAAAACGATAAAAAACAACCAAAAGTTGTTTAAGACTTCTCAATTATTTAGAGTTAAAAACCTTAAATATCTTAGTATCTTCTGACACATAAGTAACTGAAGAGGTAGATGCATATTTAGCTCCCTAATATCTAAATGATAAAGTTACTAAGAAATCAAGGAAGTTTGAGTTCTCAAAAGAAAAAGTTGCTGCTAAAGAAAAGAAGAAAATGCTGCCATTACCCTTCCCTCAGAAGCAAATAAAAGCAAAGGAGGATGCAATTTTTTAGAAACTCTTTGACACATTCATAGAGATTAAAATTAACTTACCTTTGTTAGATATTTTGTAGGGTATGGCCAAGTATGCTAAGTACTTGAGGGATGTGGTTGCTAATAAGGTGAAACTGCAAGATGTAGAGGAAATAACACTTACTGAAGAGTGTAGCACTGTAATGACATAGAAAATACCCTAGAAGCTTAAATACCCAGGAAAGTTCACCCTTCCCATTTAGATTAGTAATAGTAAAGTGTTCCACACTCTGAGTAACTTAGGGGAAAGTATAATTTGATGACCGTATCTATGTTCAACAAATTGGGTTTGGGGAAGCCTAAACCAAGCTCTATACTATTGTAGCTGGCAAACGGGATCATAGCCCATCCCAAAGGAGTGATTGAGGATGTACTCATAAAGGTTGGTAAATTTATTATTCCTGCTGACTTTAATATTGTAGTTTTTTAGAAATATGAACATGTACCAATCATCTTGGGACGTTTATTTTTAGCGATGGGCGGGGCTTTAATTGATGTAAGAGAGGGCATGCTAAAAATGAGATTGAAGGATGAAGAGGAGGTATTTAAAGTTTACAAGCTGCTAAACGCGCTATCCCACTATAAATATTTATGCATGATTACTATTGTTAAAGAGAATGAGTATGGGGTAGTCAACTCGCTAAAGACCTCTTCTAACACCCTTATTGAGTGAACCGAGCCTTCAATACCACTATTTCCCAACATCATAAAGGTTGAAATTGATAGAGATATTGACCTTGAGAGTGCAAACTGAAGAGATCAAAAACTCAAGAGAAAATGGCTCTCAAAAGGGATTAAAAAGATGAAGGAATTTGGTTGATTTTAATTAGGTTATGCCGCGACACTAAATCAGGCATTGCTTGAGAGGAAACCCAAGTTAAGTAGGTATGTTTTATTTTCAGTTTTTAGTTTTTACTTCACGTAGTTTTTGTTTTTAATTGAGTCATAGGTTGATGGAAAGTCTGAGTACCAAAAACCTAAGGTATAGAGCATGGAAAGGACTGAGTGTGGGGTCTACGAACCTTCTTTATACAAAAAGATACTACTAGATAGGCCTAGAGGCCTCAGGAAGTATTTCTATCTCTTACTTTTAAAGTCACTTTGGGGACAAAGTAGATTTTAAAGTGTGGGGTGGGGAATTTCCTAATTTTGGGCTCAATTTAAAATTTTTTTGGTTAGGAATAAGTGATATATTCTTGTTGGTGGTATTTTTGATTACATATTGCAAGTGTTTTATTTGGTAAAAGCATGTTGATTGTGCAAATTACTATTGTTGAGACTAATATGATTTAAGTTTTTGACTCTTGTACTTGTTTGCTTAATGAAGAATTCATGCTATTATTTGGTTAAGAGTCTATGATGATCCTATGTGAGTTGAGTATGTGCCTTGTGTGATGTAAGGTTATTGTATATTCCTTGTTGCATTTGATGTCTAGAACTTTCCCGGTGTATGTGCAAAACTAAATAAAGAATGTGCGTTTAGGAGATGATATAGGCATTTCTTTGATAGACTTTTTTTTACCTTCTATTTGACCTACCCTTAGTGTATAATCTTACTGAGCCCCTATGAGACTTTAGGTTTTTCTTTGGTAGCCTTCTTTGTAGCCTAATCCCTTATTTGGTAAACCTTAATTTGATCCAAAATCTCCTAGGCACTTTAATGAAAAATTAATTGAGAAAGGAGTTTGAGAAATAAGAAAAAAGAGGTGAATTTGATGCCCCAAGGTAATAGTTATTACTGTTGATAATTGATGTGTGGTGGATGGGTGTGATAGACATTATTCTAGGAATATTACCATGGTTGTGAAAATGAAAAATAAAAAGAAAAAGAAAAATTTCATGTGGTAATAAACAATACTTCCACTATGTGTTTATGAAAATGCTTAAAAGAGATTGAAAAAAAAAGGTGATAGGTGGATGGAAAAAGTGTAATTTGGTTGTGGGAATTTGTTTTTAAATGTATAACGTAGTTTATTAAAGCACTTAGAGAGCTTAGTCACTATTTTCAATTAGTTCTTACCCATCCCTTAGCCTACATTACAACCCAAAAAAGACCTAATTGATCCTATACTTGACATTCTAATATTAGTGAAGAACTACACTAAGGGAAAGCCTATGGTTCATTATGTGTAACTTGTGAATTCTTTGTGAGAGTGAGCATAATTTGATTCTTTACCTATTATTATAAATTGCATTACTGTGAGCGATTATGGGTAACTCTCTTGTTTTGAGGAGCACATGTTTGATGAATGTGGGTGATTTGTATGATGTCTCTTATTGAGAAATATGCTTGAGTTTGCCACATATTGAGTCAATTCTTGAGGTTAGGATGTTTTAAAGTAGTATTCTTAAGCTTTCAATTGTGTACATAACACGCTTAGTGTAGAAACTTGCATTCCGTGTAGTCATTATAGTACTAAGTTGAATGTCTTTATAGTGGTATTAGTGTAGAGTCTCCTCAGATTATAATTCTTATAGTAAAGGGTTGTTCGAGGATGAACAAGGATTTACGTGTGGAGTGGTGATGTTGGGTGTGTTTATACATTCTAGTGTCACTATTCTAGCCTTTGCCTTGTTTACTCAGAAGGAGTTAATTCTCAGGCAGAGGCGGTGTCTTGAATTACTTAAGGACAATGATATGAGTATTCACTACTGTCCAGGTAAAGTTAATGTAGTTATTGATGCATTCAAAAGTTGTCCATGGGTAGCCTATCTCATATGGATGAGGAGAATAAATAATTGGTTAAGGATATTGATAACGCCCAAACTATAGCTCTCGTAAGAGTGTAAGCGGTTGCTGTCAAATATAGAACCCAACTGGGTTGGGTGTCGAATCCCACAGGGAATACTTGGTCACTAAGTGTTGCAATTATTAGTAGACTTTTGGTCGAAAATTCCACAGAAAGGGGGGTTTGATTATAGCGTGAACTAATAATATTATAGTAACAATGGAATGCTTTGTTTAGTAAGATTTAATCACAGAGAATAATAAGTTAGGGTTATGTCCACCTTATGAATTCTACGTATCTATCAACTATGAGTAATGCGGAATTTAGACATGCATGCACTTATAGAGATTCGTATTCTAACGGTAAATCCTAGTGTTTATCAACCATCAAGGATTATTTCACTTTAGCTCTCTCGAGCCTAAAGTGTATGACTAACGGTACAAACTCTCCAAGAAGCTAATACTGTTAAGGCATTAACGTGTAAATATGGGTTGGTAGCCCTATTTCCTTGTCATACTCTCTTTTCCAGACATGTAACTTTTCTCTCGAACAAGTTAATGTTATATTGGCATATTCTCTATGTTTGCAACCATAAGAATTTAATTAAAACGAAGAGAGTAATGATATAAGTAGCATACATATCAGGAATTCAAAAACTCATAGCAATATCACAAGGTTTTCATAACCCTAACAGAGAAGTTTGGCTACTCATGATTACAACGGACATCACAATAGACATCATCATCATACCAAAGTTAGAATAATCTCACGATAGGGATGAGTTTGGTGTCAAAAAGGGATTGATGATTTTGCTCTAAGTGTTGCTCACGTGGTTGCCGTATTTTATCTGTCTGAAACTTACAGAATATGTAACGTGAATAATACTAAAAGTGTCGAATGAATAATGAAAATGAATGCTGAAAAATTCAGCAAACAGGGTTTTTATAACATCCTTGTCCTACTAAGTTAATGCTGCACCCCTAAGTATTTAAAAATACTGCTTTTGCCCAAGATAGATTCTCCATGCATCACTTTCAGTCCACAAGCTTCGAAAAGATGCCTTCCCTCTTACGTGAAGTTTTCCTTTGCTGCCCAAAGGTCCATAAAGTGCTGAAATCTTCATCATTAATACCTGAAAACATGCTAATCACATAGGTTAGCTCACTTACAGGAAAATGGACTAAAAGTGCAGGAATTATATATTTTGTCCTCAACACTTAGCTAAAATATGGGTAATTTATGGTGCTTTAGGCATGTAAATACACCAAACATCAGATATTCATCATTGGCCAATTTGGGAGTTTATCTTTTGGACTCTAAGGATGGAGGGGTTATTATTCAGGAAGTGGTCAAGTAATCTCTCGGTACTTAGGTGAAGGAGAAATAGGCTTTGGTTCCTATTCTTATGCAAATTAATTATGATGTGATACTACAAAAGGTTATGGCATTTGATATTGGGGGTATGGTATCTTGAGGTATCAGGGTAGGTTGTGCGTTACTGATGCTGATGGGCTGCGAGAAAGGATTTTGGCTGAGGCTCATGAGTCAAGGTATACAGTTCATCTGAGCTTGACTAATATTTATCATGATTTGAAAGAGACTTATTGGTGAAACTATATAAAGAGGGATATAGGAAATTTTGTCTAATTGTATGGTGTGTTAGCAAGTAAAGGTAGAACACTTGAGGCCTGGTAGAATATCTCAAGAGATAGAGTTTCCCATGTGGAAGTGGGAATTGATCAACAAGGATTTCATTATGGGTCTTCCATGATTTCGCAATCAGTACGATTTGATTTGGGTCATTATGGATAGGATTACTAAGTCTATGAACTTCTTGCCTATAAGGACTATCTACTCTGGAGAAGATTATGCTAAGTTATTCATTGAGGATATAGTTTGATTGCATGGAGTGATGATGTACATCATTTTATAAGGAGGTATGCAATTCTCTTCTCACATTTGGCTTTTGCTTTAGAAAGGTTTTTGGACTAAGGTGAATGTTAGAACTGCTTTTCACTCTCAAACGGATGGACAAGTGGAACATATTATTAACACTTTAAAGGATATGATAAGGACCTATGTGATTAAATTTAAGGGAAGTTGGTTGGATTTCTTACCTCTCATTGAGTTTGCGTATTATCATAGTTATTACTCGAGTATTTAGATGGCTCCTATTGAGGCTCTTTATGGTAGGAGGTGTAGGTCTCCTATTGGGTGGTTGAGGTTGGTGAGGCTCGGTTTTTTGGTCCTAGATTGGCTCACCAAGCCATGGAGAAGGTAAAGGTAATTAGGGAAAGACTTAAAACATCCCAAAATCGCTAAAATTCTTATGCGGATGTGGGACAAAGGGTGTTGGAGTTCGATGTAGGTGATTGGTTATTTTTTAAAGTTTCTCCTATGAAGGGACTAATTAGATTTGGGAAGAAAGGGAAGCTCAATTCCCATTATGTTGGTTTGTATTAGATTTGAGGAGAGTTCGGAATGTTGCTTATGAATTTGAGTTTCCAGTGAATTTGGGTTCTATTCATCCCGTGTTTCATGTATCGATGTGGAAGAAGTGTATGGGTAATCCTTTATTTATTGTCCCAATGGACAATGTTGGTATTTTGAATTCTTTGTCTTATGAGGAAGTCCCAGTCGATATTTTGGATAGCCAAGTTCGTAAAGGTAGAGGAAGCTACTTACGAGCCAGAGGATGATATGAAGGCTATGTATCCATTTTTGTTTCCTGCATTGGATGAAGGTATTTGAGGTATGGGCTCCTTTTTGTTTTTGTTTCATTTTGAATTTGTTCATGGATTTTTTGTTGCATTATAGCTTGTATTCGTGCTAATGAGTTCCTTAACTCCTCATTCGGGGATAAAGGATCTTGGTGGACGGGGAAGGGGGGGGGGGTAATGTAATACCCTAGGTTCTGGACTCTAAATTTTCCTTGTGATTGAGCTCACTTTCCACACTATGAGTCAAGCGATGAGAAATAGTCACTCTATATGGATCATGTAGTGCCTATCATAGTCTAACCAGTAATTTTGTCTTATGTTTCTATCTTGACCACGACTAAGACCCTATGAGTCGTAAGGTATGGTCACTAGTTGTGGGGAGGGACTCATGACCATAACAGTATAGGTACCCAATGTTTCTTCCTATACTATGAGTCCAAGCTTGTCATGATCTGACTCCAGGCCTTGTCGTGATGGGTATCTCAAGCTTACCAAGAGCCAGAGACCACCCCCTTAGCCTAGCCAACTAGAACACAATAAGATATAGTATTGGAAGCAAGTCAAATAAACATATGGAAGATAGACTAACACTTCCATGCAGACCAACCTATGATCAAAAATCACCTAACACTGTATAAGGTAACCGAAGAACCCTTAGTAAACTACATCATGAAATGATGTAGCATAGGGGGATGGTTAGTGGGATGAGCACTAACATGTAAGTCGGGGAAGGGATAAGGACCTATAAGAGTTCCTCGATGATATTCAAAAGGTCACTGAGATTATGGGCATAAATTCTTAGTAGGCTACTTATTAATAGAAAGGAGTGCCTTGAACTTAGTGTAAGCAGTGGAAAGAGAGGTATAGATACATGCTTGGAAGAGTGGGATGACTTTGTTTCTACTTTCATGGAAATATTTTTCCTATTTGAATTATGGAAAGCGAAGGTTTAGGGGTTTATTAACTTGAAGCAGAAGAAAATGAGTGTATAGTGATATTCTCTCAAGTTTACTCAACTGGATAAATATGCACTGATAATGGTTGCTGAATCCAAAACCTGTATGAGTAAGTTTATGTCTGGAGTTTCTGAGGATGTGGTTAAAGTGTAAGACTTTTATGGTGGTTAACGAGATGGAAATTTCTAGGTTAACGGTTCATGCTCATCATACTATAGAAGAGAAAATCAAGGAGAATGAAAGGAAGAGTAAGAGGGATACAATAGATAGCTTTAATTTCTCTCAACGGAGGTCAAATAGTGGCAATCGTTCTCATCTCAACCAGAAATCTTCAGCTCCATCCCATATTTTACTAGTGATCTAGTGCCAAAGATTAGACAAAATACTTGGGATACTGAACTAGGCTCTAATTCCCAGGGTAGTGTTAACAGTGGCCATACTTATTTGGTTTGCATAAGTGTGGTAAGAACCACAAAGGTAAGTGTATAGATAGTATCAATGCTTATTTTTGGTGTGGCAAGATGGGTTACAAATTGAGAGAATGTCTAATGGCTTCACAGAGAGGTAGGGATGCTCCTTAGCAAAGTCAGTCTAACTTCTCAACAGCTCTAATAAGTTCCCCAACTCAGCAGGGTTCCTTGTCTAGTACAAGTGGTGGACATCATCACATCAGGTTCTATGCTCTTCAGATCTAGGAAAGTTTAGGAAGCTTCTCCTAATATAGTCACTGGTATGCTACAAATCTTTTTTATTCATGTATATGCATTGTTAGATCCTAGAGCCATATTTTTTTTTGATTCCCTACATAACAATAGACTTCAGTGTTAGTCTCCAAATCCTCTTAGAGCCCTTCTCAGTCTCTACTCCAATCGATGATTCAGTCGTAGATTGACGGGTATACGGAAATTGCCCAGTCACTATTTGTAAGATCCTGCAATATTATAAGATTAACAAAGTTCGTTAAAGCTTGAAAAAGGTCCCAAACTTAGAAATTTCAGCTAAGTGCTTGTACATAGAAGTATTTTAGCCTTCATAAGTTGGCGATCCTATTTCATGACCCTTATAACCTTAAAATATTGTTTTTTCAGTTGATTCATTATAAGAAATGTTAGTAGGTCACTTTGGGCGAGTTTTGAATTTTTCACACCTCGTTTGAACCATGTTTAGGTGACCAAAATAGTGGGTATTTGCAATCTTGATGCGTTGCGTTACCCATCGCATCAACAAATAATTTTCCCCAACTTTCAGTGCAATTCCAGTGAACCAACGTAAACTTTACATGGTGCATTGTCCATCGAATAGATGCAATCGAGCATCGGTCTGTACGTCACTGGGCACATTCTTAGTCAATAAAACTCTGCAACTAGAGGGGTAATTGGGTCATTTTCCCACCTCATATCAGCCCCCAAAACATGTAATTAAGTCATCTAATAAACCAAAATTCACTCATTCTCTCTAAAATCCTATCAAGAACAAACCCTAGGGGATCTAATTTCAAATTCAAGATTCAAGGACGCACCATCAATCTTCATGAATTCAAGAACAAAAGTATGTTAGGTGTTCATCCTAGGGTTTTCTTCCACCCTTTGAGTTCAAGAACCTCTTTTAAAACTATAAGTTTATCGAATTCATGAATTCCATATTGGGTTTGAATGTATTCATGATTATGATGTTAATTGGGTTTCTAAGTTATAATTTATTACAAGATTCATGTAAATTTATTGGGCACGTGTGTAGTATTATGTGAATTCATGTTAAGTCCCTTGAATTTGTATGTTGGGATTGGAAATCATGATGTGTTATAGCCCGTACTTCTACCGAGCTTGAAGTAATCCCAAGAATGTTAGAAACTTACTTTGAAATATGAATCCATTTTTTTTATACGTGTAATTTTTAAGATTTTTTATTTTTTATCATATGGGAAATTGAATTATCTTTCCAACAATATCAATTTTGACCAAATCTAGTATCGGAGTAAAAACTTATGGACATTTCACTCAGAGCTATCAGAATCGTCCAGGTGTGACGGCAAGCTTGATGAACCGTCGCCTAGACCGTCACAACCAAGGTAGTGAGTCAATCTTTTTGATAAGGTTCTATGGATAGGTTGATGAACCGTCGAACTTGCGATGGACCGTTGCCCAAGCCGTCGCTACTTAGGCAGTGAGTCTTTTTCTTGGTCCATGTATGACGGTCAAAATGATGCACCATTGATCCAGTAATGGACCATCACATGAGCCATCGCAAATCCTATTTAGTTATTTTAAGTCATTTTTAAAGGGTATTTGGGTCTTTTTCCACCTGTTTTAACCCCTAATTATATTAGATCAAGTCTTATAAGTTCATTATTTATTCACAACATCAAATTAGGGTTTTCTCTCAAAGATCTATCCTCTAGAACAAGAAAACCCTAGGTTTTTGATTCCAAGTCAAGAATTCAAGTTTTTCTTCATCAATCTTCAAGAAATCGTAACCCAGGTATGTCATACGTTGATTCATGGGTCCTTTTCATCCATGAAGCTCAAGAATCTCTTTTAAAATCCAAGATTTGGGTATTTGTGAATGTCCATGATTTAAATTGAATTGAAATTCATTTTCATGATGCTGTGTGTTTTTTATTCATTTTTAAATTATATTTTCCAATGATTCATCCTAGTATGTGATGGTTTGCATAATGACCATGATAAACCCTCTTCAAATTACAAGTTGATTGATGTATCCATGATTATTAGATGTGTTGATGATTTTATGACCAAATCATGCTCCCCATATGTTTGATTAAATGCCTATGTGAAAGAAAAGTGTCATACTAGTATATGATAATATGAAATCCCCATTCATGTATAAGTTTATGAATATTAAGTGTTGGATGAAATGTATTAGTCAATGAACTATAGATATATGTGTGGTCATTGTGGTACATTAGAACTTGTACTTTATGAATTCTCCAGCTTATTATATTATGGATTGTTGATATTAGTCATGTATTCAAGAAAGTCATACTTTGTCAGTTTCTTTCCATCACGTCCTGGGTGTCATGTTTTCATGATAATCTCAGTCAAGCCATGATCTATAGAACTCAGTCAGTCATGAGACTCAAGAAAACCCAAAAATCTCAGTAATCTCAGTACTCGGTAATCTAAGTGATCTAAATACTCAGTAATCTTGGTAACCTCAGTATTCCTAGTAAATCTCAGTAGCTTCAGTACTCTAAGTTATTCCTATGATGTCAGTAGCATTCTATTAGTCAAAGGAACTCAGTAAACTAAGTTTAGATAAGCTAAATAATACAATTAGTATCAGTCAATTTTGTTAATCAGTTCAGTGTCTATTTAGTTGGGAGTAGGATTCAACACTGAGTGAACCTAAGGATGGGGACTCACCTGTTATTCAGTAGAGGGTATAAACCTTAGAAGCAATCCATGTGTTCAAGAACTACGTAGACAACGTAGGTTGTGATGGACCCTACGCTTTTAGGGATTTATACATCTCATTTGGGTTACCTACTAGGAGGGGTTGATGGAAGAGCACCCTATTAGTGAGGGTATACTCACAGCTAGTCTTTACCCGTGGCACGGTATTGAAATTAATCCAGCTGGGGTTAAAGGTTGGACACCACCAATTTAATTTTGGGGCATGTCAGTTAGATGATTACCTCCCATAGTTATAGTCTCAGTCTTAGTAAAAGAACTCAGATAGTTTTTCAGATTCAGGACTGTCCGATACAGTTAACTCAGTACAGTATGGAACTCAGCTAGTTCAATCAGAAACTAGATGGTCAGATATATTTACTTGGTATCAGTTATTTCAGTTATACATTTATTATTATCTCATTTTATTAGTATTCAAATTTAGTACTCCTGTTATCACGAACTCAGTTATAGTTATTTTGTATTCATGCATGTATTCTCACGTTAATGTTGTCCAGTTAGTTAGTGTTGTTCATATATGTGAACCTTTTTCATTCAACCTACCTTCTATGCATACCAATACATTCAAAGTACTAACGCATTTGCGCTAGGGTGTTTTATACCATAGGTTTAGAATCACGAGCTCCAGAGCATCTGTAGTATTCCAGTTTCAGCAGTCAGAGTTAGAAGTGAGTCCTTATCCTTTGAGGACATGAATATTACTTTTTTATCTATTTAATTAATTTATTTTAGTAGTTAGAGTGAGTTGGGGATATGTCCCATAAACTCCTTATTCAGATAGTTCAGTCAGTTAGAGACTTTTCAGACTATCATGTTCGGACAGTTTATATCAGGTTTTATTTTGGAATTATGATACCATATCATTTAGAGATTATTTTAACAGTTTTGCACCTTATGGCCTTCTAGCCTTTATTTCCATATTTACATAGTATATTATGTAGTGTTCAGGTGTAGATATCAGTCATGGGTTAACTTGAGGTCCTTTGGGGTCATAAGCACCATGAAGCATTTCGAATACCAGATTCCGGGCATTACAAAATTGGTATCAGAGGCTAAGATTCAATAGTATCCTAGGAAGTCTAAAAGTTGCATCTAGTATAGTCTTGTGCAAGGATTTATTGTGCACCACACTTATGTGTAGGAGGCTATGAGCTATTTTAGGAACAATTTCCCTTCTTTCAGTGTTCATGTCGTGCCAGTGATCATAAGCTCCAGTTAAACTCTAAGTCTAATTTGTTTCTCCTCTTCATTTATAGATCATACCTCCCTAAAGGGCTAGCGAATGGGGGAAATAGAAATTAGTCAGCACCTCATCCCGTCCAGCCAGGTCCTTTGGATGAGCACATCTCTCATGTAGAATTCATGACTTCATTCACTACTCTAGCTCATTTAGTCACAACTCTGAATAAATAGCCAGCCACCATTTCGACCAACCCAGGGGCCAATGCTACTGCAAGCTAGATTCGGGACTTTACCTAAATGAATCCTCCCCTAATCACCAGTTCTAAGTCCTAAAAGAATCCACATGAGTTCCTAGAATAGGTTTAAAAAGTCACAGACATCATGGGAGTGACTTCCAATGAAAGTGTAGAGTGAGCAACCTATCAGCTATAAGATGTAGCCTGAACATAGAATAAGCAGTGGAAGGTAGGCAGGGGTATAGATACAGAGCCCATAGAGTGGGAAAAGTTTGCTACCGCCTTCTTAGATAGATTCTTTCCCCTAAAGAAGAAAGGATACAAAGTGTTAGAGTTCATAAATCTTAGACAAGACACCATGAGTGTGAAAGAATACTCTCTTATGTTTATTCAGTTAGCCAGGTATGCTCCCCATGTCATAGGAGATATCATATCAAGAATGAGTAAGTATGTGTCAGGAGTATCAGGTAGAGTTTTTAAGGAGTGTAATACTGTGATGTTGATTAGCAATATGGATATATCTAAGCTTATGGTCTATGCCCAACAAATGGAGGAGCGGAAGCTTAAGAAAAAGAAGAGAGAAAATAAGAGGGCTTGAACATATAGTTATAGTTTTTATCAGGCAGGGTGGCAGAGTAGTAATCATTCTCAGTTGTGTCAGAAATGTTTATCCCCTATTCACTCTTCAGTTAGTACACCAGGATCAAAGGCTCAGGGTAGTGAGAGTAGGGTTTTCACTCATCCAGTTTTCAAAGAGTGTGGTAAGTATCTTAAGGGGGTGTGTAGAGCTGACAGTAATGTGTGTTTTGGTTATGGCAAAGTAGGTTATAAAGTTTGAGATTTTCCTAAACCCACTTCTCAAAGTTAGCATGCTAGTTTTTTAGCGCAGTTCGATCGCCCAAACTAGCAGGGTGCCAATTTCATCACTATCAGTGGGCAACACCCAAACAATCTCTTTGAACTTCGATCTTGATAGAATCAGGAAAGTACTACTAATATAGTTATTGGTATGTTATAGATCTCTCATTTACAAGTTCAAGCTTCTTTAGATTCATGAGTTTCTTTTCATTTGAAACCTTGCATAACAGTTAAACTTTGTGGTTAGAAATTTAAGCCTTCAAATTCTAGTTATAGTTCTAGTATGTGTAGATAATCAGTAAGGGAAGACGATTTCCGACCCATTCCTGTCTTAGTGTAAGCTTTCATACTATAATAATCATGATATTAACGCATGCTACCCATTTCAGATCCATGAATACAGCTTTTATCCGCATGCTTCTCATAGAATAGTGTGTATTTCAAGTTCCTAGTATGAGGAATTCTAGTTCGCTCAGTGTTATGAATCATGTCCCATGAACACAAAAATTCGATACTCGGGTCATGCAGCTCATGACTTATGTACTCATGCCATGTTTTATAGTATGTCCAACCCACATAACTCATGCTCCTTCCCTAGTGATTATCCAAACTTAGCTTATGCCATGTATACTCTTAGTTTAGATTCCTTGATAAATCTATGACGTGGATGTTCTATCCTTTAGTCCTCAGTTACAATATCAATTTAGTAATTGAGATTCGATAAAGGACTTAAATATTCCTATGGGACCATGGCTATCCGTTATAAGTTACTTAGCCATTAGGATTCAATACTTTATTATTTGTATCAACCTTAGTTACAAGCATTCGGTACCTGTATGAGTCTCAATTACATACTTAGTTACATTTTCTACTACAGTCTTAGTTATAATGCCAGCTTCAGTTATGTAATTAGATCAAAAACTCAGTTTAGTTCTAGACTTGCTTGTCCAATGCTACAGTTACCAGTTACTCAGTCAGTACTATTTTAGTATGTCAGTCTATAGAATATATCCAAATCATTCTAGATGCCTATCCTTCATTCTTGAGGTGATCCAGTTTTGCTTATTCATGCTCAGTTACCTAATGTTATCCAGTCAATCATTACCTCCTATGCATAATATTTTACAACCTCAGTCCAGTTATTCTGACTAAGTATAGACCAATCTCAGATGCCCAGTATTCAGCTATCTGTTATTTACTTAACCAGATAAGTCAGTATGTTTGTGTATTCGCGCTCCATGCCCATGTGAATCTTTTCAGTAGTCTTTCTTGCAGTTCAAGAATCTTAGTCATTTCATCATAAATGTTGTTCGTAGATCTTAACCTATTTTACCAAATATTTGCAAGGTAATGATTTTTCCTATTTAACTGACTTGCTCAGACCATGACAAGATTTCCTTGTGCCCTAAAGCAATTAGAGATATATAGAAAGAGTGTTAAGGAAAGGCTCCAGTTGACTATAGGTTTTTAGTATGTGTTAGTCTCAGACAGTCAAGTTCATACAGTTTGGTTTCCTATCTTTCCATCTATTCTCTCTAGCCAAAATCTCATGAATGAAACTATTCTAAGAAGAACCAATCATGTAGATGAAAGCTTAGCTCAGTTCATGTATCATGACTCAGTTTCAGATCATAGATAATCAGTTATGAATCAGTTCCTAAGTGCCTTGCGCATCGCCTCAATTTCCCTCAGTAGCTCTGCCAAGTTAGTATTTATAGCGGGACCTAGTGTCCCAAGGGGGCGATACACTATACTCACCCAAACTTTCATTACTTAAACATCCCACTCTTGTTTCTCGAAATGGATCCAAATTGGAGTGGTGGGTACTCATAAGTTGACTCCCAAGTTCCAATCTCAGTCGTGAGCCATGTAATTAGGGAATTATTTTAGTTTATAAAATTCAGTTTATATATCATGTTTCAGTATCAGCCATGTTGTTAGGGTCCCATTCATGCATACTTTTAGCATAATCATGGGTTTATTAGTACTTTTCAGTTTACGTAATAGTTTTCTTAAACTTACTCAGTTATATGTTCAAATTACCATTACAAACTTGGTACTCAGTTCATGTTCATATTTCCATTACAAACTTGCATATTATCAGTCCAGTCATGTAATTATGCATCAGATATGCATTCTCCTTTTGAGAAAAACTCAATTAATCATGATACTCAGTCATAAATACATGAATCAGTTAAATATGCATCGGATATACATGTTCAGGATAATATATTTAGTTACCAGTTATGTCAGTCATGAGATCATGTTCCAGTCATTCATGTTTAGTATGTACGCCAGTTTATTTTCTCCCCTCTCACTAAGTCTCAATCGAAGATGAATGTTCTAAAAGGGGTGATATTGTACTACCCCGTACTTCTACCTAGGTTGAAATCATCCCAAGAATGTTAGAAGATTACTTTGATATATGAATCCATTTTTTTATATGTGGAATTTTTAAGATTTTCAGTTTTTATCATATGGTAAATTGAATTAGCTTTCCAACAATACCAATTTCGTCCAAATCCAGTATCAGAGTAAAAAGTTTTGGACGGTTTACTCAAAGATGTTAGAATCGCCCAGGTGTGATGGCCAGGTTTACGGACCATCGATCTAGAGGCAGACCATCACAACCAAGGCAGTGAGTCAGCCTTCTGGATAAGGAATGATGGACAGGTTGACGAACCATCGAACTTGTGATGGACCGTTGCCCAAGCTGTCGCAACTTAGGCAGTGAGTCCTTTTCTTGGTCCATGTACGATGGTCGAAATGATGGACCGTCGATCCAACGATGTACCGATCGCAGAACCCATTCAATTATTATAAGTCATTTTTAATGGGTATTTCGGTCTTTTTCCACCCATTTTAACCTCTAATTATATCAGAACAAGGTTCATAAGATCATTATTTATTCACAACATCAAATTTGGGTTTTCTCTCAAATATCTATACTCAAGAACAAGAAAACTCTAAGTGTTTAATTATAAGTCAAGAATTTAAGTTTTTGTCCATAAATCTTTAAGAAATAACTACCCAGGTATGTCATGCGTTGATTCATGGGTCCCTTTCACCCATAAAGCTCAAGAATCTCCATTAAAATGTAAGATTTTGGTATTTGTGAATTTTCATGATTTAAATTGAATTAAAATTCATGTTTATGATGCTGTGTAGTTTTGATTCATCTTTTAAATTTTATTTTCCAATGACTCACCCTAGTATGTGATGGTTTGCATAATAACCATGATAAACCCCCTTCAAATTACAAGTTGATTGATGTATCCATGATTATTAGATGTTTTGATAATTTTATGACCAAAGCATGCTCCCCATGTGTTTGATTAAATTTTCATGTGAAAGAAAAGTGCCATACTATTATGATAATATGAAATCCCCATTCATGTATAAGTTTATGCATGTCAAGTAATTGATGAAATGTCTTAGTCGATGAACTATGAATATATGTGTGGTCATTGTGGTACATTAGAACTTGTACTTCATGAATTCTCTAGTTTATTATATTATGGATTGTTGGTGTTAGTCATGTATTCAAGAAAGTCATGTTTTGTCAGTTTATTTTGATCGAGTCTTGGGTGTCATGTTTTCACGATAATCTCAGTCAAGACATGATCCACAGAACTCAGTCAGTCATGTGATAGAAAATTCCAAAATTTTTAATAATCTCAGTGATCTTAGTACTCAGTAATCTCAGTGATCTCAGTACTCAGTAATCTCAGTAACCTCAGTATTCCCAGTAAATCTCAGTAACTTCAGTACTCTCAGTCAATCCTCAGATCTCAGTAGCATTCCGTCAGTGAACGAAACTCAGTGAACTCAGCTTATCTCTGCTAAATAATACCATTAGTATTAGTTCAGTTCTGTTAATCAGTTTAGTTTCTATTCGGTTGGGAGTAGGATTCAGCATTGAGTGAACCTAAGGATGGGGACTCACCTATTATTCGGACGAGGGTGTGATCCTTAGAAGCAATCTTTATGTTCCAGAACTACATAGCCAGCGTATGTAGAGATGAACCCTATGCTTTTAGGCATTTATTCAACTCATTTGGGTTAGCTACCAAGAGGGGTTAACAGAAGAGCTCCCTGTCAGAGAGGGTATACTCACTGCTAGTTTTTACATGTGGCATGGTATTGACATCCTTCCAGCTGGGGTTACAGGTTGGACCTCACTAGATCAGTTTTGGGGCATGTTGGTTAGATATTATCTCCTACAATTACAAATTTAGTTTCAGTCTCTGTCTCAGTCTCAGTAAAAGAACTCAGATAGTTCTTTAGATTCAGGATTGTCAGATACAGTTAACTCAGTATAGTACAGAACACAGCTGATCCATCAAAAACTAGACTTTCAGATACAGTTGCTTGGTATCAATTATTTTAGTTATACAATTATCAGTACATCATGTTATCAGTACTCAGATTCAGTACTCATGTTATCATTAACACAGTTATTGTTATTATGTATTCATGCACGTATTCTTACGTTTATGTTGTCCATTCAGTTAGTATAGTTCATGCATGTGAACCCTTTGCATTCAGCCTACCTTCCATGCATACCAGTATATTCAAAGTATTGACGCATTTGCACTATGGTGATTTTTACCATAGGTTCAGAAGCATGAGCTCCAGAGCATCAGTAGAATTTCCAGTCTTAGCAGTCAAAGTTAGAAGTGAGTCCTTATCCTTCGAGGTCATGACTATTACTTTATTATCTCATTAAATAATTTTTTTTATTATTTGGAGTTAGTTGGGGACATGTCCCATCAACTCCTTATTTAGACAGTTTAGTCAGTTAGAGGCTTTACAAACTATCATGTTCAGACAATTTATTTTAGGTTTAGTTTTGGTATTGTGATACCATATAATTTAGAGATTATTTTATCAGTTTTAAACCTTATGGCCATACAACCTTAATTTTTGTATTTATACAGTATATTATGTAGTATTCAGGTATAGATATTATGCATGGGTTAGCTTGTGGTCCTTCGGGGTCATGAACACCATGTAGCCTTTCCGGATACCTGATTTACGACATTACAAACTTCGTATTAGAGCATAACATTCAATAGTGTCCTAGGAAGTTTGAAAGCCACATCTAGTAGAGTCTTGTGCATGGGTGTGTTGCCGCACTTATGTGCAGGAGGCTATGAGATGTTTTAGGAATAGTTTTCCTTCTTTTAGTATTCATATCATGCTAGTGAGAATAAGCTCCAGTAAAACTCTTAGTCTAATCCATGTTTCCACTTCGTTAATAGATCATGCCTCCCAAAAGGGCTAGCGAAGGGGGAAATTGAAATCAGTCAGCACCTTAGCCCATCTAGCTAGGTCCTCTAGATGAGTACATCTCTCATGCAGAATTCAGGACTGAATTCACTACTCTAGCTCATTCAGTCACAACTCAGAATGAACAGTTAACCACCATTCCGGCAAACCCAAGGGCCAATGCTACTGAAACCAGGATTTGGCACTCATCCCTTAATCACCAGATCTAAGTCCGAAGAGAATCCACAGGAGTTACTAGACTAGGTTCAGAAAATCACAGACATCATGGGAGTGACGTCTAGTGAGAGCGAAGAGTTAGCCACCTATCAGCTACAAGACATATCACAAACATGGAATAAGCAGTGAAAGGTAGAGAAGGGTACAGATACAGAGCACATAGTGTGGGAAGAGTTTGCTACGACCTTATTAGATAGATTCTTTCCTCTTGAGCATAATGAATCCAAAGTGTTAGAGTTCATAAATCTCATACAGCGTACCATGAGTGTTAAAGAATACTTCCTTAAGTTTACTTAGTTAACTAGGTATGCTCCCCATATAGTAGCAGAGAGCAGATCCAGAATGAGTAAGTTTATATCTGGAGTATCCGGTAGTGTTGTTAAGAAGCGTAGGACTCATTTAGGTAAATTGTAAGGTTACCAGAACCTCCACTCTTTGAAACAAGCATGTTACCTGTGGTACGAGTTACATAATGACTCGTTAGGTCTCCCTCCGAGTTGTAATGAATCCCATAGCAACTGTAAGATGGATGTTTAGACTAGTTAATTCCAATAATCAATCCCAACATAATATTAAGCCATTTGAATTGATTCTAACACTCTATAAATTCACCCACAACTAAATTTTAGAACACAAGTCCAATTTTCTATTCCCATTATCAACTTCTTACTAATATTACTACGAATAGGGTATTAGCATATTTACATGTAAATTTTTCATCAATAAATCCAACTACTAATACATACTTAATGAAAAAGTTGAATAATTATAGTATCAAAGCATAAATCACTTACTTGTTTGCTTGAAACTTGGATTTCTTAACTTCAAACATCTTTAAGCCCCAGTCTTTACAAATTTTGTACTTTGGGAGGATTAGACTTTGTCATTTTTATGTTTTTGGAGTGAATGTGAAGTTTTTTTGAGCTTTTCTAGTCAAGACAATTGGAGAGACTTCGCAAATTAAAGAATTGGGTGCCTAATTTAGGTTCCCCTTTTATTTAAATTGCGATCTGGATTGGGTTAACTAAAGGACTGATATGTCGGGTCTGTTATGAGTCATGATTATAACTTGTATCCTCAGATTAAAGGTTGCATGCTAACCCCCCATCCAAAGACTTAAAACCTTACCTATGTCTCAAGTCATTACGACTTAAGGTGATGAGTCATAGTCATAGGCTATGACTCATTTCAAGAGTCGTAATGACTCCACATACTTAATACCTAGAAGTGATCTTAGTTCCAGTTCCTTACAGATCCTGCTTACTAGTTGTAATGTCTTGTTACAACTCGTAAAGACCCCCGTGTGGCTTGATTTTAACAAATTTCTGGTGGACTCATGCAATCTTTAGTCTTGTATACTAACACACATGTTACCCTATAATTTAATAATTACAAAACATAGGTTGCCTCCTACGAGGTGCTTGATTTAACGTCGTGGCATGATGTGGCTAAGTTGGAAATTAGGCTTACCAACCAGTCCCATGGCTTGTATTCCATGTAGTTCTTGATTTAACATCGTAGCACAACTCGTTTGCCTTGGTTACTCAGATGAACGAATTCTTAAATCCTCAATTAACTTAAATTCTTCCATGTTACCCATATTATACTTTAACCTTTGCCCGTTTACTTTGAACAGGGATTCACCATCACACCTTAATTATAAATCAACATATGGAAACACTCTCACCACAGTAAATAGCCCATACCATCTACACTTCAACTTTCCTAAAAACAAGCAAAGTCTCAAATTATACAACAATACCTAGTCACCTAGCTAAAATACACTTTTCTTGATTTTTTGATATTAATGCAACTTTATCTTCTCCTTTTATGATGCAGAACTCTCATAATCCCAGAATTGGAACTCATGCACCTCATTCACTTTAATCATTCTCGCCTTTTTTGTATCATGCAACTCAAATTTCAACCTCTTCAATACCCACAATGCTTTCTTCTCAAGTTCAACTTGCAAGTAACATACCTTACAATACACCTACTGGTATGGAGAAGCACCAATAGGGGTCTTAAAAGTTGTTCTATAGGCCCATAATATATCATCGAGCTTCCATGACCAATCAGTCCAATTGGCACTTATAATGTTTGCCAAAATAGACTTTATCTCTCTATTGGACACTTCAACGTGTTTGCTAGTCTAAGGATCATAAGGTGTTTCCACCTTATTCTATACACCATAATTTTCAAGAAAATTTTTTAAAAGTCGATTATAGAAGTGTGACCCACCATCAGTAATGATTGCACATGGAGTGCCAAATCAATAAAAGAAGTATTTCTTTAGGAAGGTGGTGACACCTTTTCCTTCATTATTAGGGATCATAACCACTTCCACCAATTTAGACACATAGTATACCGCCATAATAATGTACTTCATACTAAAGGAGCTCACAAATAGACCCATAAAGTCGATCCCCCATACATCAAATAACTCTAGCTCTAGAATGGGTGTCATAGGGAATTTATGGTATCTAGAGATATTGACTTGACATTGGCATTGGTCATAGGTTGATGCAAAGCCATGAGCATCCTTGTATATTGTAGGCCAATAGTACCCACATTGCAAGATCTTGTTGGTTTTGCGGGTTCATCCATGGTGACCCCCAATAGGTAAAACATAATAAGCCTCAAGAATACTTATCATCTCCTCTTCATGGATGCATCAATGAATAAATCCATCCACACAAATTTGGAATAAGTAAGGTTCAACCTAGAAAAACTTCCTTACCTTATGCATAAATCTTTTTCACTACTAGAAGGACAGTTCTTCTGGGATGATATTACTTGCCAGGTAATTTGCAAAGTCAGCAACATGGAATTACGTCTTGTGATGCTACCAAAATATACTCATTTGGAAAAGTATCATTGATTTCAATCCCATTACCTACTTTTTACCATCCTTAAGTCTAGATGAATGATCAACGACGTAGTTTTCAACACCCTTTCGGTCTGTTACCTTAAAATTAAACTCTTATAGCAAGAAAACCAAATGGATCAATATAGGCTTTACATCTTTATTTTCCATCAAGTATCTCAAGGATGCATGATTTGTATGCACACCAACCTTAGTGCCAATAAGATAAGACCGAAAATTATCAGAGGCAAAAACCACTATTAGTAGCTATTTTTTAGTCACAATATAATTCTTTTGAGCAGGGTTTAATGCCTTGCTGGCATAATAGATAGGGTGCAAAATCTTTACTTTCCTTTAGCTAAGGTTTGCACCTAAGGACACTCTTCTTTTATCATATATTATTCAAATGTAAAGGATCAGTCAGGAGACACTATGATCGAGGAAGACACCAACCGCTCCATTAAGCACTCAAAATCTTTCATACATGCCTCATCAAACTCAAATTTCACGTCATTCTCAAGAATCTTATGCAAAATATTAACGATCTTCGAGAAATCTTTGATGAATCGCTTGTAAGAACCTGTATGTCCCTAAAATTTCCTTAACCAAAATTGGCGGTGGTAGATTCTTAATCACTTCAATTATTTCCTTGCAACCTCTATGCCTTTTTTGAGATCTTTTACCCAAGCACAGTTCCTTCTTTTACAATAAAGTGGCACTTCTCCCAATTAAGTACCAAGTTGCATTTCTTACATCGACATAGAGCATTGGACAAGTGAATCAAACATTCATCAAAAGAATCTCCAACTATAGAAAAATCATCCATAAATACCTCAATGGTTTCATCTACTATGTCAGAAAAGATGGACATCATGCATTGATGGAATATCGTTGGAGCATTTCACTACCCAAATGGCATTCTCTTGAATGTAAATGTCCCATATGGTTAGGTAAAGTTTGTCTTCTCCTGATCTTCAAGAGTAATTGTTATCTGATTGTACCCTGAATAGCCATCAATAAAATAATACTAACTCTTTCCTGCAAGTCTAACTAATATCTAATCCATAAAGCGCATTGGGAAGTGGTCCTTTTGGGTCCTTATATTCAACTTTTTGTAGTCCATGAACACTCTCCAGCCTGTGACTAGCCTCATTGACACTATCTAATTCTTCTCATTTGAAACTATTGTAATTCCACCTTTTTTTGAGATGTATTGAACATGACTAACCCACTTACAAGTAGCGATTGGATAAATTACACGAGTATCTAACCACTTAATGATATCTTTCTTCACCACCTTGTTCATAGGTGGATTCAATTATTGCTGGTTCTTAACAGTCGGTATACCATCTAGTTCAAGTTGGATTTTGTGAGTGCAGATTCCTAGTAGAATACCCACAATATCTGCAATAGACCATCCTATAGCCCGCATAAAGTTTTCCAATATAGACAATAGTGCGTCTATCTCAGTCTCTATCAAATCAATATTAATAATTATTGGAAATATGTTGTTGGATCTAAGGAAAGCATAGAATAAATAGGATGGAGGGCCTTCAACTTTAATAGTAGTGGTTGTTAGATTGATGGATGAGCGGGAAGAGTGATTCTATTTTTTAAATAGAAATCAAACTTCTTTGGAGTAGAAGTATAAGAACCTCTCCCATATAGAGAACCAACTATCTCGTCATTCTTCTTAATTCCATCACTATAAACATTAATAATTACTGCTACTAATGATTCAACACCAGTCTCTCACAATTGGAATAGTTAGTGTATCAACTTTATCATCAATAGTGTCAATCCCAAACACAACTCTCATATCATCCTATTGCCGCATTGACTAGCATATATTGAATATTACCTATTCATCATTGATTATGAATACCACTTGTCCCAGATCCATATAACCTAACGCCCTACCCATATCTAGGAAGGGTCTTCTAAAGATTATAGGGACTTGGAAGTCCACCTCATAATCAAGCATCACAAAATCGACTAGGAAGATAAAAGATGCCACCTTTACCAACACATCGCATAGAATACCAACCACCCTTTTCATGGTTTGGTCAGCTATCAACAATCCCAGTGATGTTGGTTTAGGTGCTCCTAACCCTAATTTCTTAAACACAACTAGTATGATACAATCCAAATGGACTTCAAATTGCTAGAGAGGATGCTTAAGGGTCAAGAGTCACTTGAAAACTTCTAAAATGGATAATAAAAGGTGTCCATTGGATGATTACGATGATGTAGGTCAAGGGACGTTATAAAGTCCAAGGGAAGGAAAAATAGTGATAAATAGCCCCCGAAAGAGGACATGTACCCCATCTGCTTTGGAGGTGCACCCAACTCGTTATAGATCCACTAGAGCTGGTCAAAATATCCCAATATACCCTTGGGGTGTTGATAACGCTCAACTTACAGATCAATTTAAGTGTAAGATAGCTATCATCAATATAATTACCAAACTTTGGAGCCGGGGTCGAAGCAACGAGGAACAATATGAGTGACAATCAAGTTAATTTGAAATAATAGATACAAATTAAATTTGTATCAATGTTACAAGCACATAAAAGTGGGGGAGATATATATATACACTACAATTTCTTTTTGGGGTTTTCAAGTATAAATTTGGGGTTACAAATAATTAGAGTTTCAACAATTATGCACGAATATTGGGATTATGCATTACTAAGGAAGTAATCTGTGAGTGTTAGCAATCAAAATTAATTTATTAAGCAAAATATGGGTTGGTTTGGTTATAGATTTTGATGCTAGTCTTTTAATAAAATACCAAACTTTGACCCATTGATTGTTTTGAATACCTAATGGATATGTTCAACAATTTGTAACCACAACCTTAATCTAGGCATCCCTATTTCTAGGATGATACCCATGGTATAGTCTACCTCACATTCACCCTTATGTCTAAGATAGTGAAAATTTAGCAAACTACACATATAATTTCCTATCATTACTTTGGTCTCCACATCCCTCTTTCAAAGATGATATGGATTCCTAAACTTCACCCGAAACCCTTCTTTTGAAGATGGCTTTGGTTTTCTAAAGCATTGAGCTTTCACTCATTATACCCATGTAGGAATTTGGGGCTTTCACCCATCAAACCCCAGCCTAGTTATCATAGTCATGATAAAACCCATAAACATGAACTACGAAATAGAAGCTAATGAATAACAACCCACACACACTTTAACCCTTATTCACACATAACCCCAAGAGGGAGATATAGCTACACATAAGATAAATATGCATAGATATACCCATAATCTCCATAGAAGTTATTTATTAAAGCTTGAGTAAATGTTAATTCAAACTTGGAACTCCCATAAATCTACAATGGAAGTGACCTAATCTTCCATTTAGAAAGTCTCCATGTATTCTTCACCCAAAAATTATACAATGTTTTCTTCTCTAAAAATGGAGGTTATGAACTCAAGAACTAAATCTAAAAATTGGGGAAGATAGAATTATGATACATGATGCTAGCGTTTAGAGTCTTTTTGTAAAAATTGGGATCACCCACGTGCATTTCCATTTTTTCCCTTGGGCTGCTGTCTTCCATTAAGTCGTGATTGCTCCAGCTTGACTGCGACCGTAGCCTCTGCGACTACAATAGCCTTACATGACTGTGGTTGATTGACTCTACTTGACTACTGTGATCGCAGTCAGCAAACCGCGACTGCGGCAACTGAGGCCCTTCTGCTCCAGGTCATCATCTACACTTTCTTAATCTATTTTTTATTATTTTAAACTGGAAGCCCTATCTTTCTATCCCCTCAACTCTATGCCTATAAAGAGTGGATTTTAGTGTATTTAATCACAATAATGTCTCATTTATTTTTTCATAACAAGGTAATGTGCATGAATATTGAGTATGAATAAGTGGTACAATTACCTCTCATCAATACCCCCATCTTAAAGTATTTGCTCTTCCTCAAGCCCAATACCTTTTACCATGAGAGAACAATCATCTATGCCCAAACATTATGCCTTAAAGCTCACAATGATTTCAACTTTATTCTCTACCACAAGTAGCTTATTGCACACATTCTAAGCTAATTTCCACTACACCCGCCATCATAAGATGCACCATTGAAGGATACATAGGAATTTAAAGAGAAAACAAGCAACCACAACCAATACTCTAGAGGTGGCTTCATGTTGACCACAACTTAGTTATACTCCATTTACCTTATTATTCGGAAGGTGATAAAATCACCCACCCAAACTTGTTTAACATGCCAATCCTCACAAGAAAGAAAATTCTACACACCAAGCTACCAAAAATGTAAAAAGGAGTTTTAAGTGAAAGAAATCTCTCTCTCTCAAAAGAACTCTCTATGCAACAAGTGCCATACCATAGGCTTGCCCTTACTTTAAGTCACCACTACAAAGAATGTAAATGGTTAGAGATCTTAAAGGTCTTTCTAAGCTTGTACTGTAGGTTCTGGTTACGGTAGGATATCATTTGCGAGCAACATTTCTACACCCTCCCTTGAATGTCTACACCACACTTTTCAATCCTTCATTTTGACTATGGGCCACTCTTCTTTGTTTTCTTTCTTTGATCATGGCTAAGTTTTGCTTCCTTTGTTTACCTATTTCTTTCTTTTTTTTTCTTGCAATTATCATGCAATTCTTTCCTTTATTAGATCCTTTCTTCTTCTATTCCTTTATTTTCAACACTTTGGCATGTTCAGCATTTTACTAGTAGTTCATGGACCCAAACTTACTTTCTTCAGTCTTTCCCACCCCCAACTTAGACTTTTAGCCTCAAGTTGTATTTTTAAGTTCAAGGAGGTTATGGTTCAAAAGAGGGATAAAAAGCATAGTTCACGACTTGTAATGTGTTAGCCAAAGAAAGGTTTAAAGGCTCAAAGTGTGTAACTAGGGATTATATTCATGCTTGTGTAGGAATTTTAGGATAAAATGGCTTCCAAAATCACAAAGATGGACTAAGATCATTTCTCCAGTCAAATATAATCCAAAGTAGTTTTGAAAGACTAACAGAGAAAGTTCTAGATAACACAAGTGTACAAAAGATGAATATAAAAATCACACCACACATGACATGGAAAATTTGCCATGGGAACTCAAATGTATCTCCCGCAAGAGACAAAATGGGAGTATCTAATTCTATTCATAAGTAAAAATTTATGAAGCCACAAAAAGAGAAAAAGTTTATAATAACATTGCTCATATCCATGCCCTTGAATTTACAAAATTTTTGGACTGAGGGGATTGGTCATTTTTCATTAGCCTCTTACATAATTTGCTAAACTATGGCTGCAACCAAAGTCTTAGTCTCATATTTTGTCTCAAAAAGGGAAACTAACCATATGGATACTTAGACTTCACCAATGGTGTATAACAGGATACCAAATTTTTAATTTACAATGCCACAGGTACTCAAACTTCCCTTGCATTCATGACATTTATGCTACGGGTACTCAAAATTTTGCTGAACCTATATCTCAAAACACAAACACGATGCTTTACCCTTAATAATGTCATCACTCAATCCATCATAGTACAAAACTTGTCGTGAATCATCAAATTAATAATAAATCTAAAGAAAAAAGGGAAAAAGACAAAACTAAAGGAAAAACATGATAATTGGTAAAACATGGGCACCATCGGAGTGCCCAAAAATATTGCATACAAGAAATAAAAAAATAATATCCAAGATGTCTAGGAAATGTAATGTTCTAACTGTATGTGCAATAGAGCTAGAGTAAGAGGGGTCTCCCTTACTCTACATCAAGAGTTGCTCTCTCTCGCTGACTCTGCACCATCATCATCAGCAGACCAATCTTTAGAAGCCTCATCTTTACTGTCCAACCTCAGTAAAAGTTGTTGATAATTGGGCTTGGGCACCTTAAAGATGCCCTTTACCCCCTTCTAAAGCTTTCTTTTTTTACTCTGACCTGAGGCACCCTCACCTCTAAATTTGATTGGGTAGATGAGGGATCCTAGACGTACCCAAGTATCTATAACATACTCTTCCACTTCTTCTCTTTTGCAAAGCTCAGTGATAAGGGAAGGGAAAAGAAGGAATGTACATATATGAGTCTGGAAATACCTCCACTCTAAAAGAAAAATATTTTCCACATTGAGAGGGATGCTAGATAAGATGCAAGCCACCATTCGAGCTCTCAAGTCAGTGACAATAGTCATATGGGTGCATGGTAATACTCGGCTGCATATGATGTTCAGCCAAAGCCTAGCTTTTGTTGTGAAGTCCTTCATCAAAATATCTCTCTTAATGATGTACTAGGGAGCTACTTTTAAAGGATATAAAATGTTGGCCATCCAGGTCCCTGACTTATATGCTCCTTCCTGGAACTACCCTATGTTGGCATCTGGGAGCCCATACATCGTATTAACCTACTTTGCTCCAAAGTTCACTTTCTTAGCCTGAATATTCATCACTGATTCTGTGAGGGAAACTATCCTGAGGATTGCATAGAACTCACATACCCATTACTCATTAGCATAGTAGGGTTCTGGGGCAAAGCATATCCATCGAGTCGAGTAAGTCTAGCATAGAATTCTGGGAGCTTATTCTCTACCTTGTCTAAGCTAATACCCCTTTTAGGGAGTAGCTTAGTCCTATGGAAATCCTCATTGTAGAGGTGTTAGCATTGTACGATCATGAATTTGGTGTTGTAAAAATCTCCCATCTTTGATACTGAGAACCTGTAAGCAATGTAAATCAGACAATAATTAGTATTATCATACCAAAAACATGCTAGATCAAATATATAAGCTCATGTGGTAGTGGTAAGGCAGTTTCGGGGGAAATAAATGATGTGTAAAATTTTTTGATTCCTGCCAAAATTTACCCTCATGTATGGCGATCGCATAGCATTGACTAAGATTGGGTGCCACAATCATGATCATCAGGACTACAATCGTGGTACCTGAGATTAGACATGCCAATTTCTACACTTGAAACTAAACACAATTTTAACCCCACTTATGTTTCAACTAGGTACGAAAACATGATAAACATTAAATAAAAGCCTAGAACGTGTGATTATAGCTCCTAAACTTTGAAAGAATTCAAATTAAACTCTGCGAGGAATTAAATAGAACATATGGTGTGCACGGTCACTTCTACCATTTCAAGAATAATTTTGGGTACTCAAGACTTCCCCATTAGCATGTACACTAACTTCAACAACTACCCACAATAATAATCACTACTAAGCATTTATTTATCAATGAAATAACTATATTAGGCCTCTCCCTATAATACGAGTTCTAAGCATGTAATTATGTAAAAATCATGGGATTTGAGACAATTTACCAAGTTAGATAATGCTAATAGAATGAACTTATATTTGGGTACGCAATGCAATGACAAAATTAGAGAGAATTTAAGAAACGATCATAGGGATAATGGACATTCAGATGGTCATTTAAACTGATTTAACTGCAATCGCGGACTTAGTTATGCAGTCATACTGATGTGACCTCTACAATTGCGGTGGCACGAACCGCGATCGTAGTAACTGAGACAAAAAATATGGCTCTCCTACACATCTTATTCAGTCAAAACTAAAAAATTTCACATATTTCCATTCTTTTCAAGTTCATTCAACATTTCTCCCAGTGTTAGTATTTCATGGATTATGCATAAAGAAAAGTAAAAACAAAAGATATTCTATCATACATAAATAAAAATGATATGTGCCACTTTTTGTGGCGTGATGGGTTGTCTCCCATCGAGTTCTTAGTTTAACATCATAGCACGAGTCCTCCACCATTTTCGTTTATGTCACCACTTTGAAGAGCTGAATCTTCGTACCAACTTTTGTTCAATATGAAATGAGCGGCAGGGGGGAAAATGATTTAGATCTTCCAAGATGAGGCTTGTAAGAGGTGATGAAATGACAAGCAAGCTTTGATCTCACCATTTTGAAGACTTGAACCTTTTACCTAGCTTAATATCAATTTTCCAGATTTTCTCATTGGATAAAAGATTGTACATCAATAGGCCATTCCTTTTACATCGGAAGTTATGTTCCTTGGCCATTGATGGGTGGTGTTCCATATGCTCTTTTGAAATGACAAATTACAAAATTTAAGATTCAGACTCCTTCTCCCCACAATCCACCATTTGCTTAGAGGCATGGATCCTCATCACATCCTCTAAGGATAATGTTGAAAAGTGGATTAAGCGAGGTCAAACCATAAATTATGGGTTATCCTCCTCTAAATCAGCTTCCGCTCAAAATGAACTAGAGTCATCATAAGAGATTTGCCTCAATTCTTTGTTTGACTCTAGTACCATTTCTTTTATTGTGGCTTCTTCTTCCTCATATGACTTGGTGGATTGGGAAGTCACCGAGGAGTCTTTACTACTAAGATCATCATCATATCATGATTTTTCTTCTTGATGAACCTCCTCTTTAGAAATGGGTAAGGTAGTGGTTTTTGCAAAAATTATGTTCTTGCCCAATTCCTTTTCTTTGATGTTTACCCTTTCGAATACCTTGTAGGATTGATGCAAGTCTTGTGCATTCTCTCGAAGTATAGTTACCTGATCCAAAATGGCTTTAATCACTACTCTATGACCAATGGGTCTGGTTTGATGTTCCTTCTTCTTCTTATCATAAAATGTAACAATCACATAAGAAGAACTAGCAATTCAGTTAGTATCATAGGGGGAGGGGGCATTTGGACAGTCATCCTAATGTCCATATTGACCATTACATAAAGGACACCTATACACTCCATAAGATCGAGCAGGTGGGTCCATATCTCTCTGAGAATCATAGTTATAACTCACCTGAAGTATGGTTCATCATATATTGGACATGGGTCGTCATAATAGGATTAGCAACTACCAATATCATATTTGTTAGGTGATGCCATAGAGAAAAGTAAAAATCAAATACAACATACCTACAAAGAAAATTCACTAAAAAATATATAAATGCTTGAATTAAAGCAATTAGCTACAATTTCAAACTAACTTAATACGCCAAATCCCCGACACCGATGCCATTTTTTGATAATTCTCAACTTACACGTCAAGTTAAGTGCATGATGGTCATCGCCAATATATTTACCCAACTTTGGAGTTGGAGTCGAATCCACGAGGAATAATATGAGTGGCACTCATGTTAATTCAAAATAATAGATACAATTCAAATTCAAACCAATATTACAAATAGATAAAAGTGGGGGAGATAGATATCTACACTAATATTTCTTTTTGGGGTTTTCTAGTATAAATCTGGAGTTAAAAATAAATAGAATTTTAACAAATATGCATGGATCTTGGGATTATGCATTAATAAGGAAGTGATGTGTGTGTGTTACCAATCAACATCAATTTAGTAAGCCAAAAATGGGTAGGTTAGGTTATAGATTTTGAGGCTAGTCTTTCAACAAAACACCAAACTTTCATCCATTGATTCTTTCGAATACCTAATAGGTGTGTTCAACTATTTTTAACCACAACCTCAATCTAGGAATCCCTATTTCTAGGATGATACCCATGGTATATTCAACCTCGCATTCACCCTTATGTCTAAGATAGAGAAAATTTAGCAAACTATACACATAATTATCTATCATTGATTTTGTCTCCACCTCCCTCTTTCAAGGATGATATGGATTACTAAACATCACCCAAAACCCTAATTTCGAAGATGACTTTGGGTTTCTAGAGCATGGAGCTTTCACTCATCATACCCATGGGGTAATTTGGGGCTTTCACCAATCACGCCCCAATCAAGTTAGCACAACAATGATAAAACCCATAAACATGAACTACTAAATAAAAGCTAATCAATAACAACTCACACACACTATAACCCTTATGCACACATAACCCCAAGAGGGGAATCTAGCTACACATAAGATAAATAAGCATAGATATACCCATAATCTCTATTGAAGTAATTTATTGAAGCTTGAGTGAATGTTACTTCAAACTTGGAACTCCCACAAATCAACAATGGATGTGAGCTTATATTTCACTTATAAAGTCTCCAATGTATTATTCACCCAAAAATTATACAATATTTTCTTCTCCAAAAATAGAGGCTATGAACTCCAGATCTAAACCTAACAATTGAGAAAGATGAAATTATGATACATGATGCTAGGGTTTGGTTCTTTTTATTAAAATTGGGATCATCCACGTGCATTTCTAGTTTTTCCCTTGGGTTGCTACCTTTTGCTAAGCCGCAATTGCACCAACTTAGCTGTGATCGTGGCCTCCACAATTGTAATTTATTGACTATGCTTGACGATCATGATCCGGTCAGTAGACAACAATTGTGGTAATTGAGGCCCTTCTGCTCTATGTTATTAGCTACACTTTCTTGATCTCTGTTTATCTTTTTAAGCTCCAATTCACATCTTTCTATCTCCTCAACTCTATGCTTGTAAAGAGTGTATAGTAGTGAACTTAATCATAATCATGTATCATTTATTCATTCAAAAAAAGGTAATATTCAAGAATTTTGAGTGAGAATGAGTGGTAGAATTGCCACTCATCAGGTGTGCCCCATATGCTCTAAATATTTTCTAGCATGTGGTTAATTAGTTTCTATGTTTAGTCTTTCCTAAATGGGTCAGTTTTGGGCCCATATGATGTAATAGATTATCCTAGACTATAAATAGGACTTACCTTTAATTTAGTAGGTATTTATTGATTAATTATAAATGTAAACACTTGTGAAAGTGTGAGTCAAGCTTGGATTAGCTTGTGGCAAGCCTGGAATCGCTTCTGTTGATTTATCATTTAGAAATATGGGTTACTCGGGAATCCAATTTTCTTAAGGTCTACATAGGGATTAGGTGCTTTGTGCTTCATTGAATAGAGGGTTTATGGTTTGATACACCCTTTATTTGTTATTCATTCATCCATTGTGTCTATCTATTATTTATTCTCTATCTATCCTTACCTTTTATTTACGTATCGTAGATTAGTTTTTGATTTGGTACTTTGTTCGTTTATCATTTGGTAGTAGAACTGAACTTGATTTCATTCCAATGAAGTCAATTTGGGTTTGTTATCTAGAAAATCCACAAAAAAGGAAATGCAAAAGTCTAAAATCCCAAAAAAGGTCACTATTCACGTTTTTAGCTCTAGGTCAAAATTTAAGTTTTTGATTTTATATTTTTCTTGTGTTTCTAGTGTTAGATTTGTGTTCTCTAACACTATAAGAGTCTATATTTCAAATCTGCATCAAATCAGAGTCAAATTGACAGAGATGCCATTGTTACGAGCTTGAACTTGAAGAAAAGTGAAGAGGAACAAAAATTTGGAAAAAATGGTTGAGATTTTGGGAAAAATATGTTGGGAATGAGTTTAGAACATTGAAAAGTGCTTACGCTCAAAATTTCAACTCATTCTGAGCTCCGGAGAAGAAGTTAGTGTTCTTGGTGTACTTGAAGACATACCAATCTTCAGGTTGAATCTTAATCAAAAGTTGTTTAATCAAAAAATAAGGAAGAAAAGTCTGGAAAAATTGTTTTTCAATAATATTGAAAATGTGTTGTTCCTTAATAATAAAAGAAGATTCCAAAGGATATTCTAGAAGAGAGTACAGGGGGGGATCATTTAGAGGGCAAACGAGCCATTTTAAGAGAGAGGGGTAGGTGACTTGTCTTGCATCTGCGCCCAAGGTGCTTTTGGACTGCTCCAGTAGGACCAACACACCTCCAACCAGTATTTAAGGTCTCTAATGCATCCAACCTATACCCCACATACTGCAGCAGCCCCCAACGCATCCCACCAATGCAGAACACCTCTAGTGAACGAAAATAGCCCCAAACGCACTCCAAATGTATTTCCATACTTTTCCAACATGAATTCAAGTTCTAAAACATATCTCAACACTTTAAATCTCCATTGATCAAGGTTTTATTCTTAGTTTTATATTCTTGATTCTTAAATCCTTTCATTGAATCTTAATCTACTCATCGACAAGTAATTCATTACTATATTGATCGATTAGTTCTTGAGTCCTATTTCTTTTGGCATCCTACTTCTTGAAAGATTTTATCATTTGAATTCATTGTGATTTCTTGGTTCAATTCCTTAATTAATTTTATTTTTTTGAGTATTTCAAACAAGAATCCATTCCGAACTCAAGCCATAATTTGTACCACGCAAACTCTTTGGAGTATAAACGATCTATCAATACTTGCGACTCTAATTAAGAGACAAACCAAAGGTATGAACTTTGAGAGCTTGTGAGGTTGATTTCCTAACTTAACTTGTTTGCTGTTTATGTTTTTGTTCAGTATTTATTTTATTAGGTACTATGGATGATGATACCTTAAATGCTATCTTAGCATCCCTTGATGCTATCAACCATAAGATAGATAACATGTGTGGGAGGATGGATAACATGATATATCATATAAACTATCGTAACTCCAACATTCAATATTCCTTGAGTGGAAATGCTCCAAATGAACTTCAAGGTAACCAAGCTAGCTTGCACTCTAGTAAATGTGAAAGATTATTATAAGGCTAGTAGCCATATAAGTATGAGCGATAGCTTATCTTTAGATGAGACTAATGTATCTTTATGTCATAATTATAATGTACAAATTGAGAATGTGGATACACTAGTTGATCCTCATGATTACCAAATTGACTCTTATAGTAAGACCGATTTGTGTCTACCTAGTGGTGAAGCCGTTGTAATTAGTGATAGTAAATTGTCTTGTAGAAATTATGTGGACCAACTTGTGTATGAAACAATTCCACCACTTGAGTATATTTTTTATATGATTAATGAACCTCAAGTGAGTGATGATGTTTAAATTGTTGGTCAATCGAATAGAAATGACCCTCTATTTTCCTTTGATGATTTTTATGCTAGTGTAGAGGGTATAACTCATTGTATTGGTGGAAGTCTTAGGGGATAGGAGAGTTTCCTAAACCCATGTCCAAGGACACTTTACCCATTTGACCCTGGTGACTATTTGGATTATGGAGGTTCTTTTTCACATCACTTGGTGCTTGGTCAAGATGAAAAGAAAATCATGGTTGAGGTTTTTGGAACTTATCCCTATGAAGGAGAGTCTTTCTTGAATATTTCTAATCTACTTGAGGGACCAAAGTTGTGTAAGGGAAGGATTTCTAACAATGATTATTGTTATAGAGGGGTTATGTGCTAATTAAGACTTCGAACCTGTGTAAACCTTCATGAGCGGTTAATTGATTACCAATCTTCCTTTAGCCTTTTCAAATCTTTTGAATGTCCAAGTAGCTTCTATATTATGGGGTTATACACCATTGATTGATTATTTTGATGATTGATTATATCTTGAGTGTGTTCAACTTTGGCATGATGATATTTTTCTCATATTGAGGTTGTTTGGCAATCTTGTTAATGCAACTAACTTAAAGAAATTTCTTGATGCTTATCATAGCCAACCCCTTTACACATTAAATGTTGACTTATCTTCTATTGTCTTGAAGGATATCTGTTTCGATGTGAAATGATTGTCCCTTTTGTATGTATGTTTTTTTTAACCCTTGTTCTAACCCTCATTCTATGAGAAAATATTGGTTGTGTTTTCTTTCTCTTGTGTTTAAAGGTTGTAGATTCTAGGATGAATTTTCTTCAAGAAGGAGAGGATGATACATTCCAAATGGACTTTGGACTGTTAGAGTGGATGCTTAAGGGTCAAATGACACTTGAGTACTTTTAGATGGCTATGAAAAGGAATCCATTGGATGATTACAATGATAAATGAGTCTCAAGAGACATTAGAAAGTCCAAGGGAAGGCAAAATGGGGCTAGAAAGCCCCCGAAAAAAGATATGTGCCCCATCCGCTTTGGAGGTATTTTTGGAGTGCTTTTTTGTAGGAAAATATGTTTTGATGCTAATTTTATGAAAAAGGTGATCTTGGGTACTTATGGGAGAAATTATGGATAATTATTGATGTTAGTAACACTTTTAATATTGTTCGTGACTAAATCATGTTTGGAAATTGAAGAAAAGTTGAAAAGATGATTCCCGATAGTTGCAAAGTCAATATGCAGACTGCATGTAAACTTGTGGACCATATATGGACAAAACAAGTGTTAGAAGTCAAAAATCTCGATAGCTAACTTGTAGGAAATTTTGGGCTAGCACTTATTTTCGCTACTTGAGCCCACTCTATAGACCACAAGTAGCCCCTGTGCCTACTCTGCAGAGAGTAGGTAGCGAAAGCTAGTAGCCACCTACCTCAACTTTTCTAGATCATTCCAAAATCATTTCCTTGGCTTTTCATGTATACCAATTACACTTCTATGATGTTTTTAAATCCTATTATGTATGGGTAATTAAGTTTTCCTATTTTATTTTGGATTTGAATTCTAGGGTTTCTTGTAACCTATAAAAACCCTTTAGGCTTTGTTTAGTTTATTCAATTAAGATTATTTAGAAAAAGACATACACATATTGGTAGATTAAGAAGGAGGACCTAGTGGGGTCTAAGTTCTCAAACATCTTATTGTTCGTGGTTTGTTATTCAATTTAAGACTTTGGGATTTATTCTTTTATTATTGTGAGATTGATTTTGTAATTTTGTCTGTGGATTCCATGATTGATATCATAACTATGAAAGGCTAATTCCCTTAAATAGGTTTGTGGAAACCCTAGCAGATTAACAAAGTAAAGGAAGTTCCAAGTCGTTCAAGATAAGGATTCACGTATGTATTGGGTCTGCTTCGTTCTGATTGATTTTTTAGTTGTGGACAGTTTTAAGATCCCTCCTAGATTACTACTACTTACTCCAAAAGTGTAGTAGTGACTAGGAAAAGGAAGACCACAACAATAATTTGAAGATTAACAATCAATCCACGCCACTAGGTATTGTCTAAGTAAGATCATTAACTATCATCTAATAACTAGAGACCCAAAAGGTAATAGTTAACTGAGATCTAGGAAAAGGGTTAGTAAGGTGATATCCTAAGACTCAAAAGGTAAAGATTGAAATCTATCTACTCATCCAAAATACTATTAATTGTGCATAATTTATCAGATTCTGCATGCAACATATTAGATTAGTTTAATAGTACACGATAAGTCTACTAAGTTGAGAATCCTTGGGGAACACAAGCCTACTGTTCATCTTTGATTGCTTATAACCAAGAGCCACCAATTCGTTTTCTTTTCTAATTCAAAAAATTCCCTTTTTTACTTTCCTACACTACCTGATAATTGTAATAAGTTGGAGAAAGATTTTTGACCTATTCCCAGTGGGATCGACCATAACCTAGTTGGATTACTATATGTAACACTGACCGCTTCATCCTTCAATTGGAGGTATATTTTAGACATCATTAGATTTTGGCACTATTTCTAGGGAATATAGTTTTAAAATTCTTGATTGAAGTTGTTGGTGTTATCGAGTTTTCATTTATTTTATTTGTTTTGTTACGTACTCTTCCTGAGATAAAAACTTGACTAGAGGAAATATGAAGTGATGATGACTACTTATTTGTTGATACTTTTCCTTTTGATATGGTGCATTATTGTAAGAGCATGATAAATATATTACTAAAACATAATAAGACCATGTTTGCACGTTAACGCTCCTAGCACAAGGAAATCAATATTGTATCCAAAGGGTTGATAGGTTTTTCTTGGATATCTACCACTTACCATTGAAGATGGATTCAAAAAATTCTATATGTATGCCCAACAACCTAGTTATCAGTGGTGTGAGATTGAGAGAATTCTAAAAAGCCAACTTGACGAGTTAAAATTAGAGGAGTTTAAAATTGCTTATGCTCTTATGGATAGTGTCACTCTAATGAAGAGCATACTTGAGTTATGTGGGGTTATATAGAAGACTGCAAATTATAAGTTGGGGCTTATTGGACCTAATTTTAAGAATTTTCCACATTGTGTTTAGATAGTCAAATATTGATTGAGCCTGAAGAGTGCAGGAGGATGAAACATATGTCTATATTCTTGAATTTACTGGGCCAGAATCAAAGGACTACATTCCTCATGTAAGGGATGAAAAGAAAAACATGCCACATCTATTTCTTGTGTCCTTTATTTTTATACCTCCACCCTATTAGCATAATGGGAAATTAAAAAAATAATTAGGGGTGCGGTTTGTAAGTTCGAAGTGGAAAGAGAAGTTTGAAGGAAAACTATTGGGCCAGGTTGATGAAGTTTGAGTAATCAAGGTACCCATGGTCTTTTTGGGAAAGTATGAGTACCTAAACAAGTCCCGTTATGGCGCGACGTGAAATTAGGTGCTTCTTGTAAGGCAACACAAGGTATTTTATTGTTTGTATGAGTGTTTATGATTGACATCAGATCTTCAAAACCTATGGTTCTATAGGTATGTTCCTAATTTTTTTTTTGTAGATATTTGATGTATTTTGGACGATGCATGATTTAAAGTTGGGGTGGGGATACTTGTAGCTCTTGATGTCCTCTTTAGGTTTTATTGTTGTCCCTCTTTTCCTCAGAGTCTTGTTCCTAGTAGATCCAACATGTTTAGGTGTATTGTATTTTATTTCGTGATGTTTTGTGTTTAACTAGGAGAAAAATGAGTATCTAGGTTAGTTAACATATTTTTATTAATGATACCAATTTAATAGATTATTTTTGAACAATGTGATATGTATATATATGTGACTATTGTGAATCTTGTCATGGCATTAGAATATTGGACATGATAACCATTGCTAACAATTACATATACTGGATAGGTAGTAGCGTGTGATGAAACATTGTGCCATGTGTGTGAGATACCACTTAGTTACCTTTGTGTGTTAATCTAGATCCTTCGAAGTTAGTCTTATCTAGGTTTAAGGATAGTTTGTTAGGAAAAGTTCCTTTGTCCTTTTTTATATTAATCAACTTTTAGCCTACTTGACCTTCCATGTGTGAAATATTCCTTGATCCTGATTTTGAGCCTGAATGCATATTTTTCTTGTTACATCTTTGAACTTCCCATTTATGTTACAATGAACTTGTTTTTGCCCGGTCATCCTTAGACATTGTGCACTTCAGCTCAAGCAAATCACCTAAGTTGATGGTAGCTATCATAAGGGTGCATAATGTGTAGTAGGTATGGAGAAGGGTAAAATAAGATAAAAAAATGTAAGGTTAGGTATGGTAGAAAAAATAGAAAAAAAGTTAAGATAAAATTATAAAAATTGTGAAAAAGAAAGAAAGTAGAAATCACACCCATCTTAAATGTGTATAAAAGAATAAAAGGGAGAAAATACAGTGGAATAAAGTGAAAAATGATTCATAAGTGAGACCCCGAAGTTAGTGTAGTTCCAAGAAGTCTTAGTCACTTTAAAAGTCCGTATGTATCATACCATCCCTAAGCCTACGTTACAAGTCGAGAAAAGTCCTATAGTGATCTTAACTTGACTTTCTGAAAGCTAAGGTATAGAACATAAAGGCAAGCTTATGGTATTTTGTATGCATTAATTAGAACTTCTTTTGTAAGTGTGAGTGTCGCTTGACCGTCCTTATATTGACATGCATTATTTCATATGGCTGAGTGGGACTACTTTGTTGTAAGGGAACATGGGTTGTATTTATAGCTTCGTACTTGTTTGGGTAATGTAACTTGTATATATACATGGTTGTTTATTGCTAGTGTAATTCCATAGTTTGATTAAATTGTATCACATTTTTGTGCTTCATTAAGACACACAATTGGTTTCAAAATTGATTGAACTTGAAGAGAGTAACATTTTTGGAACTAAAATTGATGACAGACTACCATAGGTGTCATAGGTTTCTCTTGGCTAAGCATAGGTGTATTATTTTGTAATGTTTTATTGCCTGAAGACATTCAACATTCTACGTTGAGGTTCTTGATGTTCTATAGAAATATAAAACATACAATTCTTAAAACTATGAGAAAATGCATGTACTTAAGGCAATTTTATTGGATTTGAGGTGTTTTTGGAGTGTTTTGCAGAAAATCATGTTTTGGATTCTAATTTTGAGAAAAGGATGAAAAAGACGATTTTAAATACTTATGGGAGAAATTATGGGCAATTATGGATGTTCATGATACTTTCTGGCTTGTTTGTGACGAAATCATGCTTGAGAATTGATGAAGAGTTAAAAAGATAATTCCCGACACTTATTAAGTCAACCTGAGGCGCATGTAGTACTTGTGGACTGCATGTGGGCAAAAAAGTGTCAGAAGTCCAAAATCCCAAGATCTAACTTGTAGGAAATTTTTGTCTGGCACTTACTTTTTCTACTTGTGCCCACTCTTTAGACCGCAAATAGCACCTGCACCTACTCTGCAGAGAGTAAGTAAAGAAAGCAAGTAGCCATCGACCTTAACTTTTTTGGATCATTCCTAAATTATTTCCTAGGATTTCCATGTATCTACATTCCTATGATATTTGTAACTTCTATTATGTTTGGGTAATTATGTCTTCGTATTTTATTTTGGATTTGAATTCTAGGATTTCTTGTGACCTATCAATACCCTTTAGGTTTAGTTTAGTTTATTTAATTCAGATTATTGAGAAAAAACATACTCATATTGATTGATTGAGAAGGAGGCCTCTTTGGGGACGTGTTCTAAAAAATCTAATTGTTCTTGGTTTGTTATTCAATTTAATTCATTGGGATTTATTCTTCATTATTGTGAGATTTATTTTGTAATTTTGTCTTCGGATTCCATGATTTATCTCATAACTATGAGTGGATATTCTCTTAGCTAGGGTTGTGGGAACCCTAGCGGATTAACAAAGTAGAGAAAGTTCCAAGTTATTCTAGATAAATATTCTTTCTGTATTTGTTTTTTTGTTCTTATTGGTTTCTTAGAGTGGCAAACGTTAATATCCTGCCTAGCTTATTACTACTTACACCAAAAGAGGAGTAGTGACTAGGAAAAGAAGATCACAATAGTATTTTGACGATTAATAGTCGATCCGTACCACTAGGTATTATCTAAGTAAGATCATTAACTATCATCTAATAATTAGAGACCTAAAAGGTAACAGTTAATTGGGATCCAGGATACGGGTTAGTAAGTCGACATCATGAGACTCAAAAGGTAAAGGGTAAAATTCATCTGCTCGTCCAAAAGACTGTTGATGGTACATAACTTATCAGAATTTCAATAGAAGGTATTGAAATAGTTTGATATTGCACGATAAGTCTACTGAGTTGAGAAGCAAGGGGGAACACAAGCCAAGTATTCTTCTTAGATTGTTTACAACCAAGAGCAACGAATTCTTTTTCCTTTTTCTATTTCAACAAATCCCTCTTTTTACATTCCTACACTGCCTAGTGCTTGTAACAAGTTGAAGAAGGATTTTTGGACTATTCCCGGTGGTATCTACCACAACCTAGTTGGGTTACTATATTTGATAGCGACCATTTCATACTTCAATTGGAGGTATATTTTAGACGTCATTAGATTTTGGCGCCATTTCCAGGGAATATAGTTTTGAAATTCTTGATTGAAGTTGTTGGTGTTATCGGGATTTCATTTGTTTTATTTGTTTTGTTGCATACTCTTCATGAGATAAAAACTTGACTAGAGGAAATATGGAGTGATGATGACTCCTTATTTTTTGATACTCTTCCTTTTGATATGGTGCATTACTGTAAGAGCATAATAAATATCTTACTAAAACATAATAAGAGCATGTTTGGCACGTTAACGCTCCTAGCACAAGGAAATCAATATTGTATCAAAAGGGTTGATAGGTTTTTCTTGGATATCTACCACTTACCATTGAAGATAGATTCAAAAGATGCTACATGTACTCCCAACAACCTAGTTATCAGTGGTGTGAAACTGAAAGAATTCTAAAAATCAAACTTAATGAGTTAAAATTAGAGGAGTTTAAAATTGCTTATGCTCTTATGGATAGTGTCACTCTTACGAAGAGCATACTTGAGTTATGTGGGGATATAAAGAAGACTGTAAATTATTAGTTGGGGCATATTTGACCTAATTTTACAAATTTTCCACATTGTGTTTGGATAGTCAAATATTGATTGAGCCTGAAGAGTGTAGGAGAATGAAACATATGTCGATATTCTTGAATTTGCTGAGCCAGAATCAAAGGACTACATTCCTCATTTAAGGGACAAGAAGAAAAACATGCGACATCTATTTCTTGGGTCCTTTATTTTTATACCTCCACCCCATTAGCATAATAGGAAATCAAAAAAAATAATTAGGGGTGCGGTTTGTAAGTTCGAAGTGGAAAGAGAAGTCTGAAGGAAAACTATTGGGCTAGGTTGATGAAGTTTGATTAATCAAGGTACCCATAGTCTTGTTGGGGAAGTATGAGTACCTAACCAAGTCCTGTTATGCTGCGACGTGAAATTAGGAACTTCTTGTGAGGCAACCCAAGGTATTTTATTGTTTGTATGAGTGTTCATGATTGACATCAGATCTTCAAACCTGTGGTTCTATAGGTGTGTTCCTAACTCTTTTTTTCTAGAGATTTGATGCATTTTGGACAATGCATTATTTTAAGTTAGGGGTGGGGCTGCTTGTAGCTCTTGATGTCCTCTTGAGGTTTTGTTGTCATCCCTCTTTTCCTCAGATTCTTGTTCCTAGTAGATCCAACATGTTTACGTGTATTGTATTTTATTTTGTGATGTTTTGTGTTTAACTAGGAGAAAAATGAGTATCTAGGTTAGTTAACATATTTTTATTAATGATACCAATTTAATAGATTATTTTTGAACAATGTGATATGTATATTTATGTGACTATTGTGAATCTTGTCATGGCATTAGAATTTTGGACATGATAACCATTGCTAACAATTACATAAACTGGATAGGTAGTAGCGTGTGATGAAACTTTGTTCCATGTGTGTGAGATACTAATTAGTTACCGTTGTGTGTTAATCTAGATCCTTCCAAGTTAGTCTTGTCTAGGTTTTAGGACAGTTTGTTAGGAAAGGTTCCTTTATCCTTTTTGATATTAATCAACTTTTAGCCTATGTGACCTTCCATGTGTGAATTACATTCCTTGATCCCGATTTTGAGCCTGAATGCCTATTTTTTTTGTTACATCTTTGACCTTCCCCTTTATGTTACAATGAACTTGTTTTGGCCCGGTCATCCTTAGACATTGTGCACTTCAGCTTAGCCAAATCACCTAAGTTGATGGTAGCTATCATAAGGGTGCATAATGTATAGTAGGTATGAAGAAGGGTAAAATAAGATAAAAATAAAGTAAGGTTAGGTATGGTAGAAAAAAAAAAGAAAAAAAGTTAAGATGAAATTTTAAAAATTGTGAAAAAGAAAGAAAGTAGAAATCACACCCAGCTTAAATGTGTATAAAAGAATAAAAGGGAGAAATAACAGTGGAATAAAGTGAAAAATTATTAATAAGTGAGACCCCAAAGTTAGTGTAGTTCCAAGAAGGCTTAGTCACTTTAAAAGTCCATATGTATCATACCTTCCCTAAGCCTACTTTATAAGACGAAAAAGTCCTATAGTGATGCTAACTTGACTTTCAGAAAGCTAAAGTAAAGGAAATAAAGGCAAGCTTATGGTATTTGATATTCATTGATTAGAACTTCTTTTGTAAGTGTGAGTGTCTCTTGACCGTCCCTACATTGGCATGCATTATTTCATATGGCTGAGTGGGACTACTTTGTTGTACCGGAACATGGGTTGTATTGCTAGCTTCTTACTTGTTTGGGTAGTGTAAAATGTATATATGCATGGTTTTTTATTGCTAGTGTAATTCCATAGTTTAATTACATTATGTCATATTTTTATGCTTCGTTAAGACACACAGTTGGTTTCAAAATTTATTGAACTTGAAGAGAGTAACATTTTTTGAACTAAAATTGATGACTGACTACCATAGGTATCATAGGTTTCTCTTGGTTAAGAATAGGCAGATTTTTTAGTTATGTTTTTTTGCCTGAGGACATGCAACATTCTAAGTTGAGGTTCTTGATGTGCTATAGAAATATATAACCTACGATTCTTAAAAATATGAGAAAATGCATGTACTTATGTCTATTTTGTTTGATTTGAGGTATTTTTGGAGTGTTTTGCAGAAAATCATGTTTTGGATTCTAATTTCGTGAAAAGGATGAAAAAGGCAATTTTAGATACTTATGGGAGAAATTCTGGGCAACTACGGATGTTTGTGACACTTTCTGGCTTATTTGTGACCAAATCATTCTCGAGAATTGATGAAGAGTTAAAAAGAGGATTCTCGACACTTATTAAGTCAACATGAGGCACATGTAGTACTTGTGGACCGCATGTTAGCAAAAACGTGTCAAAAGTCCAAAATCTCAAGATCTAACTTGTTGGAAATTTTTGTCTGGCACTTACTTTTTCTACTTGTGCCCATTCTTAAGACCGCAAGTAGCACCTGTACTTACTCTGCAGAGATTAAGTGAAGAAATCAAGTAGCCAACGACCTTAACTTTTTTGGATCCTTCCTAAATTGTTTCCTAGGATTTCCATGTATCTACATTCCTATGAAATTTGTAAGTCCTATTATGTATGGGCAATTATGTTTTCGTATTTTATTTAGGATTTGAATTCTTGGATTTCTTGTGACCTATAAATACCCTTTCTTTTTAGTTTAGTTTATTTAATTTAGATTATTCAGAAAAAAACATACTAATATTGATTGATTGAGAAGGAGGCCCCTTTGGGACCGTGTTCTCAAAAATCTAATTGTTATTGGTTTGTTATTCAATTTAATACTTTGTGATTTATTCTTCATTATTATGAGATTGATTTTGTAATTTTGTCTTTGGATTCCATGATTTATCTCATAACTATTAGTGGATAATTCTCTTAGCTAGGGTTGTGGGAACCCTGGCGGATTAATAAAGTAGAGGAAGTCCCAAGTCATTCTAGATAAATATTCTTTCGTGTATTGGTTTTTTTTCGTTCTTATTGGTTTCTTAGTGTGTCCAACGTTAATATCCCGCCTATATTATTACTACTTACACCAAAAGAGGAGTAGTGACTAGGAAAAGAAGATCACAATAGTAATTTGAAGATTAACAGTCAATCCACGCCACAATGTATTATCTAAGTAAGATCATCAACTATCATCTAATAACTAGAGACCTAAAATTTAATAGTTAATTAGGATACAGGATAAGGGTTAGTAAGTCGATATCCTGAGACTCAAAAGGTAAAGGGTGAAATTCATCTGCTCATCCAAAAGTTTTTTGATAGTACATAACTTATCAGAATTTGAATGGAAGGTATTCGAATAGTTTGATATTGCACGATAAGTCTACTGAGTTGAGAAGCAAGGGGTAACACAAACCAAGTATTCTTCTTAGATTGTTTACAACCAAGAGCAAGGAATTCTTTTTCCTTTTGCTATTTCAACAAATCCCTCCTTTTTACTTTCCTACACTGCCTGGTGATTGTAACAATTTCAAGAAGGATTTTTGGACTATTCCCGGTGGTATCTACCCCAACCTAGTTGGGTTACTATATTTGATAGCAACCACTTCATACTTCAATTGGAGGTGTATTTTGGGTGTTATCAATAGAAACTTCTAATATTTACTCTTATCCTACTTCTTTTTCAATCTATAAGGATAAGGTGGTTGAGATATTAGAATGGTTTTTAGAATAGGCTCCTCAACCTTACCCTTACCTTTGACTTCCATACTACTACCCTCAACATCTAATGATTTTTCTTATTCTACCTCCGACACTTCCTTAAACAAATAGGATCAACATCATTCTTTGACTAATTCACAGTGGACATAGGTAGATCCATAGTGGTTTTACCACTTCGAGTGGTAATGGCATGGGAATGACTCTCATTCTTTGGGTTATGTACTGTATTAGAAGAAAGAGTGCCAGGTTGCCTTTTGTTCAACGTGGCCAATATTTGGCCAAACTGCTACTCCAATTGTTTGATTCCAGTAGCATGTGACTCAACTTTCCGATTCAGCCCTAATATATCTAGCTTAATCTCCTTAAGATAGATCTCTTGACTCTTGGACTTTTACTAATTTTGACAATATTGTTTCTCTTCTAGGATCAATATCTTGGATACCCAGTGGAACATATATATCTCTTTTCTCTTTGTAGTCATCCTTGTACCTCCAATCGCCATCTCATTCTTTGCTCCCAAATTGGTACCTAACACCAAAATAGTTTCGACCTTGGTTTCCTTTTTTTTGGATCGTAAACCCACCACTTCGCTATCGAAATATTTTGATTCCTCATATTTATCAAAGTCATAAGATTTGGAAGTAGATCTCTGTGCCCCCACAACATTCATCTTTTCAACCATTATTGATGCAAATTGTCTTAAAAGAAGCCCAATATTATTCTGAGCAATGCGACTTTTTGTGCTACCGTATCAACACTATCTCTGTAGTCACTTGAAGCTCCAATAGAATATGTGATAGATCCTTGATCAGCCTCCTAAGTGTGCCATCCTTTGTTAGTGATATAGATCTCGTCTAGCATCTCTTGGGATATCTCCCAACATAGACACATAAGTGCACCTCAAGATATTGTGTTTACCATTGCCCTACAACTAACATTTAATGATCTGTCGAATATTTCCAATAGGTTGGATCCTTGAATCCTATGATGGTGTACCATACTCAACTTTTTTTTAACCAAAACCATGCTTCATACATAGACTCAACAGGTAATTGCTGGAAATTGTAGATCTTGTCTTGTAACTGTAGCATCTTGGTAAGAGATAAAAATAAATTCAAAAACTATTTTCTCCTGATTGAGCCTCTAGGAAGTTCTCCTAGCCACAATGATGCTTCACCTGTCAGTGAAAAAAGGAACAGCCATAACCTCAATGCTTCCTAATCCATCCCAGGGATAGTATATGAAGTGCATATCCCAATAAATGTTTTTAGATGAATGTTTGCATCATTTATTGTTGCCCTCGAGAATACACCCTTTAGATTCAGTAACTGGATCATTGCACTGGTAATATCAAACTTCACTTTAGGGGGTAAAGCAGGTGCAACAATGTCTCTAGTCGTAGTAGGCTCTAATACCCTATGTATTTATCTTTATCACACGATTGTAGATACTGATAGGATAGGACTACTCTTTCTCTACCACCATGACCTCTACCACGATTTGCATTTAGTGGTTCTCGATGATCTTCTACCAATCTTGGAAATGCTAGATATACAAGTTAAGTTAATTGGGCCTCCTCATCTACTATTATCTCTTTAGATACCTCTGTAAAAATTTCTCATTTGTCTATTGGCAACATTCTATGATCAACACGAAGAGGGGGAGGTACATTCTTAGGGTTTCATACCCCATTAGGAACACCATCATGAACTTTCTTTGACATACTTCATGGTGTTTGTAAAATTTAAGGGATTTCCTTGACTCCTGGTGCTAGGAATACACCAGCATATACCCAACTAAATTAAAAATAAAAACACACTAACTCTATCAACTTCAATCAATAATTCACACTGTTCTCCAAGGCAACGACACCAAAGTTTAATGTCGCACAAAGATAACCTCCAAAAAAGTATACTGCGGTTAATGCCAAATATAGTAACCCAACTTAGGCTGGGTTTGAACCCAAGGAAATATGTCAAACAATATCTTAAACTTGAAAAATTCCATGAGTAGTGCGCAAAAGTAATTGGGGAGAATTGGAAGTCAATAGTTACGGGAGGAAAAACTTGAATTCTTAAGTTTGTAAACAATAGAAGAAGAACACTAGGACTATGTTACCCCTGGCTTCAGAACTATGTAAGATTCTCGTGTTCAATCTACCTAACCTCCTGCTCTACATGCAAAGGTTACAAGCTATGTACTATCAATTGTTTTATGAATGCATTGATATATTTCACCCTTTACCTTGTGATTCTCAAGGTATCGCCTTGCTATCCCTTGTCTATAACCTCAGTATAACTCTCACCATTTGAGTCTCAAGTTGGTTAGATGAAGGTTGATAGCCTTGAATCATATTTGTAACCTCCTTTTCCCAATCTTAAGCTACCTTGTGAGGACGTTCTTGAATATGAATAATTCCTAAGATTTTGTAGTAGCTTGGGTCCAATTAATACAAAGAAGGTTGCAATAAATAGAACTATAGTAGAATAAATAAATCTCCCACTTTTCTTATGTAGCTAACCCACTAGGATTCCCATAACCCTAGTTAAGTAATTTATTCGCTCATGTTCATGTAACAATCTATGATAATCAATAAGAACACATGTAGTTAATTGCACAATAATGAATGAGTAAAATCAAATATTCTAATAGAATACAATACTAAATATCTCAATGATCAAAGTAATCTAAAATTATCAAAAGTAATGTAAGAGTGCATAACCTAATAAAATAATAACCTGAGGGCATTTATAGTGTCTTAAAATCATAAAGAAATACTAATAAAAACGGAATAGTAAAATTTAGTCGACAGTCATCAAAACTTACAGTATTTCCTTTTGAGTTATATGCTGTCAGTTATAGGCATTCCAATGAACTTTTATCCTCAAGGCTTCAAGATTATATTGTTATTACAATCCCTCACCATGAGTCGTAGTCAGTCCTTATGACTTGTGGTATTTACTCATTATCACTTAACCTTTATACTTTAGGTCTTTGCATACTGGTTTTATTATGACTGATCACTAGGAGTAATAATCTAACCTTATGACTCATAATAATCTATGACTTCAATTTAGGTTCTCAGCTCTACTCACCTGTGTCATTACAACTGCACACTATGACTCGTATCTACTCCTTATGAGGCATGGTTACCTTTTACTTAGATCCTTCTCTTAGCATGCAAATCTGTTCTTCTTATGAGTTGGGCTATGAGTCGTATATTGATAAAATGACTCGTAGCCAAACCAGTACTTGACTTTTCTAAGACTTTTCTTCCTCTTTTTAACTCAATCCATCTCTCATCTATTTTCCTTATAATCATGCAACTACAAATCATATCCAAGAAGATAACTTAAGTCCAAGCATAAATTCCTTGTTATTAAATATTCCATTAAATCCCAACACATGAATATTATCTTAAGATGTGAGATATTTCAACCCTTTTAACACTTTTATAATGATTTACTACAAAAGCTTACCTCAAGCAGTTGATTTATGAATTAGAACTCATTATATTGGTGTTATATGTGCATGTGTTGATGATGTGGATGGTTTTTAGTATATTAAAGAAATTGATTATATTATAACCGGTTTAATTTTGAGTCTTGAGGATATATGGTCGATTCAATTCCAAGTATTAATGATATTTATGAACGATTTTATTTTGAGCCTTTATTATGATGATGAGTGCATTGTGTTGGCTTTTATGATAAAACTGGGATGTATGGGGAGTCTTTCACTACCCAAACCCAATCTAAAAATTTAGTTAGGTATAACCCATTAATTTACAAAGCTTATGAGTGTTATGGTGAGAATGCACATGTGGAGTGTGAAAATTTATAATCTTGACCTTGTAGTACTTATTATCAAGGTCTAAGTGGTGCAAATGGTTATACTAGATATAGTGGAGATTTTCCCATGAGAAAAAGAAGGCATGTATCTCCAAAGTTGAAAGGTACTTATGTGCCTTACAATGTTGATCCAAAAAAGAGTGTTCGCTCTAAAAAGGTTATCATTTGTGGGGTATCGAGCTTCCTCATTGTGCTAAATGATAGGTTCTATAAAAACTACATCATTCCATCCATGGTTGACTATTGGGACTATTTTGAGAACCTTTTCTTATTTCATATTACTTTAACAGGTATAAGGTACCGAGAGGGTGAAGGTTGCCTTCTCCCACTTTGAATACAATGAAGAGCTATGGTGCAATATTTTTTCCTCTATTTACGGTCATGTAAGCTTGGGTGCCAATTAGTTTGCATAACATAAAGTTCTAAATATGCAAAATTGTCCTAATATTGTAAGAGATCAATGGGGAAATCATCTCATGATGTCCATTTTACCCAAGTATCAAAGAGAAGTGCTCATTTATTCCAATCTGAATGCAAATGAGAGACAAAAGATTTAAAGGAGTAAAAGTGCGTAAGGTGGCAATCTGATAGTGTAAAAAGGAGAGGTTATATGAAGTGAAATGAGGAGATTGCCACCAAATTGTGCTAACTATGTTTGTCTTTCTATTTTTAACTACATTTGTGTAGGTACCAACTTGGCAAGTGGAGGAGAACAAGGCAGAATAAAAGTTGTTGGCGAAGCATATAGGAAACCTTCACACCATGGCAAAGAAGAATCTACTCAAGAACTTCAAGATAACATAGCTAACTCTTAAACTTTTATGCATGTGAATGATAATTGAGTAGCTAGTAGCCCATTGAGTGTGAGTAGTATCTTACTTACTTGTGAGTCAAATGATTCTTGACCTCTTGTTGATGATGTACATGTTGTGAGTATGGATACACTAGTTGATCCTGTTGATGACCAAATTGAGTCTTCTTGTAATATGAATTTATGTCTACCTAGTGTTGAAGCCAATATATTAAATGAAAGTACATAATCATGTAAAAATGGTCTTGATCAACTTATGTGTGAAAATTTTCCACCACTTGAGGATATGTGTGATGTCATTAATAGAACTCAAGTGAGTGAAGAATGTGAAAATATTGGTCAAAAAGATAAGAGTGAACCTGTGAGCTTGTCCTTTGATTCTAATATTTGGCGAGCTCATAGGGATAATCATATTCTTGAAGCATCTTTGAATCTTGATAATTAACTTTTAGAGAGTGAGCTTACTTGTTCAAATTCTGCCCAAGGAATAGATCCTTCTATCCTTAGGTATAATGTTTTGTTTGAGGATAGTTTAATCACTCCTAATGTAACTAGTGGTGATAATGATATTGATGGTATATCTTGTCTTGAAGGCTATAGCCTATATGCCAATGCACTATGGTGTAAAAACATTCCTTATAAGGATAGAAATCTCTTATTGGAAGATGAGAGTACTCTTAAGGTTAAGGAATGTGTACTGTTGTAAATTGCTTTTTCTACTACTTTGTGTGACCTTATTTTTTAGAGTACTCATGGTGATAATTGGGGAAGTAGTGAGTACATGCATGAGGATACCTTAGTAGAAGTTGACTTGAGTGACACCTTTCTCTACTCTCTATTTGTTTGTAATGATATGTATTTTATGGTAGAGAATATCCCGTGTAGCTTGGGTAAATCCTATGAGAAAGGGGAGTGTTATCTAAGCCCGTGTCTATGGACACTCTTCCAATTTACCCCGGTGCTAAATATATAAAAGGTGATATTTGTGTACCCAACTTGTTGCTTGGTCTACATGGCAAGAAAAGTGTCACTCTTGAAAATTCGAGGGCAAAGGTACCATTGACTCCTTAGGGTAATGTTCCTAAATGCGCATCCTTATTTGACATACTTATGCTTAAATTTCATGAATTCCAACTTGTGGATGCCAATTTTCCTATTTGTTTGAAGGAAAGAATGTCTATATGATTAAATACTTTGCCTTTACCCATGTATGTGTTTACACTTGATTCTGTCCTATACTATCTTATTGCCTATGATGACATCCACTCTAGTTTAGGATTTTTTGTATATAGAGGTAGGAAATTTGTTGGTTTATCCACTTGTATGAGTGATGATGCTATATGTATCTTCTGGACCTTAGAACCAATTAAGGCACCACCCTTGGTGCAGCCACTTAAAGAGATAAGGAAGCAATTGTATCTTATGGCTCCTAATATGTAAGTAGTTTTACCTTGTGTATTATTTGATGCCATCAGGACTTTTCTAGTTCCCTTATCTCTCAGTGATTTCAATAGCAAAATTCTTTGTGCATAATTTAATAAGTTTTAAATATTTTTTTCAAAAGATCCTTGGTTATATTGCAAGTATGTGTAACCTTGGAATGTAGAGATGATTTTTTGTGATAACCCTAACTCTCATGCCATGAGTAGTTTGTATTCGTTGGTCCTTTATTTGGTTATGCAAGTTTTGGTTTCGAGGTTGAATCCTTTTTAAGAAAGGGAGGATGATACAAGCCGAATGTCCATATAAGCTTTTGTTAGAATATTTGGAGGCCAACACATAAAGGCTCAAGACTTGGTCACCGTGAGGACGTAAGAACATGTATGGATAACCCATTTTGAGCATTCCATAAAGCAATTCCAAGTGTGGAAGATTGTGGGAGGCTTACCTTTGATTCCAACCCGAGACCACAAGTGTTAAAGCATGACCCCACAATTTTTTAGCATTGAACAAACACCTTTTATTTAGGGAAGTTTGAGGATTACACATATTAGAAAGACACTCGATGGGTGCCCCTTTTTATTAAGGGTATTGTGGTCATTTTATGATGTAATAAGCTAGGCTATAAATAGGTTCCTATTAGTCTTATTTTCCATAGTTGTTTATGATGAATATTTGAAAGACATTGAAAGACTTTTATTCTCTCTTTGAGAGTGTAGTGTAGAGCTTGGAAAATCCAAGTAGTATAGGGCTTGGTACAGACATTATTGATCTTTTCTTAGAAATGGTGGTTGAAAGGCATAGTTGATTCCATTAGCAGTCACCCTAAGAATATTGTTGTTTGATTTTGCGAGTTTAAGGGTGTTGTCGTTTGATACATGGTTTGGTTCTTAATTATTCGTAACTTCTTATGTCATCTTATTTATCTCTTTACTTTATTGCATTTGTTTGTTATCTTGTTTCTCTTGGTCTTTACTCTTTAGGTCAATTATTGTATCACCTTTGACTTGGGTCATCTAAAGCCTTACTAATCATCACTCGTCTTAGCACAAAGTTAGGCATTTAAAACTCTTCATGTTGAGGCCAAACATCCTCATCATCTCCTTCGACTTATACCTCTTCTATAACTTGCTCTCTATTTTGAGAATTTTCATCATTCTAATCCACTTCTAGACTTACCTCTTCTCTAAGGTAATACAATTTCCCTTCCCAAAGGATCACCTTTCTCGGGTTGGGACTTTAATTTGCCTTATGTCCCCACCCATGGTATTTAAATCATCGAAAATCTTTAGTATTAGGATCAGGAAATTTGTTACCTTCATTCCTTGACTGGTACTTGGGAGTAGTCTTTTCTCCAGGGTTTTTATCATAGTACTTGTTGATGTCCTTGTTCTTTTTCTATCAAAAAGAAGATAGAGCTATCACTTTGTTCTTACTCGAAGAATTGGTAGATGAGTACCCTTTTAGTTTACAAGTCGCTCTTTATTTGATATCCCTCTCAATCTCCAAAGTTGCTTAGAAGATTTATTCTATGATTTCAAACTTGTGTATGGTCATACATGAGGAGATATCTTTGTTCAAACTAACCTTGTTATGTATGATGTCATGGTTGACATTCTCTGAATGATCGAGCTTCAAGATCAATTGTTGGAATTCATCATAATAGTACAAACACTCTTGATACCTTGCCTAAAGTTGTATAACTTGGCTAGTATCTCATGTCTATACCTCTCTGGTACATTTCTTTGTCTCATAAATACCTTCAATGCATTCCATGGAGGAGGTTGACCTTCATTCAACACATTTCCAAATCTATTGACATAATCCCACTATATAGTGGCATATCCTTCAAAATGGGTTATGGCATGGTAACTTTTCTTTTCTTTGATTATATCATTGACTTGGAAGATTCTTTCACAAGAGAACTTCCATAAGACCTACACTTCGGGATCACTCTCAGGTTTGAAGGTTGGATACTAACCTTGATGGAATTGATACCCATATCTTGATCTCGATGACCATGTTGGTTTCTTTGATCATGACCTTGGGGTTACTTTCCCAAGTTTCGTCTACCTTACGACACATGACCAAATCTTTCTCTAATACAAAATGAATTGGCTTCACTCTTTCGTCCACTCTTTTGGGATCTATGCTTCAAGACCGAACCCAAGAATCCACTACTTGATCATCCTAGGTAAGAAAGTACGTGATTAGTTATTGAATCACATGGCTATAAATATCTAGGTTTTCCTTTATGTTTAGTTAGTTTATGAATAATGATAAGAGATACACTTGTGAGTGTTTATTGATGTTTTTTGGTAGCTTTATGGATTTGTGAGGAATGTTGTTGATCAGGATTCCATTCTTGTGAGGTCCTCATAAGAGGTTGGTTCTTGTGATAATTGACAGGAAGGTCTTTGGGTTTAATACACCCTTTGGTTGTCCTCTTTTTATCATTTTGTGTCAATCTGCCTATCCTTTTTCTTTTTCTATCTTGTTTTAGTATTTTCCTTTGTATGTTTCTTGTTTTTGTTTTCATTGTGTTCATCGTATATTTAGTTTTTTCCTTTGTTTTCCATCTTTGTAGTTATCTATTTGTATCATTTGGTATCATAGTCGAGCTTAATTTTATCTCCCACAAAGTCAATCTTTGGTTTATTTGTGTTAAAAAAATTGAAATTCAACAAAAAAATCAGTATTCATATTTTTGTCCTTAGGTAAATTTTGAACTTTAAAAGTGGGTTTTGAAATATGGAATTTTTTGTTAAGGATTTTAGAAAAATTATGCTTGGAATGTGATTAGGAGGTGTAAAAGAGCTTAGCTTCAAGATTTCATCGCATTCCGAGCAAGGGTTGAAGAGTTAGAGCTTTTTGAAGTTTTTAGTGTTCTTGATGATGATTAAAATATTTATCTTGAATTTACCTCAAAAGTTGGTGTTTGATCCTAAAAATGAATAAAAAGGTGATAAAATGTTTTGGGACAAATAACCTTTTGAGGATCCAAAAGAATATTCCAAAGAAGAGGTCAAAGGGGGGCCACAAGAGGACAAAACGGTACTTTAAGTGAGCTGGTGGTTGACCTGCGTTTGGACTGCCTTGGGCCTATGTTTGGGATGCTTCCACACATACAAACCAAGTTAAACCATTGGGGAAAAATTCTCTTGCATCCAAGCTACGTCCATCATGCACCCAACAAGCTAGCACTTGTCAAAACAGTCCCTTTATGCGTGAGACTTATGCCTAAAATCTACCGAGACTACCAACGCCTTCCCAATGTATCTCACATCTCTCCAACATGTTTTAACCCTCCCAAAACCTTCATTAACTTATGTTCAATCCATTACATTTGTCTCCTAATTCCTTCTTTGATCTGTTTCATTCTTAGTAATAATTAACAATAACACTCAATCTACTTAGTTAATTAGTTCTTGTCTGATCTTCTTTTTGTGTCTTAATAATTCCTTGTGATTTTACTTCTTTTACCTTTTGTTTCTTGGTTTAAATATTGAATTAAAATTATAACCATGACCTCAAGAACATATTCCCTTAACCCAAGCAAATACAAACCAAGATCCATAAAATATTGTGCGACCACTCTAAACTCCCTTTTACAAAGATGCTTTCCTTCTTAGGTCCACTAACAATGATACTAGCATTTTTCCTAGTTTAAATGAGATTGAAGTCCTAAGGGATTTCTTACCAAAGGATTCCAAGAGTGGAAAGTGTAATGACATGTTGATAAAAGTTTTGGATTCGAGGACAAATCCTTTTTAAGAAAGGGAGGATGATACAAGATGCATTGGATTCACTCTTTTGTCTAGTCTTTTGGGATCTATTCTTCAAGAAAACAACCTAAGTATCCATGACTTGATCATCCCAAGAAAGCAAGTACATGATTGGAAGGTAGCTTAGAGCATGAGAATAGCTATATTTGATGATTTCATTTGAGAGAGGAGTGGTCAACATCTCATTTGGATAATAAATTGGTCCTCGAGAAATCATGGGCACCAATATAGGTCCCAATTAGTATGGTGTTAGGATCTTGTGTTACTTTTGGGCCCATATATCATTTATGGTCTTGTAATAAGTAGCCCATGGCTATAAATAGCTAGATTTTCCTTTATTTTTAGTTAGTTGATGAATGATGATGAGAGATACACTTGTGAGTATTTATTGAAGATTATTGGGAGCTTTATGGATTTGTGAGAAACGTGGGTTACTCGGGATTCCATTTACGTGAGGTCCTTGTAAGGGGTTGGTGCTTGTGGTAATTGATAGGAAGGTTTTAGGGTTTAATACACCCTTTGGTTGTCCTGTCTTTATCATTTTGTGTCAATCTATCTATCCCTTATTTTTTTCTATTTTGTTTCCTTATTTTAATGTTTTCCTTTGTTTTTTGTTTCTATTTTTAGATTTTTCATCTTGTATTTAGTATTTCCTTTGTTTTCCATCTTCATAGTCTTCTACTTGTATCCTCCTCCTAAACTTCAATAACCCCTTCAATCAATTGGTCTACCTCTCATCTCTCCTACCATCTTGTCGACATCCTTGAATGCTCCATATTTGATACAAGACAAATTAAGTTTACTCTTTTATACACTCTTTTAGTGTTTATACTTCAATGATCGCACCTATCAAGGACTTAGTCGTTCTAGGGGAGAAAATATGTGATTAGAGGATATCTTGGGAAGAAACTACACTTGATGATATCCTCCAAAAATGTGTTGGAAAACATAGTACTTGAAAGATTGCATGGATTTAAGAGGTCCAAAAAAGCAAAAGAAGAGCATATGTGCCAACATATGGCTATTTTGGCTTTTAGCTCATTTTTGGGCCCATAGTCATGAGTATTTATTTTTTGGGTATCGTTTCGTTCCTTAGCATTTAGGGTCACTTTTGGGCCACATTATAATAAATGGTCTTGGAATATAAATAGCTAGGACTCTCTTTAGTTTAGGGGGGTTGATTTTGGATAATTGTATGCAACTTTTGAGTGTTTAATTGAAGCTTGTTGGGAGATTTAAGGATTTGTGAGAAACCTTGGTTGAGTTGATACAAAAGAAAATACGAAAGTAGGAAATACACAAAAATAACGGAATAACGGTGGAATATGAGATAAACACGTAAAAGATAAAAGAAATAGAAAGATAGCTAGATATATATAGATAGACACAAATGATAAGAAAAAGGACAACCAAAAGATGTATCAAATCCAACGACCTTCCTTAATATTACCACAAAAACCTAACTCATATATAGACCTTAAGGGAATCGATTCCCGAGTAACACAAATTTCTAAACAACGTATCAACAAAAGCTAATCCAAGCTTTCCTCACACTCTCAATAGAGTTTACATTGACCAATCATAAAAAGTTATCTACTAAAAAGACAAGTCCTATTTATAGTCTATGCTAAGTTGTTACATCATATAGGCCCAAAAGTGAACCATTTAGTAAAGACAAACACATCAAAACCCGTTAAGAACATGCTTGAGGATATGTAATGCACATGGGGTGCATCCCAAAGGTATAGTGGGTTGTTTTTACCCGGTATTTCAAATCAAGAAAGGGTTAGGTTCACCTCCAAAGTGGATAGGGAGCATCTCCTCTTTGGGGGGATTTCTAGCACGTTTGGTACCCATTGGCCTCTCTAATGTCTTTGAGTCTCCTTGATCATCATAATCTTCCAATAGATGCCTTTTTATAGCCATAACGAATTCATCAAATGTCACTTGACCCATAAGCATCGTCTCTAGCATCCCGAAGGCTATTTGGATTGTATCATCCTCTCCTTTTCAACAAGATTCTTCCGCAAATCTACAACCTTTAAACACAAGAGAAGAAAACACAACCAATATATCCTCGTAGAACAAGGGTTTGCACAAAGATCAAAATCAAAACATCCATCTCAAGGAGACACCCATTTCAGATATAACTAAATCTGGAATCTAATGATGAAGCATGAAAATATGAAAAATTAGATGAACTACTGGAAAATCTTGGGGCAAAGCTAACTTATAATCCACATCACCAATAATTTAAAGAAAATCAAATGGGACAATGTACTTGGGGCTAAGCTTGGCCCTCTTACCAAACCTCATCACACCTTTCATAGGAAAAAACTCAAATTAAAACATAATCACCAACACCTGAAAGGAAAAAACTCAAATTAAAACATAATCACCAACACGAAATCTCAGGCATGAAGTCTACGATATGCATAGTACTTCTGCCTACTCTGAGCCGCATGAAGACTATCCTAAATATCTGAACTCTATCAAAGGAATCAAGAAGCAAGTTCGTACCAAGAGGTCTAATATAAAAAACTTTAAACCAACTAACTGGAGAGCGAAAATGCCATCCATACAACATCTCAAAAGAAACCATTTATAAGGCAAGGGACTTCAACCTCAAACTATCACAACTATAATTAATTGATATTGGGACTTTATCACCTTTAACTCATGCATCATTAATACATTAAATACAATACTTGAGGTCTTTAACCATCTAGTCAAGTTCAACACTATATCATGACCACATAGTCCTTATGGGAGCCTTCATTTCTCAACCATTTTAATAGGCCAATGCCTTCACTCAACAGATCGAGCAATTAAGTCATGGTTGTCATGAACCTTTCACATTTAACTAGCAACTATATACCACATTCTTACCCTACTTTAGTTCATCGTACTATTTAAACTCATTTTTATATCTAGGGACTTTACCCCCTCATTAGCCATTGACTATCAAGGTTATCCATTTAATTATACATGGTTCATATTACCTTCATAATATCATTTATCATGCATTCATGCATATTGGAACTTTTTCTTAGTTCAACATATCACCAAAAATTTACTAGACAATTCATGTAGATATTTTCACAAACACCTTTTGTGCACACCTTTAATAAGGCTATTTTCATTGTAGATATAATCAAGGTTAGGATTACTCATGACCCTCATGTTAGACAACATGCAATAAGAACCACATTCACAATCTACCATCAATAAACATGCATACATACAAGTATAAAAAAGAATCATCATTATTCATCGTTAGATAAGAAAACCCATTTCATTTGATTCAAAACCACCATCTACACTTACTAATCCAAGAGCAAAATACATGGGTTTAGAGTTATTAAAAATGGCGGAAGAAATAAATTCCTTGAAAAAATTGAATCACCAACAAACTTGACCTCTTCCTTGACACTAGATGAACACCTTGAAACCCTAGCCTCAAATCGTTCTTCAAGAACCTTTAAAGTGTTTAGCATGTTTGAGTCTTGCAAAAATAAAGACTTAGGAGGCTGAAATGCCTTATATATTGAGAGGGCTTAATGTTTTAGGCATGGGAAATGACCAAAATTCCCTTGTTTAAAATCTGGAAAGTCTACACATGCAGGGGTACAACTCCCCCTTATGGTTCACATAGCAATCATGACCTAGGGTACGATTGGTATCCTAAGTCATACCCTAGGCTCCTCCTAGGTTAGCCACACTGTTGTGGGTATGTAAGAGCATCCTTGAGTCATAACCAAGGATATGACTCATGTCCCAATCATGATCTTGATCTGTAACCAAAATAGTCCACTCTATTTTTGAGGTTTCACTCCATACATTTGGGTAGCATATGACTTATATGCTACCTAAGGGATAGCCTTGTCATATAGAAGATAGTATACTAACCTAAAATTCTTCCTAGGATACGAAAGGGGAGAGGGATAATTTTATGATTTGTGACCAGGGGTACAACTCAAGCCCTTCAATTGTGACCACTCCGGACACATCTAAAGTTTTTGTTCTTTCAAGAAGTCAAGTCTAGGTGCTTCAATTCCCCCCCCCCCCCATTACACCATGCATCCTCGAATAAGAGGCGAGGCAATCATAAATATAATTTAACATACCAAGATACATCAACCAACCCGTACACAAGTTAGAAACAAGAACACCACAAGGATATAACACAAGATATATCATGATTGTCACCAATCACCTAATAATTTTTTACAAGGCCACATTCTTGTGTGTTTTACTCCTTCTACTTAACTTTTAGGTTCATGCTTCTAACTATTGATCATATGCTGTCATAGGATACTGAGAAAGGATCTGAGATCATATATATCTTTGGTTCAATGAATGATTTTCAGAAATAAGAACGAACCCTTTCAAACTTTGAAACTTAAAGGCACTTATGGGTTCCTTTCAAGTCTGTGTGCAATCTTACAACTATATATGGGGTCTATTTTAAAAAACTCCATCAGTAGAAATTTAAAAAGCTTGATTATTTCTGTTATCTCAAAACAAGGAAGAATTGGCATGAATAAAACAATGTATGAAGATGTATAAGTTTCTTAGAGAATATCTCTATGCGATTTGAGATCTAAAATAAGGGAAACATTTCTTAAATTCCCTATAGCATCTCAAAGAAAAGTACAAAAATCTTTGTACCATTTTGTAAGACTCTTCTAGACACGGCTTCATAGACACCCTAGGACGCTTAAACCATGTGATCTGATACCAAATTTGTCATGACCCGAGACTACCCCTAGTTGTAACACGTTGCTTAGAACTACAAGTAGTCCAAAACTAAACTAGAAAATAGATTGATACTTTAGCATCTAAATTAAATTAAATATATATGGTAAGTTTTTCTGAATGGAAGCATAATCATAAGAAAATCTTAATACATGTGATACTATAAAAGTTTATAACACAATAAATCTGAAGGACGAACTTAAATTACATAAGTGACTCTGACTGACTGTCTATAAAGCCTCTACTATACTTACTATAGGTAACTGGGACATGCCTCCAACTACCATAAATAAATAAATAAGAAATATATAAATACAAGACTATAATGAAATTGTCCTTGAAATAAGAGAACTCCTCACCTACTGGGTGAATGCTAATAACTATTTGACCCTGGTGTATGGACTACATTTGTTACCAACATCATAAAGGAATGTAGCCACAAACTCATATATGTGGTTAGTACTATGGAATGTCCTGAGTATATAAAAATATGCACTAAATCATAAAAATATTTAAAAATATGCTTTACAACTAAGAACATAAGTTATTCACTGAAGTATGCATTTAAATCATGGTTGTACATAAAAGTTGTAAGGCATAGTGAAATTTAAAGATCATGAACTGAAAACAATTATGTAATTTGGGTAGTGGTATAAACATGAACATTGTATGTAAATCACGTGTAAAGCAGATTATACAGTAAAACTACACTGAGGATCATGTATGACTACTGAGTCTGAACTATGAAATAGGAAATGACCCAAAATCATGCATACCTGAACTAAAATGTAAACTAAAATAAATTGAGGATCTGAATATACAAATATACTAAGTGTGAATGCATAAATATAATAATCTAATGCAAGACCAAGTGAAGCAAGTACTGAAATAATCTATAATCTGAATAATTATTCTCTATATATCTGGATAGTTGATAACAATATGATAAAATAATTGAAAAATATACACTTGGTATTAAAAACCTAAACTAATATGAAATGAATACTAAACTAAAACTGTGGGAGCTATCATGTAAAAAACATGCCCCAATCTGAGCTAATTGGGGTCCAACTTGTAACCCCATTTGTAAGGGTATCAATACCTTGCCACGGGTACTAAAATATAGTTGTGTGGTTATACTAAACTGATGTCCCGAAGGACCAGGGAGTCAAGCCTAAACTAATGAGTGACCCCTGATAGCAAGTCATTCCTAAACTAATAGGTGACCCCTTATATCCTACGCTGGCTATGTAGTTCAAAAAGCTAAGGATTTCTGCTAATGACTCTACCTAAACAAAAGGGGAGCTGCTATCTCTACGTTCATTCAGTGCTAAGTCCTACTCCATAGTTAAAGACACTTAGACCTGAGCTGGTGTATGCACTGATAAATGATAAGCTTAAGTCATGGTATTCTTAAAATAATAGTGAATGCATAATCTTAAAGAAATCATAAACATTTGAACTGATATATTTAACATAAAATAATACTAGTGAGTTCATTCCAAAATTGATGATCCGAACATAGTGATAAAATCAATATTCTGGCTTATTGTCACTTGAAATTCTAAAACACATGTAAACAAAAAGGTATCTAGTGTTCATAACCTGCCAAAATTGAAATACTTTAAATACAAAAATATTATTTAAAACACCATAAGAAAATTTATAATTTACAGACCAAAGTATAGAATGTATCACCATTGGTGGAACTCATGATTATGAGTATGGGGATATGGTAAACTTATAAGGACAATATACTTACATACTTTAATGCATAAATTTGAGGATTTAACATGATATTGAAAAAACATGACATGGAGTTTTTGAACTTAAATTATAAAGGAACGTAATTAACATGGGAAAGATTATTAACATAGCTTGAATGTAAAACTAATGAGGAAACATGGATAAATTTCATAATTTAAATTTAAATTGATCATATAAGAGAGTAAAATTCATTCTTTAAACAAAAAGGGGATTTTGGGACAATGGGTGAAAGGAACCCATTGATGAATATCCCACATAGATCAATTGGATGAATCCTTGAAGAAAGCTTGAAATTGGAACTTGAATCTTTGAATTCTTGGGGAATAAATCTTGATTTTCTTCTTGTGGAAAGGGAAAAGGGTTTACATATGATAATTAAAGAGAAATGGGGCAAATAATTCCCCTTCTGAGCTTTAACTCATCAATTTGGGTATTTTGGGTAAGGGGGAATGACCAAAATGCACTTTGGTCCTTTACTTATGAATTCAGGAAAAATAGCCTCTATATTGCGGAGGTTATCACGGAGCCTAAGGTTTGTGACGTACTTTAATTATAGACCCTTACTAGTTGCGCAGGAAAATGCCCATAAATTTTTTCTCACGTGTCGAATTAAGGTAAAATTAGATGCGTTGAAAAGAGGACTCAATTTTATATAATTTGGTAGGTATTAAATCCAAAATTACACATATCCCAAAATTTATACATGTTAAAAGTTGACCCTTGTAGGATCAAATACCAATATTGGGTCGAATCAGGAGCTCTCAACACTACTTTGTTCTAAGTGTTTTCGATGAGCATTTTTCACCTCATAAGCACTCTTCATAGTAGGATAATGATCATAACACCTATATTTACATGGATATCATTGGTTTTGAGTTAATACACATAGGAACGATGGTTTAAATTCTAGCCTTATCATATTCGATACTCCAGATTCAATGGCAATTTTAGATTTTCAAAAAGACATTGCTTTCACAAAGTTGACCCCCAAAATCTAATTTCACAACTATTTGAACTAAGGATCGAAATGAGATATAAAAGCCAAAAAAATATACCAACCATTTTACCACCTAAAAATTGATGTTTTGGATCTTCTCGCATATTTTATTTTCTCATCCGATGCATAGATCAAAAAATATTGACCAAAGTTAACTATAAGGCTATTAAAGCCACCGAAAACTACATCATATAACCATGCCAAAGTTCATCGAGAATCATGCCAAACATTCCCACGCCCCAGAAATACTGCAAGCTAACTACGGGGAGGGGTAAAATAGTCAAACCACACAAAAAATAATATTTCACAAAAATCACCAAAAATTAGGTTATTACAAATGGTGTTTAATGGTTCTGCATTCAACCATTTCTTATCCTAAGAAATGATAAGAGGTAGAGAGTGAGCCTCACATAGTCAGTGGGGATAAAAGTATCACTCATCTACAAGATTTTCTGTAGATAAACTTGAGGATCCTTATATGATAGGCCTATGAATTGCCCACAATTGTGCAACAACTACACCTTATTCTATTTAAGCTTAAATCTACCTCCATGTTTCAGTTTTTGGATGGAGGAGGTGCAATTAGTTTCTAGTGGGATTGCCACTTCACATACTGTCTTATGGGTTGGTTGATATTCAACGATTAGAGCAGGAATAAATTCTTCCTAATGAATTTGACATATTCGATAGAGAAGTACTACTTTTGTCCTTAACTAATGTAAGCATCACTCAAGTTTAGGATATGGGTCAACCAAATCCCTTTTCTTTTCCAGCTTACTAAATTTTTAGATCTGTACCTATAAATTCAGAAGCTAAGATCAAGTTGTTGTCTCTTATAAAACAAAATAGCAAATTTAAAACTAAGATAGTTGCCAACTTTCAAGTCCTCAGCAATGGCACCAAAAACTTTTGTGTCCTAGCGTACAGGTAAATGTACATGGTCTCCCATATAGCAAAGCAACCTTTAAAATCCAAGTATAAAACCGATAGGAACTTGTGCTTAGTAACAATCTAATTCTAGTATTACTAGAAAGATTAAATAAGTGCAAAACTGACCAATAAAATTTGAGATTTGAAACATAAAGTAACCATAAACAATTTTGAATTATAAATTTTTATAGAAAATAATGATGAATAATATGTGGTCAAGGCACTATAAATAATCATACTTATATATACAATCTTGTTATTACAGTTAATTATCTTTCTTTTATTCACGGGGTTGATAACATGACTATGGTATTTTGAGCCTCTAATCGTCTAACTTATCCCACAACTACATCATTGATTCGGGATGAGAGAACTAAGTTAAACACATTTATATATCTAAGGTAAATTAGGTATATTCCTATCCTAAATGTAGATCATACCTTTAATTCATCTAAATATTAAAAACCCACATCCAACATTCTCATCTTTTATTCTCATTTTGGGCTCGCAATAGAAATATAGGTCTATCCTAAGGGTCGCTAATCCATATAATAGTAATAATAGGGATATATGAACAACCAAACATAATATAAAATATAAAACAACTAAATATAAGCTTAAGTGTTCATGTTCTTAGCCTTAACCCTAGATGAGGGTGTTTAACCTTTCATGGATTTACAATAAATCTTGGTTAAGGAATTCAAGAATAAAAACCAAAACTAAACTAATAGAAAAATTAAGAACCCTAAAACAGGCCTCCTCCTGTGTATTTCCAGCACCAAAAGTCATCCAAGTTATTTACAATAAAACCCACGTGTCCTATTTATAGTATGAAGCCAAAAGGCCATTTTTGAACCAATGGTGTATCATGCCCATGTCATGGTACATTAAGGTCATGGAGCACCCTCATAATGGATTATCACTATTTTGATATATTTTGGTTTGTGTGTTGGGGCATGGCATACCCTTATCTCAGAGATTGAAGGGTGTGGCATGCCCATGTGCTCAGAATTTCCAAATTTCGTCAACGTTTACTCCTATTTTCCTTTGAGTTCGTCACTTTGTCGGTGTCGTTCCAACATCATTAGACCTTGATATGCTCCTAAAAACCAATATTAACATCTTACATGGTCTCCTAAAACATTAAACACCATGATTTAGTGCATACAACACACTAGAATTCAATGAGATACACTAAAACAACACATAGTTAAAGCTAGAACATTTGTTTTTCTGACTACACTCTAAGTGATCATTCAGGTTTAAAACTTGTTTTGAACACACCTTTCTCATTAAAAATAAGTTCTTTAATACATAGATGCTCAATTATACCATTATCAACTTACTACGCACACAAGAAGTACTCAAAATAGGGCTAAACAAGCATAGATTATACACTTAGGTGCATACAACCACCTAAGATCAGTTAAGCCATTTGAAGTGTCTACACCAATTGGTGTGTTTATTATATGTATAAGAGCTTGTCATAATTGTATAGTGATTATTTGTGATTGTGATACATTGGCCGACCTTACTGGGCTAGAAATGGTAGATTTTGTTATAATAATGGGTATGGATTATTTTTCTTCTTGTTATTCCATGGTGGATTTCCAAGCTAAGAGGGTGCATTTTTATTTTCCAAAAGAGGCAGTCCTTGAATGGAGGGGTAATAATAGAGCACTAAGGGGTAAGTTTATTTCTTATGTTAAGAAAAAGAAGATGATGTACAAAGGGTACATATGTCATCTAGTGAGGGTGAATGATACAGGTGCAGAGCCACTAAATCTTTAGTCCATTTCAGTGGTAAATGAATTTCTTGACATATTTCCTAAAGAGATTTTGGGTTTGCCTCCATAATAAGAAGTAGAGTTTCGTATCGATGTGATCCTAGGTACTAAACCTATTTCTATTCCTTCATATAAAATGGTCTCGATAGTATTACGTGAATTAAAAAACAATTTAAAAATTTGTTTAAAAGGGTTTCACAAAGCCTAGTATGTCCCATTGGGGAACACCCATGTTATTTTTATGAAAGAAAGATCGCATGTTGAGAATGTGTATTGATTACCGACAGCTGAATAAGGTGAAAATTAAGAACAAATATGCTCCTCCTAGAATTGATGATTTATTTGATTGGTTCAAACTGCTAAGTGTTTCTTAAATATCGAGTTGAGGTTATGTTATCACCAAGTGAGAGAGAAGGAGAAATATATACCCAAAATGGGTTTTCAATGCAATATGGTTAGTTTGAGTTTTTAGTTATGTCATTTACGCTAACTAATGCACCAATAATTTTCATGAATTTGATAAATAGAGTGTTCAAGACATTTTTGGATGTGTTTTTTATCGTATTTATTGATGATATTATGGTGTATTATAGATTAAAAGAAGACCATGCTAATTATTTGTGATAGTTGTTACAAATTCTTCAGGACCGTAGGTTGTATGCAAAATTCTCTAAATGTGAATTTTAGTTTAAATTAGTGGCATTCGTGGGTCAAATGTTATCTTATAAAGAAATAAGAGTTGATTCTTAAAAGATAGAAGCAGTAAAGAATTATCCAATACCTACAATGCCTATGGATGTTCGTTGTTTCCTAGGTTTAATAGGTTATTGTAGAAGGTTCATTGAGGAATTTTCATCCATGTTTGCACCTTTAACAAAGCTAACACAAAAAGAAGCCAAGTTTCAGTGGAATGACACATGTGAAAGATGTTTCCAAGATCTGAAGAATAAGTTAACTTTTACACCCATATTGGTACTTCTAGAAGGCACAAAAATCTATGCAAAATATTATGAAACTTCAGAAGTTAGCTTAGAATGTGTGTTGATGCAACATTGTAAAGTAATAGTTTATGTCTCAAGACAGTTATAGCCACATGAGAAAAATTATCCTATACATGATTTTGAGATAGCAACGGTTATATCTAATTTAATAATATGGTATTGATGTCATCCAATACCTCCAAGAAATATAATACGGTCGATGTCAAATATAGTAAGCTAACAGAGGTTCGGGTTGAACCCAACCAAATAACCAAATAATCAAGAACAAAAAGTTCCAAGAACAAAAGTCAAATCATAAAATCAAAATATGTTTATGAAAGTAAAGAGTGTGTTATTTAATACAAAAATACAAAAAAGGTATTTATAGATTACATTAATACAATCCAAATGGCCATTTATGCCTTTGAAGACATCATTGGAGGTCAATGCATAAAGACTCAAGACTTGGTCACCTCAAGGACAGAAGAACATGCATGGAGGACCCATTTTGAACATGCCATAAAGCAAACCTATGTGTGGAAGATTATGTGGGGGTTATCTTTGATGCCAACCCGAGTCCACAAGTGTTAATGCATGACCCCTTAGTTTTGGAGCATTTAAGAAGAACCCTTTATTAAGGGTATTTTGGGGATTACACTTGTTCAAAAGATACTCCATGATAACCCCTTTCACTAAGGGTATTTTGGCCATATTTCTAAGTAATAAGCTAGCCTATAAATAGTCTTCTATTAGGTCATTTTCTCTTTAGTTTATTATGGATATTTGACAGACATTGAAAGTCTTTTTCTTCTCTCTTTGAGAGTATAGTGTAGGGCTTGCAAAATCCAAATAGGGAAGGGCTTGGAAAATCTATTATTGACCTTTGCTTAGAAATGGTGGTTGTAAGGCAAAGTTGGTTCCCTTAGCGGTCACCGTAAGAGTTTGGTGTTGTTATTGTGGGTATTAGGGGTCTTATCATTTGATACATGGTTTGGTTCCTTTTTTTATAATCTCGTATGTCAAGCTATCTATCTTACTTTATTGCGTTTGTTTGTTATCTTGCTTCTCTTAGTCTTCATCTCTTTCGGTCATTCTTCTATCATCTATTTTCTTCTTTGTGTTGTTTCCATTGTTTAGTCATGTGTTTTTGTGTTCATCTCAATTTTAGATAGTTTTAGGCTATCATTTTGTACCAGGAGCAAGGTTTGATTTTGTTCCAGCAAATTCAATCTTGGAATTGTTATCTTGAAAATAAAAAAATATGAAAGAAAAAAAAAGAAAAAAGCTACTGTTCATGTTTTTAGGGTTTTTCAACTTTTGAGACTTTATTTTTGTGTGTTTCTAGCGTCAGATCCTTGTACATAACACTAGAAGAGGTGTAGTAAATAAAAATCTCATAAAAAAATTTTCTAATGGCAGATTTTGAAACTTATATCTACTTTATTTTTGGTGTTTTGTGAGTTTCTAGTGCTAGATCCTTGTCCCTTAGCACTAATAGAGTCTAGATCTAAGATTTGGGCAAGATCTGGGTTGTTTTGAGCATTTCGCCATTGTTAGACTTGAGTTTAGAGATTTTTGAAGGTGGATCCATATGGGTGTTGTGATTGTGATGTTGGTTTGAAGTTATTTTGTGTTATTTGTGCTTATATCGACAAAGGGAGCCTCAATCTACAAGAAATTTTAAATTTGAAGGTCATTTGCCTTGTGGTCAAAAGTTGGTCAACTCTTGAATATTCTTGTTGTTCTTCATCATCTTCATTTCTTATTGGAGAAGAATATTCAATAAGGGGTGTTTGATCTTGAAAAAGGAGGAAACAGAGTGTTCTACTATTTAAGGAAATTTCCAATCACCTTCCTAGTAATCCCAAAGAAAGAAAATAACTAAAGGAAAGGAATAATCAAGTACAAGAACAAGTACAATTGAAAGTACAAGGGGGCACCATTTCAATTCAAATTCATTTGAACTTGAAAAAGTCTCCAAGCCTTGTGTTTTTCTTCCAAAAAATGAAATTACACTCCCTTGGTTGAAGATTTGCCGAAAGCATAACTTGAAAACAAAAAAATTACAAAATTAACGTCCAACCATAAGCTGCCATGTCACCACTTTGGGACAACCAAATTTTCAGCTCTAATCTTGATTTTATGGTTTCTATTCTTGATTCTTAGTTACATTTTTGTTGATTCTAGTACTAATTGACAAAGAAGTAATTGTCTACTAGGTTGTGAGTTAGTTTTGAGTCTTTTTCTTTCATGTTTTCGTTCTTTGTGTGCTTTTCTCATTTTTAATTCGTCATAACTTTTTGTTTTGAGTTCTTAACTAGAATTTTTTGTTCTGTGTCTTTAGTCCATAAAACAAGAATCTATTCCGAAAGATAAGTAGTGATTGACACCTTATGGACTACCGGAGTATAAGCAACTTTCAATATTCGTCGCTCCAATTGTGAGGATCACAAAGGTGAGTGTATACGAGTATTGGTGAGGAGCTTTTACTAATAATATTGTTTGTTTTCTTTTGTTTTCTATTGTATTTTTTTATTAGGTGCCATGGGATCCCATAATTTCAATGTCATGTGTGATCGCATCAATGGCGGTCGTGAAAATTTGAAATGGCACATTGAAATTATACGCCAATTATTACCCAAACTCTTCCCTCAAAATCAAATTTTCCAAGAAACTTGAGAAGAGAACTTTCCAAAATAATTTTTTGATGGAATTTCACACCAAGGTAAAGATGAACATACTCATCAACGTCTAGGTAAAATAGGTAATTCTCACACTTTTGTGCATGTGAACGATAATTGTGTGGCTAGTAGCCCATTGAGTGTGAGTGGTAGCTTATCTATTTATGAGTTCATTACTTCTTTTCCTCTTGATGATGATGTACATGTTCTGAGTGTGGATACACTAGTGGATCCTATTGATAACTTGATTGTCTCTTCTTGTAAGATCAATTTAAGTCCATCTAAGGATGAAGCCAATGTGTTGAATGAAAGTACATCTTCTATTGATTCTTTGTCTATTGTTGATGATGTGTATGTAATAAATGTGGACACACTAGCTAATCCTATTTATGACCAAATTGACTCTTCTTGTAAGATCAATTTATGTTCACCTAGTGTTGAAGCCTATATGTTGAATGGAAGTACATCGTCTTCTGTAATTGATGTTGATCAACTTATTTGTAAGAATTTACCACCACTTGATTATGTATGTGATGTGTTTAATATAACTCAAGTGAGTGAAATACTTAAAGATGTTGCTCAACAAAATGGGAGTGAACCCGAGAGATATTCTTGGGATAATCTTGTACTTGAAATCTCTTTGAAACTTGATATTGATCTTTAGAAAGTGATGAATGTGTTTGTTCCAAATCTTTTTGAGAAATAGATCCTACTCTCTTTAGGTATCAAATCTTGTTTAAAGATTCTATAGTCACTCCTAATGAATCTAGTGGTGAGAATAATGTTGAAGGTGTAGCTGGTCTTGAAAGCTATAACCTATAAAATAAAAAAATAAAATTGTAGGTGCTTAGTTTTTGAATTGACGGTGATGAAATTAAATTTTGGAATTTTTCTAATTTGCATAATTAAATTCTTTTGGTGTTTAAAATAGAATGAAAGATAAAAATTTTAAAATAACTGAAGTTTGTTGAAATTAAATTGATAGACAAAAAAATTGAAATGTGAAATGAAAAGGAATGTAATTAACAATTATTTAACATTTCATATTTTATTATTTTTAGAAATTATTTAATGAAATATTATTAAATAAAACACTAATATTATTTATTTTCGTATCAAAATATTTAAAATCATTACAAATATGATTGGTTATTAGAGAAATTTAGCTTAAAGTGACAAAAGTGTTTTAAAATGAGGTGTAGGTGACTCAAATTTTAAAAATTGAGTATAGGTGAAAATTACTTTATTAGTGACTAAGAAAGTTGGGGAAGTTTGAGAATAGCCCACAAGTTTTTAAATTTATACTTTAATCCAAGTAAAACCTAATTTAACTCGAGATTGAGGAGGGAACACGTGTTTTCTCTAGCTTCTCATTATTGTCTGTTTTCTCTATCTTTGCCATTTTCTTTGTTCATTACTAATGCTGCTTTATTCATTATCTTGTGCTTCATTATCATCATCATCATCTTCTTCTTATTTGTCATTGCAATTTGTTGTTATCGCTACTCCTACTACTTGACCAATTTTTTAGGTCAAATTTAGTTCGTTCATCAATTTGGCATTACTTCATAGGTGATATTGGTAAGTAAAATTATGATTTTTAGTTGAATTTCTCATCTAGATACACTAGTATTGCTGTTTTTAAAAAAATGGATAGAACCCGAACATGAACCCAACAAATGTTTTATCTGTTTCAATAATTAACCCATCTGTTGGGATAGATAAGTCATTTATTACAACAAAAAAACTCATATATTGGATTTATATTTATAGTTCGATAGTGATTTAACATGAATCGAACAGATGGATCGTCTGTTGCAATAGACGAGTTATTTATTGCAATAGAGGAGTCATCTGTTGAAATAGATTACTCACCTATTGCAATAAAACCTAAAGTTAATTTCAACAGATGCGTCACCTAGTGCAACAGGTGAGCAATATATTTCAACAGGTTAGTGATCTTTTGCAACAGGTGACTCATATGTTGGAATCAACTTCAAAGGTTCTATAGTATACCCCAACAGGTGAGTCATCTGTTGCAACAGATGTATAATATGTTGCAATAAATGAGTCACCTATTCCAATAAATGACTCATCTATTGGAATCATCTTCAGGTTCAATAGTATTGTAACATGAATTACCAATAGGTTATGTCATCTATTGCAACTATAACTAACCTGTTGCAATATATATTGACTTATTGCAAAAGATTACTCATCTATTGGAGTTCATGTTGAGGCACTATAAAATCACTATTAATTTTATTATGATGTCCTAATTAATTTTTTTAACAAATGTCTTTATTTAGATACCACTAATGGAGGGATCAATAACAATAGAGGTGGATTGTCATAATGAATGGATAGAGAAGAGAAATCGATATATATGACATTGGAAGGAAGGTGAAATACTAGATATAATATCTATAAAAGTCCAAAGTGATGTTTCGTATGATGATTTTGTGAACTTAATTATCAGCTATTGTGGAAAAAATTGTCAACCGGAACAACTCGCCATCAGCTACATACACAACTTCTTTGAAAATCAAAGGGTACTACATTTTAAGATAACTGATCATGTTTGGTTATGTGCTTATTATAGTGATTCAGCAAGGCCGGTGTTAAGGATGTACGTGGTTGAAAAACAAAGAGAGAATAAGAACTAGAATGTAGAAGATGAATAATAATAAGACACCTATGATGATAAACTGGATGAACTGGACATGAGTATTCAAAATGATGATCCAACACCTACACCCATTGTTGCGAGCAACACTGTGGGCAGTTCTTCTCAATCAACATAGTCAGGCAATAATCAAGAAGACGATACTAGATTTTACAAGGAAATGTCATTCAAGGATAAGAAAGAACTATCTACTTCTTTATTTGTTGCTTGCTTTAAAAAGATTTCAGAATAAAGAAGGTGATTAATTTGAGAAAATTTTTTTCCTTTAAATGTTATAATATGAATTACAAATGGTGGTTGGGGGCTGTGAAATAATTACGTTCTGACAGATTCTCCATTAATGTTTATCAAAGGTATCACACATGTGGTTTGGAGCATATTACGGACCAAAATTCTCACACCACGGCATAGGTCCTTAGTTAATATTGCCAAAATAGATTCCCCAATAGTAAAGGACCTTCTACAAGTGATATGGCCAATTACCTCCTTACAGAATTAGGTATTACAGTTAGTTATTGGAAGATATATATGACCATAGGGATTTCCAAGGACTTAGTTAGGGGGACACACAAGCACGGGTACGCAGTCCTCGATGCCTACCATTATATGCTGGAGTCCACAAATTCTGGAAGTAATACGGTATTGCATGTTGATAAAAATGGATGGCTCAAGTAATTTTTTATATCCTATGGTGCTTGGATTCTTGGGGAGCAAGTATGATGGAGTTTTGCTAGCGGCGGTGGAACATGATGTAGGAAGCCATATCTTTTCTGACACTTTTTGTGTAGCACACAAGGAATGTGATTCCTCGTATGGATATTTTTTTTGAACAAATGCAAAGCTGCATTGAACATAGCAAAGAGTTGTATTTTATTTTTGATAGGCATCCAAGTATCCCAAAAATAGGTTTAATTTTCTACACTTCAGCTTACTTTAGTTGTTGCATGAGGAATCTTGGAGATAATATTACACAAATTTCACAATGAAAAGGCCGTGACCATTTTTATAGATCAACTAAAACATATAATAGAGATGAGTTTTTTACTATTTCAATCAAATAATGGATATGCATCCCAAGGTAGAAAAATATCTTATACGTGTCAATTTTGAGAGATGGAGTTGGGTATTCTGTCTGGCAAATAGGTACATTCTTATGAATTTAATATCTTATTTGAGTTACAAGTTTAGTATGATGTCGTACTAAGTGACTCTTTTGTATAGGTATAATATTGTGACATCAAATATAGTTGAATCAGTGAATTCATTATTTGGCGTTGAAAGAGAATTTCCTATCGTGGCACTATTTGATGAAATAACAAAAAGTATGGAAACTTATTTCACGAAAGGCGTATGCAGTTCGCGAATACAGGAACATGATTTGTTCTAGAAGCTGAAAAACAAATATCAACAAATGTCAATTTGGGGAATAGGTTATTTATCATCAAATAGAAAATTACAAGTTCAGTATCGATGGTCATGATGATATTGCCACGGTCAATCTTTAAACAAGATCTTGTACGTGCAGAGTTTTTATTTGGACAAAATACCCTGTCCACATAGTATAACAACACTTCGAGCCTAATATGGTGCATAATATGAAACTAAAATTCATGAGTGCTCATCTCTGTATTATTTCGTGGAAAGATATATAATGGCATATAGTTAGAAGATTAATCTGGTGCCTCCCAAAGAATCTTGGGTTATTCTTGTAGAGCTTTTGGGGAGATAAATATCTCCTTCATATATTGACCCAACCACTATCAAATAGGGAAGAAAGAGATATAAGAGGAGGCGTGGAGTCGGAGAATATTTTTTATCAAGAAAAAACAAGTGCTTCGTATGTAAGAACACTGACCACAAAAGAACTACATGCCCGGATCATAATCTACTATGATCATTGTAATATCAAAACCTGTGTTGTTGTTTGTTATGGACTTTGATATTTTTAACTCATTGTTGTGAATGTAAATGTTATTATTTATTATATAAAATATATTTTTTATTACCTTGTGCATTAATAAAAAGGTAAAATAGGAACTAAATACAATAGAACACAAAATTATTTTCAACAGATTACCCATTTGTTGCAACTGATAAATATTTTCGGGAAGAACATAATACAGTTCATCAAACTGATATGTGTTCCTCCAATAGATGACCAATGTATTGCAATAGATTGGTAATCTGTTGGAATAACATAACACAGTTCTTGCCACAAAACCAACAAATGACCAATCTATTTCAACAGATGGTCCATCTATTGAAAGAACTCAAAACTCTTGCTATTGCTATTGGATTCAAAAATATTCCTTACCTCCAACTGTTGACATGTTTAACATTTGTTGAGAAGAAAAAATAGGTAGAATGAAAATTAAATAAAAATTAAAAGTCAAAGTCGAGCAAACATAAATTTTTCATTAAACAAAAATAAAATACATTAAGTTGGTAGATCCGATATAGAAAACTAAAAATACATATGCAAAAATAAAATACATAACCTAATTATTATTATTATTATTATTATTATTATTATCATTCGGCCAATCGTCAATCGGAAACAGTAGGGCCTCCTCACCGTGTGAATTTCTCGGAGCATCCTTGCTCTCACGGAGGCCAACTCCTACTGAAATTTGTTAACCTACATCTGAAGTTTCCTCACGGTGTCGAACAAAATAGCAATTTCCCAAACAGGATCACCAATATCTAGAACACACATAAATGGACAAAAAAAATAAACACAAAAGTAAGGAAAAGAGTCTGAATATAATACAACGTATAATAACAACTGGTAGATTTACCAATAAAAAAACTTACCTCAATGAGGAAGGAATATGTTCTTCCAAGGGAAGTGGTTGAAGATGTAATACGAAAGACAAAATGTAAAAAATAAATAAAGTGGAGTAAAATAAATGAGTATGTAGGGACCTATTTATAGAAGATTGAATGTGAATGTGGTCGACAAAAAACCACGACTGTTCACCTCTATTTTATTAATTACCTTCAAACTAGTGACTTTTTGATTACAATGAAAATTCATGACTTAATTAAATCAAGATGGTGATTTTTGATTAATGTGAAAAGTCATGACTCTTCAGCATCTTAATATTAATTAGTTCTTTAAAATAAATAACTATTTTTCTCAATTGAATAATCAATGATTTCTTACCTTTTCAACAATCGTTTCTTTTAATAATATTTATTTTTATTGATTTGTGGCAATAGATGGTCCATCTGTTGCATCAGATAACCTATCTGTTGTAACAAATGGTCCATCTGTGCAACAAATGATCCATCTGTGCAACAAATGAACTATCTATTGCAATAGATGGGTTACCTGATGCAACAGATGGACCATCTATTTGGGCTCTTCTTTTTTAATTATATCCTTATACCTTAGTTAATTATAATTGGTGACATTTAGATTTAAATTAAGAAAGCAAATTTAAAACCAAAAAAGGTGGAAGGTCATGGCTTTTTGCCTATTTAACATTAACATCGGTTGATTAAAATTAAATAACCACTTTTTGTAGTTTTGAATTATGTTTATCATTTATTTCCTTATTATTTATTTATGAACCATTTTCCTTTTTTAGATAATTGAAAACTCATGACTTTTCACCCTTTTAATAACCCTTTTTTTATTAATAACCATTTTTAGTCAGTTTTTTTCAATAGATAAACCATCCGTTAAAATAGATTTGTCATCTATTTGAAGAACACAAACCATTGGCAAGAACTGTATTGTGTTATTGCAGTAGATATGTGCAATATATGTTCCACCTATTGCAACATATTGGTCATATTTTGGTTGAACGCAATGTAGTCTAATGAAGTGTATTGTGTTCTTCCAACCAATGTTCATCTATTGCAACACATGGGTAATCCGTTGAATATATTTTTTTGTAGTCTGTCATATTTAGTTTTTGTTTGATAACCTCTTTTTATTGATGCACAAGTTATTAAAAACATATTTTATATAATAAATAATAACATTTGCATTCCAAAAAATGAGTTAAAATTATCAAAGTCCATATCAAACAACAACATAAGTTTACTATTACAACGATCATAGTGCATTACATATGGAGCACTTGTTCTTTCATGAGGGGCATGTAGTCTTTTGACGTTAAAGATGGTTACCCGTTGAGCCTCTGTAGTTTTGTGCACTACTTTATGATGGAAACTTATGATTAAACCCAATTTGACATGGATGGGGTAGGAAGAGTAAGGTGAATGCAGATGGATGGATCCACTTTCATACATTAGAGTTATGTATTACTGATCAGATTATCATGACAACGCACATAAAGTACAATGATTTTGTGAATGTAGTTTTTTACCGCTTAGGCATTGATCCTTCAAGCAATATCAAGCATTTTAAAGTTAAGTTTGATAGGTCCAAAATGATAAGGCTAAAGGATTCCAAGAAGGTGGTATCGATCCCCTATTACACTTTAATAAGGGGTTTTCTCATGTTTATGCATCAATTTCTGAGAAGGGATCAATATTTGAAGGCATTGTAGACAATCAATAATAATTAGACCAATTATAATGGTGCAATGGACTTTGATAAGGCCTTCAAAGCCTCCTATTATAGCAAACAGGAATGGAAAACCAATTAAAATTCCCCTAGTTTTATATGGATGGGTTGCTCGAGGAGACTATTATACAATAGAAGGTGCTTGGGAGAATACCTGACCAGAAAACAGGAGGTGAATAATACCATATATCATTTCATACCTTGTTTAAGAGGAAATACAGGGCAACAAGTAAGGAACTTCTAGCCAATCTTGCCAATGAAATTAACTTAAAAGATGAAAAAATTGTATGAGCTGCATATGTGAATGTGTATCTAAAAATTAAAATCCGTCAGCCGTTGTTGAAAAGAAAATTGGTAAAGTGGAATAGATCTATACACTTTTCTAGGGAACTGTGACTAGCTAGCATGGTTTGAATGAAGACCCACAAAGCGGAGGATCGGAACTCTAAGGAAGCAGCATGTCAAAAACCGAGGATTTGTAAGATTTTTAGTCAAAAATGAAACTTAAACCAATAACTCCTGAAGTAAAAATAAGGGAAGCCAAGGCATCAATTTTTGAAGTCTAACTTACATCCCCTGCCTTCTAATTATGGTTCTAAAAAGATCAATGGCAATAGAAATAAAAAGTTCTGAAGTTGGCCAGAATTCCCATGCCTTATCACTTCCACTGCCTTTGAACTAACCAGAACCACACGCTACAGGCCTAGGATACAAGTCTAACTTCAGAAATTGCCACCTTCTCTTGATCCCTTATTTTTATTTTATGAGTTGTAAGTTCAAGTTTCATTCCTAACTGACCATCTTTCCACCCTCGGTGCTCATAAAGCTACAACCTTAGAGCTTTGATCCTATGCTTTGTGGGTCATCACTCGGGCCACACTAACTAGTCGGAGTTCCCTAGAAAATTGCAAAGCTCCAGTACACTTCACCATTTTCTTTTCAAAATTGACTGATGGATTTTCATTTTTGGATACACTTTTATTTTTTTAGCTCATTCTATTTTTCATTTTTCATGTCAATTTCGTTGGCCAGATTTGCTACACATTCCTTACTACCCTGAGTTTCTTTTTTAATAAGGTTTGAGATGATATATAGTCTTCAACACCTCTCTTTTCCCTCACAGATATTATCCTAGGCACCTTCTGTTGTATAAGCATCACCCAAAGTAACCCAACTATACAAATTTGGACCAAGTCAGTAACTATATTGATTTCCAATCTTGGTTGTAGCAGTGTGAGGCTTCATAGTCTTTTCAAAAGTCCATTGAACCCTTAAAATTAGTCCAATCACTATTGAATCTTTACACTGCCACCAAAAACTTAGTCCTTTATCCTAACTTGATAGATAAACATTAGCAAAACCATTATTAAACTATAACAGGGTATCGACACCACTTATTTGGTCCCTCGGCCTTATCAATTTGAACCTATCAATCTTAACTGTAAAATGCAATATCTTATTTGAATGATTAATTCCTAATCGGTAAAAAAACTTGATTCACAAAATTAGTGTTCTCTATGTGTGTTTTCATGATAACATGATCAGCAATACATACTTCCCACATATGAAGTGGTTTCATATGCAAACAGCTTATTTCTCTGAACCCATCTTTACTCTAACCTTTTAGGTTGGTAGGACAAAAGTTGATCTGCTTTTACTTTTTTTTTTGGGGGGGGAGACATCTTTTATCTACAAATAAGAGAAAAACAAAAATAACATTACAATTGATTCCTGCATAGTTTAAAAAGGTGCAACACAAAATTCAATAAATGGGTAACACAAAAAACCCATCTGTTGAGACCGTGGTAACCCATCTATTGCAATTGAAGACCTATTTATTGTAATAGTTAACTCATCTGTTGTAATAGGTGACCCATATATTGCAATAGGTGGGTCATCTATTATTAGAAATCAAATAAGCCTTGCTACTGGTTTGGTTTCTCCCAACAGGTGCTCCATCTGTTGCAACAAAAGAGTATTTCAATAGTTGACTCTTCAGTTATAACAGATAGGGAATCTGCTGAAAGAACAATACTGATTCATTACTTGCAACACCAATACCATTAACACCACCAACAACATCAACAAGAAAGAAATAAATAAGAAATAACCAACAAGGCTTTTTAAGTTCTCCTACCAGAAGATTTTTTTGCATTTCTAATAAAAATAATGATTCGTTCATTCAAAACTCAAAAGACACATTTCCTTTAATTTTCTCAATAAAATAAATATAGGTAATGGGTAAATAAATAAAAACAATAGATGCAAATAACTAATTTAAATGACTAATGTAAGATTATGATATTCACAATTTTAATTTTCATCATAGAAAACATTATAATTTGATGAAATAGGCAAAGAAGCAGAAGAGAAGGCAAGAATAATAATTGAGAGCGTATATCTAATAGTGAACCATATTTGGATGTCAAAAACAAAGCGATAAAAATACCTATTTCAGTCGAGAAAAGATATAGATTGATTGAGATCTAAAAATATCCTCAGGTAAAAGACGAGAGAAAAAAAAGAACATAAAGAAAAAAGACATTTGGTATTACCCTAAAGAGGAGACAAATAAAAAGAATAAAGATGAATTATTTAATATATCGTGAAAAGAGATCAAACAGGTTTAAATATTAATTAAATATTTATGGTGGTGAAACTCTGAAAGAAGAACTGGGTTGGGTATCGATCCCACAGAGAATAGCTTGGTCAAAAAGTAAGAAAAGATTACTAGACTTTTAGTGCAAGTCTCGTAGAAGGGGGGATTGTAATGTGTAACCAAAATATTAAAGTAAAAACTGAAAATAGCAAACTAAAAAGAAAGAATGTTTCGTAGGTTGTAAAACAATGAGAATTGAGGAGTTGGGGTTATCTCCACCTTATGAGTTGTACGTCTCTATTGGCTATGAGTTATGCGGAATTCAGACCTGCATGTGCTTATAGAGAATTGTATTCAATGGTAAATCCAGGCGTCTTTCGACCTATTCGAGGATTATTTCACTTTAACTCTTTCGAGCTTAAAGCGTATCTAGCGGTACAAATTCTCCAAGAGGTTAATCCAGTTACGGCACTAACTTTTTAATAGGGGATGGGACCCTATTACCTTGACATCATCTCTTTTCCAGACATATAACTTTTCTTTCGAACAAGTTAATGCTATACTAGCGTATTCTACGCGTTTGCAACCACAAGAATTTGCATTAAGATGAAGAGAATAACGATATAAGCAGCATACGTGTCACGAACTCACAAATTCATAGCAATAGATAGTATCTCATATGGCTTCCATAACCCTAACAGAGAAGTTTAGTTACCCATGAGTGTGAAAGAAATCATAATCGACATTGTTATTATACCACAATAAAGATTTCGTGTAGTAATAGTGTGGTAGGCGTTAGGCGTGACTTCTTTGCAAAGTAACGTTTTTCTTGTTGTGGAATTTAAGAATTGACTAGATGAGCAGAAGAAGAATAAAAAGTAGAATTAATTAGAAGATTAGTTTGTGGAATGGTGGATGTAAGAATGAATTAGAAGTAGAATGATGATTAAAAATCTCTAGCAAAATAGGGTATTTATAACACCCATATCCTATTCCTACTAAGTTAATGAATTACTTAACCCAATCCTACTAGGTTAATGTATCATTATCCTAATCCTAATAAGTTACTGCTAGTCCCCAAAGTCTTCAGAATTGTTGTTTTTGCCCGGGACAGATCTTCCATACGCCACTTTTGGTCCTTGGCGTCCATGCTTTGCTCTCCTCCTTTCGTGAAGCTTTCTTTGGCATCAATTTATCCATAAAATGCTGAATTATGCATCATTTATATCTGAAAACTTGCTAATCATGTTCGTTAGCTCACTTACAGGAAAAAGGACTAAAAGTGCATGAATTATATAATTTGTCCTCAAAACATAGCTAAAATATGGGTAAAATATAGCACTATAGGCATGTAAATTCGCCTATCATCAACACCCCACACTTAAAGCTTTGTTCGTCCTCGAACAAAATATTATGTCCATCTAAACATTCACTTAGGGATTCACAACAACAACACAAAATATTCGTCAAGACAAGCACAACAATTATCAACAAAGAGTAGTTTTCTGATCAGTAGTAGAAACAATTCAACCTCCAACATAGACTCGTGATAGTGGTCAACTCGTATTCAAATGTTAAGACACAAAGAATCATACACGACTACCCAAAACTCATTAAGCATGTGTGTCTCACAATGTAGTACCCATAATCACTCACAAGTATTGCATATTTTTCAAATATTGGTATAAAAATATCCTTACTCTCTCTCTCACAAAGAATTCATATGCTGCGACTGATGACCATAGGCTTGCCCTTAGTGTAATGCTCCACTAAATGTCAGAATGCTAAGCTTAGGATCAAATAGGTCTTTTACTGGTTGTAATGTAGGCTAAGGGACGGGTAGGACTATTTTGGCCAGAAATAGTGACTATGTTCCTAAGCGCTTTAATACATCACATTGTATCATTAACACTTTTCTTTCAAACAACTTTTCTACTTTCTTTTATTCTACCACCCCTCTTCTCCTCTTTTGTTTTTCAATTTTAAACATAACTAACTTTTTAGTTTTCTTTTTCTGTTTCTTTTCATAACATACCTCTTATGATAGCATTTCTTTTTCATAATGAATTCAAGCACCAATAATTTCTAAAGCATCATACTCACCCAATTTCCTCTTATTTCATCACATGACTTTTACACTTTAAAGCACTTAGGAATTTGGATCAAATTATGGTCTTGAAAAAATGGATTAGGCTTACATATGAGGTTGTCAAAGAAAATAGGCTAAATGCTCAAAAGGGTTAACTAGGATGATATCCATGGGTAGGTAAAAAGAAGGTAAACAAGTATAGGTTGCCAAAGAAATGCCTAAATCATCTCCTAGACTTACACTCTTTATTTTTGCTTTACATACATACCAGGCAAGTTCTAGCATCAACCACAAGCACAAAATATACTATTATCTCACACACACAAGGCACATGGTCGACTTTCTTAGGAGTAGTATAGACTCTTGACCTAACAGATGAAGGAATTGAACCACACAATGTCACATAGTGAGTCACAATTAGAGCCTAAACGTCTCAATAGTCATGATTTTAGTACAAAATCTTGTTATAATCTCATGCTGCCTATCAGAATAATTTCATGCGAAGTTAAAAAAATTTCTACTAAAAAAACTTAACTAAAAGAAACGAAAAAAAAAAACAAAGCAAACAAACATGGCAAATGCAGATAGAGAAGTATAGCATACAATACCACCACCCCACACTTAGTCGGGATACACTGTCCTCAGTGGAAAATAAATACGAAGAACCTGGTCAGTCGGACTCCTCCTCTATATCTGGGGTCATACCCCCTTCATTGGAATTATTGTAGGAGTCGCCGTCATCAGAATTGTCCTCCACGTCGGAGTTTGGCATTCGTTGGTATTCATCGGTTATCATATCTTCATCAAGAGGTTCTTCAAAGTATACACCAACTCCACACATCTCCTTTGCATGCACATTCATTGGATAATCATGATCCCGCTGTTGGAGCTCTGCAATAGTTTGAACATGACCTCCGCTCATCATTGTAAACTGTGTCATGACATAAAGATGGAGAAGAAATTCTCATCCCGAGCATGTCTCTCCACAGTAGTAAGGTTGACGCCATGTGTTGTTTCAACATCTTTGACCTTTGTGAGGTCAACCTTCTTTGGATAGTGTGGGAGTTTATGATCAGTCGATTCCTCTTCGATATCTTCCTTCCTTAGTATTGCAGTCAACAGGTTGCCAAAGCTGAAGTGGGATCACTTGTGTAGCCTAGCCTTCTGCATTGTAGATCGAATGATTGCCCCAATATTGATAGGGACATTCATCATCAATGCATATACCAAGCACACTCTATCTCTTGTTATTTTCGTGTATTGCGTCCCTGGAATGAGGCAAGAGTTGACTATGCACAACAAGATCCTTGCTTCCCTATTCATAGGAGCATATGGGAAGGTGTTGTGTCGACCGGTGTCTTTATGTCTTCTCCATCGTTCCATGGATCTTGTGCCACAAAGTGTGTGTCGAATAGCTATGTATGGAGGTCTGTTGTACAGCTCCTTGAATGGTGATGGATCGACTGAAGTCAAGCCAAGAAAGGAGTTGAAGAAATCCGCATTGAGTTGTAAAACTTGGCCCCGAATCATGGCCTCGCTTCCTGTGGTTTTCGGCGACCAGTTGGCATAGAATTCTCTTGTTAAATCAAGATTACATTATCCCATGTCTCGGAAGATGAAATCAAGATGTAATGCAATGATCTTAGCCAACATGTGTGGTTCCTTCTTCACTAGGCTTTCCTTGTTTATCAAGTCCACATGAACATATTTTCTTTCCTTGTTGTTCCTATACCATTCCTTCGCTTCCTCCTCAAGAACCCATTTTATTCTGAACATTCGGCGTGGTAATTGCATCGAGGATGATTCTCCTTGCTCTTTTCAGCCTATTTTCTTGCCTTTTTGTGAAGTGGTTGTCTTATCTTTGCCTTGTCTTGCTTTGGGTGCCATTGTACCTGAAAAATAGTCATGTTAGAGTCATCTCGATGGGTACAATCAACAATTAAGCAATAGTAGCACCACCCCACACTTAGTGTGTTGGCACGAATTAGTGAGGTGAATGTTTGTTGATTACTCAGACTTCATCGATGTATGTTTTGGGTGCTATATTCCAACAATACAATTAGAGTAGCCATATTTCTTACAATCTTAACAATACTTTCATGTTTGGAATATCACAACTACTACATAGGGATTGAATCAAGGGATAGTATTGAACAATAATCACAACCTCCTATGTCGGTAGGCAACTATAATTCTTATTCCAATGAACAAGTCATTCTAACATGTAAGTATGCAAGTGACAAGATTATGCAATTCTTGTGACCATATCAATTCCCCAAAAGTAAGACAGTGCATCAAAATTAAATTCAAGATGGAAATAAGTGACGATCATCCTTACGTATTCATTCACTCACTTGGTTGTATCACAACAATTCCATCACATTCAAATCACCAATACTACTTCAAGATTCAACAATTCATAATAGTAGTAGTAATGTAGTACTTACGAAAAATAAATGAAGAACAAAAGAGTACTTACGTGATTGAAGCCTTTGGAGATGTTCTTGTGAAGTGGAAGAGCAAAATGAAAATTTTTGAGAGGATTTGGAGACTATAGGCGGCGCTTAAGGTAGGTTTTCAATGTGTTTTTGATTCAAGACTAAGTCTCCTATTTATAGAACAAAGTTGGTTCGGGTTTTGAACCATTTAAAATCGGTTTTGGAGACAAAAAGTGACCATAGGTGGCGCCTAAAGCTTTGCCTATGCTTGGCATAGGTGACGCCTTTTGCAAAGCATTGTTTAGCATAGGTGGCGCCTATTCCATGGCATTTGTAGGTATAGGAGGCGCATTTAAATTTGCATATGAGATTAAGAGACAAAAGGCATTAGCATAGGCGGCGCCTATCCTATGGCACACTAGATTTCGAGACCTTGGGCCATAGTATAGGCCTTGCCTTGTTCGTGGCCTAGTTTTACCTCGGCCTAGCCTTATTCGATGCCTATATTTTCATGAGAAATGCTCAATCCATAGCATTTTGTTTCTTTATTCCTAACTTACCACCTTTAACATGCAATACGTCCAAATCAAAATTTAAAACCAATCTCCTCGTTTTGTACCTTTTGCACCTACATTTGCTTAAAAAATACAAAAACGATTAGAACGATGGGTTACCTCCCATCAAGCGCCTTAGTTTTGGTCGTGGCACGAATCTTATTTTTGGAATTTTATTTATCAAAAGCAAAACACGTACTAGAACAAAGAACATCAAAAAAAAAAATGAAAAATGATGGGTTGCCTCCCATCTAGCGCTTGATTTATTGTCGTGGCACGACATAGTTACCTCAAGTACTTAGACTTCATCAAGATAAGTGATGGCCATATAATTTATCAAATCAAGAGGACCGATATAAGGTTTAACTCGTTGGCCATTCACTTTGAAAACAACACCATTATTGTCTTCCAACTCAACTACTCTAGACGAGTAGACTTGGTTAACTTTTTATGGACCAGACCACTTGGATTTTAACTTAACTGGGAATAGCTTCAATCTGGAGTTGAAGAGAAGTACCATATCATCCTTTTTAAAGTTTCGTCGAACAATTCGCTGATCATGATACTTTTTCATCCGCTCCTTGTATAGGTCCGATCTCTGATAAGCATATAGACGGAATTCATCCATCTCATTCAGTTGCTCCAATCTCAAATTCATTGCATCATCTCAATTAAGATTAAGTCGCTTTAAAGCCCACAATGCCTTATGTTCAAGCTCAATGGGTAAGTGAAAAGCCTTCCCATAAACTAGTTGGTACGGGGAGATGCCAATGGGCGTTTTGAATGCAGTCCTATAGGCCCATAGTGCATCGTCCAGCTTCCAAGACCAATCTTTCCTATTAGCATTTACCGTCTTAGCAATGATTTGCTTGATCTCTTTGTTGGAAATCTCTACCTGGCCACTAGTTTGTGGGTGAAAAGGCGTGGCTACCATATTTGGCCAACACGAATTTGAATAGCTTGTTGCAAAAGTGAGACCCTCCATCGCTTATGATAGTATGTGGTACTCCAAAGCGAGAGAAGATATTCTTCTTCAAGAATGCTACAACGCGCTTTCCCTCATTATCGGCCAATGCTACTGCTTCAACCCATTTTGAGACATAATCAACAACAACTAGGATATATTTCATTCCAAACGAATTTAAGAATGGACCCATGAAATTGATACCTCATACATCAAATAGCTCTACCTCAAGAATTTTTGACATGGGCATCTCATGGTGTTTCGAAATAGCACCTTGTCGCTGGCATTGGTCGTATCTTCTAACAAAGTTGTAGGCATCTCTAAATATCTAAGGCCAATAATATCCACTTTGCAATACCTTTCTTGTTGTCCAATTACCTGCGTGATGATCCCCAACTTGGGAAGTGTGACATGCTTCCAATATATTAGGCACCACAACATGGGATATGCATCGTCTGATAACACCATCCGCGCATCGTCGGAATAAATATGGCTCATCCTAAAAGTAGTGCTTTACATCATGCATCAACTTCCTCTTTTGATGGAAAGATAAATTTGCAAGTATCACATTAATCACCACAAAGTTTGCAAAGTTGGCACACCATGGTAACTCTTCTATTATCGTGGCTAATATCTCCTCATCAGGGAATGCATCATCAATCTCAATTTCAGGTTATGCTACATGCTCTTTTTCAAGTCTAGATAGATGATCAACCACTTGGTTCTCGCAGCTTCTTCTATCTTTAACTTTGAAATCAAATTCTTGTAGCAGCAACAACCATCGAATGAGTCTTGGTTTTGCATTTTTTTTCATTAAATACCGTGGAGCTGCATGGTTAGTATGAACTATCACTTTGGTTCCCAACAAATAAGCTTGAAACTTCTCAATTGCATACACAACCGCTAGAAACTCTTGTTTTGTGACAGTATAGTTCCTTTGGCCTTCGTTTAGGACCTTGCTAGCATAGTAGATAGGATGAAATAATTTCTCCTTCCTCTAGCCAAGTACAGTGTCAACGGCTACCCCACTAGCATCACACATGACTTCGAATGGTAGAGACCAATCTGGTGCAATCATGATAGGAGCTTCAACTAGTTCTCCTTTGAGGCATTCGAATGCCTTCAAACAATCTTCATTGAAGTCAAAATTTGCATCTTTCTCCAAGAGTTTGCACAATGGACTAGGAATTTTGTAGAAGTCTTTGATAAACCGCCAATAGAAACCTGCATGACCGAGGAAACTACAAACTCCCTTTACTGAAATTGGAGGCGGTAGCTTCTCAATAACCTCTATCTTGGCTCGATCAACCTCAATTCCTCTCTCGGATATTTTGTGCCCAAGAACGATACATTATTTAACCATGAAGTGGCACTTTTCCCAATTCAGCACTAGGTTGAATTCTACACATCTTTGCAACGCCATACTTAGGTTTGCCAAGCACGCTTCAAAAGATTCACCAACAACTGAAAAATCGTCCATAAATACCTCCAAAGTGTCTTCAACCATATCAGAAAAAATGGACATCATACAACGTTGAAATGTGGTTGGTGCATCACATATCCCGAATGGCATACGTTTGAAGGCAAACGTGCCATATGGACATGTGAACGTTGTCTTCTCTTGGTATTCGGGGGCAATGCAAATCTGATTATAGCCTGAATAACCATCTAAGATGCAAAACTATCCTTTCCCCGCTAATAGATCTAGCATTTGGTCCATAAATGGCATTGGAAAGTGATCTTTGAGTGTCTAAGAATTCAGCTTTCGGTAGTCCATGCATACTCTCCATCCAGTGACGGGTCTGAGTGGAATAAGCTCATTCTTTTCATTTGCGACCACCGTCATGCCTCCTTTCTTGGGAACACATTGTACCGGGCTTACCCATGTACTATCGGAGATTGGATACACAACTCCTGCGTCTAACCACTTGATAATTTCTTTCTTCACCACTTCTTGCATGGGTGGATTGAGACGCCTTTGATGCTCAATGGTGGGTGTGCAATTTTCTTCAAGCTGAATCTTATGTGTACAAATCCCAGGTGGAATACCAATAATATCAGCAATGGTCCATCCAATGGCTCTAATATACTTTCGTAGAATAGTAATGAGAGATGCAACCTGTTGCTCACCCAAATCTGCTTCCACAATGACTGAAAGTGTGTTTCCGCTTCCTAAGAATGCATACTTTAAATAACTTGGGATCTCCTTCAATTCTAACATGGGTGGCTCTTCAATAGATGGCTTAGATGGTGGTGTGGGACGATTTTTGAGATCAAGGTCCAGCTTCTTGGGAGCATGGCGATATGTCCCTAATCCTGATAGAGCACAAATAGCTTCTTCGCAATTTTTAGCATCCTTACTCTCTCCATTCATGACCACAACCGCTAATGGGTCATCAATAATTTGCTCTTCTTCAAGTAATTCTTTCTCATCATCAAATTAAACATCGGCCACCGAAAATACGTTTAGCTCTTTGGGTTGCTTCATTGATTTGCACACATCAAAGCAAACTACCTCGTCATTTATTCGGAATGAAAGATCATTAGCTCTCAAATCAATAAACACACTTCCCGTAGCAAGGAAAGGGCACTCCAAGATTATGGGAACTTCTCAGTCTGCCTCACAATCCAAAATAACAAAGTCTGCCAAAAAGATAAATGAAGAAACTTTTACTAATACATCACATAGAATACCAACAGGTTGTTTTACCGACCTATCCGCCATTACGAGCCTCATATTGGTTGGAGTAGGATCACCCAAACCTAACTTTTTATAGATAGATAATGGCATCATATTGATGTTGGCTCCTAAATCGCATAATGTCTTGGAAAAATTCAAAGATCCAACGGTGCAAGGAATAGTGAAAGCACCGGGGTCAACCTTCTTCTGAACTATTGATCGAGTAGCGATTGCGATGCAGTGATGAACATCATCTTTCAACTCATAGCTTGATGCCCGCTTCTTTGTCAAAAGATCCTTCATAAATTTTGCATACCCATGCATTTGTTCAAATGCCTCCACCAATGGAACATTAATGGTCAGTTGTTTTAACATAGTCATGAATTTGCTAAACTTTGTATAATCTGCCACCTTCTTCAATCTTTGAGAAAAAGGTGGTGGTGGATAAGGAATTGTTTTCTCCACGACTTTCAGGTGGTGGTGGATAAGGAATTGTTTTCTCCACGACTTTCTTCTCCTCTTGCTTCCATTTTTCAGCTTTTTTAGGCTGCAAATCATAAGGGGTGACGTCATGGACGCCAGGATCAGCTACTGTGGATTCCTTTCCTTTTGCGTTATCATCAATGTCCACTACTTCATCAACTACTTGCCTACCTTTTGATTCAGTTTCCAGCACCTTACCACTTCGGGTAGTAATGACCATGCATGACCCATCATTCCTTAGGTTTTGCACGGTGTCGCTAGGTAAAGTGCTAGCCTTTTTTTGATTGAGTGCTGCTAAAAGTTGGCTTAATTTCTGCTCTATTTGCTTGATTGAAGTGGAATGAGAATCAACTAATTGCTTCATAGAGGACAAATCATTTGTTACCTCTGTTACTCCGGCGCTCGTTGCTTCCACTCCTTTCAGTAGTTTAGCCATCATGTCTTCCATACTTCCAGAACTAGATAAGGTGGCATCACGTCTTCCAGGGGGAACGTATAAACCACTTTTTTCATTCTTGTTCTTCCAACTACCTTGGTCCTTGTTTCCAGATTTATCATAATAGTTCCGACCTTGGTTTTCTTGGGTATTCTCTCGGAAACCCCCCCGATTGTTCAAGTAGTTGGCATCTTCTTCCGAATCAGAATCGTCTCTTCCTTTTGACAAAATAGCTTTAACTTTTTTGGTCTTCCCTGATAATAAATGCTTTGTAAGAAGATCCACTTATGTTTTCATGTGCGCCATATCTTGATCACGTTCTTCTTCTCTTCTCATTTGGTCTGCAGTCATGCCAATAGATAAAGTGGGGCTTGCTACCTCAGAATCCCTAGTATGCCATGCTCTAGTTTGCTTCATCATCCGATCTAGCATATTACTTGCTTGACCAAAGGTGAGGTCCATAAATGATCCTCCAGCCGCATTATCCACCACTGGTTTAGTTATTGAATTCAAGGCTCTGTATAGTGTCTTCATTAGGTGGACATTAGTCATATGATGGTTTGGGCACCGCTCTAGCTTCATCTTGAACGTCTCCCATGTTTCGTGAAGAGCTTCAGTTGGAAGCTGACTAAATTTGCTGATTTCATCTCTCAATTGTGCTCTTTTAGAAGGCGGAAAGAATCTTTCTAGGAAAGCGTCTCTCAATTGGCTCCAATTTGTAATAGAATCAGGAGTCAGCCCATTCAATCATAGAGTTGCCTTCCCAGACAAGGACAATAGAAATAAGCATAACCAAATTGCATTCTGACCAACACCAATATTGTCAAATGACTTGCATGTAGAAATAAATTTGATGAGATGCATATTCGAATCATCTCCTGCTAGTCCACCAAATAATCCCTTGAGTTGCAATAACTATATCATGGTGCATGTGACGTTGAACTTGACTTCGGGTGCCAATGGTGGAGGAATAATGGATCCTGTGGCTCCGGAACCATCAAGATCATCATCATCATCGTCAAAAGTTGGTTGCATAGATCGGCGTTCAGGCCTAAACCTAGCTTGTCGACCTCTTCTATTGGCAGGTGTTGCGATCTCAGCATCATGCCTAGGGTTTAGTAACTCGTCATCACCTAAATCCTCATCGTCAGGATTTGTTGCTCGCCCAGGGTTATCAATGTTTTTTTGGTGTACTTGGGCGGCGGCAAGAGCAGCTAGTCTCACCTGTTCTTGTTGAGCAACCATTCTCTCGATTTCCGTTTGTGCGTCGATTCTGCCAATACGTTGTGGTTCAGGATTGATAGGTAATAACGATTGACCAGAACTTCGCGTATGGGGCATGCACTAAATAAAAACCTCCAGAAAACAAAAACTAAAACTAAAAGTAAAAGTACGAGAATCTTTGACCAAAGGGTCTAGTAATTATCGCAAACTAAATTGACACTTGTATGCCCCGGCAACGGCGCCAATTTTTGATAACACTCAATCTACAACTCTTGTAGGAGTGTAAAGCGGTCGTTTGTCAAATATAGAACCCAACTGGGTTGGGTATCGATCCCACAGAGAATAGCTTGGTCAACAAGTAAGCAAAGATTACTAGACTTTTAGTGCAAGTCTCGTAGAAGAGGGGATTGTAATGTGTAACCAAAATATTAAAGTAAAAACTAAAAATAGCAAATTAAAAAGAAAGAATGTTTTGTAGGTTGTAAAACAATGAGAATTGAGGAGTTGGGGTTATCTCCACCTTATGAGTTGTACGTCTCTATTGGCTATGAGTTATGCGGAATTCAGACCTACATGTGCTTATAGAGAATTGTATTCGATGGTAAATCCAGGCGTCTTTCGACCTATTAGAGGATTATTTCACTTTAATGCTTTCGAGCTTAAAGCGTATCTAGCGGTACAAATTCTCTAAGAGGTTAATCCAGTTACGACACTAACTTTTTAATAGGGGATGGGACCCTATTACCTTGACATCATCTCTTTTCCAGACATATAACTTTTCTTTCGAACAAGTTAATGCTATACTAGCGTATTCTACGCATTTGCAACCACAAGAATTTGCATTAAGATGAAGAGAATGATGATATAAGCAGCATACGTGTCACGAACTCAAAAACATATAGAAATAGATAGTATCTCATATGGCTTCCATGACCCCAACAAAGAAGTTTAGTTACCCATAAGTGCGAAGGAAATCACAATCGACATTGTTATTATACCACAATAAAGATTTCGTGTAGTAATAGTGTGGTAGGCGTTAGGCGTGACTTCTTTGCAAAGTAACGTTTCTCTTGTTGTGGAATTTAAGAATTGACTAGATAAATAGCAGAAGAATAAAAATTAGAATTAATTAAAAGATTAGTTTGTGGAATGGTGGATGTAAGAATGAATTAGAAGTAGAATGATGATTAAAAATCTCTAGCAAAATAGGGTATTTATAACACCCATATCCTATTCCTACTAATCTAATGAATTACTTAACCCAATCCTACTAGGTTAATGTATCATTATCCTAATCCTAATAAGTTACTGCTAGTCCCCAAAGTCTTCATAATAGCTGTTTTTGCCCGGGACAGATCTTCTGTGCGCCACTTTTGGTCCTTGGCATCCACGCTTTGCTCTCCTCCTTTCGTGAAGCTTTCTTTGGCATCAAGTTATCCATAAAATGCTGAATTTAGTGTCATTTATAACTGAAAACTTGCTAATCATGCTTGTTAGCTCACTTACAGGAAAAAGGACTAAAAGTGCATGAATTATATAATTTGTCCTCAAAACATAGCTAAAATATGGGTAAAATATATCACTATAGGCGTGTAAATTCTCCTATCATCAAGTTGAAACGATTCATATCAATCCATTATTTGAAATATTATTATATTGATATAGCTAGAATTAGGGATGTACTAATAGGGTCAACTACAATTTTAATTGATTTATTGCAATTGCATGATGTTGGTATTGCATTTGTCCTGACCTAAATCATCGAATAATAAATTTGATTTGAAATGATTAATATCAAGACATTATTTAAAATATCTAAATCAACTTATCTAGAATTAAAGATGGGTTGATAGGGTCAACTATAATTTCAATTGATTTATTGCAATTGAATAATGTTGATGTTGCATTCGTCCTGACCTGAGTCATTAACTGATCAATTTGAGGTGAACTGATTCATATTAAATTATTATTTAAAATATCTAAATTAATTTATCTAGAATTTGGGATGGTTTGATAGGGTTAATTATAATTTCAATTGAGTCATTACAATTAGATGTTGTTCGTATTGCATTCGTCCTAACCCGAGTCATCGATTGATCAATTTGAGTTGAAACGGTTCATAATAAGCTATTATTTAAAATATTATTAAACTGATTTAGTTATAATTAGGAATGTTTTGATAGGGTCAACTACAATTTCAATAGAGTCATTACAATTGTATGATATTGGTATTGCGTTCATCCTGACCTAAATCAGCAACTGATCAATTTGAGTTGAAACGGTTCATAATAAAGTATTATTTAAAATATCTAAATTGATTTATCTAGAATTAGGGATGGGTTAATAGGGTCTACAATAATTTTAATTAAGCCATTGTAATTGCTTATTATTGGTATTGCATTCGTCCTAACGTGAGTCATCGACTGATCAGTCTGAGTTGAAATGATTAATATCAATCCATTATTTTAAATACTATTAAATTAATTTAGATAGAATTAGGGACGATTTGATATGGTTAACTATAATTTCAATTGAGTTGTTGTAATTGCATGTTGTTAGTATTGAGGGATGGGTTAATATTCTAATTGGACTTAATACAATTCATTATGAAGAAACAGTTAAAGTTTATCTCTTTTAAAAAGTTAATTAAGATCAATTCGGATCAAATTAACATTTTTAAAACTTGTCATTCTTTTCAAAATAAAAATTAACCCATATAAATCATCCATTTGCAGAAAAAATATTTCATCATTTCAAATCTCAAGTTCACGCTATTTTCTTTCTCTCTCAATAATAAAAACGACAACTACTCAATATATTGGTTAAACTTTCACAATTCTTCCTATTTTCCACCATGTAGTTGTCATTTTTTACTTTATTCTTGCTTGTATCCATTAATTTCTGTCTTCAAAGGTAATAGAGTTTGAGAAGAGTTTTATTTTTTTTATAAAAATAAGGGTTATTTAATTAATGGTGAAAAAGAACACCGTTGTATTATCTTTGAGAACGAATTAATAATTTTGAGTTTTGATGCTAAAAACATAGGAAGAACCCAAGAAAACCCTAGTTTTTATTATAGTTTTTGGTTGACTATCGTGGTATTATTTGATGGTATTGGCAGTGATGGTGGTGGTGTTGGTATTATTGGTGGTGCTGGTGGTCTTGTTGGTGGTATTGGTGGTCTAGGTGATAGTGTTGGTGGTGTTGGTGGTGGTAGCATTGGTGTTGGTGTTGGTAGTAGTGTTGGTATTAGTGGTATTAGTGGTGGTGGTGGTGGTGGTATTTGTGGTCTTCGCGGTTGTGGTGGTGGTCATGGTTTGTTATTGGTGGCATTGGTGGTGGTGGTGGCATTTATTGTATTAGTGGTGGTATTGGTGGTATTGGTGGTTATGTTGGGGGTCTTGGTATTGGTATTGGTGGCATTGGTGGTGGTGTTAGTATTGGTGGTATTGGTGTTGGTGGTGTTGGTGATTAGTGGTATTGGTGGCATTAGTTGTGGTGCTGGTGGTATTGGTGATGTTAGTATGGTATTGGTGGCATTGGTGTAGTGTTTGAGGTGGTCTTAGTGGTGGTGGTATTGGTGGCATTAGTTGGTGGTGTTGGTGGTATTGGTGGTGTTAGTTATGGTGTTGGTAGTGGTTTTAGTGGTGGTGTTGGTAGTATCGGTGGTTGTTTTGGTGATGGTGTTGGTATTGGTGGCATTAGTGGTAGTGTTGGTGGTATTGGTGTTGGTGTTGGTGATGGTGGCATTGGTGTTGGTGGTCCATCTATTGCAACAACTGTAATATCTGTTGGGAGATATTAACATAGGTCTCAAACAGATTCCCCATCTATTGCAACAATGTTTCAACTGTTGGCATAAGACAAACCAGTAGCAAAACTATTTTGATCTCTTCCATTAGGTTGTTCATATGTTGCAATAGGTTATGCATCTATCGTAACAGATGTTTCATCTATTCCAACTGATAGGTTATTGGTTAGTATATTTTTTTGTAATGTAGCGGATAAAAAATTTATTGATATTTGTCTTAAATTTTTTAAAAATGATGTAGATATCAATTATAATGTATTTTTTGTTTTCCTATTACTTGTAGTTAAAAGATGTCTCCCAAAAAAAAAATCTGAAAGTGGATCAACTTTTGACCTCCTAACAGAAATGGCTAGGGTATAGATGGATTCGGAGGAACTTTCTGAATAATCTCGATCAAGGAAAAGTAAAGCTGAGAAAAGTTATCAAAATAATGTTGAGGGAGGTAGAGAAGGGTATGTAGAGGTTGGTGAGGAAAATAAAAGTGAGGAGGTAGAAGAAGAAGATAACAAGAAGAGGAAGAATTAGAAAATGAAAAAAATGATGATGATCAAGATGATGATAATGCATCGCCAATGGGGCTTGAAATAAGATTGAAATCCCAGTATAATCCTGTCAAAACTATTAGTACTGACAAGTTTCAAGTTAAGATGTCGATAGATAACCTTGTATAACTAATTGGTGATTTTTAGTTAAATCCCAGTTGGGGAAACCTTTTGATGAATTCAGGGATACTATGAAGAAGCAAAAACTAGAGGAATTTTTTAAGAAGAGCTACTTTGGACACTTTCTTAAGCTGCCTGAGGACAACAATGCCCATTTCTAAACGAGAATGGTATAGGTCTTCTCAAGCACATGATCAAGAATGCTGGGGATGATAAATATTTAAAGAAGGGGGCAAAAAGATGGATGAAATCTGGATCAACTACTGTAGCATGCCGGCTTGTTTTGGAATGAAAAAGTTTGCCTTAGTGACAGGCGTGTGATGTGATTGTCCAAAAAACCCTCTCATCAAGGAAGAACACCTAAAAAATTCCAAGGCAAGCTCCAGCCAAACTACCACCATCAAATAAAGGCAAGGCGTTGTCCAAACGACTACCTACACAAACTAACAAACAAAAGGAAAAAATAGACGGATTATTGGATATTGCTGGACGTGGCTACAGACCAATGATGTTCTTACAATATCTCAAGGATAAAGCCATACAAAAGAAGTACAAGAAGTAATTGTGCTTAGTTTGGTTTTCCCATTCTGTTATATCGGCAAGAGATGTCAACAAAGTCATAGAAGATGATTTGTTGAGGATTGTTGAGGATCTTGAGAAATTCAACAATTAATCCTAGGGATATGATAGCTACAAGTTGACTGTTAAATATTTATTGACAAAGCATCCCCAAGGCCGATCACCTTGTATGACTTTCCTTGGGCTTTCATGGTAAATTCAATCACTATTTGTATACTCTTGCATTAGTTATATTGAATAATTAATATGACTTTGTTTGTTTGCTTCCTGTTTACATTTTTTAGGCTTGGGCATTTGAACTCATTCCTCTCCTTTGAAAGCAGATCAAGGATTACTCGAATTAGGTTTCTCATCCAAGGATCCTTAGGTGGTTGGCTGCATAAAGAAACACATGAATTAAGGAGGTTGATCTCTTTGATGCTCCAGATGATGCAGTAAGTCTTCTTTCATGTAAATTAATTTGACTCAAAGAAAGATATTGAAATAGATGATTCATATGTTGCAACAGATTGGTAATCACTTGTAATTTATCTTAACATATTACTCATCTGGTGCAATAGATTATTAATTTTTTATGACAGATGAGTTAGTTTTTCACAAAAGGTTACCTATCTGTTTCTTTGGTTCTCTGAACCTAACTTAACATATTATCCATCTACTGTAATTGATGCAACAGATGTGTAATTTGAAGCAATATATGGTTAATCTGTTGCCACTTATGAATCATATATTACACCATAAATATCATCTATTCCATAAGTTGTCTGTGTTAATATGTTACCCAACTGACTATAAATTATTGTTTGATTTAATCGTATCTATCCTTTTCTGAGGTTGTACATCAATGGATCTTACCTACAGAGAAGGAGTTGGGAACAACTTTATTTATTACTCTAGATCATGTTGATATAATAGCAAACCCAATGGTGGAGTTAAAAAATAAGGAATTGGCCGGAGCAATAGCCATAAGAAGTCCAGTTAGGCAAGGTCAGCCAGATGTTGAGGCTCTTCATGACCAACCTGCTGTAATATATCTGGGTGTTGCTTCTGGGGATGTTTCTAGTGGAGTTATTGATATTGATGGCCACCATGTTGTTGCTTCTGTCAGTCGTGATGATGAGCATATTGATGCTCAAGAAAAAATAAATATGTTTGAAATCACCCCTTACACTGGTCCCTCTCACCCTTACATCAGTCTCTCTAGCCCTTATAGTTGTTTCTTTCGCCCCTTTACCCTCTTATTCTCATTGAAATGCAATGAGTGCATGGACACAGATGATAAACTCTTTGAAAAAGTAGAGGCTATCGCTAAAGTTGTCGAGAAATTAAAATCTAAGAGGGGTGTTATACCATCCGTAAAGGTGAGTGAGCCATACACTCCTATAGTGGCGGTTAGGAAGATGAAAAGAAAAATTATACATATACTCTCAACTATGAAACCAAAAAAAATTATAACTCCTTCCTCTCAAAAACTTGTTGAACTTTAGGTACATTGAAGAGGGTGGACATATACGCGGAACATGACGTCAAATAGAAGGTTGTTCTGAGAAAGATAATAAATTCCAAGAAATGCGTAAAAACCTTCACCATGAATACAATTTACCCCAGGACTACAAGAAGATGACAGATATGGATTAGTGGTACGTCAACATAGTAATTTTACTTTTCCTAACCTTTCCTTCTAATCTACTCCATGAAAAAGAAGCTACGTAGCAGATGTGTTATCTGTTGCAACAGATGGATATTCTGGTGCAATCGGTAGTGGTTCTATTTCAATAGATTACCTATATGTGCATAAGTTGCATTAGATGGGTAATTTGTTAATAGATTCAAAGAACCCCGTGCAACAAATAGACCATCAGTTTATCTTTCTACTTAGTTTTTATATTTGAAAATTACTAACCTATTTAAAAATTAGTTTCTTATATCATAGTATGTTGATGAAATTCTCTGCCTCATGAGGGGTAGACAATTAGCGTACCCAAAAGCTTATGATGCTTCAATTCTACAATAATTTCAAGGATATGTACGATAAGCTCATTAAGCTTGCGCCAAATCCCGATGGCTCAGTATTTGATTCATTAGTTTTTAGGTTCAAATGAGATAAAGATATGATTAATTATGTTAGAGGAAAGAGGCCATATCCACATGCCAAAGACTGAACCAAAGGAAAGAGGATTCTTGTAGTCATAAACGTGGAGAAAAAACATTTTCTAGCTGTTAAGATACTGCTCGAGGAGGGAATGATGATGTTTTATGACTTAAACTTATCTGTCTTCGACAATGCAATTTTTCACCAAGATGCAGTCAATGTTGGCAATGTTCCCCTACTTGTTGAGGCAAAGTGGACTGATGAATCATTTGTCAGCAAAAGTGTTGAAACAAATATAGGATTTTGAAGGTCAAATCAAGGACAAGGACCTTTCAAAAAATTAAAATGGTGTTGCATGCGGGTCGTATGCGCTTGCATACATCGAATGTTATCTAATCGGCACAGAAATGTCCAATCCAACGACCTTTCTATGCAACAAAACTGTGGTAAGGATGGAAGAGATCTGATCTTATGGGGTACTAACTAAATGTTTGGACCCTGTGTATAAAAAAATAGATGTAGAAACACAAAGAACATGATAATTTTTATATTTGATGAAAATTAAATTTTTATAATGCAAGTGATTGACAATCAGTTGTAACAGATAGTTTATTTATTCTGACAGATAGTTTATCTATTGTATTATGCAGACATTTATATGTAAGTCTATCTGTTGCAACATATAGGTCATCTATTGGAAAAAATAAAAAGAATAGGAAGACCTGTTTGATAATTTCCAACAGATGGCCTATATGTTGCCACATATTTCTAAATATGTTTGAGAATTTCCAACAAATATGTTGTTAGTTGCAATAGATAAATTATTAGTTGTAATATTTGGAGCTTGTATCTCATTTCAATTAATAATTTCAAATCTTAGGATAACATTGACAAAATAAAATAAATCAAGGCCTTCAGAAAATACATGAAATAAATCAACAAACACATGAAATGTAAAGAAATTGCTTTGGGTACGGATGATCTACTCAAAAAATAAATCCAAAATTTAAGTTTTGATGCCAATAATTTCTAAGGAGAGGTTATTTCTTTGATAGTAAATATCTACTCAATATGAACAAGTTGTACTTCATCCGGTGCTATGAAATTTGGCTTTGGTCATCATGGATCTTTAATATCGCTTGCATATAGTTTTTGAGCTTTCAGTTCTCTGTATTTCCATAAAAGAGTAGCATATATTTTACGGAGTAATATGACATCAAATTCATCATTTTGTACTTGTAATCCATCGCTCAAATACTCGGCGTAAGCGGCAATAATTAAACAACAATCCTTGTATTTGTAAAAAAAAACAGATAATCTATATCTTGTAATTAATGGAAGCATTTTGAAATTTATGAAATGAAACTAAATCATGATACTTGATTGATACTTAAAGGATACCAATGGGTTGTTGAGCAATTCCTTCAACATATTCTACATCAAATTGATTGCCTATTTTATCCCGATTTGCTTCAACCATCGACAAGTTAGTATGAACCTTTTGGTCTAAAAAGCCCCTTATATCAAGGTAAGTAGGTAATATTTTAGATAGATTTTGTATCTTAGATGATGGCTCAAAACTCCCCTTCCCATACCAAGTCATAAATTCAAATGATTCTCTTATTTAGAACAACGATAACCAACACCCAATGAAATTCATCACCACAATTGATTAAGATATATACTTCGTCGACCAAATGCCAAGGTAAGCCAACTATAATGCTAAAACCTTTGATGATGTTGATAAGCATTCCCCATTTTAAGAAACATCCAGTTGTTGTTGACAATACTTATCATAGGCATTTTTTATGTAAGTTCTGTACAAATAATTGTATGTCGTGTATTTGTATTGTTTTAATATTTACAACTTAGCCTTCTATTGGAGGCAGTAAAAATTGACATTGATGTGCTGCACATATTATCAAACATTTCAAATTATGTGAAAATAAAATTAATACATAGATACAATTAAATAAATTATTAATACTAAGATGTATGGAGTTTAAACCCCATCATTCCAGCAAGTTTGAGGTTGTGACATTAAATAGAACCAATACTTCATTTTGAAATATGCAACAACAAAGTCAAACAGATCAAAACCAAGACCCGATTCGTTCACTTTGTAGTGTTCATCATTTTGTTTTCTACATGATTTATATGTATTAATGTCATATTTTTACAATAAGAATTGTATAAAATGATATCTTTAAAAATAATTTATGCACCTACTGACATGAAGCTTTAACAGCCCATCGGCAATCGATTCTGAATAGTCATTTATCAACTTTATTAGGTTTTTTTAGCCTCGTCCGAGAAGTTGAACCCTTCAAATGGGTAATTCTTCTGTTCTTCTGGAATGACATGCTTTACTTTTTCTTTATATTTGGAAATAGTTGATGGATTATCAACTGTGATATTATCCTACTCAGTAGAAGCTGGTACTGTGACATCCACCTGGAAAGCCAAAATTGTCTGTAAGAGCATGCAAAGTTCCCTTGTATTTTGAGACTTGAGCATGTCAAGTGAAGTATAATTCCCGTCCTAAAATATTAATAATAGAATTACCAAGTTATTAGTGTTTTAATATCGTTGAATTTTTCTGAAAATGACTTCCTATAGTGTAGAGAATTAATTAGCTTTCCAACGATACTAATTTCGTCAAAATAGGACATCGTGGTGGCAAGTTATGGCCTTTTTATCGAGAGTTGTCAGAACTGCCTAAGTGCGACGAACAGGTTGACAGACCATCGAGTATGCGACGGGCCATCTCCTAGATCATTACAACTAAGGTAGTAACTCCCTTTTCTGTCCCAAGTGCGATGGCTAGGACGACGGACCATCACTGAGACTGTCGTTGCTGAGGCAGTGTAGCCTTATCCTCGCAAACGTGCAATAGACGATCTGATAAACCATCAAGTTTGCAATTGATCAACATACGATGAGCGATCAAACAAACTATTAGGCTAGCGATGGACCATCGCTTCGACCGTCGCAGCCCCTTTTCTGTATTTTAAGTCATTTTTAAAAGGGAATTTTTGGTCTTTTCCACTCTTTTATCAACCAGATATATTCCAAACAAAGCAAATTACTTCATTCATCATCAAAAACACAAGAGAGCTAGGGTTTCTCTCTTAAGATCAAATCTAAAAACCTTCTCCAAGAAATCCAAAACCTCATCATGGATTCTACAAATTGAGTTGAGATTTAATTTTACCAAGTTCAGTGGTTGCAAGAACCCTCTTTCAAGAGTATGAAAAAGACTTAGAATCAAGTTTGTTCATCCAATTTCATAATATAAGGTATGTGGGGTATTGAACAAGGGTAATCCTTTCACCCTTGTTCCCAAAGTCTTATTTAAACTATAATTTTCTACAATCTATGAGATCTTACATGATATTGAATTAGAGTTTTTCAGCCATTGTTATTGATTGAAATATCTTGATATTTCCCATGAATTGAAAGTCAAATTACATGATTTTACATGTTTTCTTAAGGAGTTGAAGTTGTGTTTATACCCTATGTTGTTACTCCTTGAGAATTTAAGAGTTTCAATGTTCTAGAATTTGAAGTATATGATTATGTTGATATTTTGAGACAAATTGCTGCAACTTCCAAATTTCTAAATGAATTATGAATCTATATGCTATCTATTATGCATTATGATGAGTTTTACCTGATATTGAATTATGGATCATTAAGCCCTACTTGAGAAGAGGTTGAGGAGTTGAAGAGTTTAAGAAGTTGAAGACTCGACTTAATTCAGTGATGTTAGGCGTATTTACACGCCTAAAGAACCTTAATTTACCCATATTTTAGCTAAGTTTTGAGGACAGAATATATAATTCCTACACTTTTAGTCCTTTTTTCTGTAAGTAAGCTAACCAAAGTGATTAGCAAGTTTTTAGGCATAAATGATGAAGATTTCAGCAATTTATGGACTGTTGGACGCCAAAGGTGCCTCAACGTAAGAAGGACGGCAACTTCTGGAAATTGGTGGACTGAAAGTGATGCATGGACAACTTCCCCCGGGCAAAAATAGTATTTCTAAAGACTTGGGGATCAGCAGTAACTTAGTAGGATTAGGACAAGGCTAAAAACCCTATTTCAGTAGGACAAGGACAAAAACCCTATAAATTTCAGTAGGACTAGGACAAGGGTGTTATAAACACCCTTGTTTGCTGAATTTTTCGGCATAAAATTCATTCCTCCCCATTATTTCTTAGTCCTTACGATTTTATTTCACAATTATGAGTAGCTAAACTTCTCTGTTAGGGTTATAGAAGCCTTATGAGATACTATTTGTTGCTATAAGTTTGTGAATTCTTGATACGTATGCTGCTTATATCATTACTCTCTTCATCTTAATTTAAATTCTTGTGGTTGCAAACATATAGAATACGACAGTATAGCATTAAATTGTTCGAAAGAAAAGTTACATGTTTGCAAAAGAGAGAATGTCAAGGAAATAGGGCACCAACCCCTGTTTAAAAGTTAGTGCCGTAACTGGATTAACCTCTTGGAGAATTCGTACCATTAGATACGCTTTAAGCTCGAAAGAGTTAAAGTGAAATAATCCTTGATGGTCAAAAGACGCCTGGATTTACCATAGAATAGGAATCTCTATAAGTGCATGCATGTCTGAATTCCGCATAACTCATAGCCAATAGATACGTAAAACTCATAAGGTGGACATAACCCTAACTCTCAATTCTAATTGATTAAAACCTACCAAGTACTCCGTTTTTACTCTACTATTTTGTTTACGTTATTTGCACACACAAAACCCCTCTTTATTCGTAGAACTTTCATCAAAAGTCTAATAATCGTTGCTTACTTAGTGACCAAGTATTCCCTGTGGGATTCGACACCCAACCCAGTTGGGTTCTGTATTTGACAACGACCGCTTACAATCTTACGAGAGTTGTAGTTTGAGCATTATCAAAAATTGGCGCCGTTGCCGGGGAATACAAGTGTCAATTAAGTTTGTGATAGTTACTAGACCCTTTGGTCAAAGATTCTCGTACTTTACTTTTAGTTTTTTTTTTTTTCTGCAGGTTTTTGTTCAGTGCATGCCAAATACTCGAAGTTTGGGACAACCATTATTACCCATAAACCCTGAACCGCAACTTATTGGAAGGATGGATGCACAACGTGACATTGAAAGAAGAGCTGCTCAACAGGAGCAAGCTAGATTAGCTGCGTTGGCAGCCGCTCAAGTGCATCAACAAAATATTGATAATTCAGGTCGTGCAACAAATCCTGACAATGAGGACCTAGGTGATGACGAGTTACTAAACCCTCGGCGTGATGCTGAGGTGGGGACACCTGCTAACAGAAGAGATCGTCAAGCTAGGTTTAGGCCTGAATGTCGAGCTGTGAAAATACCGTTCGATGATGATGATGATGATGTTGATGGATCTGGTGCCACAGGAGCCATTATTCCTCCGCCATTGGCACCCGGAGCCAAGTTCAACATCACTAGCACCATGATTCAGTTATTGCAACTCAAGGGACTATTTGGTGGACTTGCAGGCAATGATCCGAATATGCATCTAATCAACTTTATCTCAACATGCAAAGCGTTCGACAATCCAGGAGTTGGACAGAATGCAATTCGGCTATGCTTATTTCCATTATATCTATCTGGAGAGGCAACTTTATGGTTAAACAGGCTAACTCCTGATTCTATTACTAATTTGAGGCAATTGAAAGACGCTTTCCTAGAAAGATTTTTTCCTCCTTCCAAGAGAGCACAGTTAAGAGATGAGATCAGCAACTTTCGACAGCTTCTAACTGAAGCTCTCCACGAAACATTGGAGAGGTTTAATAAGACGCTTATGCGGTGCCCAAACCATCATATGACCAATGTCCACTTTATGGAGATATTATACAAATTTTTAAATTCGGTGACTAAAACGGTGGTGGATAATGCAGCTTAACGATCATTTGTGGACCTCACCTTTGTTCAGGCAAGCGATATGCTAGACAGGATAACGAAGCAAAGTAGAGATTAGCATACCAGGGATTCTGAGGTAACAAGCTCTACTATATCCATTGGCATTACTGCAGAGCAGAGGCATAGACAAGAGGAGCGTGACCAAGATATGGCCCATATGAAAACGCAGATGGATCTTCTTATCAAGAACTTATTATCAGGAAAGACCAAAAAAGTTAAGGCCGTTGTAGAACATAGAAGTGACGAATCTAATTATGAGGAAGAAGCCAACTACTTGAATAATCAGGGAGGTTTCCGAGGCAATGCCCAACGAAACCAAGGTCGGAACTATTATGAGAAATCTGGATATAAGGACCGTGATTAAGGAAGTTGGAAGAACAAGACCGACAGGAGTGGTTTGTATATTCCTCCTGGAAATCATGAGGCTGCGACATCTGGTTGGGGAAAGATGAAAATGGAAGCTATGATGGCAAAGCTGTTGAAAGGAGTAGAGGCAACTAATACGGGAGTGAATGAGGTGAAGAATGACTTGTCTTCAATAAATCAGTTGGTTGACTCGCATTCCACTGCAATAAGACAATAAGAGCAGCAATTGAGTCAACTTTCAACAGCAATTAATCAAAGAAAAGCTGGCACTTTACCTAGCGACACAGTGCAAAATCCAAAGAATGATGGATCGTGTATGGCTATTACTACTCGGAGTGGTAAAGTGTTTGAAAAATCATCCAAAGGCAAGAAAGTGGTTGACGGTGTAGCGGACAACGATATTGATGCTGATGATGAAGATGTCATAGAAGTTGGAAAGGGTGATCATGACGTTACTCCTAGTATTGTGCAGCCTGAAAAGATTGATAGTTAGAAGCAAGATAAAAATAAAGTGGTGGAGAAAACTATTCCCCTTCCACCACCACCTTTTTTGCAGAGATTGAAGAAGAAGTCAGATGATACCAGGCTCAATAAATTCATGACTATGTTAAAGCAGCTGACCATTAATGTTTCTTTTGTAGAGGCGCTAGAGCAAATGCCTGGGTACGCAAAATTTATGAAGGATCTTTTAATAAAGAAGCGGGCAGTAAGCTATGAGCTGGCAGTTAATATTCATCATTGCAGTGCAATTGCCACAAGGTCCATAGTACAGAAGAAGGCAGACTGTGGTGCTTTCACTATTCCTTGCACGGTTGGATCTATGAATTTTGCCAAGGCATTGTGCGATTTGGGAGCTAGCATCAATTTGATGCCACTATCCATCTACAGAAAGTTTGGGTTGGGCGACCCTACACCAACCAATATGCGGCTCGTGATGGCAGATAGATTGGTAAAACGACCTGTGGGTATCTTGAATGATGTGTTGGTGAAGGTGTCTACCTTTATTTTTCCTGCAGACTTTGTGATTTTGGATTGTGAGGTGGATTTTGAAGTTCCCATAATCTTGGGATGTCCTTTCCTTGCAACAGGAAGTGTGCTTATTAACATGAGAGATAATGAGCTTTTATTTCGGTTGAATGACGAAGTGGTCCACTTTGATATATGCAAAGCAATGAAGCAACCCAGCGATATGAATGTGTTCTCTGTAGCTGATGTTCATTATGAGGATAAGAAAGCATTATCTATAGAGAAATAGCTTACTATTGAGACATTTTCTGTTGTGCTGCTGAACGTTGAGCATGAGGATGATGAAGATTATAAAGAAACTATGTGTGCTCTAACAAAAATAGGGTCCTATTCTCATACTCATAAACAACCGGACCTTGATCTTAAGAATCAACCGTCACCAACAGCGAAGACTTCCATTGAAGAGCCCCTAGTTCTAGAATTGAAAGAGCTACCCAATTATATAAGGTATGCATGCTTGGGAAGTGGAAATGCACTTTCGGTGAGTGTGGCAGATGATTTAAGTGAATAGCACGTAGAGACTCTCATCTCTGCTCTGAAGAAATACAAGAGAGCTATGGGTTGGACTATTGATGATATAATTGGTATCCCTCCTGGGAATATTTACACGCCTAAAGCACCTTAATTTACCCATATTTTAGCTAAGTTTTTAGGATAAAATATATAATTCCTGCACTTTTAGTCCTTTTTCCTGTAAGTAAGCTAACCAAAGTGATTAGCAAGTTTTAGGCATAAATGATGAAGATTTCAGCATTTTATGGACTGTTGGACGCCAAAGGTACCTCAATGTAAGAAGGACGGCAGCTTCTGGAAACTGGTGGACTGAAAGTGATGCATAGAGAACTTGTCCTGGACAAAAACGGTATTTCTAAAGACTTGGGGATCAATGGTAACTTAGTAGGATTAAGACAAGCATAAAACCCTATATCAGTAGGACCAGGACAAAAACCCTATTTCAGTAGGACTAGGACAAGGGTGTTATAAAAACCCTTGTTTGCTAAATTTTTCGGCATAAAATTCATTCCTCCCCATTCTTTCTTAGTCCTTATGATTTTCTTTCACAATTATGAGTATCTATACTTCTCTGTTAGGGTTATGGAATCCTTATGAGATACTATATATTGCTATGAGTTTATGAATTCTTGATACGTATGCTGCTTATATCATTACTCTCTTCATCTTAATTTAAATTCTTGTGGTTGCAAACATATAGAATACACCAGTATAGTATTAACTTGTTCAAAAGAAAAGTTACATGTCTAGAAAAGAGAAAATGTCAAGGAAATAGGGAACCAACCCCTGTTTTAAAGTTAGTGCCGTAACTGGATTAACCTCTTGGAGAATTCGTACCATTAGATACACTTTAAGCTCCAAAGAGTTAAAGTGAAATAATCCTTGATGGTCGAAAGACGCCTGGATTTACCATAGAATACGAATCTCTATAAGCATATGCATGTATGAATTCCGAATAACTCATAGTCAATAGATACGTAAAACTCATAAGGTGGACATAACCCTAACTCTCAATTCTCATTGATTAAAACCTACCAAGTACTCCATTTTTACTCTACTATTTTGTTTACGTTATTTGCACGCACAAAACCCCCTTTTATTCGCAGAACGTTCATCAAAAGTCTAATAATCGTTGCTTACTTAGTGACCAAGTATTCCCTGTGGGATTCGACACCCAACCCAGTTGGGTTCTATATTTGACAACGACCGTATACACTCTTACGAGAGCTGTAGTTTGAGCGTTATCATTCAGCCCCTGTGTTGACTTTGTCTGATGGTACAAATGATTTTGTGGTGTATAGTGATGCCTCTAGAGTTGGTTTGAGTTGTGTGCTGATGCAAAGAGGTAAGGTTATATCCTATGCCTCTAGACAATTCAAGCCATTTGAGAAGAATTACCAACCCATGATCTTGAGTTAGTTGTTGTGGTCATTGCTTTGAAAATACAGAGACAGTATCTTTATGGAGTTCATGTTGATGTGTTTACTGATCATAAGACCTGCAGTATGCGTTTACTCAGAGAGAGTTTAATTTTAGGAAGAAAAGATGGTTAGAATTGTTAAAACACTATGATATGAATGTGTTTTATCACCCGAGCAACGCCAATATAGTGATGGATTCCCTTAGCAGATTGTCTATGGGTAGTGTTGCTTATGTAAAGGAAGGTGAGAAAGATTTAGCACGTTATGTGCATTGTCCAGCTAGATTGGGTGTTAGGTTACTTTATTCGGCTGAGAGAAGTAATTTGGTGCAAAGTAGTCCTGAATCCTCTTTAGTTTTGGAAGTAAAGGAGAAGTAAGATAGAGATCCTAGTTTGTTCAGACTGAAGGAGGAAGTTAAGGACCAAAAGGTAGAGTTTTTCTCCCAAGGGGAAGATGGAGTGTTGAGATTGTAGGGTAGATTTCATGTTCTATGTGTTGATGATCTCAGGCAGAGGATTATGGCTAAAGAGCATAACATACGATATTTTCTTTATCTCGGCACTACCAAGATGTACCACAAGTTGTAGGAAATCTATTGGTGGAATGGTATGAAGAAGGATATACTTGAGTTTGTAGCAAAGTGTGCAACGTGCCAATATGTTAAGGTAGAGCACCAAATACCTAGTGGTATGATGCAAGAGCTTGGTATACCCACTTGGAAGTAGGAGATGGTGAATAAGTAATTCGTGACTGGGTTACCTCTTTTACATCATCATCATGATTCTATTTGGGTTGTTGTAGACAGGCTTCCTTAGTTCGCGCACTTCTTGCCCATGTATACATCTTATATGGTTGAAGATTATGCTTGATTGTATATCTGGGAGTTAGTCAGGCTGCAAGAATTTCCCTCATCTATCATTTCGGATAAGGGTACTCAATTTACTTCTTAGTTTTGGAGGGAGTTGCAGCAAGGTCTTGGTACCCAAGTAATTCTGAGTGTCGTATTTCATCCATAAATAGATGATCAGGATGAGAGGACCATTTAAACCCTAGAAGATATGTTGAGGGTGTGTGCTCTTGATTTTAAAAGTAGTTGAGATGAGCATTTTCCATTGATAGAGTTCGCCTTTAACAATGTTTACTATGCTAGCATCGGGATGGCACCATTTGAGGCCTTGTATAGTAGAATATGTAGATTACCCATAGGTTGGTTTGAAGTGGGTGAAGCTTCCATGATTGGGCCTGATGCTATATTTTAAGCTATGGAGAAAGTTAAGTTTATTAGAGAGAGTTTAAAGATAGCTCAGAGTTGTCAAAAGTGATATGTCGATGTGAGGAGAATAGATCTTGAGTTCAAAGTGGGTGATTTGGTGTACTTGAAGATTTCACCCATAAAATGGGTAAAGAGGTTTGGTAAAAAGGGAAATCTTAGCCCCCGTTATGTTGTCCCTTATAGAGTTTTGCGCTGTGTTGGGAAAGTAGACTATGAGGTTTAGTTGCCCAAGTATTTTTTACCCGTTCATCCTATTTTTCATGTATCCATGCTTAAGAAGCATATTGGTGATTCTGTTGTGGTAGTTTTTTCAGAGAGTGGTGATATTAGGAATAGTCTTTCATTCAATGAGATTCCCATTGAGATCCCAGAATTTTAGATCCGTAGACTGAGGAAAAAAGAGGTTTCCTTGCTCAAAAGTGTTGTGGTGGAACCAGTCAGTTGAGGGCACTACTTGGGAGGAAGAAGCAGACATGCGATCCAAGTACCTGCACTGCTTTTCGATGAGTTCAGACCGATCCAAAGGTAATATTCTTCTTTAATTCAGTCCTTCTAATCTAAAGTTCAACGATATATCTATGCGTACATGAGTTCTTGCAATTTCTGAGGTATTTATGAATTTAGATAGATTTTTAGCCCATTTTGAAACTTTCTTCAGCTTTGTGTACTCTGTTTTCCTGTGTTCCTAGTATAACTAGTGACATTCTAGGATAAACGTTTCCAAGGGGGAGTATTGTAAGACCCCACAAAGTTCCCTTGTAGTTTGAGCCTTGAGAGTGTCAACTAAAGTGTAATTCTGACCCTAAAAGATTGAAAAGATACTTCCCAAGTGATTAGTTTTTTAAACTTGTTGAATTTTCCTAAAAATGACTTCCTATATTGTAAAGAATTGAATTATCTTTCCAATGATATCAATTTTTTCCAAATCCAGCATCAGGGTGGAAAGTTATAGCCGTTTTGCCAAGAGTTGTTGGAATCGCCCAGGTGCGACAGACAGGTTGACGGACCATCGAGTGTGCGATGGACCATCGCCCTGACCATCACAATCAAGGAAGTAACTCTCTTTTTTGGCCCAAGTGCGATGACCAGTACAATGGACCGTTAAGACTGCGATGGACCGTCGCATAGACCGTCAGTACAGAGGCAGTGTGGCCTGAGACTATCACATCGATTCAGTGTGTTCTTTCTCTGACCGATGTCCGACAGATAATCCGATGAACGTCAGGCTAGTGATGGACCATCGCTCAAATCATCGCATCCCCCATTTAGAATTTTAAGTCATTTTTTAAATGGAATTTTTGGTCTTTTCCACTCTTTTATCAACCAGATATATTCCAAACAAATAAAATGACTTCATTCATCATCCAAAAAACAAGATAGATAGGTTTTCTCCCTCAAGATCAATTCTAAAACCCTTCTCCAATAAATCCAAGAACTCACCATAGGTTCTACAAATTGAGTTGAGATTTAAGTTTCCCAAGTTCAAGGGTTGAAAGAACCCTCTCTCAAGAGTAAGAAGAAGGTTTTGAAGCAAGCTTGTTCATCCAATTTCATAATCTAGGTTGTGTCGGGTTTTGAACAAGGGTAATTCGTTCACCCTTATGCCCAAAGGCTTATTTAAACTATAGTTTTCTGCAATCTATGAGATTTTACATGATATTGAATTAGGATTTTTCACCCATTGTTATTGCTTGCAGCATCTTGATGTTTACCATGAATTGAAAGTCAAATAGCACGATTTTGCAAGTTTTCTTAAGAAATTGAAGCTGGGTTTATACCCTATATTGTTACTCCTTGAGAATTTAAGAGTTTTAATGTTCTAGAAATTGAAGTATATGAGTATTTTGATATTTTGAGACAATTGCTGTAACTTCCATATTTCTACATGAATTATGAATCTATATGTTATCTATTATTCATTATGATGAGTTTTAACTTGATAATGAATTATGGGTGATTAAGCCCTACTTAAGACTTGCAATTTTATGAACTATTGTGCTATAAGCACCTGTGATTTGAGTATTTTGAGAGTACTAAGAAATGTTTTGACCTAATGGTCATAGAGTTTTGAAATCCACTCTACCATATGAGATTATAGATTTGATTGTTGGGTTCTTATGAACCATGAGATTATTTTAAAAGTGGATTTCCATGAGATGAGCAGGATAAACTAAAGGGAGTAGTATTTAGCATCAAGCTAGGTAAGTTACCATGGTTTCTTACTCCAGAACTACGTGCCACCGTATGTTTGAGAGTTTAGGACTGAGGCGAAGATGATTAGGCCCGAGGCCGAGATAAGTGATCACTAAGTTTAGGTTATACTACTTGGCAAGAGTATGATGCCTCTCCCTAACGTGAGGTTTCTTCCTTAGGAGGACAAGACAATGGACTCCATATAGCTCGTTTAGTTTAAGTCGGTTAAGAGAACCTTCCTAAACTAAAGTATTTTCCATTGCGATAGAATATTTTCCCCAAAACTTTGAGATAAGATATTTTCTTAAGTGAACGAATTGCTTTTGAGTATTTTAAAAAGAAGGAATTAGTTTTCTCTACTACTAAGAGTTGATCATTTGTTTTTTTTTCTTAAAAACAAATTCATATGATTCCAAGTTCTAAGTTTTTGAGTTCAAAAGAGTTATAAGTTCTTGAGCAATAAAGAAGTTTTACTCTCCATGAGACATATGCATGGGTTAAAAGTATTGTTTAAAGCTTGCTTCATCTTATGAGTAATAAGAATAAGAGGAGAGCGCAGATTTTAAAGCCAAAGTATAATGACTCACGATATTTGTGTTACATGCTTCATTAGACTTATTCAAGTCATGTGATTTATTCCTATTTTCATGCATGATTTGATTAAAAAGTATTGATATTGTTTTATGTAAATGCATACACCCCCATATAATCAGTACATTCCCAAGTGTCGATACACATATATGTCTATGTGATAAATTGTCTTATAATGTAGGTTCAGGTTCTCAGTCCTAGTCTCATTAGTAATTCCCGAGTACCTTCGTCTACATTTCTAAAGTGTTGAGTACTCATGGTTTGAGGACCTATCTTCAATTATTTCAGTATTTGAGTATTTATATTATTACTTTTAGTTCAGTTTGAGTCAGTTAGGCCCTATCCCAATGGCTCTCAAGTTCATAGAGTAGTAGGGGCTTTGTCAGACTAGTTATAACACTGTGGTCGTGTGGAGATTTCTAGTATTGTGGTCGTTTGGACTGAGTATTACCATCGTATTTCCTTTAATTTGATATGATAGTGCCAGTGTTTTTTATATTTCATCTTGAATGAGCTATTATGATAAGTGATATGCTCAAAGGGTTAGCTTGGGGCTACTTGTAGCCCTAAGCACCGTGTGATGTCCCGGGAGGTGATTTTAGGTCATCACATTGTTAATGCCAATCATAGATATACAAAAAATGAAAAAGGATAACTTATCTATTTTAGAAAATTAAACAGGTCTTCCTCTTATTTTAAATTGTACCAGCACATTACCTATCTATTTTAGTAGATGGATCATCTGTGGGGACAAATTAAAATAAGAGGAAGACCAGTATGATAATTTCAAATAGATGACCCATCTGCTGTACGTATGACTTATCTATTTGGACAAACTAAAATAGTAGGAAGTCTTGATATAATTTGTCCCAATAGATGACCCATCTCTTACAGCATCTGTAGGTACAAATTAAAATATTAGAAAGAACAGGTTTATTTGTTAAAATAGATGAGACATATGTTGCAACAAATGATACGTCTAATGCAATAGGTTAGTCAGCTGTTGCAATAGACGCATATATCTATTTCATAATTTTTTTTATATGTGTCATCTGTTGAAACAGATGTGTACGCTATTTGTTTGTCGAAATGGATGATGTATATTTACTTTTTTCATCTCATGTTTCTCTTTTGTGGCCCTTGTATATTGATTAAAAATACAAGACAAAGACAGAAGAGTTCCAATTTTTCTTTTTTCGATGTTTGATGATGCCTTGGAAATTTCTTTCCTTCTCTTCTTAGACACCTTAATCTCTAATAGAGTGTATGTATATGAAATACTTTTTGATGGAATGACACCCCTCTTAGATGTCAATTTCTTTACAGAAGATGTTATGAATTAATAACAGTAATCACTCCATTATGTTTCGCCTTGCAGTCTTAATATTTGCATGTTGAACATTTGCTAGGAGGGGCAAAATCTGTAAAAACAAGTATTATCATAATAATAATGGTTTGTTGTTTTAAAAACTGAAAGAGAAGCATCATTATCCCCAACAGTAGTACCACCACCAACAACAACAACTCCATCACCACTAACACTACCAGTAACAACAAGCCCACCCGCCAAAATTATTGTTTTTCTTGTGATGGTTATTGCTCTAATCAATTTCTTTTTTATTCTATAAATGACCTTAGGGTTCGATAAAGTTTGTGCAGATCGAAAAGTAAGAAAAAATGGTATCTTCAACTCTCGATTGGTCGGAACAAGAAATAGATGCACAATCTAAAATAAATCAGTGCATCCATTAGAATGATAATTAAATAATTTAAAAAATTATTAATTAAAATAAAAAATTAGAATTAGACGTACTGTTTCCTTTGGGGGGTTGAAAAGATCAAGAAATTGTGCATTTTTATCAATATTGACCGACAACCATCTCAGGATTCTTAGACATTAAACTTTTTCCAGGTAGTTCACTTGTTGTCTCAAATAAGGAATTGTTTCAAATAACCAAGCCTATAAAATAATATCAACACATCAAAAGAATTATTCAATAAAAAATAAATTAATCATAACAAATTAAATATTTACCATGAAAACCCATGGAAAGCCGTATAAGTTGATTGTATTTGGCATTAACGGAGTCAACAAATATTTGACAGACATTTTGAAGCTTTCATAACCCCAAGGATAGCTGTAAAATGCTTCAAGATCCACGGAAAGATTTATTCAACCAAGCGATATGTTGTTGTTAACGTCTCTCTCCTAAAGAATATTATGTACAAACCAAACAAGACACAATGATTGTTTGTGCTTCTTTCATAGTCTTTTACCTTTCAACACTTCCCTTAGATTTTTGTTTTTGAAGCTTGGGCCAATAAGGGACACCAAGTCATCGCCATCGCTTGACTTGTATTTTCCTTTTTTGCGTGTGTGGGGTGCTTTTTTGGGTTACAATAGGTATTACTTGAGAAGGAGAAAGAGGATAACATTTTAGTCTAGTAACTATAGAAAACTCCTTCCAACTAAAAAAATAGGCATGCCCCAGTAATTCATCCACACCTCATCCATCTTATCTTTATTTTCATACACAAACCTACGCTTAAGAAGATCATATACCATTTTCATTTGGAAACGAGCATCGTTTTCCTCTGACAAATCAAGATATTGCCTAAAGCGGTTGTCGGTTGTCCCTGAATTGAGTATCCAATTTTTGGTCTCAAAGAATTTTTCTGAAGGCATCAAAATATTTTTTCCATGTATGACTTAACCAAGAAATCACCAGTTAAATCTGTGGCACCATCGCTCTGCATTCTCATAGGATAACTATCAATGTTGAAGGTTTTGACCAACTTTTCAGTCGAAGGACTATTAGTATTTGGATCATCTCTTTTGAACCATTCCTCATCCTCATGTTCATTATCTGCTGCTTCTAATTGAGATAATGCTTGTAAAGAAAGCTCATAGAGTGGTGGATATAGCCTAGCTGCTTCACTTGTTCCTTTACTTGGACATGATTCAGTTTCTTTTTTTATGGAAACCATATTATCTACAAATATTAGAAAAATAAAAAAGCTTCTTATTGATTGATGCATCATTAAAAAAAGGATAATAGTAAATCTAACATGTATACCATAGTCTAATAACAGATCCAATAGATCACACATATGGGTTATCTATTGCAAGATATAACTAACATGTTGCAATAGATGAGTAATCTGTTGGAAACAATAAAAATAGTTTCTATACTATTGTGGTTTCTTCAACATATCACTCATCTGTTGAAATAGATGACTGGTCCATACAGCATATCAAATGTCAATATTTTTTAGATTTTTTCGAACAGAAGAGTTATCTGTCGCGACAGACAAATTATCTTTGGAGAAATTAAAGTATTAGAAATATCGCCCTATTCCATCAGATGGTTCAGTTGTTGCATCAGATGGTTCATTTATTGCATCAGATGATTCATCTTTTGCGTCATATGCTTCATCTATTACATCAAATAGTTCATCCATTGCAACAGATGGTTCATGTGTTGCATTAGATAGTTCATCTGTTATATCAGATGGTTTATCTTTTGCATCAGATGGTTCATCTATAGCAGGAAAAAAACAATTAGCAAGATTTTATTCAATTGAACAACAGAAATATCACTATTTAAAATCAATCACACTATTTTTACCAAGAACAACAACAAATCAACCCAGCAACACCAACACAACACCAACACCAAGAACATGAATAGTGACTAAAAACACCAAAATTATTGTTTTGTTTGTACAAACACAACAACAAAAATCAAACTTCAAAAAATTGAATCAACAATTCAACAACAAGAACTACAATAATAACAAAAAATAATATTTCACTCCAAAAAGGGGAGAAGAAATATTAGAAATTAGGTTTTTCTTTAGTCCCCATTTCAAATTTATGCAACAAATATTGAAATTGTTAACTAATACTAGCAGAGAAGTTGGATGAAGTTTCTTCTTTACTTAATAACTAAAAAGCCTTAATCTTTTACCTGTAAAAGAAGAAAAGGGAGGATGAAGAACTCAAAATTATTGTTGCCGGAGAGCAATGTTGTCAAATTTATTGATGGTTGAAAGTCGGAAAGAAACTCTAAGTCCAATTATTTATCAGTAGGAGGTTGAAGTCGTTGGGGATTGAAGGAAACAATTTGCAAAAATCTTGGTTTGAAGAAGCTTAAGAGAAACAATCAAGATAGAGAAAGGAGATAGACAATTGATTAGATAGGGGGTGGGTTAATTTATATTTTTGAAAAGATTAGAAAATTTTAAAAATATTAATCAAGTCCACAATTAACTTAATTAAGTTTCCTGATTATGTTTGACCCTTTAGGTTGGTCAATGTTGCCAATCCTTCATTCAAGACTTAAAAGAGACATTTTCTTCAATTTTCTCTAGTTATTAAGTATTAATTGTAATTTCAGTATAAGTAATTATTTTTAGTTTTAATATTTCACAATTAATTTAAAGTATGTAAAAATTGAATAATATATTATTTCAATATGAATAAACAAACATTTTTAATAAATATTTTTTAAAAATATTCTTCTCTCATAGGTATCTATACTAGTATATTATAAAGTAGAAAATGAAGCAACACAATTAGCCAAGTGGTAAGCTATTGAGAAGCCACTTGGCAATTTTTAGGACAAAACTTGATAATATTGAAATAAAAGATTTAGAATTATTTGAATTTGGAAATAGTAGGCTTTTAGAAGAAAAAAAAAGATTTTCAGTAGCTTAAAATTGGAAATTCATAGTTGAAGAGTCCTAAATAAACTCTAAATATTTCATAATAATAATACTCTATAAATAAAGTAACAATAGTAGTACTTAGTAAGGTGGTGGTAGTATACAAATAATATTAAAATATAATTATAACAATAATATAAATAAATAACTAAATAATATATTTAGGTATTAAAAATTTAGACTAACAACAACAACAACAACAATAATAATAATAATAATGTATAGATAAATAATATCCGTAGTACCAATAGTTGTGTGGTGGTAGTAATATTAATACAACAACAACAACGACAAATGCAGTGTATTCCCACAGCGTGGGGTCTAGGGAGAGTAAGTTGTTCGCAGTATATACTGCTACCTCCGAAGAAGTAGAGAGGTTGTTTTCGATAGACCGGCTCAAGATAAAGGATAATAAACAAAGGGATGGATGACATAACTGAAATAAAGAATAGGAAATAATATAATAAAATCACAGAAATATGAAATACGGGAAATAAGAGCAACAAGAAATGAGAAAATAGAAACTAAGCAATAGAAAATAGGGCACCCACCTAGTAGTGACATACACTTACATACCAAAGACACCTATGTACACTATCCTATAATTACTATATCCGGCCACACAAGAACTCTCCTGACTACTAGCTATAAGCCCCACACTAACACTAGCCTTCTACCCTAATCCTCCATCTCCATGCCTTCCTATCTAGGGTCATGTCTTCAATAAGATGAAGCTGCTCCATGTCATGTGTAATTAACTCCTTCTAGTATTTCTTCAGCTTGCCTCTTCTCCTCCTGAAGTCATCCAATGCTAGCCTCTCATACCTCCAAACTGGGGTATCCGCGCCCCTCCTTATCACATGCCCAAACCATCTTAGCCTTTCTTCCCGCATCTTATCCTCCACCGAAGCCGCTCCCATCTTATCTCAGATAATCTCATTCCTAACTTTGTCCCCTTTAGTAAGCCCACACATCCAAAACAAGATTCTCATTTTTACTACCTTTATTTTTTAGATGTGAACGTACTTAACTGGACAACACTCCGCCCCATACAACATGGCCAGATGAACTACCACTCTATAAAATTTTCCTTTTAGCTTAAGGGGAACCTTCTTATTGCACAACACTCCAAAGACGAGCCTACATTTCATCCAACCTACTCAAACACGGTTAGAAACATCCTCACCAATCTCACCACCCCCTGGATCATAGATCCAAGGTACTTAAAACTATCCCTCTTACACACTTCCTGGGAGTTCAACCTCACTACCACTTTGTCCTCCTATCTCGAGTCACTAAACTTGCATTCCAAATACTCCGTCCTGGACCTACTCAACCTAAATTCCTTAGACTCAAGAGTTTTCCTCCAAAATTCTTATTTGTCATTCACCCCTAAGAGTCGATTAAAACTATATCATCAATTAAAACTACATCATCCACAAATAACATACACCAAGGAACCTTACCTTGGATACTCTACATCAAAACATCCATTACCAAAGCAAAAAGGAATGTACTAAGAGTGGATCCATGATGCAATCTTGTCTCGACCGAAAAATGCTTTGAGTCTTCTCCTGCCATCCTCACTTGAGTCTTCCCTCTAAAGTATATGTCATTAATAGCTCTGATGTATGCCATTGGGACCCCTTTCACCTCCAAGCATCTTTAAAGGACCTCACTCGGGACTTTATCATACGCCTTTTTCTAGATCGATGAACACCATGTATAAATCCTTCTTTCTTTCTCTATACTGCTTCACCAATATCTTTACCAGGTGGATTATCTCTATCATCGAGCGATAGGGAATTAATCCAAACTAATTCACCAAAACAGACACAACCCTCCTCAATCTCTGCTCAACCACTCTTTACCAAATCTTTATAGTGTGACTCAATAGCTTAATACCCCTATAGTTGTTGCAACTCTAAATGTTACACTTCTTTTTATATAAAGGAATCATTGTACTCCACCTCCAATCCTCATGTATTCTTGCATTCTTGAAAATGTCATTAAATAAATCAGTCAACCACCTTAAACCTGACCCACCATCATACTTCCAAAAATCCATCAAAATCTCATTGGGCCCCGTCGCCCTACCCCTCCACATTTTTCGAATAGCCTCTCTAACCTCCTCAACCCTAAAATACCTATAAAAACTAAAAACACGGTATCCTCCTAGTGCGCCAGCTCTCCTAGCTCAATGCCTTTGTCCCCCTCCTCGTTTAAAAGTCTATGAGAGTACTCCACCCATTTCTTCTTATTGTGTACATCCTCCACCAAAATGCTACCATCCTCCCCCTTAATGCACCTCACTTGATCGAGGCCAAGACCCTTCAGCTCCCTAGCCTTAGTAAGCCTATACAACCTCATTTCCCTATCTTTCTCCTCTAACCCCGCATACAAGCTATCAAAAGTGGCTGACTTAGCCGCCGTAACTACTAAATTAGCCTCCTTCCTTTGTACTTTGTAAACATCCCTATTCTCCAACTTATCCTATTCATCTTTACTCTCAATCAACTTAGCATACGCCCTTTTCTTAATCTTCACTTCTTTATTCCACCACCAGTCCCCCTTATGACGACCTGCTTGACCCCTCGAAACACCCAACATTTATCTAGTAGTCTCAGTGATGTAGCTGGAAGCCCCATTCCACATAACATCCATGTTCCCTCTGCACTCCCACACCCTCACTTCTCCCACATTTCCCCTATCTCCAAAGTACTAACTAGCGTCAGGCCACCCCACTTAATTTTAGGCCAACCGTCCCCGGTCCTTCTCTTCTTGATCTTCTTGATAGTCAAGTCCATTACTAGAAACATGTGCTAAGGCCGAAAGATGCTCACTCAAAATGACTTTGCAGTCTTACATAACACCCTATCCCCCTTGATAAGATAAAAGTTAATGTAAGTCTTCGGTATCACACTTTGAAAGGTAATTAGGTCGTAATATTAGAAAATAATAATAGCAACAACAACAACAACAACAACAACAACAACAATAATAATAATAGTATTAGTAATACATAAAAAATTGTAATTATAGTAATAGCAAATTATGTTTGATCCATAGTATAATTATAACAACAATATTATTTTAGTCATTAAAAAAATAGCAGTAGTACGTACATATTAGTGGTGGCAGTAGTAATATATAATAATTTCATTGGTTTCAAACTATTATCTCAATTCAAATATATAAATTATAAGGTAAATATGTATCACATCTGAAAAAAATAGCAAGGATAGGAGTGAATAACAAACTAATCTTTTTTAACATATTAATATGATATTTGAAATTTGATTTTCACTTAAAATAGAGTTCTAGGTTCGTAGCCTCTATTATATTTACCCCTATTATCATTAACTTTATTGGTGAATTTACTTACTTCATTCTTTAGATTCTTCAATTTAAAGTTATTTTTTATTTAACATTTTTTGTTTTTATATGAAAAATCGATATGACTTTTTCTTCTTCATCTTCCTCTATTACCGTAAACAAAAATAAACAAGTCTACATCCTTTGATGTTATATCTATATACTTTTCAGGGTAATTCATCTCTTACTATAGATGGTAATACCTTCCCTGAATAAGGAGGAAATAAGATCAATAATAATTGAAACAAAGACTTAGATAAGTTAGAGATTCATAAGTAAATCATTTACATACTAGCACAATTTCTATTGTTTAATTTGTCAAGAAGTATTCTTGAAATTTATTATAATTTTTAGTGATAATTTTATTGTTATTGTGACTTGTAGAAGAGATAAAGCGGAGTGAAGAGAAGAAAATAATAGATAATTATTAATATAGGACTTTTGTTGGTATGGCTGGCAAAGTTTAAGTTTCTCAAAATATGTGTTCAATATTTCTACACTGCATTTTAATGTTGTTTTATTTCGTAATTTTTAATATTTAATTCAATGCAATTTATGATTGTATGATTTCAGTATTTAATAAGTACCACATTCATATATTTACTTTATTAGGAATTACAGAACAGATTTATAGACATTTATATATTTTAATTTATTTATTCTCTTTTAATTGAACTTGCAAATTTACATTTATTTGTAAACGTTTTTAGTGATTTTGGGAATCATTTAATTTCATAATATAGAGAAAAAAAAGTAAAAAACAACACAATAAATCATAGCCTAAAAAGGTAAACTTTAAATATAATAGAATATAATTAAACATGATGTATGCAGATTATATAGTTATCTTATATATATATATATATATATATATATATAGAGAGAGAGAGAGAGAGAGAGAAAGAGAGAGAGAGAGATAGAGAGAATGAATTTTTTATTTTACTTTTGTCCTTTAAATTCCTCTCTCTATATATATATAGAGAGAGAGAGCATCAATTTTTAATTTAACTTTTGTCCTTTAAATTCATATTCAATAAATTTTATTACATTATTGATTTCCTTATAACTCTTGGGGCAAAGTCAACAAATTTTTTGAAATTGAATAAAAAATAAAAAATTTATATATGAGATAAAATTGTATTTGATAAAGTTGAAAATATTCAACTTGATTTGTAAATCATAATCATTTCTAACATATTAGACTATATTAGAGTTTGCTTCTAATCTATATTTAATTTTATCATTCCTGTTATGCATGAAAAAATTATCAGTTGTAATTTTTTATCGTACAAAAATTATTAATTACAAAATATAAGTAAATAATACTTAATGAATATCTCTATTTATATTTTTCAGTATTACAGAATCATAATTTAAAATAAATACTCGGTATCATTGTTTATATTTTATATTAATTGAAATTATAATTTAAAATAAAATATAATCTAAACAACGAAAAAATCATGGGTAGTGAATACAAGTTAAGAAATAAATTAATTTTTTGAAAGTATTTTTTAACTATGACGAGTACACTCTTATATTTTAATGAATTTATGATTTTTACTTTTTCCTTTTAACATTGGTATTCAAGAAATGTTATACATTATAGAATTCCTTTTAAATCTTTGGAAAAGCTAAAAAATTTTTTTGCTTTTGAGTAGAAAAAAAATAAAATTAAATATGAGATGAAATTATATTTCGATAGATGTGAAAGTTTAACTAATTTAAATCGAGATAAATTTTAATAAAATTGACTATTTTGGAGTCTTTTTCTAATATTTATTTCATGTATTTTTTTATTCATAACAAAAAATTTCTATTCTAATTTCTATATTTTGATATACGATATAATAAAACTCAATTTCTTATACGTATAACACAAAAAAAAATTAAAAAATGTACACCAAAATTTGGGGGTAGGTGTGGTAGGTATTGTAGATTTAAATTATGAATAATATAATAAAAAATATAAAAAATATATTTTCTTGAAAACTAATGATTTTTTTATATATATTTGATTAGAGATATGGGGATTGGTTTGGGGTTAAGGGGAGATAGATTTTTTTTTTTGTGAAAAGTTGAGGGTGGGCTAGGGTGTTAGAGATGGATATGGCCGTGGAGGTTGGTATAGGGATGGGGTGTATTTTTTCTTTTCTACAATTTATTGAAAATAATATGATATTTTAATTTTTTTTTAAAGGCATTATGACATAACATGTTTGAACATAACATTCCAATATGATTAGTAATAATATTTCAATATTATCTATGCATCGCTTGGTTATATAATTATATATATATAGAGAGAGAGGGGGGGGGTTAATTTCATATCTTTTTTGTAATAAGGATAGTAGTATTATATTAGCATCATAATAAAAAAACTACAGAGAGTCGTTGGTAGCGTAGCCACCATAGTATTTGAAACAGGTGCAATATTTACAAACCATCGAGAATAGTCTAAACCCAAATTAGTAGTAATATTAACATAAGTACTAGGTGGCGAAACTTCAACAGAGTTGACACTCCTAGTAGTATAGTCTCCTCGTTTATCAGCTTCCCAAAAAATCATCACGTCTTGAGGAGGCATCCAAAAAGTTATAGTAGCAGCTGTGAGTAATGTAATGTTAGATAAAGTGAATGGTAATGCAGTAGAGATGGCTTTCCTTACTAGGCCATCAGCTAGCCTGTTCTGCTATCTGTAGATATACATGACCACTAGATTACCCAACTGTAAGAACAAGTACCTGCAATTTAACAAAAGAGCAGAATTTTAAGTGCAACTTGCTATGTCTTTGTCTGAAAACATATCATTGAGTTGTTTCCTATCCACATTTATTTCTAGAGGTTTAATATTGTGCTTAATAGCTAGATTTAAACCTGCCAAGAGGGCTAGAGTTTTAAGCTGAAAAATATCATGTTCAGTTGTATATATCGTGAAGCCTATTACCCAATCTCCCCTATAGTTACGGAAAACTCCACCCATTTCCCTAATGTTAGGTTTCAAGGGAAAATAGCATCTGCATTAAGCATTATAGTTGGTTTTTGGCGAGTTCCATTTGACATAAAAAGTAATAAGAATAGCTTTAGTCCTATGCTTTCTCACAAGGTAGTAGTACTCGGTGGCGGCGTTTATGGCAAGGGTTGATGAAGGTGACCCATTATGAAATTCAAATAAATATTTATTATGGTTGGTCTAAATAACCCACAAACTATGTGGGAGTAAGATATTCAGAGGCAGATTTGGAAGGGTGTTCGTACGCAGATGGGAATTTTCTCTTATCCAAGATATAAGGGAAATCTTGGAGTCACAAGATGGTATGATTTTAGAAGTCCCTACACATATACCTATGAATATTTTCCCAAAATTGTACGAGCCCCATATATAAAGAGAATGGGTGAGCGATAGTTTCGGGTACTCTCTGGCTACAAAGCTTACAGGTGGGTGATTGAATACAAAAACTATGTTGCAAGTATGAAGCCCTTGGTAGACTATTCAAACTTAATAGCCAGATAAAGTATTTACTTTTAGGAGTAGCGTGGAGTTTCCATCTCCAATTATAATCTTCTATCGGCAAGGAGTCTTCTTGTCTAGGGTTAGTTTAGTTCTAACAAAATTGGACCATGAATTTACATATAGGGGTGATACCTTAATTGATGTGGTAATAAGTGTTTGGATATATAGGAAAGTTCACTTCTAGTATTTGGCTGACCACGGTCTGAGGACAAGCGAAATAAATTCTTGCTAGATTCAAAGAGCCATTGGCTCTATAGTCAGAAATATGCTTTAGCTCCTCCAACTGAGTTAAAGTTCCTTAAATCATGGATCTTTGGGTGGTACCGGTCTTTATCCATGGTTGGTTCCAAAAGTTAATGTACCTCCCATTTGTCGGTTGGCAAGTGATCCCCTTTTGACAGTATTCCCATCCCAACATGAGGTTTTTTTCAGACTATCGAAATGGAAATTGAGGTGGAGAAGAGTCTAAGATATTTGTTATTCAAAATATTTACCCAAATTGAATGCTTTGCGTAGAATAATCTCCATGCAGTTGAGGAAAAGAGGGCATAATTCTTAGTTGTTAACTTATACATACCTAGCTCCATGTCCTTCTTGGGATTTGTAAAATTGGACCATTTAACTAGATTGATTTTCTTGTGTGATTCCGTAGTACACCAAAGGAATTCTTTTTTGTATTTCTCCATCCTCTTAATGAGTTGTGTAGGTAACTTGTTAGTTTACATTAAGTGATTTGGAAGCGAATTAAGGACCGGGTTAATGAGAGTTATGTTACTTTAGGGGGTGAGGAATTTACTTTTCCATCCCTCAAGGCATCGCTTAAAGTTGTCTAAAGAGAACTAATAGTCTCTATAGTGAGTTTAGAATGGTTATTATAAACCCAGGAAGTTTCCAAAGTTCGTTCCCTCTGCAATCCGAAGTTATGAGAAAACTTGATATTTAATGTTAGTGGGAGTGTTTGCTGAGAAGAAAAACCTAGATGGCATTATTAATTTTTTGGCCTAAGGACGTTCTAAAACTATCTAGGGCTTGCACTATATTCCTAGACAAGTGTTCTTTTATTTTACTACAATGGATAATCTCATCAGCAAAAAAAAAGAGGTGGGATATTGGGTTATGGTGAAATTATTGTTGGTGTCCACAATCTAATTCTTACCGGATCATCTATAGCTCTTGGAATCTTATTAATCATTAAAATGTCCCAAACATTATGGACCAACCCATCTTCCAAATCCAAGACCTAAACATATATAAAAAATAAAATAACAATTAGACCGGCCCAACTAAATGACCGGTCTAAAATAAACACATATATTCAGTAAGGTTTCCAAATCAGTGCTTAGAGCTAAACACCCCTTTTCTATGCCTTATTCTTCATGTTCATCTTTATCAATGCTCAATTTTTTCTTTTTTATTTTTAGGTTCTTAACATAGTGCCATGGTTGTACTAGTATAAGGATTATTCCAGTTTGCATGAGTAAGTATAGTCCATTCTTGCCCTAATTATTGGTTGAGCGTTTACTGAGAACCTTCTTTGATTCTTATTTTGATAATGTCTCAGTTGAGATCTTCATTATACTTCCTGTTATTTTTGGTGCTAACACCATGGGTCTTGTCTTCTGAGGCTTCTTTCCTTCTTCAAGTAAGTCATTTCCAGCTTTGAACTTGTTGCCTGCTCTGTATGTTGCTTTTAACCATTTGCTTTTTCTCTATGTGTAGTATAGCTAGGATGGATATTCTGTGATGCTCGGACCTGTTGATAATTGAAAAGGATGAAGTAACTCAGTCGCTTAAATCTTATTTGACTTGTTGACCGCCAATCTACTGAGATTCTCTTTTTGTTAATTGGTGTAGATAAGCTAATTAGCACATTCACTTTTTTTTTACCCTCACATATTATAAATATGATGTATGTGAAAAACCTAATTGTAGCCCTTCCAGTACCCTTAACCCTTTTCTAAAACTGGCCTCAGATTTAGGCATTATTTCTTGTCACTGTTAAGTATCTTTCTGGATGATCTTGGTAGCTGATTAAATGTTGTAAATATGAACTTTTCATGCTCAAATTCTATATTAGCTAAATAATCTTCAAGTTGATTGCCTTCTTTGAATATATGTTATATTTGTACTTGCTTCTTTAGCAGTAGTTGCTTTATTTGTTTTACTGTGCCTGCTATATTCCATGGGTTTTCCTATTCATTAATTAGAAACTTCTTTATTTCTAGGGAATCTGTCTGAATAATTACTTCATTTTTACCTGTGTGATTGCAATAAATGGTTGCATGTAATATAGTTACCTGTATCTTCAATTGTTGACCATTCTGCATGTATTAGATTGCCATGTACATCTCTTAAGTAGAATTCCTATGAACTACTACCTGTATTCCCTTTTGATTCTCCATCCATATTGTATTTACACTAACCTTGCTCTGGAAACTCCTATAGTACTACCTTATTACTTATTTTAGGCTTTAATTGGCTTAGTTGTTGTAGAATTGATGGCCAGTCCATTGCAAACTTTAGTGCTTGTTTTCTTACCTTAAGAAACATACTTAGGTGTCTTGTAACATTGAATATCAATCTATGCACATTGATATCTTTGTCTTCATGCTTCTTAGAGTTTCTCCACTTCCATAATTCCCATATTATGATTGTTGGTAGTTCTCTAAAATAAAACTTCTCCCTTTGTTTAACCTGAGCATTCCACCAAGCATGTATTGTTTCTCTTAAACTCATTCCTTGTATAGTAATGACTGCTAAAGAAGAAAAGTAGTACCAGGTCCTGTTAGCTTAAAAAGATCTCAGTAGCACATGAGATATGGTTTCTTGTGCTGGATTCTGACAACACTAGCACTTGGAAGGACCATTTTTTCCCTATCTCATAATAGTATAATCTACTGAAATCCACCCCTATCACATTTTTCATATAAAAAAACATAATCTTGAATGACAACCCCTTAATCCATAGTTGCTTGTAGAAACTATTAGGTTCCCCCTTATACCTCACATAATGCCAAGTTGACCTTACTGTGAACTTACCTCTTACACATTGATAATTATGATCCCACTCCTTACTTTCCTGAATAAAAGAATAAAAATCTCCCAGTCCACTCTAATTATCATACCATACATGAGCATCTCCTCCTTTCATCTGCCATATAACCTGATGATCAATAAGATCCCTGGCTTGCAACATCTTTTTCCAAACTTGAGAGCCACTGCCTACTTTTCACATGACTTCTTTTGGATTGTATTTTCTGCAATACTTATTTAGCATGTAATCACTCCAAATAAACTTCTTAGTTCGAAAATTCCACCACAATTTATAGAAAAGAATTGCTGATACATCATGCAATATTCTGAACCCTAACCCTTCTTCTTATTCTAGTAAACACATACTTGACCATGAAACCCAATGTCTTCGCCTCCCCCCTATAGTACTACACTATATGAACTTTGAAAATATCTTCTAAATAGTATTTAAGACATTTTTAAGGGGGTTCTTCACAGAGACACAGTGTATGGATATACTTTGAAGGACATGTTTAATAAGGACTGCTCTACCTCCATAGGACAACAACTCTCCTTTCTAGGCTTGTAAATTACTACTGATTCTATTCATAATTTACTGGTAATACACTTTCTTCTCTCTCATGTTAAAAATAGGACACCGCAGATAGTTGAAGGGGAACTCTTGCTTTAATATCCATGTTTCTACTTCTACCATTACCACAACACCATTAGACACACTTTTATGTAAATAAAATAGAATTTTTTCCTTATTAATTTTCTAACTTTATAGACATTCATATGTCTCTAAAGTTGATGTGACCAATTATAAAGTACCCAGCTCTGCCTTATAAAGAATGATCATATCATCTGCAAATGCAAGGTGATTGATTTTTGAACTCCTTCTAGGCATCCCAAATAGTTTGAATTCTTTCCTGACCTTGATATTCTTCAAACTTCTCGATAATACCTCTTCTGTAATAATGAATAGTATATGTGAGAGTGGATCACCTTTCTTTAGACCTCTAGTGGATTTAAAGAAACCTTTTGGTCGTCCATTAAGTAATATAGAGTACTAATTGTTTTCCAGTAGCCTGAATACCATATCACTAAACTCTTCACAGAAGCCTAATCTCCTAAAAACTTTGGTCAAGAACAACCATTTCACCCTATCATATGCCTTCATCATATCAAGCTTCATCATTATATTAGGAGGCTTTCCCTTTTTCCTAATTTTAGATACTATTTCTTGGACCACCAATATTTTTTTAGCTATACTTCTTCTTTGGACAAAACCATCTTGTTCTTCAGAATAAATATAAGGAAGAACACCCTTAATGTTTTTATGAATAATTCTAGACAAGATTTTATTCACAAAGTTACTAAGAGATATTGGTCTAAGATCAGAAAAGGTATTTAACACTAAGTTCTTTAGTAATAGCACCAAATTTGTATGGGTAATGAACCTTGGAAGGTTATATCCACAGAAAAAGGTCTATGATAATTTGATGCAGGTCCTTTGAAATAATACTCTATGCATCCTGATAGAATGCACCTGTCATGCCATCTGGAACCCCTATACTATTCCTATTTAGTCCCATTACTACCATATGTACTTCCTCAAAAGTTGGTATTTCCTTCAAATCTTTTTTCTGACAATCTATTACCACCTTTGGTAAGTTCTCTAGCATTGAAAAATCTTCAGCATCCTCTTGTTTCTCAAATTACCACTAAAAAAAAGATTTCGGTACCTCAGCTATATCCTCTTATTTTTCCATCTAGTTTCCCTCTGAATTTCGAATGCTTAGTCTAGCTCTTCTTCATTTAACAGTTGTATGAAAATATATTGTGTTCCATTCTTCATCTTTGAACCACTCAAAACCTTCTTTCTGACTCCAATAATTTCTCTCTCTTTTTAATTGAATTGCCAAATCAACTTATGCTTGTGACAATTTAGCCCTGTTATTTCCTAATGGCTCTTTTTAAAATTTATACTCTCTTACCTTAATTAATTCCTTCAGTGTGGCAATCTCTTGGAAAATATTTCCAAATATTTGCTTACTCCACTTAATCAAGGTAGATTTTGTTTTCTTAAGTTTTTGATGAAACTTGATAAAGGGATTTCCTTCACATTATGTAGAACAATTCTCCCTAATAACTTCCATGAATGATTCTTTCTTCATCCGAAAGTTAAGAAACCTGAATGGTCTAATTAGCTACTCAACTGACTTGCTAAACTGCAACAACATTGGAGCATGGTCAGACCCACTCCTTACAAGATTTTCAATTCCATGATTGGAAACAACTCCTACATTTTGTCATTAATCAATACTCTATCTAGACTAAAGATACATTATTTATCTATTCTACCATTTCACTAAGTATATTTACTTTATTTGAAAGCGTATTCCTCCAGATTACACATACTAATACAAGGATTGAAATCATCTATCTCATTAACAGTAACATATAATCCTCCTAGTTTTTCCTCCTCATTTCTAATCACATTAAAATCACCACCCACCAACTATAGGTGTTATATAATTGTATCCAGATCTCCTAGTGTTTTCTACAACCTTAGTCTTTCAGTCTGATTGCATTTTGCATACACTAATGTGACAAACACCTCTGTACCCACATACTGATTTTCCAGTTTGACAGTGAGTTATTGATCTTCATCCCTAATAATACAGTTCACCACTGTATGCTTTATTCCTAATCAACTTTTATGACTCTCCTGAAATGGTTCCACTAGACCTATCAAACTAAAATAATACCTTCTATGCATTGTGATCAACCTTGTGAATGCTTTCTGTGCATTTATATACCCGATGTTCTAAATTGAAGCAATTATTTTTGATAAAGATTTAACCATATGACTCCTTATCTATATTGTACTTCCATTTGTCTTTTTGCTTCTCTTCTGTTATTTCCTATGTTTTGTATTCAGTGACTAAATCTAATCTAGATATAAATCTCCTTCAACTACTACCTTTGTAATATTATCCACTAAATATTCAACATCTAAATATTTATTATTACTATTCACCATCTCTATCAAATTTCTTGCCTCTATTATTATTGGTAACACATCTTTTAATATCATATCTTGTTTGTTAGCCATATCATACTGTACCAGGGCTAAGTCTTCATTATTCTACACCCTCTCCTGCCTCTGTTGTTGAATTTGTATCTGTTGTGGTTCATTATCTTTATTTTGTACAGCTACTACTGCTTCTCGTTGAACATTAATTTCTTTGCTGATGTCATGTATGTGATGTTATTTCTTTTCTACACTTGGCTGGTGTTCTTATGCTTCTTCTACTCCTTTGCCTAAGCTCTTTGTCACCCAATCTTTTGTACTTTCCTTTTTTATGCATGGTGTTGGCTTCTTGTTAATGCTCCTGTTATTCTTGATTCAGCATATCAAAAGCATTTTGATTTCTGAATCTCCCCTTCCTGGTCATCTACCTCGCCAAGTATATTCCCATATTTGTCTTTTCTATATTTGTTCCTTCATTGTAGCCATTGATTCTTATTGTTTTCCTTTGTTGTAGCTTTTTGACCTTGCTTAGACCATTTTTCTTCCTCATTATTAGTTTATTTGACCTCTCTTTGTCCTTGGATCTTCTTATGCATCTCTAGATGAATATTCCAACAAGAGGCTTGATCAAGACCTTGTAAACAACATTTCTTACAATATTTTTTCTTGTGACCAGATTGGATGTTTATCCAGTTGGATTTGATTACTCCACTTATATCGTCTTCTTCATTGATTTTCACTCTTTTTGGTAGCTTAGGCACAAGGTCCACTTCTATATTCACCCATGCACAACTTGGACTTGTGTGATTTTTGGTAGCCATATCCACCATTAATGGTTTTCCAACTGCATATGCAATGGAAAAGATGTCTTCTTTAGTAAAGAAGTTGGGTGGTAAATTTGGCAATGAAATCAATGCAATGCCTATTGTTGTTTCAACATCTGGCTCAAACCATGGATCCCATTTAATGGTTCGTATTTTCTAGTACATATCATTGACCTTAATGATATACGCAACTGTTCATAACAAGTGAACATAATCCTCTAGTTGATTTATTCGTATCAATATATGTCGTGCATCCATCACCCCTACGTTACATTCTACATTGATACCATATTAAATTGGAATAGCTTTGTGTAGTGAATTAACATCCATCATACCATAAGTGAATTTACCAATGGCTGTATTTGTAAAATCTATTATATTTTTAATGACTTTACCTCTGATAACTTCCATGTCACAGTTGGTTCCCCATACATCGTTATGACTAATTTAGAAAGAATCCTATTGTTTTCATGCACGTAGGGTTTATTCTTCAATAATTCTGCATACTTTGGTGCCACACCCTGCTGCTTTTGTCCTTCTACAATATTTTGCTTTATAGATATGTCTGGTGGATCAAATCCACCAAAATTAGTAGCCATAGTTTCAAGAATTTTATCAAAGTTTTAATCTTTTTACATGCGTTGTTTTTAGGGTTTCTTTTTAGTTAGTGGTTTTTGCATTTGAGAATGGATTAACTTTGTCATCTAGCTCTTGACAACCTTTCCATGCATATGATAAAGATGTATGGCGACAAACAGTTTCCTTGTGTGATTCCTCTTGTTAGGTAGGAAAAAGTTAAGGCGCTCCCATTTAGGAGAATAGAAATAGCAGAGGAGGTAATGCATGACATGATCAAGTTAACTAATTCATGGGGAAACAAAAATAGAGGAGTGTTTCCCGTATAAAGGACCACACTAATCGGTCAAAAACTTTCTCTAAATCTATTTTGATGAGAACAAGTGAAGCTCTACTTTTATTATACTTAAAATATCGAATGATTTAGAAAACTAGCTTGTGTTGGGCCTATTATTTGAGGCATAAAAGGCTTGATCCTATTCACTGTTATTTTGGTAATAATTTTGTAGATGGTGTTGCAAAGACTAATTGGTTGAAACTGAGAGATAGCGGAAGCCCTAAAAATCATAGGAATTAGACACAAGTAAGTCATATTAATTGTGTCTGGGATCTAGTAATTTGAGAAAACTTGTTCACAAAAGTTAAACACAAAATTGCCTACCAAATGCTAGAATTTTTGGTAAAAGAAGGGATGTAAGTTTTCTGAACCCAATTCTTTGAAAGGATTAAAGGAATAGATGGCATAAACAACCTCTTTAGGGAGTAAAGGAGCTACTAATGACCGATCCCTATCTGGAGGAATAACGACAGAGGTAGCTTCAGCATGTGACCAATTAGAGATGTTGTGGTCAATTTAATAAAGTGATTCGTAGAAGCCTATGATGTGGATCAGAATAAGGTGTTCTTCAGTCAACCAGTTGTCTACATTGTCTCTTAATCTAGTAATGTGGTTTCTTATCCTCCTTTGGAGAGTAGACATATTGAAAAACTTGATATTTGCATCACCGTTATTTAACCATATGACTCTAGATTTCAACTTCCAAAAATCCTCCTATATGATCATAATTTGTTTATAGTCATTTGGAGGGTTTCTTACAGAGTGTGGAGGAAGATACTGGTTGGGTAAAGAGGGGATCTCTAAAGGCCCTCAAGACGCGCTAGGATCCTTCTCTTTCTTGCAAATATATGGTTGAATACATGCTTATTCCACTTACTACTTTTTCTTGAAGAGTAACTTCCATTATTATCCAGACACCTTATGAACTTATCATTTTACAGGTTGTCCAAAATATATAGATTCTCTAAACTTCAATAAATAGGAGTTCGTGAATATATCCTTTATTAAATAATCCATATATATTATAAAATAGAGAATAAATGCCAAAAGAAGTTATGTGACAGTATGTAATGCCCCAAATCAAACACTCAAAATGCCACACAGTGCTCATGACCCCGAAGGACCACAAGCTAACCCATGACCGATATCTGTACCTGAGCACTGCATAATATACTGTATGAATGTTTAATAAAAGGATAAAAGGCCATAAGGTTCAAATATCATAAAACATAAATTCTGAAAATATGGTATATCAATACCAAAAGAACCAAAATAACTGTCTGAACATGATAGTCTGAAAGCCTCTAACACTGAGTTGTCTGAATAAGAAGTTGATGGGACATGTACCCCAACTAACTCCATCAACTAAAACTTAAGTAATGAATTAATGAAATAATTATGTTATATTCGGATGATGAGGACTCACTGCTAATCTACTATTGCTGGAATTTGAACTGCTACGTATGATCGGGAACTTAAGCATCCGAATCTATGGTATAAAACACCATAGCATAAAAGAAAAGAATTATCAGTATGTGAGAATGTAATAGTATGCAAGTAGTTTGAAAGAAATGGTTCATATGGATGAACTATAACTGACTGATTATCATGAATATGACTGGGTAAGAATACATACATTAATGCCGAACTGTAAATGTGACCGTGATAAAACTGACTAATAATTTTTGATAACATGGATTTACGAAAATCTAATTTACTAATACTAGGATACTGAATAACTAAGTTGATTGAATGACAATTTCAGATAGTCATGAATTTGTAGAACTATTTGAGTCCTATATAGGACTTGATGACTGTATCTGACAGTCTAAATTCTGAAGAACTATCTGAGCTCTTTAGTGAGCTAGGTGACTGTGTCTGACAGTCTTGAAATCTGTAGAACTTAAATGAGCTCTATTATTAAGATTGGATCTGAAACTGAGACTACGTCAGGTAATCATCTAACCAACATGCCCTAAATTTGAACTGGTGGGGTCCAACATGTAACCCCAGCTAAAAAGGTGTCAATACCGTGCCACAGGTACAGACAAGCTATAAGTTAACCCTGTCTAATAGGGACCCCTTCTGTCAACCCCTCATAGTAGGAAAAACTCAAATGAGAAGTGTAGTCCCTAAAATAGTAGGGATACATCTCTACCTACATTGGCTACGTAGTTCTGGAACACAAGGATTGCTTTTAAAGATCACACCCTCTACTGTCAATGTATGTCCTCATCCTTGGGTTCACTCAGTACTGAAACCTACTCCCAACCAAATAGTTACTGAATCTGATTATACTGAGGTGAATTGGTCAGAGTTTCATTGACTGATGGAATAATACTAAGATCTAATAACTGACTAGGATTACTGAGATTACTGAGTAAGACTAGATAAATACTAAATTTCACTAAGTTTTGCCGAGTCATGTGACTGACCAAATTCTACTGATGATGTCTTGAATGAGAGTGTCATGAAAACTAATACTGGATCTAGGTATACAGCTAAATTGTCGGGTATAAATACCCCCAATACACGATAGCATGAAACTGACTAGGAATGACACTTCTTGAACATATGACCATAGTCAACAATTCATAATTCAATCATTAGGGATTTTATGAAATACTTGATATTCATAATCTTGTACATAGTGAGGAATGCATTCAAATATATCATAGTTTCAAAATTTTAGTCTCATGGGCATTTAATCAAACAATTTCAATGCATAACAATAGTATGTTAGTCATTTTAAACATAAGGGAAAATCATGAATTCATCATTTAGGTTCTATTGAGTCATAAAGTATAATTCTTATTCTCCTAGGCATTTTATCAAACGCCTTGCATTCATAACTTAAGGCATAGGCATAATAATCAAATTAATACATCATAATCCATACAACAGCTCAATTGATAGGTTTTCAAGCCATATACTAACATAGATTCATTAAAACACATTAAAGATTCTAACTTAGGAATCATAACAACATCAACATGATCATAATCAATCCACATCATAAACATCCCAATTTATAATTTAAAATTAGATTCTTGGACTTCATGGATGAAAGAAATCTAAGAATGAACACTTGACATACCTTAGATGGAGGATTCTTGAAAAATAATGGTGAAATCTTTTGGATTAGGACTTTCACTTAAAAAGCCTAGGATTGTTCTTGGGGTAATTTGAGAGAAACAATTGTATTTTGGTGAAAAACTAGTTGAATCTCGTATCATAGGCTTATATAGGGGTGGGAAATTAACTCTTTTGCCCTTAAAGATGTAGATATTTAATAACTGAAAATTAGTCATCGACGTGGTACCCAATGCGTCATGCCATGATCACGCCAAGCCTCAATTATTTTATTGGCAGTCCACGCAATAATGTTAACAAATGCGATACGTGATGCAGGGCGCAAATATCGCATTGATCCACTATTTTGGGATACTTAACATTGTCTAAATAAGGTCCAAAAAATTTGAAACTTGTTTGGAAACACCTATTGACCCCTCTGATCATGAATCAACAAAACAATATGGACCATTAACGAACATTAAGGTCATGAACTGAGATTGACAACTTTTGAAGGCTAAAAATAAACTAAGTATGGGAATTTAGCTAGAATTTTCTAAGTATGGGACCCCTTGACAAGCCTAAGGGACTGAATTAAGCTTGGAAATTTTATTTGGTTTTACAATATCTCCCCCTTGGAAACATTCATCCTTGAATGAGACTGACTTAGATGGGAGAAATGATATGCTAAAGTATATTCTAATCATGAACAACTGAAACATGAGTACATGACTGGCATTATTGAGATTCATACTGAGCATGCATATCTGATGCATGATTTCATGACTGAGCTGATACATGAATGCATGAATGAGTACTGATAAGCTGATCACGCATATCTGATGCGTGAATACAATCCTGATCTGATGCATGAACATATGACTGAATATGCAATGATAGATACCAAATTTATAATGGGAATCTGAGCATGAGGTAGAGTAAGTTCAAGGAAGACTATTTCCTTAAACTGAAAATGCTAATGAGCTTGAGATTTATTTCTACTTATGCATGAGCGGAAACATGTGAATGTAACTAAGTCTGGAATGTCATACATAAATTGAATATAGTTATTTGAACTGAACACCATAAATATGTGGCTTACTGCTGAGGCCAGAGTTTATGGGTCAATTTATAAGTACCCTCTTACTCCAAACTGGATTCATTACAAGAAGAGATAATGCCCTGTTTATGTCATAAAAGCTAGAGGAATTATCATATATCTCCCCCTTGGGATACTATGTCCCTTGAAAAATACTGGGCTGACTTTGCTGAGCTATTAAGGAAAACTAGGGCGATACACAAGGCACTATGAATAGAATCGTAGCTGAATATCAGAGATCTGAAACTAAGATGTGATATATGAACCAAGTTAAACCCAAAACTACCTGGTTGGTCCATCTTATATTGATAACATTTATGAGACTCCGGATAGTACGACTAGATGGAAAGATGGGAAAACCCCACCATCCGAACTTGTCCGTCTGATTGCTAAACTGAACAATTGGCTTTACGGACTAACTCAAGCTAAGAACTTATACCTGACTGGAGCATTTCTATGAATCTCTTTCTATATAATTCTAGTGACTGAAGTGAGAAAACAAATTTTGGCCTGGTCTAAGCAGGACATCTGAATAGGGGATCACTACATAGCTAGGATTCTTATATCATAAGGCAAGACCTATGAAACATCATCTAAAATAAAGTGACTAAACCTTATGGAATATAATAGAGACTACTACAAAGATTCACCTCGGTGTTGAGCACGAATACATAAATATACTAACTTATCTAATTAACTGAATGACTAAAAGTTGGCTAATGGACACGTAAAAATAAATTGCACTTCTTTTGAATAGATGGACTGAAACTATAGAGTATAATGCATAGAAGGTAATGAATGATTGGGTAATATGAGATAATTAAGCCTAAATTATTGGCAAACTGTATTATTTAAAAATGCAAGACCATGCGTATAACATGGTTCTAAAATATTCTGTAAACTGGGGCACTGATATTACTAACAATTGAGTAACTGATGGCTATGTGCTATGGTCGGGAAATCCTAAACTTAATTGAGTTTCTAATTTGACTACTGGACTAGGAATGTGGTAGAGATTCCAGTTATTATGGTAGTTACGACTGTAACTATAACTAAGACCGTAGCTAGGACTGAATGCTGGTTTCTGATAACAGAGGTTTAGACTGGCACTGGAGTAATGAATTCTGCTGGCTAAGTATCTGATAGATGAAATGCATGGTTCTGGAGGACTAGCTGAGTCCTTTACTAAACATTGATTACTGACTGACACTATAACTGAGGCCTGTGGGATGTAACATTAACACTATGAGTTCATCGAGGGATCTAAACTGAGGGTATGTGTGACATAATTTGAGTTTGGCTGATCATTAGGAGTGGAGCATGAGTCACGTGAGGTGATCATACTGTAAATCATGACATGAGTGTATGAGTCATGAGTTGTACGACTTGATTTTTGAAATTTTTGTACTCATGGAAAGTTATTCGTAACACTGAGTGAACTTGAACTCCCTGTACAAGGAATTAGAACCACACATGATCCTATGAAAAATATGTGAATACAAGTTGTGTTCATCGAATTGAGATGTAAAGTATTCATAGGTAACATGTTAATAGGAGTACAAAACCTTGCACTAAGATAAGAATAGGTGGAGAATCATCTTCTCTTACTAATTTTCAACACATACTGGCACTACTACTAGAATACTCAAGGCTTGACTTTCTGAGATATCTTAATCAGACAATTCCTGTATACCTGTCAGGATGTGTTAGACTGACTCACTGAGGTGGAGATGAGAAAGGCCCTGGTAATATTTGGTCTGACATTAAAGTTGACTTATATGTAAAGAGTTACAAAAGAAAAAGAAGCTCCCAAATCTGAAGAAGCATTAACAGGTAAATAAGGTATCTGTATCATACTAGTGGTTACATTAGGAGAACTTTCCTGATCATATCGGGGCTGAAGTGCATTGAGTCTGTTTGGGCGTTGCCCACTAATTGTGCTGGAATTGGCAACCTACTGATTCGGGCAATCGAACTAAGCTAAAGGACAACCATACTGACTTTGAGGACCAGGTCTAGTACAATCTTAGACTTTGTGACCTATCTCACCATATTCGAAACACACATCACTGTCGGCTCTATATATACCCTTATTATGCTTACCATACTCTTCGCAAATCAGATTAGTAAAAAACCTGCTCTCACTCCCCTGGGCCTTAGATCCTGGTGCCCCATATCTATAATCATTTTTAAACTTTAGTACTAGTGCACTAGCTGAAGATGGAACTGGGGCTGAAAGCTTCGATCTATGTTCAAAACGAATACCACCCTGTGACCCTGGCTAAGAAAAACTATAATGAACAATTCTGGCTCTTTTATTTTCCCTCTCCATCTTCTTAAGTTTATGCTCCTAAATCTGTTGAGCATGGATAATAATCTTAGATATGTCTATCTCCTTAATCAAAATTACAGTCCTGCACTGCTTAACCACTCTACCTGATACCCTAGACATAAACTTACTCATTATGGATCCACTGTCTGCTACTATATGGGAGCATACCTTTATAACTGAGTAAACTTGAGGAAGTATTCTTTTATGCTCATGCTACCTTGTTGGAGATTTATGAACTCTAACACTTTGGCTTATATCTTCTCTAAGGGAAATAATCTATCTAGGAAAGTCGTAAAAAACTCTTCCCATTCTATGGGCCCTGTATTTACGCCCCTATCTACCTTTCACTGCTTAAACCACGTATGGGCTACATCTTGTAGCTCATAGGCGGCTAACTCTGCACTCTCACTGGAAGTCATTCCCATGATATCTGTGATTTTTTGAACTTGATCAAGGAACTCCTATGGATCCTCTTCAAACTTAGAATCGAAAAAGGATAGATGATTTATTTGGATGAAGTACCAAATCCCGAATGCAGCAGAATTAGCCACTGGGTTGGCCAAAATAGTAGATGGCCGCTCATTCTGAGCTATGACTAGATTAGAAATAGTAGTGAATGTAGATCTGAACTTTGTATGAGAAACTTATTCATCTAAGGGATCTGCTTGGATGGGCTGAGGTGCTGACTAATTCCTTGTTCCTCATTCATTTTCCCTTTTGGGAGGCATGTTCAATAAATAAAAGGGAGAAATAGATTAGACTAAGAGTTAAATTTAAGCTCATGCTCACTAGAACGACATGAATACTGAAAGAAGGGAAACTGTTCCTCAACATCTTATAGCCTCTTGTACATAAATGTGGTGTGCAACACACCCATACATAAAACTCTACTAGATACGACTTTTCAAACTTCCTAGGACTCTATTGAAACTTAAGCTCTGATACCAAGTTTGTAATGCCCCAAATCTAACATCCTAAATGACATACAGTGATCATGACCCCGAAGGACCATAAGCTAATCCATGACTGATATCTTTACCTGAACACTGCATAATATACTGTATGAATGCAAAATAAAAGGCTGAAAAGCCATGAGATTCAAATATCTGATAAAACATAACATCTGAAAATATAGTATATCAATACAAAAATAACTTAAATACTGTGTGAACATGATAGTATGAAAGACTCTAACACTGAGCTGTCTGAATATGGAGTTGATGGGACATGTCCCCAAGTAACTCCATCAACTAAAATTGAATTAATGAATTATTAAAATAATTATGTTATCTTCTGATGATGAGCACTCACTGCTAATCTACTGCTGTTGGAATTTGAACTGCTACGTGTGATCGGAAACCTGAGCGTCTAAACCTATGGTATAAAACACCATATCACAAAAGAAATATATGCATCTGTACATTAGAATGTACTGCTACACAAGTGAGGTAGGCTGAATGATAGGGTTCATATGCATGAACTATAACTAACTGACTAAAATGAACATGACTACGTGAGAATACATACATGAATATGTAACTATAAATGAGATCGTGATAATACTTACTAATAATTTCTGATAACATGGATTTACTAATATCTTAGTTACTAATACTGTGATATTGAATAGATGAGTCTCTTGATTGACTGTTTTATACAGTTATAAATTTATAGAACTATCTGAGTTCTATATTGGAGTAGATGACTGTATCTGAAAGTCTAGATTCTAAAGAACTGTGTGAGTTCTTTACTGACCTAGGTGACTATTTTTGATAGTCCTGCAATCTGTAAAACTGAACTGAGCTCTATTACTGAGACCGGATCTGAAACTAAGACTGTGAGAGGTAATCATCTAACCGATATGCCCCAAATCAGAATTGGTGGGGTCCAATGATTAACCCTATCTTAAAGGGTGTCAATACCGTGCCATGAATAAAGACAAGCTGTGAGTTAACCCTCTCTGACAGAGAGCTGTTTCGTCATCCCCTCCTAGTAGAAAAATCTCAAATGGGAAGTATAGTCCCTAGAATCTTAAGGGTACATCTCTACCTACGCTGCCTATGTATTTCTGGTAAAAAAGGATTGCTTCTAAGGATCACACCCTCTGCCGTCAGTGTATGTCTTCATCCTTGGGTTCACTCGGTGCTGAATCCTACTCCCAACCAAAGAGACACTGAATCTGATTATACTGAGTTAAACTGGACTGAGTTCCATTAACTCAAGGAATAATACTAAGATCTGATAATTGACTAGGATTACTGAGATTATTGAGTAATACTAGAGTGATATTAGATTTACTGAGTTTTCCTATTTCATGTGACTGACCGAATTCTACTCATCATGGCTTGACAGAGACTATCATGAAAACTGACACTGGCTCTTTGCACACAGCTAAATTGTCGGGCATAAATACCCCCAAGACTCGATAGCATGAAACTGACTAGACGTGAAACTTCTTGAACACATGACCATAGTCAACAATTCATAATACAATCATTGGGGATTTCATGAAACACTTGATATTCCTAATCTTTTACACGTAGAGGAATGCATTCAGATATATTATGGTTTCACAATTCTAGTCTCATGGGCATTCAATCAAACAATTTAAATGCATAACAATAGCATGGGAGTCATTTTGAACATAATAGTAAAGCAAGAATTCATCATTAGGTTCTATTGAGTCATAAAGCATAATTCTTACTCTCCTAGAAATTTTATTAAACACCTTGCATGCATAACTTAGGGCATAGGTGTAATCATCAAATTAATAAATCATAATTCCATACAACAACTCAATTTAAATGTTTTCAATCAACATACTAACATATATTCATGAATGAACACTTGACATACCTTATATGGAGGATTATTGAAAACTAACAGTGAAATCTCTTGGATTTGGACCATCACTTGGAAACCCTAGTCTTGTTCTTGAGAGAAATTGAGAGAAACAACTGTATTTTGGTGAAAACCTAGCTGAATCTCATGTTATAGGCTTATATAGGAGTGGAAAATTGACCCTTTTACTCATAAAGATGTGGACATTTAATGACAGAAAACTATGAATCGACGTGATTAGCGACGCGGTGCGTCGATGCCATCGACGCGATACATGATGTGTCACACCATGATCATGCCATGCCTCAGTTATTTTACTGGCAGTCCCTGCAATAATGTTAACCAATGCGATAGGCGATGCGGTGCTTTAAGATCGCGTTGGTCCACTATTTTGGGACACCAAATATGGTCTAAACGAGCTCCAAAAGGTCCAAAACTTGTCCGGAAACACCTATTGAACCCTCTGATCATGAATCAACAAAAAAATATGGACCATTAAGGTACTTAAGTTCACGAAATGAGATTTTCAACTTTTGAAGGCCAAAAATAAACTAAGTCTGAGAACTTAGCTAGAATTTTCTATATCTGGGACCCTTTGACAAGCCTAAAAGACTGAATTAAGCTTGAAAATTTTTGCAGGGTCTTACATAGTATATAAATAAGACACTTCGCAATTTTGAGACAAAGTAGAAGACTTTGTAATAAAAGTTTCAATTAACAACATAGAAATATTTGAATTTGAGAATACATACTCCTTGAAAGGAAAATAAATCATAAGAATAAACATAGAAATAGAGGTCTAGATGAACTCTTATTATTTCATAAACTTATCTCTTTCACATGTTATAAAATATTTTGTAAATCATTTATTAAATATGAAATGAAAGATAATAATATTAATAAATAGATGTAGTAGTGGTCGTAGTAATATATTTGACTTATTTAAATTTTAAATGAAATATAAGAATATTATTGTTAATAATAATAATGATAATAAAAAAAATAGTAGTACTAGCAATAGTAATACATTGTAGTACAGGTAAGTAGTAATTGCAACAATAATAATAACTATTTCAACTTTATAGATTTAAGGATAAATATGAATTTCAAAGCCTAAGGATAAGGAAACAATAATAAATTGATCTTCTTAAAAAAATTATATGATATGATACTTTAATTTGAACTTAAATAGAATTAGTATTGGAATAGAATTCTAACTTCTTAACTTCTCCTTTGTTTATAATATTATTACTATTATAAATATATTTCAATAATTATAATAATTTTTAATATCAAATAAAGATATAAATTATACTAATAAATAAATAAATAAATAGTAACTGCAGTCGTAATAATAGTAGAAGTGGTACTAATAGTAATAGTAATAACAACAATAATAGCACTAATAGTATCAATCTATATATAGGACAAACACCAGAAGAAGCCAAGTGAGAGCATATAAATAAGACACTTGGCAATAATAAGACAAAGTAGATAACTTTGTAATAAAAGTTTTCAATTACCAAATTAAAAATAGGGATAATACTTACAAAAATACCTGAATTTTGATCGAATTTTTAGTTGATCATACTGAACTTTGCGGGATCCTATTACCTCCCTAGACCCTTTTTTTCGTATTTTAATGGCATATATCTTCCCACTTAGACACGTATGAATATGAGGTTGGCGCGTGTATTACACTCACCAATACACGTGTAAAAATGAGATTGGCAAATGTATTACACTTTCAGTCGCCGAAATTGGGTATAAAGTTTTGGGGGGCAATTAAATCCACTTTAAAAAGTCTAGGAGGGTAATAGGACCCCCGCAAAGTTCAGTATGCTCAACTGGAAATTCAGTCAAAGTTCAGGTATTTTTGTGAGTATTATCCCTTAAAAATATTTGAATTTGAGAATACATTCTCCTTTTAAAAAAAAATCATAAGCATAAAACAGAAATAGAGTTCTAGATGAACTCTTATTATTTCATAAACTTATCTCTTTCACTTGATATAAAATACTTTCTAAATCATTTAATTAAATATTAAATAAAAGATAATAATATTAATAAATAGATGTAGTAGTGGTCGTAGTAATATATTTGACTTATTTGAATTTTAAATGAAATTTAAAATTGACACGACCCGATCGTGGGCCTTGTTGTAATGGACATCCCAAGTCCAGCCATGAACGGGGACCCCCTTGTTAGCCAACGCAACCACTCGTTAGCAAACCTTGTGTCAGTTGAGTACCAAAAAAATAACAAGATAGCATAACTAGACAAGGACCGACTTTGGGATTGGTCTATTCCTAGACCAACCCTATCAAGTCATCCCGTCACACCAAATAGTACCAATCAAACCACCATTCCAAACTAATATCAAAACAAGGGCCATCAATTAGGCTAGAACCAAATGAGATCCAGAACATAATATGATTAATCCCAAATTGAAATATGATGGAACAGTGAGAAATTATGTCCATTGGTGTCAGCCCCAATTCCAATGCCAATGTTAAGGCCGGCATCAATACCGATCCTGCCCATTCCAACCCATAGCAATACCATAAAGTCTCTAACCAAAAGAGAAAGACTATTCGATTGGAACATGCCCCCATCCATAACCAAAACCCATATCCTAAAATAAATCAAAATGTCTAAGAGTATTCATAACATGAAATGGAGCCTTCTAGAAGAATGGAAGCTCACTACTTTAATCCAACAATATCCCCTAGTTAATCACTATGTAAGAGGAGTAGAATGGTCGGTTCCTACATAGCATGGGTAAGCAGTTCCCCATAGACGGGTTAGTGAGTGATCGTTAGCACAAACTCGAGATAAGTATCAGATATTGTCATTTATAAAACCAAGTAAAACCATCCATATGCACACAACCATTCATATACATATAACCATGCAAGGAAAGGGAACTGGGTTTAGCATGCCATTAAAACCTTTTCTTGGGCTGTGTAGATTTGTCGTCCTAAACCACCTATGAGCTATATGGGTTCAGCACCCCCTATGAAAGGGCCCCAGTGCGTGAAGCCGTATGATTAGGGAATAAAAACCTATGATGACTAGTACATTCCAAGTACCCTTTATAATTTCCAATTAACCAAAACCATGGCCACCAAGGCCTTTCTAATCCATTTAAAACCATTTAAACCATTCATACCATTTAGGGTTCCATTAGCATGTTTAAACCATACCTAAGTTACATTGAAAAACCAATTTTATACTGAAAATATCGTTAAAGAAATTCTATTAAACATATTGGGGGCATAGTATTTCATAAACCAAAATTCATTTCCAAAGAACCATTCCCATGCAACCAATTATCCAAAACCATCATTAATGCATACAAAGGAATTATTAAAACATGGGAAAACCATAACCAAGCATTTATAACCAAAACCCCCAAATTATATTTAAATATGCCTTAATTAACAAAGTAGATGGAGAGAAACCACCTATAAGATCCCCAAATTACTCCTCCAGTTGAAACCCTAGCTTTCTTGTCCAAAAGATTTTAATAAAATTATAGAGTGTTTAGGAAGAGTTACTAAGTGTTAATGAATAGAATAATAGGGTAAATAACCTCCCAAGAGAGTTAGAAGTTATGGGACCATATTAGGATAAGTGGGATAATGTCCAGAATACCCCTACTTAAGTTGTATAAAACCCAGTCACAGGGGTACAACTAACTCTCACAAGTCATACCTTTTGATACCAGTGGTACTCACCACTCGTATCCTAAGACTTAACCCTTGGACCTAACACTGTCCATTGTATGACTCATCCTACCTAAGTCATGTTGAACAACATACGATTCGTACCCTTCACCTGTATACGAGTCCTTGGTACTCGTATACAGAATGTTAGAACACTTTCCACTATACGAGTCCTTAGTACGACTCGCACCCTGCCTTACGTCTCCTGGTGAGCCATTCTTACTCACATCCAACTTATGTTACCAAGTCTAAGGTTAAACATAGAGACCATAAGAGTCATACCACCAAGCCATATCCATTTCAGCGACCAAACACTACCCCACCAATCAACACTGCTTAGTATACAACTGGACCATACCATTTGTACCACAACATACAACTTATGCCCATGATTTGTATTGGGTCCAAAGTCCAGAATTCTGGGAAATTTGCTAAGTTCCATAAATCAGGGTGTTTCAGTCTCCCCTACTAGGAATATTCATCCCCAAATGACGGAAAGGTAGTGGTAACCACATGCACGAGTCATTTGAATTATAAAATATATTTCAAATCTTTAACAAAGTTTGAAAACAAAGAGGTAAGGATATTAATATTTCCCTTAACAAGATCAGAAAATAAAGACGTGTTGAAGACTCATACCTTCAACATGAATCCCAAGAAAAAACAGATGTGGATACTTGAACTTTATGTCCTCCTTCGTTTCCCATATAGATTTTTCCACCTTAATGTTCCATCATAGAACCTTAACTGAAGCTATATCCTTGGTCCGTAATCAACGAAGTTTCCTATCCAAGATCACAATCGGGACCTCTTTATAAGATAGAGAGTCTAGGATACCTAACCCCTCCGAAGGCACAATCTAAGAAGGATCACCAAGACACTTCCTCAACACGGAGACATAAAATACCAAATGAACAAAACTCAAGATAGAAGGTAACTCCAACTCGTAATCAACATTACCAACCCTTCACAGAATCTCATATGGACCAACATATCGAAGTCTGAGCTTTCCTTTCTTCCCAAACTGCACTACTCCCTTCATGGGAGATACTTTGAGGAAAACCTTATCCCTAACCTCAAACTCCAAGTCTCTATGCCCAACATCCTCACAGGACTTTTGGCTTCTTTGGGTAGTGTAACGCCCCAAAAATAGGTTTCGAAGTGTCACACGGTGCTTGAGGCTACGAGTAGCCCCAAGTTAATCCTTTGAACCATTTTCATTTAGTTCAACACGAATCAACGGGGTTTCCATAAATAACCCTCAAATATCAATAGAGTAATCATCATCAAAGAATAAAAGAATTTCAGAAAGATAACAAAATACGACTTATTAGTCAACTCACAATATCTATACTAGTCTGACAAGCCTCTAAGAAAATCAATAAAACTAGAGAGACATTGAGATATGCCCCAACTGACTCATACTCAGTTATCAAATATAAACAATTCCATGAAACCAACATTAGACATCACGTCCTCAAAACTACAGACTCTTCTGATTAGTGAAAACATCTACATGGACACCATACAAATAGTGTCTCCAGATTTTCAAAGCAAACACAACAGCAGCCAACTCAAGGTCATAGGTGGGGTAATTTTTCTCATGGGGTTTCAACTGTTTAAAAGCATAAGCTATCACCTTACCCTTCTGCATCAATACGCAACCCAACCCAACTCTCGAAGCATCACAGTACACCAAAAAACCATCAACACCATCAGGAAAAGTCAAAACAGGGGCTGAAGTAAGTCGAGCCTTCAACTCCTGAAAACTCTTCTCATAAGATTCGGACCACAAGAACTTCACTTTCCTTTGGGTCAACCGAGTTATAGGAGACGTTATAGAGGAGAAACCCTCAATAAAATGGCAGTAATAGCTAGCTAAATCCAAGAAACTTCGAATATCAGTTGGATAAATAGGTCTAGTCCAATTTCTAACAGCTTCAGTCTTTTGGGGATTAACTCTAATACCTTCAGAAGAAATGATATGACCCAAAAAAGCAACTGACCTTAGCTAAAACTCACACTTACTGAACTTAGCAAACAACTTGTGATCTCTAAGGGTTTGCAAGACAGTTCAGAGATGATCAGAATGTTAATCCTCACTACGGGAGTACACCAATATATCATCAATGAATACTATGACAAACATATCAAGATATGGTCTGAACACTTGATTCATGAGGTCCATGAAAGCTGTCGGGGAATTAGTTAACCCAAAAGACATAACAAGAAACTCAAAATGGCCATAACAAGTTCGCAAAATGGTTTTTGGGATGTCATACTCCCTAACTTTGAGTTGATGATAGCCGGAACGAAGGTCTATCTTTGAGAAATAACTTGCACATTGCAATTGGTCAAACAAATCATCTATTCTCGGAAGGGGGTACTTATTTTTTATGGTGACTTTATTAAGTTGGCGGTAATCAATGCACATATGCAAAGAGCCATCTTTTTTTCTCATAAACAATATAAGAGCACCCTAAGGAGAAACATTGGGCCTTATGAAACCCTTATCTAGTAGATCTGTTGCTCTTTCAACTCCTTAAGTTTTGCAGGGGCCACACATTAAGCAGGAATAAAAATACACTGAGTATCGGGAGAAAGATCAATCCCGAACTCTATCTCTCTATCAGGAGGTATCCCTAGGAGATCATCTGAAAAAGACATCAGAAAACTCATTGATGACCTTAACAAACTGGAGATTTGGAGTCATAGACTTAGTGTATTTGACTCTAACCAAATGGTAAATACACTCCTTGGAAATAAGATTTCTAGCTTTGAGATAAGAGATAAAATGACTCTTGGGTGACATAGAATTCCCAGACCCCTAAAACACGGATGCACCCAGAAACTGAAAATTGACCATTTAGGTTCGATAATCAATAGAGGCATAAGAAGAATACAACCAGTCCATACCCAGAATCACATCAAAATCTACCATGTCTAACTCAATCAGATCAGCCAACAAGACTTTATGAAGAACGATAACAGGACAATTTTTACAAACTTTGTAGGCAACAATCGAATCACCCACTCAGGTAGAAACTAGGATAGACTCAGGAATAATCTCGGGACTCATTTCAAAATTCACAGCAATCAAAGGTATAACATATGAGAAACTAGATCCAAGATCCAACAAAGCATACACATCAAACTAAAATATACGAAGCATACCAGTAACAACATTGGGAGAGTGCTCCTGTTCCTGGAGGGATGGTAAGGCATAAAATCTGTTCTGTGGCTACCCGCCAGTATTGCTAGAGGAGGCATCCTTAGATGGGGCTGGGTGAGTCACTGGAACTGGAGCACTAATAGTCTGAGTCTGGGTGTGAGTGCGATAGTCGCGATCCCATTGTCCATCCTGTGGACAATCTCTAACTCTGTTACCCATGTTACCACACCTAAAACAACCCCTCTTCTCAATACTCACCCGAATGAACCCTACCATACTTAGGACACAAGGGACGATTTGGCTCACTGCTAACACTGTACTAGGACCTAGATGCATATGACCTACTACCTTGCTCATTCCTACCTCTAGGCATGGGAGCACTAGTAGATGATGGTACTAGCATAAACAAATGGTCTTGATACTTAGGGTGACACCCTCCCTGTGATCTAGTCTGACCTTGTCTGTGCTTCTTGGACCTATCTCTCTTATTCCCTATCATTCTATCTCTCTCCTTAATCTTGTCTGCCTCAATCTTTTGGGCATAAGTCATCAGCCTAGAAAGATTTATCTCACTATTTAGCATAGCAGACCTACACTCCTTAACCGCATAACTAGATACTCCAGTCACAAACTTACTCATACTAGCCCGATTATCAGCCACTAAGTCAGGAGCATACTTGGCCAACTGATTGAACTTTAGACAGTACTCCCTAATAGTCATAGAGCCCTTACCTCTACCTTTCCTCTAAGCAAAAACCCAGTCATAAGCAAGGTCTTTCAACCTATACGTAGCCAACTCCACACTATGTTTCTCAGATATATGCATCACCTGAGTAATATTCTACACCTCTTCTAAAAATAACCGTCGATCCTCATCAGACTTGGACCCATAGAACTTCAATGGATTCATCCGCATGAAGTTACTTATCCTGGCAGTAGCTAAATCATCTCCCTGCTGCTGTGGAGCCGAGGCTTGGTTGGCCAGAACATTTGCAGTAACATCTTGGGCCAGCGCCTGAAAGGCTGCCCGAAATTCAGTATGAGACACGTTTTTATTCAATGAGTTAGCAGGTTAAGGTTGCTGACCATCATTATTTCTTCTTGCTTGACGTGGAGGCATATTTCTAAAAGAGGAGAGAACGAATCAATAGTAGAGAGAGACACTTTAAGCATAATAGACTTCTGAAAGAAAAAATCACACTTTTTCCTAAAATGTCTTGTAGCCTCTTGCTCATAGATGTGGCACGCTACACACCGATGATCAAGAATATACTTAACGTGGCTTGTCAGACTCTCTCGGACACCTTTAAACCTTAGGATTTGATACAAAGTTTGTAATACCCCGATAACAGGTTTCGGAGTGTCACACGATGCTTGAGGCTATGATTATCCCTAAGCTATCCCTTTAAGCCATTTTTATTCAGTTCAATATGAATCAATGGGGTTTCCATAAATAACCCTCAAATATCAATAGAGTAATCATCATCCAAAAATAAAAGAATTTCAGAAAGATAACAAAATAGGACTTATTAGTCAAATCGCAACATCTATACTAGTCTGACAAGCCTCTAAGAAAATCAATAAAACTTTAAAGCCATTGAGACATGCCCCAACTGACACATACTCAGTTATCAAATATTAACAATTCTGTGAAATCAACATCAGACATCACATCCTCGGAACATGAGGACTTTTGTAACTCTCCGAAAACAGGTTCTGGAGCATCACATGGTGCTTGAGCATACGAGTAGCCCCAAGCTAACCCTTTGAGCCATTTTCATTCAGTTCAACACAAATTAATGGGGTTTCCATGAATAACCCTAAAATATCAATATAGTAATCATCATCCAAGAATGAAAGAATTTTAGAAAGATAATAAAATAGGACTTATTAGTCAACTCCCAACATCTATACTAGTCTGACAAGCCCCTAAGAAAATCAATAAAATCGGCGAGCCATTGAGACATGCCCCAACTGACTTATACTCAGTTATCAAATGTAAACAATTCTGTGAAACCAACATCAGACATCACATCCTCAAAACATGAGGACTCACCACGACAGAGGATGTAGAACAACGTACCCGAAGAATCACTGTCAAACCTGGAACTGAGCACCTAAACCTACATTCTGAGAAAATGCAGCCTACATCCGAAGATGTGGGTCAATACCATTGATAGGGACCGAGTATATGGGTGTGTATGCAGTTTTATAAACATCATCATCATAAATATTCATAAGAAATATGCAGGATGTATGAAAGACTCACATAGCCCGAAGAAAATCATCATAATCCTGAGAGGATGAAATAAGTATAATAACACATGTGAGTCATCATATAATTTGTCAATCACTTTCATTTCATCAAGAATATCAATTCTCATAATGTAAATATCATTTAAATATTTTGAAAGAATAATTTTCACAATTCCACTTTCAAATCACTTCACCGTTCACCATAGATACAAGGAAACACACACACACTGGGAGATCTTATAACTGACATAAACCCTGTGAGTCACATGGAGTCCAACGTCCAACCCACGTTGGGGAGATCCATCCCATTCTTGACATCAGAGTAGGACTTTCAATATCAATCCAAAAACACTAGTGATCACTATATAAATCAACCTCAGGCTCACGTCCAATGGGGGCATGTAGTTCTAGGAAAGTAAGGTCACTTTATACCTTCTATTCGGTGCTAAAGAGTTTTCCTGGACTTAGCTCAGATCATTTCAAAGATAATCCGCAACAAAACAATTTTCATCAATATATAAGTATACATCGGGAGCCATCATGCTACCCATCTATCATAATCAAACACATTGTGGATCTCTTTCACATTCGAGTTCAAAGCGACTCCATTAAGACCAAAAGGTCAAATTATTCAACACATCTCAAATATTTAACATCAATGTACTTATAGCACATATTTTCTCAAAGACACAATTTCCAATGGGGTTCAAGACCCAAATATCAAAATCATGATAAATATCATTCAAGATTCATGCTTTATATCATCACACATAAAAATCCACCTTTTAAAATCATAGACATGAAAATTTCATAAGAATCATCATAGAATAGGAGTTCATGCTTCAAAATCATAATAATCAAATAAAAATCATGTCTTCATAAAGAAAATTACTTTTGGATACAAGAACAAAAGAGTGCTCTTGTTGAAAAAAAACTCACATACCTTGAAATTGACCTATTGATTATTGAATCCTATTCACACAAATAAGGGGTGATCCTCGAAGGTCTCGAGATGATGAGTTTGATTATCGGATCAAATTTGAATTTCTACGGTGAAATTTGAAGATATTTGGAGCTCAAAATGGACCTAGGGTTTAGTTCTTTCAATGTTTTTTATGGAAGAACATCAATTTTATGGCTCAATATAGGAATAAATGGACAAGTCGTTTCCCTGAAGTGAAGGCATAGTGACCAAAATACCCTTAAAAATCAACTAATTCTTGAATCTGTCCTTTGGTGGACTATTTTGATAGTCTGAAGAAAATCAACCATAACGTTTTACTCCGATAACCAAATTAGATGAAACCAATTTCATTAGAAAGTGGACTCTCATATCTTTCTATGGATATATAGTATCTTACCCATATCATTGTGTACAAGGATTTATGATTGTTTGAAGTTGACCCAAAAATTCACTTTTGATAGGCTCAAGTAGATCCACCATAACATTTTTCTCTGACAGATAAATTGGATGAAACCAGTTGCATCGGAAAGAGGACTCACAGATCTTTCCATTGATATATAGTACATCACCCAGATCATTTTGTACAAAGAGTTATGATCATTTAAACTTTGAGCAAAAATACGCCAGGCCTCAGTACTTTTTCCTGCACGGTTTACTGTTTACTTCTATTCATGGTTCGATCGGAATTTTCATAACTCGTCGCTCGGGTGTCCGTTTTGGATGATCTACATATCGTTGAAAAGATTATTCGATAATCTACGAAATGGTGGATCATAATATAAGACATTATTTACGGAAAATTTATAATTCATTTTAGAATATAGAACCCAACACGTTTATGCATAAAATTTCAACGAAACATTTCCTGAGGTATTACAGGCAGCCTTAAGCATCCCCTGAATCACCTTCACCTTTTCCATAGTCTGATAAACCATGTCGAGAAAAAACATATCTGCCTCCTCAAGCTCAAACCAACTAATAAGACATCTGCACCTCCTACCATACAATGCCTCAAAAGGAGCCATTCGAATACTAGAATGATAGCTGTTGTTGTAAGCAAACTCTACCAAAGGTGGATGCTCAACCCAATTTCAACTATAATCAATCACACAAGACCGAAGCATATCTTTCAATGTATGAATAGTTCTCTCTACTTGTCTATCAATCTAAAGATGAAAAGCAGTACTCATACTTTCCTTAGTACCCAATCCCTTCTAAAAAGACCGCCAAAAATAGGATGAGAAATGCGTACCATGATCAGAGATAATTGAAATAGGTACTCCATGAAACTTTAAAATCTCCTAAATATATAACTTCGCATAATCCTCTTTTAATAAAGTAGTCCTCACTAGCAAGAAATGAGCAGACTTTGTCATCCTATGTATGATAACCCAAATTGAATCATATTAATTTTGAGAATGACGAAAATTGATAACGATGTCCATATTTATTACCTCCCATTACTATTCAAGCAAAACAATCTCTTGATATAACCCACCAGGCCTTATAAGTTTAACTTTAACTTGTCGACACACTAAGCACTTACCCACAGAATCAGCCACATCTCTCTTAATATCATTCCACCAATACATCTTCTTGAGATCATGATATATCTTTTTGGAACTAGGATAAACAACATAGCGTGGCTCATGTACTTCATCCAAAATCTTTTTGTGCAAACCATCGACATTAGGAACACACAACCATCTTTGGTATCATAAAGTACCATCGCCACTGATCTCAAACACTATCACCTTTTTCCCATCAACGTCACCCTTGATTTTCATAAAGATAGGATCCAACACTTGTTTCTCCTTGATCTCTGCACCAAGAGACAATCAAACCACTTTTTATACCATTACCTCTCTATCCTTGGATGCCAAGTGGTGAAATTTAAGATTAGACAAGCGGTGAATATCCTTCACTAATTTCTATTTTATCTCTATACGATCAAAATTTCCTATAGAAAACCCGCTAAGAGCATCAGCAACCACATTATCCTTACTTGGGTGATAGTGACGACTCATATTATAGTCCTAAAAATCTCCAACAATCTTCGCTACTTGAGATTGATCTCCTTCTGAGTGAACACATACTATACACTCTTATGATCAGAAAAGATGTCCATGTGTAAGCCATACAAATAATGTCGCTATATTTTCAAGGCAAAAACCATCACCAAATACTTTAAATTTAGAGTAGGATAATTTCTCTCATCTACCTTTAACTGCCTGGAAGCATCGGTGTTGCGTTCAAATGCACACGCAAGTGTACGTGATCGTACAAGTAATATACTGACTAAGACAGTCGGATATCGTACCTATGAGGACTATACAACTAGCAATTCAACCAAATTTACTTTTTGACAAGGAAGTATTAAGTGTTGTAAAGTATCAAGATGTATTTAAAGTTCGAATAAAATATAAATAAATAAGACATAACAGTTTGTGACAATAGCAAAGCAAGCAAAGGTTGTAAACAGTAATGAGGAGAACTCTAAGGTTGAGGCCCATCTAACAAACTTACAATCTATTCTTATTACAGTCTAGTTGGTTATTGGGTTATTGATTTGGAGGGTTTATAACACGATCATGGTCTGCCAACCTCTAATTTTCTACCTATATGAACTTAGCAACTATATTATTGAGCGGGGATGCAATAATCCATTAAGATGTATATGGATATCTTCCTGTAATTGAACCAAATAAGGTTTCTAGGTATATCCCTATCCTAGATGCTAATTCAAATCCTCTATTTTACGAAAGGATGAGAACCTTGCTCCTTAATCTCTTTGTTCTATCCTACAACTCTCCTCCCAGATTCACATAGAAATATAAATTTATTCTAATAGTGGCCACTCATAAAAATAGTAAGCACAAGAAATCAAGAAGAACACAAATGATAATTCAATAATAACTACGATAAAGAATGTCAGAGTAATCATGTTATTGGGCTCAACCCAAGAACAAGGGTGTTTAGACACTCATGTTTGAATTCAACATCAGAAACAAATAATTAATTATACCAAGAAATAAAAAAGTTCAAGAAATTCTAAGAACCCTAAAAGAGAGATTTTGTTGTTTTTTCGTTGCTGCTATGCATTCCACAATATGTTTCCAATTGACTTGATTTGTTCCTTTAATAGATGGGTCGAATACTCCCATTTTTTACTATCACCAAGATGTGGTCTACTTCTCATCACTATTCTCACTATAATACGGCCTTATCACAGTGACATACTGGAAATTGACATTTATGAATTAGGCCCTCACTGCAATATGATGCTATCACGATAAGCTACTGGAAATCATCATCTGCATATTTCTCCTTTACCGCAATATAGTGTTATCGTAATGGACTATTGGAAATTGATCATTTGAGATTAATCATCACCGCGATGTAGTAATATCACGATGGGCTTCTGGAATTTTAGTTTTTGGCCTTTTTTTTTCTTAAATTCTTCCCAAGCCATGTTCCAATACCCTTATTGCTCCTTTCATCGTTAACATCTTTGATTCATACGTACAATCACATTCAATTCCACCACAATGTAGTCCTGCATATATTAATCATGTCCATTAGATAAGAAACACAATTAAAGCTCAATTGCAATTAGAATAGCATATTTTAGCTCTCAGAACAAGTCTAAATATGTGTGAATATTAGTGATTGGACATATAAATACGTCCAAGATCACCATCCCATACTTAATACCTTGTTCTCCCTTGAAAAATCTCAATCCATACCCTAATCAATTAAGATTCACATCACAACTTAGGAGATATGCTTATGCTTGGCACTTACAATTCTAACAATGACTTTTCAACTCAAAACATGTCAATTTACTTTTATGCATATGAGACAATTCTTTTCAAACCTCTTTATCTCAACAGTGAACTTCCAACTTGTTGGCAAACTTAATCAAATCACTCGACCTCAAAACACAATAAGTAACCAAACTTTAATCCATATGCACCCTCGCAACAATAAAGTTTCCCCATATTCACTCATAATTTTTCAATATATAATGTAAGGGGGATATAAAAATTAAATTACTCACTCTCAACAAAAAAAACCTACATGATAGATAATGACCTTAAGTTTTCCCTTAGTGTACAACTTCACTAATATTTGGATGTTGGGATGAAGGATCAACTAGGTCTTTCATGGTTGTACTGTAGGATACGGTGCGAGTAAGAACTATTTAGCAAATTGTGGCTACTCTTCATAAGCATTTTAATACATTGTATTATACAAGTAAGATCACTCTCTAACAACCCAACATCAGCTTTACTCCCTTCAAACATCATTTGTTTCACCCTAATCTCATTAAGCACATTAATGTATAACATGGTGGGCGTTTTTTCTATTAATACAAGATTAAATTTTTAGCCCTTCTTCACATCTATTTAATGTTATGCACCCCTGTGATATCCACCCTCAACTAAAGTTATTTTCCTTGGTTGAGGTGCACAATGGACGAGGTGGACTACGGCCAAAACAAGTTCATTGTAACAAAACACAATTGGGCTAAAAACAAGAATTTCTTTAGAACAAATTTGTCTAACTACCAACTACAACAACTATACCTATAAATAACTATTCCTTTTAGGCTTCACTATCACCTTTCTCCTACTTTAATTTCACACTTCCTATTCGATTATTCTTCTACACTAAAGCACTTAGAAGCTTGGGATCAAATTAAGGTCTATCAAAGAAGGGATTAGTCTACATATAAAGCTACCAAAGAAATCAGGCTATTAGTTCAATGGGGCTAGCTAAGGATATGCACAAAGGTAGGTAAATAAATTCTAAAGATTGGTTATCAACAAAATGCCTACATTATTTCCTACACCCAACATCCTTCACTTTGTAAACACACCTAGCAAGTTTTATACATTCCTATACATATAGAATACAAATAAAAACTCTCTCACTCTTGGTGCATGCTACGAATCAAGTTGGATCTTTACGGTTCCCGATCTTGTTCTTTATCAAATTCAACTTTAAGCCAACAAATCGTATTACACCGATTGAGATTAAGAATCTAAAATTAAAACCTTTTTAGTTTACAACATGCTATTGTTTTAAAACTAATATATTCTAAGTCAGTATCTACATAGCCCAACACAAAGCACTTCTCTAAAAGTTGCGATTGGGTTCTCATCAGTTCTCATCTTCCTAAGACTAAATCCCCATCCCTCTATAATAGGGGAGGGCAATTAACTGCGATGATTTATTTTGAATTATCTTAAGGGCAAAAAAGAGAATTGCCTTGAAGGAAAAAATAAATACTTTAAACTAAAAAGCGAACCATTACTAAATATACTCAAATAATTAAAGGAATAAGGATGAACACTTACATTGGTTGTCTTGAACAAAATGAGTGAAAGCTTCGTGTTATTATGAATGGAAATTGTACAAGATGAAAAGGCAATATTAGCTTAGGATTAGGGGGATGGGATGTGGCTAGGGTTTGATAAAGAAACAAGGAAAGGAATTTAGGGAGTATTTATAGAGGGGACCAATGAATTAGGGGTGGGGAGGATTAAAACTCGACAATTTAATGAATTTTTTTCCAAAAAATCCCTCACCACGATGTGGTGTAATTGCGGTGAGACACTAGAAATCCCGTTGTATTTTGACACCTCATCGTGATGCGGTGGAATCATCGTAAGACACTTGAATTGGCACTTTTGAAAATTGATCCCTCACTATGATAAGGTTCAATCACAATGAGTTACTAGAAAATGCAATTCAGGAAATTTAACCTCACTACGATGCTGTGAAATTGCGGTGATCCATAGCAATTTGAAATTTGGGAATTTCAACCCCCTGATCTTACCTTGTATTATACCTAACTTGTACAAAACTTTTACAAACCTGATTTCTTACTTCGACGTGACATTAGCTTGATTTTAATTCTCACCTTTTTGCCTTGTATTTTCTCATACCTGTACACTAAAAAAAACAATAAAATAGTGTAAGAAAAAGTGGGTTGCCTCCCACTCGGCGCCTTAGTTTTGGTTGTGGCATAACTTATCTTTTTGTATTTTTTATGCTTTCTTTTATATTTCCTTTCTAACAACTAAAAAAAATTAAACTACACTATTACATTACATTCGTGGCTTGCCTCCCACCTAACGCCTTACTTTATATAGTGGCACGACTCAGCTCAATCTCATTTATCCGCAAAGTTGATGGACACATTATGCTAATCTCCATGATCCACCTAATAATGCTTCACCTGTTGTCCATTCACTAAGAATTTCTCAGTTTTTTCCTTGTTCCACAGCTCCACAACTCCATAAGGCATCATTCGCACTACTTTGAATGACCCAGACAACTTAGAATGTAACAAACCTAGAAAAAACTTAAACTTCGAATTGAATAGCAAAACAAGTTGTCCAACCTCAAAAACTCTACTCAGAATATGCTTGTCATGCCATTTATTAGTCTTCTCTTTGTACAACTTTACATTCTTATAAGCATGAAGATGAAATGCATCGAGTTCATTTATTTTCAACAATCTTTTCTCACCAACTACCTTTATGTTGAGATTCAATTTCTTAACCACCCAATAAGCTTAATGCTTAAGATCCATAGGCAAGTGGCACACTTTCCCACATGCCATATGATATGGAGAGGTCCTACTGGGAATCTTATAAGATGTCCTATAAGCCCATAGAATGTCATCTAGCTTTTTCAACCAATCATTACACTAGCCATTTATAGTCTTCTTCAATATCTGCTTGATTTCTCTATTAGAGACTTCTACTTGGCCACTCGTTTAGGGTTGATAAAGAGTGGACACCTTGTGTCTAACACCATATTTAGCCAAAAAAAATTTAAACCAAGTGTTAATAAAATGTGTACCTCCATCATGGATAATAGCTCTGCGTGTGCCAAACTGGGAGAAGATATGCTTCTTTAAAAACTTCAACACCACTCTTGCAACATTTGTGGGGAACACAGTAGCTTCCACCCACTTAGATACCTAATCGACTACCACTAAGATAAATAAGTTGTCATTAGATGGTCGAATAGCTCTACCTCAAAAATATTGTTCAAGGGCATCTAATGATGCCTTTATATAGTCTCTAATCGCTGACATTGATCATACCTCTTTACAAAAGCAACTACATCTTTGAACAATATTGGCCAAAAGAAACCCGATTGTAATACCTTTGTAGTTGTTCACTCACCCCTATGATAGATAACGCAAGGAGATTAATGGAACTTTTGTAGCACCTGATTATATCTATTTTCAGACACACATATGCACACAATACTATTAGGTCTATGTTTGAAGAGATAAGGCTTATCCCATATGTATGCGTGAGAATCATGTAGTAGCTTCTTTCTCTGTTGATAGTAGCTTCGGGAGGGTAAATCCCACACACTAATAAATTCACAATATCTGCATACCAAGAAAACTCACAAACCTCAAGTGCTAATAATTTATCATCTGAAAACTCTTCCCATATGCTAAGTGTATCATCAACTATGTGATCTCAATTATATAGCCTTGATAGATGATCCATAACTTGATTCTCTGCTCCTTTTTTATCACACACTTCTAGGTTAAATTCTTAAAGCAATAGAATCCACTTGATCAATCGTTGTTTTGCACCTTTTTTGTTGAACAAGTACTTGATAGCAGCATGGTATGTGTGAACAATTACCTTGGTGCCTACCAAATATGATCTGAATTTGCCAAACGCATAGACCAGTGCTAACATCTCCTTTTTTATGACTATGTAATTCATCTTGGATCATTTATGACTTTACTTGCATAATAAATAAATCAAAATACCTTGTATTTTTACTTTCCCAAAACTAATTCCACAGAAATATCACTGGCATCACACATTAGCTCAAATGGTAACCCTCAATCTGGAGAAATCAAGATGGGTGTTTCTATCAGTTTCTTCTTTAGCCTCTTAAAATCTTCGTGACAATCAGCCCCAAAATTAAACTTAGCTTCTGTTCCCAACAATTTAAGCATAGGTCTTGCAATTTTTAAAAAATCTTTGATAAACTACATATAGAATCCTACATGCCCTAGAAAACTTCTCACTGCTTTCACTGTTACCAGATATGGTAGCTTTTCAATGACTTTAACTTTGTCTCTATCTACTTCAAATCCTCTACATGACACCTTATGACCAAGGAATATTCCTTCCTTGACCAAAAAGTGTCACTTCTCCCAGTTCAATACAAGGTTTGTCTCCTCACAATGAGCTTAGACTCGATCTAGATTTTGCAAGCACATATCAAAAGAGTTACCATAAATAGAGAAGTAATCCATGAATACCTCACTAAATTTTTCAACCATGTCATAGAAAATTCCCATCATGTATCTCTGAAACATTGTTGGTGCATTACATAGGCTAAAAGGCATGTGTCTGAATACATATGTGCCATATGGACAGGTGAATCTGGTCTTTTCTTTATCTTCTAGAACTATTATAACATGATTGTATCCTGAGTAACCATCCAGAAAGCAATAGTATTCCTACCCTACCAATCGGTCCAGCATTTGATCAATGAATAGGATAGGATAATGTTCTTCCTAGTGGCTTCATTCAGCTTTTGATAATCAATGTAGATTCTCCAACCAGTTACTATGTGAGTGGGAATCAGCTCATTGTCTTTATTAGTCACCACAGTCATCCCACGTTGGGACACAGTTCACATGGCTAAGCTACTTATTGACGGAAATGGGATAGACAATCCCAACATCAAACCAATTGATGACTTCTTTTCATACCATTTCCTTTATCATCGGATTCAATCTTCGTTGTTTCTACACATTTGACCTGTAACATTATTCCATGTATATATTATGCATAAAAAAAGCTGGATTAATTCCTGTGATGTCGGACATCTACCTGTCAATTTCATTCTTTGTTCTTTTTAAAAAAATTAACATTACATTCCTTACCTACACATCAGATAATTCTACAAACAAAATAATTGGGTAGGTATCATTATCACCAATAAAAACATATTTCAACTAAGAAGGAAGATCCTTAAGCTATAATCTTGGCACTTCATTAACTGAAGCTTTGAGAGATGGGCCAATTGGCCTGTTCAATCGCTCAAAGGCAGCTTTCTTGTATCAATAACCGACAATTCCATAACTTGAACCAATTCAAGTGTCTATACATCACTATAAAGATTGTAACCCATCAAAGCTCGCTCGAGTGGAACATCAACTAATAATATATAGAGCTCGAAAGCAAGGTCAATAACTAATATAGAAGACAATTCTTTATATATAGCAGGCAACTTCAGTGCCTTGTATAAACTGAAAAACTCCACTTTGTTAGGCCCTGTCATAGCCATCTTCCCAATAGCTACATCAATGAGTGACTGCATTGTTTCTAGTAATGGGTATCCCAAAATAAATGGAACAACTGGATCAACTTCAAAATCAAGAATAACAAAGTCAACTAAAAAACTCAGTGATCCTACTTGCACAAAGACATCTTCAATAATTCCATTAGGTCTGGCAAGGAACCTATCATCCAAGTACAAAATAATGGTCATGGGTTTGGTACTCCAAAGACCTATCTTTTTGAACCAAGATGTGGGCATATGATTGATGCTTGACCCTAAGTCACACAAACCACAAACACTAATGGCATGCCCGATGGTGATCTGAAAATTAAAACTACATAGAATGCTTCAGCTTCATGGGAAATTCATTCTGTATCTTAGATATGCCCTCCTCAGCAAGTGAAACTGTAGCATATTCTGCCAACCAATTCTTGTTTTCTACTATGTCTTTTAGCTACTTTGCATATTTTGGAACACTCTGCAAAGTATCATTAGGAGGAAGATTAACAGGAACCTACTTTAGAAGATCCAAAAACTTCTTGTAACTTTCCTTCTCTTGGTGCTTTTGCTGCCTTTGAGGAAAGGTAAAGGCATAGTCTTCTTCTCCGTTCAAGTTCCATCATTTGAAACTTTTTCTTTAATATTTTTCTCTAGTTCTGCCTCCTTTAATTGAAAACTACTCCTCATTATGACTATATTTACCTACTTTGGATTTGCCTCTGTATTACTAGGTAGACCTCGTTAAGGTTTAGTGTTTTTTGTGCCCACAATGTGATCGAGTTGCAACTCTAAATTCCTTGTAATCATCTATTGAGTCTTTAATTCTGCCTGTTGACTCTTTTTATTTGCTGCCATCTGTGCATGGTAATCTAGAAGTTTCTTCAAGATCTCCTCTCTATTACTTGTTTGAGTAGTGGCTTGATTACACTAAACCTGTTGTTGTTGATTCTATTGCACTGACACCTTATACTGATCATTATTTTGTGCCTAATTTCTACCCATAAGAAATTTGTATGGTTCCTTCAGTTTGGATTATAGGTATTACCAAAGTTCTATTATCCCTGACGATTCGCATTCCCTACATAATTAATAGAATCTGGATTAATTGTGCAACCATCTTTTGTATGCTTACTACTACACCAAACTTCACACTATGCATTTACCTGTTGAATTGTGTTTGTTGTTATTGCCGGTCGTGGAACCCCTAACTTCATGCTACTAAACTGATTAGTAACTTGATTTTATAGTAGAACAAGTTGAGCTGATAAGGCGGTGAACTGATCTACTTCTAATACACATGCAACCTTCATAGGAGCACTCCTTGAGTTAGCATGCCATTTAGGATTCCCTTGTGAAATACGATTTAGAAGTGTATACAATTCATTAAAAGTTTTTCCAATAGCTTACCCCCAACTATTAAATCCTAGAGAATCTTGGTATTTCCCTCCAACCCCTTAGTGAAAGTATGAACAAGTACATCATTAGACTGATGATGGTGAGGGCAATTTCTTAGCATGCTCTAAAATATTTCCCAAGCTTGGTAAAGATTTTCTCCTTCTTTCTCCCTGAAACTCAGAATCTCGCTTCTGAAATGTGTTGTCTTGCCCGATGAAAAGAATCTAATAAGGAATTTCTGAGCCAAATCATCCCAGGGAGTGAGTAGTCATTCAGCATGTAACTATCTTTTTACTTCCCCAATTAAAGAAAAGGGGAAGAGATTCAATATAACATAAACATTATTTAACCCTACAGCAATATTGGTATCGCTAATTTCCAAGATGGTTTGTAAGTGTTATTGTGGGTCCTCATGTGAAAATACAATAAATTTCCCAGCTGAATTCAGCAACTTAACCATATTTTTCTTTAATTCAATTTGACCACTTAGCTCTGGCTTGCGAATACTATTAGTAGCATGGTTCGTGAGTGGGATTGCAACCTCATGAACAGGTCTCGAAGCTACTTGAGCAGAAAAAACTGAAATAATTGGAGAAAAAACATGCCAAACATTTGGATCAATTGGATCAACAAGATCAGGATCTCTCTATTCAGCCATTTGAACCTACTGGATTGGATACTAATCTCTTCGCCTCTATTGAAATACCAATTCTGGTTTCGAAAAAGGCTCTACTAACTCTCTATCTCTTGCCAGTCTTATATTCTGCTAGTCCTACAAAAACTCAGCCGCTAAGATCAAGTTGTTAACACTTGAACTTACTAGCAAAAACCAAAAAATCAGCAAATTACTAATTATACAAGTCCCCGGCAACGGTGCCAAAAACTTGTTGCGTTCAAATGCACACATAAGTGTACGTGATCGTAATAGTAATATAGTGAATTAGATAGCCTTGTTTTAGTCCTTCTTTTTTACCTACACTTGTGATTAATCCTAGTCATCCCCATTAAGCTTTTAGCTTTTTTCCTGTGGCTTCCTCATGTGTGGCCTAATACCCTTCTTTGATAGACTATAATTTTATGGAAATCTCCTAGGCACTTTAATGAAAAATTGAGTAAGGAGTGTAAAATTGAAGAAAGAAAAAATGAAATTGAATCCCCCAAATTGTTAGTTATTGGTGTTCAAAAAAGTAATATGTGTTGTGGTTAGGAGTTGAGTACTGGAAAAGAATAAATATTTGTTCAAATTGAAAGAGTTGTGTATAAATTACTCCCACCATAGTGTTAAGAATAAGCTTAATAATATGGAGTGAAAACAAAAGAAAGGGGTAGAAAAAAATAATGTAATTTGGTTGTTGAGGATTGGTTTTAATTATAAAAAGTGATGTATTAAAGCGCTTAGGGAAGATAGTCACTATTAAGCTGAAATAGGTCCTACTCGTACCTTAGCCTGCATTACAACCTTAAAAAAAACTTATTGATCCTAGGTTCATCATTTTGATATTAGTGGAGTACTACACTAAGGGAAAGCCTATGGTTCGTTGTGTGTAACTTGTGAATTCCTTGTGAGAGTGAGCGTAACTCGATTATTGTACCCATTGTATTATAATTTGCATGATTGTTAGTGATTATGGGTAACTTTCTTAGTGTGAGGGGAGCATGTTTGATGAATATGGGTGATTTTTATGATGTCCTTGATTGAACGATAAGCATGAATTTGGAAATTCGGTGAGTCAATTGTTGATGCTAGGATGTTTTGGAGTAGTGTTCATATGATTTCAATTGTGTAAATAACATGCTTAGTGTAAAAACATGCATTCTGTTTAATTATTATAGTGCTAACTTGATTGTCTTGAATGTAGTAGACGTGTAGAGTCTACTTAGTTCATGATTCTTAAAGCTAAGAGTTTTTTGAGGACGAACAAGGCTTTAAGTGTGGGGTGGTGATGGTAGGTGTATTTATGCATTATAGTGTCACTATTATAGTATTTTTAGCCATGTTTTGAGGATGATTCATATGCTATATGGATTCATAATGATATAAATGTGCAAATAAGTGTTCAGGGACTTGTTTACAATGGTTCAAAGTGTTTTCCAACAAGTTTATACTTAATTGAGTCATTTAGTGTTCAATAAAGAAAACTAGTTTTACTAGCTTGAGCTATTCGTATATCTAGTTGATTTTGTTTGATTCTAATGTATTAAAGGAGTTCCAAATATTTTAAATAAGTAATTATGAGTGGAATAACTTGTTTGTAATGTGCAAAGTTCAATTTGATTAAGTGTAGAGGGGGACAATAGGTTGAAGATTAACATGAACTATCCTAGTCTTAGCTCTTCGTTTTAATTCATCGTCATGGATATTGTGTTGTGATTGTCTCTAATTCGTGGTGTGTCATTATGTACGAAGATTTGTGATCTGAATATGATGGTATTTTGATGTTGAATAAGCTATATATTAAAGGTAAACAACATCACAAGTCATGGATAAACGAAGGAGAACTTAACACTTAGTCAAAATTTCAGAAGCAACTTCCAAAGTGGGCATATAGATAAGCCCGTGACACCCCACCTGGAGCATTGCACTATAGAAGGCTCATACCCCTATGGAGTGGTTTTGAACAGCAGACTCAATCACTTATGGAGTGATGCAATACACAAGGCGGCACCCCCTCTACTTCTATGCTCAATTACACGACCTTAATTGTAATTTTTGACCTACACGAATTAGGCTTTCATCTTATTTTATAAATACATGTTTTGTCACATTTTGTGATCATCTTTAGACGTCTTGGATCATCAAGCAACTGCTACTACATATTTATTTTAGGTTTTACATTATTTATTAAGCTTAATTTTAGATTAAATCATGTATTTAAGCTTTTGGATAATAATTATGACTATTAGTGGCTAGAAACCTCCTTTCTGGGGTTAAAGCCAAGAACATGAGTACTATTGTTTTGGTTTAAATTCATTTAATTTTCTTATCATTATTGGTTGTTTTTTTATTCTTCATTCAATTATTTTGAGTCTTTATCACCCTTAGAATACATCAATTGTCTACCTTTTGATCTCAGAAAAAAGGGAATAGGAAGATAGAACGTTGGAACAAACAAAGTATGGTTCTTATTTCTTTATAAAATAAGGAATATGAATTAGTGTCTAGGACTGGAATGTACTTAGATGCCTTACTTGACTCAAATGTAGGATGATAGCTTAAACAACTTAATTGGATTATTACATCCCCGCTCAATGATGTAGTTGTAAAGTCCAAATTAGGTAAACGGTTAGAGGTCACGAGATAATCATCATATAATCAACCCTACAAATCAACAACTAGGATAAGCAAGTTAACGAATGAAGTTCAATAACATAGTATCATTGTTCGAAGAGCTTTAACCCTGGGATTTACTCCATTGATTGTTCCAAGAATTTTCTTTACTCACTGTTACTTTACTTTCAGTTACAATTTCCAAACTACCTTTTTTGGTTACTTTTGCACTAAATTAGTCTAAACTATGAACTAGAATTTCTCTGTTGTTGAAACAACTCCTTGTGGAATCCATACTTGGCTTTTTTGAAGTCCACTTTACTAATTGATAGATCACATAGACTTGCGTGTGCACTTGGGTACTGTCATCAACCTTTCGTAGATCCACTATGATCCTTTCACTAGAGATAACATGACCAAGAAAAGTCACACCCTTCCACCAAAACTCACACTTAGAGAATTTGGGATACAAACGATGATCCTTCAAGGTTTGAAACACAGCACGAAGGTGATCAATATAATACACCTTACTCTTAGATTATATCAAGATGTCATCAATAAAGACAATGACAAACAAGTCCAGGAATAGATGGAAGACCTTATTCAACAAATCCATGAATGTTGCGGGGGCATTGGTTAACTCAAGAGATATAACTAGGAGATCATAGTGACCATACCGAGTCATGAAGGCATTTTTAGGGATATCCACTTCCCTAATCTTAAGTTGATGATAATCCAACCTAAGATCAATCTTAAAAAAATACTTCACACCATGAAGCTGATCAAATAAATCATCAGTCCTAGGAAGAGGATACTCATTCTTAATAGTCACCTTGTTCAACTAATGATAATCAATGCAAAATCGATGGGAACCAACCTTTTTACACACAAACAACACAGGGGAACCCCAAAGAGACCTACTAGGACGGATAAAACCTTTATCTAAGAGATTCTTCAATTTCTCCTTAAGCCCCTTCAACTTCGCCGAAGCCATTCTATAAAGGGGATAGAAATTGGATGAATGTCTGTAACAATATGAATCCCAAAATCAATTTACTAATCAGGAGGAATACAAGAAAGGTCATTAGGAAAGACCTCGAGAAACTCATTAACAATGGGAACAGATTCTAGAGAAGGACCTTTTGAGTTAGAATCTTTAACTTAGAACAAATGATACAAACACCCTTTATAAATCAATTTTTGGTCTCTAAGATATCTGATAAATCTCCCTTTAGGAACTAACGAACCTTCCCCCTCCCATACAATGAACAACTCATTGGGGAATTTAAACATCCCATTATGGGTGTAACAATCTAAGAAAGCATAGCATGAATGCAACCAATCCATCCCTAGAATAATATCAAAATTGACCATGTCCATCTCTATCAAGTCTACCAGATTTTAATTACTACTAACAACTACCACACACCACCTTTAGACTATTTTAAAAACCATAGAGTGTACTGTCAGGGTAGAAAAAGAAAAAGTAACCAACAGGCACTCAAGACCAAAACCAAAATGCACAACCATAAATGGGGTCGCATAAGAGAGAGAAGACCATGGATCAAGAAAAAAATACACATCCCAGGAGAAAGGTTTTAACATACCCATAACAACATCTAGAGATGCGTTAGACTCTCGGTGAGTTGAAAGTGCATATAATCGATTCCAGCCAGTGCTGGTACCCAAAACAAATGCAAAAGCAGATACCACACCCTTTAACACTTGAGTAGATGAAGTAGCAAAAGAGGCCCAATTGGACTAACAAGCCACTAGAGAGAGGCACTCTCACTGTATGTGCCTAATCTAACAACATCTAAAACATTTGCTCCTCCCCTTCTTACACTGACCAAAATAATGTTGACCATAGAATCTACAAGGATGGTAGGTTAGTGCCGATTGGTCCACATTGGCCTGAGACTGGGCACCTTGTGCCGTAGAAGCATTACTACTCTAAAAATTTTTGTCTCCCAATAACCTCGATTAGGGAGTACTAGCTAGATAATAGGAGTTAGGACTCACCCAATTCTTTCTCTTGGACCTCTTACTACTAAATTGTTGGCCTCCACTTTGTTTAGAAAATTGAGACTTTTTTCCTTGCCTCTCAATAATCTCAACTTGTTTCTTTTTCTCTTACTCCAATTTTTTCATATGACAACTAATCTTGAGATGTCTATGCCTTTGATTAACAAAGCCACTGTACTCTTAAGCACCAACTCACGAGATAGTCTTAAAGAAATCTTAAGCATTTTATACCTTATTCAAGAAACCATCTTCAAAGTCTATAGAGATAATTTATGAAACTTCAAGGAATACTCCTTGACTGACATCTTTCCTTGCCTCAGATTAACAAAATCCTTCTCCTTTGCTTCCCTCAACTCTTGAGAGAAGAAGAAGATTAGAAATGTATTAGATAAATCCTTTCTCAGGGATTACTCATCTATATTACCCATTGTCTAATCTCATTCTTCGCTCCATTGGTATACCACATCTTTTAGTTGATAGCCAAAACACTCCACCCTTCCACATTAGTGGCATGCATAACTCCTAAAATATTTTCCATCTTATCCAAAAAAGCTTGAGAATCCTCTTCCACCTTAACACTGGTAAAGGTTGGAGGACCTAACCTCATGAACTGGCCAATCCTTGTGGCCTCAAGAGATGGGGTAAAAGATATACCATGCTCAACCTTAGAAGACACCAAGTGAGAAATCATATAAATCAACTAACAAAACTTAACATTCGTTACATCAGCCTAAGGAACCGAGGGAGGACTAGATGGAACTCTTGGAATTCCAAGACCACCAGGAACTAGAACCTAGACCGATTTTGAACTCTATAAGTAGAATGTATCCAATAAACATCATCCCCAGTTGGGATAGAGGAGTTTTCATGAGCTTTAGTTTGCCATGGAGGCATGATCTGGAAAATAAGAAAATGAAAATTAGAAAAATCCAAGACCTTAGAATCTATAGCTTGAAATAAGACAAGGAGAAAGTGAATCATTCCTAAATGCCTTGTATCCTCTGTCCTATAAGTGTGATGCGCTACAAACCCATAAAAGAGACTCTACTAGACATGGATTTGTGGACACCCAACTAACCATCATTCTAGGTTCTAATAACAACTTGACATGACCCAAACTGGGGCCTTGTCATAACAATCTCCTCGAGTACAAAAAGGACCAAAGATCACCCCATTAACCCAACCTAACCATCATGTCAATCCATAAGTTTTGGATGAACTCCAAACATATCCCAAGATAGCAAAACAAGACTAATAATGATAACTTAAGAAATATCTGAAAAATCCACCAATGTTAACAAACTAAACCAACATAACAAAGTCCATAGTCATCCATAAAGCCTTTACAAATTTAAAGTCAATAAAATATCGAGATAAGCCACGGATAATGGCTAAAACCAAGTTACAAGTCTATCACATAAGATAGAAAGACCATGAAATGGATGCCTTCAGATGTATGGAAACTAACAAATTTAATGTCAACACTCGAACTGCTTGAACATCTGATCACTTTGCAGGAAGAGAAGAAGAAGCTTCAGCCCCTGTATGACATGGGGATACAATATCTGAAGATGGTTAGCAGTTGGAGTGCTTGCATATAACTTAGGGATCAGGAGAAAATAGTATTGTCATTCAAAACCCAGTCAAACCATGATAAGAAACCACATCCATATACATAGGAATATATGTAGATATATTGATACATCGAGTGTTGAGAATGGGAACAAGGGCTTAGCATGCATTTCGTAGCACCCAATCTTGACACATGAAGTGGAGGACTCTAACCTCCTACTCGCGTAGGTTAGGAAGTTTGATATTACAAATTATATTAAGAAAGTGGACTCTAACCACAACCTATTTTATTCAACAAGTGGACTCTAACCATAAGACTTCTTTTTAAGCAATTGGACTCTAACACCAATCCATCATGTCCATTACTAATCGACATTGGTACTCTAATCCTTTGTCCATGCATTCTTAAACACTCAGTTAAACATTTAGGACTCTAACCCACTTAGCCAATTCAAGCCATCAAGGCTATAATTTAACACCATACATAACCACAAGGTCTTTATAAACTATTTATTAATCAATAAATGTAATAGACCAATGTCATAGTTTCAATAACCATTCAAGTCAAATTGTGTTCATTAAGACCTTTACCAAACCATTCATTCTTCATTAGCATTCTTGGACCAAGCTTCAGTTTAAACACAATTCAATTTCGTGTTTAGGGACTCAAACCCTTTTTACCAATCAAACCACCAAGTTTACAAATTAACTCATATTATGTCCAACAAGGCCTTTGAAAAGTCATTTACCAATTATTCTTACTCATTCAGCCATTGCCTTAGTTCAAAACTTTATTAAGATGTAACTAGTTATCTCTTTGACATTTTCACAAATACCTTGAGGACATACCTTTACCATGACCAAAAAAAAGTGAAAACCATAAATATTAGGGTTACTCATGACCCATTTGTTGGACCACAGTCAACAAGAACCCAAATATTCAAACCATCGCCAAAAACATGTATAAACATAAGTTAAACCAAGAGTAGACATTATTCAACCATATCCAACAAAACCCCCAATCCATTATTTAAGAATCATAATTACACTATAAACCACATAATATTTGAGAAAAAAAATGAGGGGAGAGTCGCATGACTTATACAAGATGATTCATGAAAAGAAATTAACCCCTTTATCCTCTTGATGAACACCTCTTAAAACCCTGGCCTCCAATCTTGTTGAAGAATTTTAGAGAGGATTTTGGAGTGTTTTTGATCTTGTTAAGCGATGAATGAAAGGTCAAATAATTCTATAAGTGATGGTCCTCAAGGGTTTTGGGGTGGGAAATGTTTGGAATGCCCTCATCTTAAATGCTAAAAATTTACTCTCAGGTGGGTACGACTTCCACACCTAAACTGTACCCTAGGGTATGAGTAGTACCCTATCTCATACCCTAGGCCTCACCATGGACCTTTAGACTATCCAATATATGATCATGCTAGGATAACTCATACCTTAAGGTAAGACATATACCCTATAACTTGTATCCTAGGTAGAATGCACTAGGTCACACTCAAGACATCATATGACTTGTTAACTTATGATCGGTACCCTATCATATGACTTGGGAGAGGACAAATCATACATTCGATAAAATGTTATCAATATCAACTTATCATTATATTATAGGATGGGTATTAGATCGTACCCTAGCATATGACAGGTACGCCCAAACTGTACCCTACCTAGAATATCAAACTTAGGAAATTCTCTAAGGGTTCAAAGCTACGGTATTTTAAAAAATAGTCACAAACTCATCCAATCAACTAGGCCTACATCAACATATTAGTTAAGATCTTGAGGATCCTCATCTACCTTCAGACCATAAAACTCTAAAAGATTTATTTGAGTTAAGGTCCAGACTCTAATAGCAATTGTATTTTCATTTAAGTTTATAGGTGAAACCATTTGTTAATTGACCTAGCTGGTGATGGATTAAGAAAACACCTAAAAATGGCCTAAAATTATGCATGAGAAATTTGTTCATTCAAGAATCTACTAGTGCTGGTGGGGCTGACTAGTTTTTATTTCTTCTTCTGTTAGCATTTTAGGGAGGCATATTCGGTAAATACTTAGAACATTATTTAGAAGAATAACTAGAGTTTATACTCTAACACATGATACAAACATGAGCGAAGTGAGTTTTTTACTAAAAAATATCATAATCTCTCTCTCATAAGTGTTGTACGCTTCACACATATGAAACAAACTCTACTTAACGTACTTTTTCGACACCATAGAACTCTTTACACCTGATGTGCTGATACAAAATTTTACAACCAAAAACTACACCATAGATGTAACATGGTACTGACAGCCATAAGTGATGTCAAGGTAAATTATGGAATAACATAATACTAGCATTTTATAATGATAAATTGAGTGAAAGCAAAAATAACTGAACAGTTTAAAGCTATGATGAAGAGATTTTGATAATGATAAACTCCAGTCAAAGAGGAAATACTAATTTTGAAGAAGATAAATATCTAACTCAATGTTTGAAAGCCTCTACTAACTGATAAGTAGCTGGGGCAATTCACTAGCTAACTCAAAATATCTGAAATCAAAGTACCAAAATATGAAATAGTAACTCTATTCTTGGATGATGAGACTCACCACAGATATCTACTAGAGTGGCAATGAGTCATACTGACTGTGATTTTGAGGTTGATGCCCAAACCTATATCATAAGATAATATAGAACAAAGATAAAGTATGCAATTAGTATTTTGAATATGTTGCACATGTGAGATATATAAATATAAAATAAATTAAACTTGTTGGAATTACTGATATACTATACTAAATGCAAACTAGGTGCAAAGAACTAAAATGTAGTGCATTTAACCAATACAAAATACATATATACTGATATGCCAATGATAATCTGAAAAGTCATAATTTAAATGCAAGTAAAACTAAATTGGGGGTCATGCACAAATTATTGAGTTTGAGTCTGTGTAAGAGTCTATCAACCAACATAAAGCATGTGAGATAAATATGGAGTCTGATGTATACAAACTATTGAGAGGACCCAATAACCTTGCAAGGATATAAAGGCAAGACTGGTGTGATCACTAAATTGAGGACCAAATTGGGAGGGATATATAAACCTATGATGGAACATAATTCTAGGACTTTAGGTAAAACGTTGGCCCTAATCCAACTTGATGCAAAGTACTACTCCCAATACTGATTATATACTAATAGCTCATTAAAAACTTGGGTTCTACAAATGTATCATAACATTTTTAAAACTAAAAGTATTCTAAAAGATCGTATACTAAATTAATCATTTTTTTTATTATAAATTCAAAAGAATATTAGAATAGTGTGTTTTTGTAACACAAGTTAAATCCTATGAAAATATAGTAAAATGAAGGTAAATATCATGTCATTATAGGATATTAAAGATATCAAAATCATGGAAAGCATGTCTTTATAATATAACGATCATCAGAGAATTGAACTACAACAAAATTCTTGAAATGGATATGAACCGTGGAATCATAATATCTAACTTTTGATGTTTAACTGAAAGATTTTTGTTAAACAAAAGTGAAAGTAGCCTCTTTATGAGATCCTCTATACTTGGATGAAGAATTTTTACAAGGAACTTGGAGAATTAAATCATTGAGAAGAATCCTAGGTTTTCTTACTTTGAGAGAGTTCAATCATTCTTTTTTATTTTGTAGATGATTTAAGATAAGAGATGGGAAAGAATTTCTAAAGAGTGTTTTAGCTTCCCTTAGTAGGCCTCAAAACTACATAGTTTAGTCTTATAAAATAGGGAAAATATGAAAATACCCTATTAAAACATAACTGATTTTCTATATATAATTGTCATGAGTCTGGTATAAAATCGTAGATCCTAGGTTGGATTTTGTCTTAGCGAATGATTTGACCTCACGATTCATAAGGTCTGTCTATGAACTATAGCTAAGACTCTTGGTCCCTGATAAAAAATATAAATTTTTACATCCCTTGTTGAATGAGTCGTCTAATGAATTATCGTCTATCCTAATAAACCATGTACCAGATTGTTGCCACTAGGATGAAAATTACATCTTTCAGTACTTCTAGTTTTTTTATATAAATGGGTCATCTAATGAATCTTAAGCTCTAACAATGAGTCATCTCTATTGGATGCTCCCATGTTACTATTTGAACTACGGTTGGGATAATAATATTGCCATACTATTTGTGCCTTGGTTATGTTTCCCCTTTAAACGCTACATGCTTCCCTGCAAATTCTTGGTACTTTTGTTGCTTTTCCTATGGTATTAGTCTCTTTGAGTCTCACTCTATGAAGGATTAATAACATGGAAAGATTTGGTGCCTCTTAAACTACTAGTTTGCAAGATGAAGCTATGAACAATGAACAATGGACGTACAAAAAAAGAAATCAACATTTACAAGGAAGTTAATACATCTACAGAACAATAGTTATTCAAAAAATCATAGTATCATAAAAATGTAATATAAGGAGGTCGTAGAGGAAAAAGAACTTACCAACTTAAAACCAAGCATCCACTATGAAATTGTCTCAAATTAGCTTAGTAAAAGCTATACACATAACGCCTAGATAGTAAAGAGATTTGACTGATCATACAAAGTTGATGGATGTTCTTTTCCATTTCATCAACGATTTATGCCCAAGATGGAAAAGTCACCGAAGTGTGTCCAACCTTATTTCGAAATCCATTTCCTTCCCCTTTAAATTTTTCATTTCTTAGGTTTTGCTTTCTTTACAGCTTTAGCTTTAGTTTGTTTCTCCCACTTTTCTTTTTGAAATGGTCCAATTAGGCCTAGTTTGGATTTATATATATTTTTATTTATGGTAGTAAATAAGCCCATCTTTCAATGAAAAAAAAAAAGGTATACAAAATCTAAATGTGACTAGTAAAAATAGATAAAGAGAGTAATTATGAAACATAAACTAAGTAATATTGGTGGATGAGGAATACTCTAGAAATTTTCACTATTAAATCAATCATGAAAATTCTTGAGGCAAAAGAATGAAGGGAGAGTGGAATATAATTAGATGTACATAATAGGACTTCCTTTCAAAGTCAATTTTTTCATGTGGAAAGCTTAGAAGAGATGAATTGCTACTAATGATAATTTAAAGAGAATGAATATTAATAGTGTTTTTAGATGTTGATAGTGTGAGGAGAAGGTAGAAGAGACTATGGCCTACTTATTTCCAACGCCACCCATAGCCACTAGTATATGGAGGAGGTTTGCTGTTTTAGTAGGGATACATACTTAGGATGTATACTTATAATAGCTCAATACCACATGGTAGACAATGGACTCAATGCTATAGCTATTAGTGGTTTATAGAGCTATCCCATCAATCATAATATGGAATTTATGCAAGATAAAGGAATGAGCTCAATCATGGAGTAAAAGTAATTTTCCTATAAACGATTTTACAAGTAAAGGACATGTTGAAAAACTAATCAAAATGTTATATCCATGGTTGAAGATAGGGAAAGAGACATGGCCTTGCATTGTGGTTAAATCAAGGGAATATAAACCTAGTCTAAATTATCATAGTGTCATTAGGAAATTCCCAAATATACAAGCTAAAATACAAAACTAATGGTACATATATAGGCAATCCATGAATCAGTTCCTTTTTCTTCTACATAAGTAATGGGAAGGGAGATTTAGTGCATGCAAGAGCTAAGGAAATAAGAGTCTAATATAGAAGCAAAAACATTAGCCATTTATGAGGCATTGAGGTTTTATCAAAATAATGGTATAAAAAGAAGATAATTGACATTAACTCTCTTACCCTAAAAAGGATGGAAGGTGCCTTTGAAACTAATAGAGAAGAGTGGGGATATAAGGTATAAATTACAACTATTATAAGTAACAATCAATCATATTTTTAGAGAAGAAAATAGAGTGACTAAATCATTAGCCAATGAGGCTATTGAGTACCAAGATACAAGAGAGTAATACAACTATGAGTTACCAGTCTTCAAAAGAAATCATATCAATATGAAAATGTCCCAGATCTCAAATCTTAGAATTAGGAATCAAAAAATTAGAATTCAATGATAGCATACAAGGAAATATGCAGAGATAAGAAATAAATTGACATAATATGAAGAAGCATAGAACGGTTCCTAATAATTACAAGTCACAAGGTTTCAAAGAAAGCATAAGCATATAAAATTAAGTTTTTACCAGGAAGATGACATATACAATACTGCCTGAATTAGCTTAGTTTAGAAGCTCTAGTGGCAGAACCCGAACCAGGGCCTTGTCATGTTAGGTGTCTCAAGACAAACCAGGACCGGGGACCACCCCTAATACCTAAAATACTAAGCATCATACACCCCTCATCGGATGAATTCCAAAGATATCACCAGATAAAATAACAATAATTTAAAGACGCTAGATGAAGTCTATAACCATAACCAAATAGTCACAACAAAGTGTCCAACCAATACCAATCACAATACCAATACCAATACCAATGCTACTTATAATACTCTAACAAAGCCTCTAACCAGAATCAAAGAATATCCAATCTGGTCATGCCCCCGACTGTAGCCAAAGCCCAAACCAAGGAAATAACTATAATAAAAGGAATTCCATAGCATTAAATGGGGTCTTCCAGAGTATGAAAGCTCATCACTTTAATCTGACTAAAAGATGTCCCCAAATCCAAGTCACTAAGTAGGAAGAATGGAAGAATATCCAGTTCCTGTATCGCGTGGGGATACAATGCTTGAAGATGGTTATCAGAGTGAACCGTAGCATGTAACTCAGGGATAAAGATAAGATAATGCTATCAATTCAAAACTAAATCAAATAACCATATGCAATGACATATATAAATATATATTGTTTCATCATAGGAAATAAGGTTTAGCATGTATTTAAAATCTTAACCTAGATTGTCCAGCTTTATCGTCATAATGCACCCACGGGTTATATAGGTCTAGTGCTACCCCCTGAATGGGCCCCAGTATGTGTAGCCGCACAAGTCAGAGCTATCATAAGGGTTGGGGATTCTCGTGTACCCTTCACCCTGTAAGATATATATATAAAGGTATATACTTGGGGGATTCCCATGTACCCCACAAGCATATGGTAACCAGGACCAACATTGATGTCAGTAAAAATAAGTTTCCAGTGTCTATCCACCGGACTCACACCTTCACGGCTAGCTACCACAACCCTGATTATTCACTAGTTAAAACATTTATCACATAACCTAAACACCAATTCTAGGAGTCAATTATCGAGGAATTATAAAGTTGTATTGTCATATCGACTATAGCTTGCAAGCAATGTCATTAGCCAACACTTAGAGGATTCCCATGCACCCCGCTGAGTCCATTATTAAAATCACTTGGGGTATTGCCATGTACCATACAAGGTTTTTAATTAAATTCAATTTATGTCCATCAAAGGCTTTATAAAGTCCTTAATAAATTATTTTCATCGTTATGCCAAAGCCTTAGTTCAAAAACACAATTTCAACTTATGATGGTATGATTCTCATTGACAATTTGACAAATAGGTTGGGGACATGCAATTATCTAAGCAAAACGTATCGAATTTTGGGGTTCAACCATGACCCCTCAAATATATCACCATTCCCATGCATCCACACGTGCAAAACCATAGTTAAAACATGCATAAACAAAATTTCAATCATAGAAAACAATATTCAATGATATGCATTCAAACCTCTCAACCTTGGTTTTAAAATCACCATTAATGATTAATGAACAATGCTGAAAACATATGCTTTTAGTAAACTAACAATGAGGAAAGAGTCAGATGCCTGAATTATAAAGATTCATGAAGATAAATTGATCCTTAAGTCCTTAGATGACTACTTTGGAGAAACCCTAGCCAATTTTGCTTAAGAGGACTTTAGAGAATAAAGAAGTTGTTTAATCTTGTAAAATGTGGAAGGGATGACTACAAAGTGTTATAGAGACATGGGGTTCTACGGGTTTTAAATGGGAAACGTATAAAGTGACCTCAACTAAAAACTATAAAAAGGTCATCCTTGGTCACGAGTCGACCTATTTACTTGTCACCATATCATACGACTAATAGCCTTGAGTCATATCCTGGATAATAAGTGGGACATCCATACACTGTCCTCCTTAAAACTCCATGATCCCCAATCGTGACCTGACCATATGTCTCATATGGTCTAGTCATATCCAAAACAGAACCCAAAGTGATTAGACACTAGACAACATACTACACAACCCTACCACTTGTAACCTATCCTCACAACTCTTAGTGAGCCACTCGTACTCAGAGCAGAGTCGAGGTAATAAGTTATTGTTTTGGTTAAGGTTTGTCCTAATAACTCATCACCACACCTAAAAACTAGTATCACAAAGTTGTAACCAAGATAGTTAAGTCAGCCACCATGAACTGGACACCTTAAGACTAGGGCCACTTGACTCGTAACCACACCATACGAGTCATATGATGATTCATTACTAGGACAATGAGCACAAAGCTCAAGAATTTTCGAAGTTTCAAAATCCAGGGTGTTTCCATTCTACCAAACTTGGATTATTCATCCTCGAATGAATGGTCAAGACATAAACTAGCATGATCAAACCCCAAATATCTCCACTCTTACATTTAACTATGTTAGAAAACAAAGATGTTAAGAATAACACACATACCATATGTACGGTATTTTGGAGAGAAAAACAAAAATGGATACTTGGACATCATGACCTCTTCAGCTTCCCAAGTAGCCTCTTTTACCTTGTGGTTCCCCCATAGAATATTTACCAAAGCTATGTCCTTGGTTCGGAATCAATAAATTTCTCGATACAAGATCTCAATCGAGACGTCCTTATAAGACAAGGAATGTAAAAACCAATATCCTTGATAGGTACTATTTATGATGGATCAACCACACACTTTCTCAACATCGAGATATAGAACACCGAGTGGATCAAGCTTAATCTACAAAGCAACACCCATTCATATGAAACATTACCAACCCTACTCAAAACTAAGTATGGGACCATTATACCAGGGACTGAGCTTCCTTTCATCTCAAACTACATCACTCCCTTTATGGGATATACCTTAAAGAACCCCCTATCCCCAACCTCAAACTCTAACTTCCTATATCTACGTCCGCGTAGGACTTTTAGCAGCTTTGGGCAGCTTTAATTCTATCCTAAATCACCTTCACCTTCTCCATGGCTTGGTGAAAAAATCAAGGCCATACATCTCCACCACACCAACCCGAACTACCCAATAGGATACCTACACCTCCTACCATACAAAGCTTCAAATGGGGCCATCCCAATACTAAATTGGTAGCTATTATAAGAGCAAACTCTAAGAGAGGCAAATTCTAAACACAACTACCACCATAATCAATCACACAAGCTTGAACCATATCCTATTTTGTTTATATAGTTCTTTCTGCAAGCCCATATGGCTATAGGTGAAAAGCAGTACTAAGACCTACCTTAGTCCTCAAAACATTCTAAAATAACCGCCAAAAGTCTGATAAAAATTGCATACTGTGATCCAAGATGATAGAAATAGGTGTCCTGTGCAACTTTATAATCTTTTGAAGGTTCAACCTTGCATAATCCTCTGTCAAAAGATTTTCTTTGCTGGCACTAAATGAGAAGACTTTGTCATCCTATTCAAGATAACCTAAGCCCAATAAAACTTATTTTTGGACTGAGAAAGGCTGGTAAGAAAGTGAATATTGATCAATTCCCACTTCCACAGAGGCAAATTAATTTCTTGATACATCTCCCGGGCCTCAGGTGCTCTACTTTAACTTGCTATTAAAACATGAATTTAGCCTGAAACCTAGCCACATTCCACCTCATATTGTTCCACCAATACATCTTTTTAAGGTTATGATAAACTTTCATCAAGCTAGGATGAATAGCATAGTATGACTCATGCGTCTTAGCCAAGATCCTCTCTCCCAATCCATCTATGTTCTTAACACATAACCTTCCTTGATACCGAAGGGTACCATCACCATATCAAGGGACATTACCTTCTACCCATTTACATCAGCCTTGATCCACACCAAGATAGGATCCGACACTTGCTTCTTCTTTATTTTAGCACCCAGAGATGACTGCGCCACCTTTTGCACAAATATACCACCCACCTCAAAGTCAAATAGATAAAATTCATGGTGAACCAAATGGTCTATAGCTTTCACTAATTCATGATTTTCCTTAACCACATGAGCTAGACTTCCCATGTATAATCTTCAAAGAGCATCAATAACTACGTTAGCTATACCTGGATGGTAGTAAAGACTCATGTCATAATCCTTGAGCTGCTCAAGCCATCTCTTTTGCATGAGTCTCAGCTCTTTCTAAGTAAACACATAATGCAGGCTCTAATGATCGAAAATGATATCCACATACACTCCATACAAATAGTAACACAATATTTTTAACGTGAATACTACGACCAACATTTCTAAGTCATGAGTTGGATAATTCTTCTCATGCATCCTAAACTGTCTGGAGGCATAAGCTATCACTTTACCATGCTACATCAAGACACAACCAAGCCTCACATAGGATGCATCACAATATATGAAAAATTTATCAGTGCTTTCAGGAAAAGTCAAGACTAGATCCAAAGTCAGCTTATCCTTTAGCTTCTAAAAACTACCCTCACAAGCATCAGATCATTAAAACTTTGCTTTCTTCTGAGTCAACTCAATCTATGGGGCAACTAAAGTCAAAAAAACATTCCACAAACCTCCTGTAATAATCTTCTAAACATAAAAAGCTTCAAATATTGGTTGCAGTTGTTGGTCTAGGTCACTTTTTAACCATTGCAACTTTTTGTGGATCCACTATGATTTATACACTAGAAATGACATGACCTAGAGAAGTGACAGTGTTAAACCAAAATTCATATTTCAAAAATTTGGCATACTACTGCAGATCTTTTTAGGTTTGCAATATAATACGGAGGTGATCGACATGATCCACCTCTTTCTTAGAGTACACTAGTATAATATGATAATGAAAAATCCAAAAACTAATAGAAGACTTTATTCATCAAGTCCATCAATGTCGTCTGGGCATTAGTCAACCCAAAAGACAAGACTAAGAACTCAAAAAGCCCATATTGGGCACGGAAGGTAGTTTTAGGGATATCCACTTCCCTAATCTTTAGTTGATGATACCCCGACCGAATATCAATATTTGAGAAAAAATAGCACTCTAAAACTGATCAAACAAATCATCTATCCTTGAAAGAGGGTATTTATTCTTTACCACTGCCTTATTCAATTGTCGGTAACCAATACACATCCTAGGTGAACCATCTTTATTACACAAGAATAATACTGGTTCACCCCATAGAGACACACTAGGATGAATAAAACCCTTGTCTAAAATATTCTTTAGGTTCTCCTTAAGTAGTTTTAACTCAGATAGAGCCATTTTATATGAGGGAATAGAAATAGGATGAGTGTCCAAAACAAGATCTATAATAAAAACAATATCCCTATTGGGAGAAACACCAGGAAGGTAATTAGGGAAGAACTCAGGGGATTTATTCAAAACCGGACAGAATTTAAAGAAGGACCCTTTGAGTTAGAATCTTTAACCCAGACAAAAAATAGAGACACACCTTTGAGATTAATCTTTAATCTATAAGATATGATATGAACCTTTTCTTAGGAGATAGGAAACCACCCTCCAATTCAATACTCGTCTCATTAGGGAATTTAAGGATACGTAGCACGTGAGAAACCAATCCATCTGTAATGCCCCAAATTTGGTGCCCAGAATGCTACATAGAGCTCATAACCTTGAAGGACCACAAGCTAACCCATGACTGATATCTGTAATTGAGCACTAAATAATACATTATAAATATGCAAAATATAAGATATAAGGCCATAAGGTACAAAACTAAACCAATACTGAATATAATACAATGTCTGTAATGGGTATGACAATACCCAAAACTGAGATAAACTTTCTGAAACATGCCGCAATCTGAAAGCCTCTAAACTATCTAAAAATTGTGGAATTGATGGCATATGTCCCCAACTAACTTCAAACTATTAAAATAATAAAATAATAAAATAATCATGTTATCCTCGAATGATGATGACTCATTATAAGTCTGGCCGCTGAATGTCTGATCTACTAAGGATGCTCGGGAGCTCGTGCTTCTAAACCTATAGTATAAAACACCATAGCACAAATGCGTCAGTACATCGAATGTACTGGTATGCAAGAGAGGTAGACTGAATGCAATAGCTCATATGCATAAACAATACTAACTGACTGAATAATATAAATATGAGAATACATGCATGAATAAGTGACTATAACTAAATTCATGCTAACACTAACTCATAGATTCTAATAACATAGATTTACTGATACCTGAGTACTAATACTGGGATTCTAAATGACTGATTCTACTGAATACTGAGGAATTAATATCATATTACTAATAAAACAATGACTATTTCTGACAGTTCTGATTATGAAGAACTAGTTTGACTGACTATATCTGATAGTCCTAAAACTAAATACTGATAACATGAGTTTCGTATAATTAATATACTGTTCACTGAGTTCATGATAATGCGATTATTGAGTCAGGATACTGATAACATAAGTGACTGTATCGGACAGTCCTGATATTGATGGAACTAGCTGGGTTCTGCACTGTACTGATTTGACTGTATCTAATAGTCCTAGATTTCTGTAGAACTAAACTTAGTTCTATTACTGAAACCAGATCTGAAACTGAGACTGTAGGTGGTAATAATCTACCCAATATGCCTTAAAACTTAATTGGTAGGGTCCAACCTATAACCCTAGCTAGAAGGGTATTAGTATCGTGCCATGAGTAAAGACAAGCTATGAGTAAACCCTCTCTGATAGGGAGCTCTTCTGTCAACCCCTCCTGTAAGAAAAACTCAAAGTAGATGTATATTTCCTAGACTCGTAGGGGTATATCTCAACCTTCGTTGGCTACATAGTTATGGAATGCAGGGATTTTTACTAAGGATCACACCCTCTACTAGATGACAGTGTGTGTCCTCATCCCTGGGTTCACTTAATGCTGAATCCTACTCCCAACTGAATATATACTGAACTAATTTACTGAATTAAAGTGATACTAATGGTATTATTTAGTGGATCTAAACTAAGTTCATTGAGTTTTGTTGACTGACGAAATGCTAATAAGATATGAGGAATGACGGAGATCACTGAAGTTACAGAGATTTCTGGGAATACTGAGGTTACCTAGATTACTGAGTACTAATTTTACTGAGACCATTGAGGTCACTGAGATTACTGAGTAGGATTGGATTGAAATTGAATTTACTGAGTTTTTCCTGAGTTATGAGGCTGACTGAATTCTAAGGATCATGGCTTGACTAGAGCATTGTGAAAACATGACACTGGATCTAGGCACACAACTAAATTGTCGGGTACAAGCACCCCCAGGACTCGATAGTATGAAACTGACAAGACATGATACTTCTTCAACATATGAACAATATCATTAATTTATAATACATTAATTTGGGAATTTCATAAAGCACATGGTTATCATAGTCTTGTACATGAATGGATTTGCATATAAACATGTTATACTTTCATCAACCTAATCTCATGGACATTCCCTCAACCATTCATAATGCACACCATATCATGGAAGTCATTCTTAGTCATAGGGTAAAGCATACACTTATCACTTGGGTCACAATTAAGCTACAATGCATAATTTATATTCTCTTAGGCATTTTATCAAATACCTAGGATGCATGACTTAGGGCATAGGCATGGCCATCAAATTAATACAAAAAAACTTCGTATTTCAACTCAATTTCACATGTTTCAGACCACATACTAGCATAGGTTCATGAACAACACATAAAGATTCCAACTTGGGAATCATACACCCAGATTCACATGAACATAATCAACCCTCAACAAATATTCACAATACAATATTTAATACTTGATTCTTGGGCTTTATGGATGAAAGGAATCCATGAATGAACATTGTGCATACCTTAGTTCCTGATTCTATGAAGATTGACGAAGAGATTCTTGAATTTGAGTCTTGGATTTGAATCCCCAATTGAAAACCCTAGCTTGATCTTTCGAGAAACATGAGAGAAACAATATTTTTTGGATGAAAAATGGCTGAATTAGGTGCAAGTAGGTTTAAATAGGAGTGAGAAATTGACCCTTTTAACCCTTGGACGCGTATTTTAATTTTTGTCAAAATTTCTCAATTTTCATCCTTGGCTTGATGCGCCACTATCGTGCCAAGTCACTGGAATAGGACAATTGGGAATCGCTTGGTGACGCGGGGATATTGCAATGCCACTTTGTTTATGACCTAGAAGTTTGGTGCGACACGGAGACATCGCACTGAGATACTAGAAAAAGGACAATTATGAATTTGATCCCTAGCGTGATGCGCCATAATCTCGGAGGCTTACTAGATTTTGAAGATTGCCATTTTGGCCAGCTCCGCGATGCATTGATGGCTCAAGTGTCACACTGCCTTACTAAAAAGGCTCTAACTCTTCGCCCGAGTGTCAAATTTGGGCGAAGTTGGTATATATGGAAACCTTATTCAGTTTCCCACATGATAAAAAGTGAAAATATTGAAAATACCACATGTATTAAATTAGATTCATCTTGAAACAAGTCTTTAATATTTTTTGGATGATTTGAAGCAAGGTAGAAGTACGGGGTATTATAATATCTCTCCCTTAGGAACATTCATCCTTGAATGAGACAAATTTATATGGGTTAAATGATAAGATAAAGTACATACTGAACATGAACAACTGAAAAAGGACACTTGACTGACATTACTGAGATTCATACTAAGCATGCAAATCCAAGGCATGATTTTATGACTGAGCTAATATATGAATACTTGACTGAAAGTACTGATAAGCTGATCACACATATCTAATTCCTGAATATATGACTGAAAAAACTAATAAATATACGACTGAACATGTAAGGGTAACGATACCAAGTTTAAAATAAAAATTGAGCATTGAACTGAATACCACATTTGTAACTATAACCTGAACATGAAGTTAGATAAGCTTAAGCAAAGCTATTACCTTGGGCTGAGTCTATGCTTAATTACTAAATAAGAATGAGAGGAAACATAAAAGCGTAACTGGGTCTGGAATGTGATACATTAGCTGAATATCGTGATCTAAACTAAGTACCTTGAATACATGACATATGACCGAGATTGGAGCTAGAGGGTCAACCTATGGGTACCCACTACTCTAAACTGGATTCGTTATGAGAAGAGTGCGGTATGTTTAAGTCATGAATATTTCGGTGAATTATAGTGTATCTCCCTTTTGGGACACTAGGTCCCTAGAAGAATACTGACGTAACTGTGATACTAAGGAAAGCTCGGATGATGCACAGAGGACCAACGAACTGAATTGTGATTGAATATTTGGGATATGAAACTAAGGCATGATACATGAACCAAGTTGAACACGCAACTACCTAGTTGGTTTATCTTAGAATAATCACATTTATGAGATTCTAATTAGTGCAATTAGGTAGAAAAATGGGGAAACCATACCATGTGAACTTGTCCATTCTGACTGCTAAACTGAATTACTGGCTTTGCGGACTAACTCATGCTAAAAACTTATACTCGATCAGAGTATTTCTATGACACTCTTTCTATAAAGTTCTAATGATTGTAGAGAGAAAGTGAATCTTGTACTGGTCAGAGTAGGACTTCTGAATAGGAGATCGCTACATGGTTGGGGTTTTTGTATTAGGAGGCAAGGCCTATGAAACAACATCTAAGATAAAGTTACCAAACCTTATGCACTGCAACTGAGACTTCTGAAAAGGTTCACATGGGCACTGAGCACGAAAGTATAATACTTATTTATCTTATTAACTGGATAGCTGATAGCTAAATACTGGGCGTGTAAGACTGAACTGTACTTGGGCTGAGTAACTGGACTAAGACTATAAAGTATTATACACATAAGGTAATAGCTGACTGGTTAACATGAGGTAACTGAGCATGAATTTCATGAAAAACTAAATTATTTGAGAACGCAAGAATAAGAGTATAACATAATTTTGGAATAGTCTATACACTAAGGTACTGAAATATCAATAAATGAATATCTGATAACTGCACACTATGGTCAAGCAAACCTTAAAACAGAATTAAGTTACCAACCTGATTACTAGGCTAGGACTGAGGCTAATATTGTAGGTAAGATGGTAATCGATATTTTAACCATAGCTAAGACTGTACCTAGGACTGAATACTAGTTTCTGATAGCCAAGGTTTAGATTGGTACTGAAGTCCTGAATTCTGAGACTGAACACTAATTACTGAGTACTGAAACTTTAATTGGGATGTCAACTGAATTTTGATAGTTACACGACGGGGGCTCATACTTTGTAGTTTCCCAACTTCTAAATACAATCTCTTGGTAGCCATTTACTTGGACATTAACATGAAATTCAAGCCTATCTTCATAACTACACCCTCGGGTAAAACAAATATGCAACAATCGTATCTTAATATATAATATCCACTGTCTCCCTTCTAAGAAACTGTTGTTCACCATAAACTTGTAACAAAGAGAGCTAACTAAAGGGCTAAATCAGGAGGACCTGAACCATAAATAGACAATAACTAAACTTGACACTTGACTAAAACCTGAGAAATAGAATATAAACATCATGGATTCACCAAGAGGTCTAAACTGAGGATATGCGTAACATATTCTGAAGTTAACTAATTAGTAGAGGCGTAGCATAAGCCATGGAAGCTGAGTATACTGTAAACCATGATATGTATACATAAGTCATGAGCTGCATGAGCTGAGTTTGGAGCTTTCTGTATTCGTGGGACATGACTCGTATTATTGAGGGGAATAGAACTTAACTCCCTCTACTGGGAACTGAATTGTACATGATTCTATGGAAAGCGTGTTAATATAAGTTGTGTTCATAGAAATGAGATGTGAAGCATACGTAGGAATTATGCTGACTGAAGTACCAAACTTTACACATAAGGATGAGTCGACAATCATCTTTCCTTACTACTTTTCTATACGTACTGACACTACTACTAGGATTTGAGAGCCTACTCAGTCACTTGATCTATCATTTCCACCTTAGCTTTAAGCAGTCATCATAAGTCTATGAATACTTTACTTAACTCTGCACTGAACAGCAATAATCGTAACATACTTACACTCTGTACGACATATGCTTGCCTTACTAAACACATCATTATCTTTTGTCTTTTCATATACTACTAATATTGCATCTCCTAATTGACATCTCCACCTCCTTACTTAATTTTAGATCAACAGTCTTAAATTCTCGAGTCCACTGATCAAGTTTATTGGTCTACCTTGGTACAACTAACCCCATGAAAGCATAATTTGCTTTATTTTGATAACGTTATCCCAACTTTACTACTGCTAAACTCCTGGGTTTATGCTTCTAAATCAAGGCCATAAACTATCATGGGATCCTGAGAAGGGATCTGATGGCAATCTAATTTTAGGTTCACAAATGAGTTTTCATGATTACGAATGATATCTTTACAACTTTGGAACATAACAAAACTGATGGGATATATTTAATCCTATGGGCAATCCCATAACTATCTGCGGGGACTGCCTGAGAAATCCCTACCCCTAGAACCTTGAGCTTCACTATTTCTGTTACCTTGAAATTAAGGTGGAGTTATCATGAGTGAAGAATGATGAGAACCTATATGAATTTCTTAAAGAACCTTTATATAGAATAATCTGAATCATGAAAGAGGGAAACAGTTTTGAAAATATCTCATAGCCTCTTGCACATACATGTGGTGAACAATACAACCATGTACAAGACTATACTAGATGCGTCTTTTCAGACCTCCTAGGATACTGTTGAACTTTAGGCTCTGACACCAAGTTTGTATGCCCCGAATCTAGTACCTAAAATGCTACACGGTGCTCATGACGCTGAAGGACCACAAGCTAACCCATGACTGATATCTGTAACTGAGCACTGAATAATACATTATAAATATGCAAAATATAAGATGTTAGGCCATAAGGTTCAAAACTAAACCAATACTGAATATAATACAATGTCTGTAATGGGGGTATGAACATACCCCAAACTGAGATAAACTGCTTGAAACAAGTTGTAGTCTGATAATCTCTAAACTGTCTGAAAGCTGTAGAGTTGACGGGATATATCCCCAACTAACTCCAAATGATTAAAATAATAAAGTAATAAAATAATCATGTTATCCTCGAATGAAAAAGACTCACTGTAAGTCTGGATGCTGAACATCTGATCTACTAAGTATGCCAAGGAGCTCGAGCTTCTAAATCTATTGTATAAAACACCATAGCGCAAATGCGTCAGTACGTTGAATGTACTGGTATGCAAGTGAGGTAGGCTGAATGCAATGGTTCATATGCATGAACAATACTAACCAACTGAATAACATGAATGTGAGAATACATACATGAATAAGAAACTATAATTGAATTCGTGATAATACTGACTCATAGATTCTATCGTGGATTTACTAATACTTGAGTACTGATACTGGGATACTGAATGACTGAGTCTAATGAATACTGAGGAAATAATGTCATATTACTAATAAAGGAATGACTATTTTTGACAGTTCTGATTATGAAGAACAGGTTTAACTGACTGTATCTGACAGTCCTGAAACTGAATACCGATAACATGAGTTTTGTACAATTAATATACTATTAACTAAGTTCGTGATAACATAATTACAGAGTCTGGATGTTGATCTCATGAGTGACTGTATCTGAAAGTTCTAATATTGATGGAACTAGCTGGTTCTGCATTGTACTAATTTGATTGTATCTGACAGTCTTGGATTTCTATAGAACTGAACTGAGTTCTATTACTGAAACTTGGTTTGAAACTGAGATTATGGGAGGTAAAAATCAAATCGACATGCCCCAAAACTGAACTGGTGGGAACCTATAACCCTAAATAGAAGGGTGTCAATACCGTACCATGAGTAAAGACAAGCTATGAGTAAACCCTCTTTGATAGAGAGCTCCTTCGTCAACCCCTCCTCTAAGCAAAACTCAAAGTATATGTATAGTCCCTAGACTCGTAGGGGTGCATCTCAACCTACGCTTGCTACATAGTTTAGGAATGTATACATTGCTACTAAGTATCACACCCTCTACTGGCTGACAGTATGTGTCCTCATCCCTTGGTTAACTCAATGCTGAATCCTACTCACAACCAAATAGACACTAAACTAATTAATTGAACTGAAGTGGATTCATCTTTGAAACAAGTCATTAACATTTTTGGGATGATTTTAAGCTAGGTAGAAGTAAAGGGTATTACGCCATCCCGCAAAAAAGTCCACCATATTTTTTTCAAACAGATATACCAAGGTCTCCTGACCACCCATAGATACCACACAACCCCTATAGACTCTTCTAGCCACCACAGAGTCACCCACTAGGGTAGAAATAAAAAAAAAGTCTAAAATATACTCAGGATCAAAACTAAAATGCACTGCTAGAAATAAAGTCATATAAGAGAGAGTGGATCCTAAATCAAGTAAATAGTAGACATCACGGGAAAAGAGTTTCAACATACTGATAATGAAATCAGGGGATGCCTCATATGCTTGACGAGTAGAGAAAGTATAGAGTCAGTTCCGACTAGTGCCAGAGGTAGATGAGGCTCCCCTTGATGCCAAGCTAAAGAAGAGGATACAGGAACCTTATTTTCCCCAGAAACAACCTTACTAACTGGATAGTTTCAAAACATATGCCCTGACTTACCATACTTAAAGCACTTATCCTTTCCTTCATCATAGAAAACCCAATGCAATCAACTATAAAATCTATAGGGAGGATATGATGGAGCTGATTGGGCATCACAAGCATTGAATTGGGCATCTTGTGCTCTATAATTATAGCCACTCTAATTAATCTATCACCAGACGACCATGGGAAGGGAGAACTAGCCATCGAGTGAGGCCCAGAATTTCCCCACCTCTTCTTGGGCCACGTTCCACCATCCTTACACCTCGGTTATTGGCCACAACCCTGATTAGAGAATCTATACTTCTTGCTCTGCCTCTACCCTATCTGTGCCTACTTTTTCTTCTCTTTTACAACCTACTGCATGTATAAAACCAACCTGGAGATGTCTATGTCCTTGTTCAACAAAGAATCCTTACTCTCCAAATCCAAGTCTCGAGACAACCCAAAAGTAAATATTCTCATTCTAGCCTTCATACTAGAAACCAACTCTGGAGCATACCGTGATAACTACTGAAAATACAAGGCATACTCCTTGACATTGACTAACATCTTGTCGTGCTTTGATTGACAAACTCTTCCGTCTTTGTTTCCCTCAGTTCTTGTGGAAAGAAGTGGTCCAGTAAAGCACTAAAAAATTATGCCACAGGGCTAACTCAAAATCATTACCCCTAGACTATTCCCATTCCTCACACCATTGGTAGGTTATATCTTTCTATTGGTAGGCAACAAATTCCACATCCTCCATGTTAGTAAAATGCATTACACAAAAATCTTATCTATCTCATTAATTAAACCTTAATGATCCTTCTGAACCTTAACACCACTTAAAACAAGAGGCTTTAACCTCATTAATTGGCCAACTATTGTGGCCTCAGAAGATACAATAAAAAAACCACCACGCTCAGACTGAGAAGCAACCAACTAAGCAACATATGGATAGTTTAACAAAAATTTTCATTTATCACATCAGCCTGAGTATCTCATAAAGGACTGGAGGAGACCATTGATTCTAGAAGGGCAATCAGGAACAAGACCCATAGACCATATCTAGACCCCATAAGTTGGACGTGTCCTATCAATATTGTCCTCAGGTGGGATAGAGGAGTTTCCATTTACTTCAGATAGTCTGGGAGGCATGATCTAAAAAACGAACAAATGGGAATTAGAGAAGATTTCCAAACCTTAGACTCTATACCTCGAAAACAGAACACAAAAAGAAGAATCATTCTTCAATGCCTTGTAGCCTCTCCCTTAGGAGTGTGGTGTATTACACATCCCTAAAAAATACTCTACTCGACATGACTTTGTGGGCTCTTAATTAACCATCAACCTAGGTCTTTGATACCAATCTGACATAACCCAAACTAGGGCCTAGTCATATTGGGTGTCTCAATCCCAACCAGGACTGGAGACCACCCACAATACCCAAACATTAAGCATCCTATACCCCTAATAGGATGAATTCCAAATATATAACAAGATAAAATGATAATAATTTAAAGACATTACATAAAGTCTATAACAATAACCAAATAGTCACAAAGTTTTCAACCAATACCAATCCTAATGCCAATACCAATACCAATACCAATGCTAACTCTTATACTGACTCCGCCAATGCCTTTAGTAGTCCAACAAAGCCTGTAACCAGAATCAAAGAATATCCAATTGGGACATGCCTCTGAGCATAGCCAAAACCAAAAACAAGGAAATAACAATAATGAAAAGAATTTTATAGCATGAAATAGAGTCTTCCGAGGTATAGAAGCTCACCACTTTAATCTAGCTCAAAGTTGCCCCTGAATCCATATCACTAAGCAGGCGGAATAAAAGTATGGCCGGTTATTATATCGTGTGAGGATACAATGCCAAAGATGGTTACTAGAGTGAACCACAGCATGTAACTCAAGGATAAAGATAAAATAAATCTATCAATTCAAACCCTAATCAAATAACCATATGCAATGACATATATATATATATTGTATCATCACAAGGAACAAAGTTTAGTATCCATTTAAAATCTTAACCTAGATTGTGTAGCTTTACCGTCAAAATCAATATACGGGCTATATGGGTCCAGTGTTACCCCCTGAATACATGTAGCCGCATGAACTAGAGATATCATAGGGGCCGGGGATTCCCATATATCCTATACCTTCGTTGATACATATATACGGGTATAGAATTATGGGAGTCCTATGTATCCCACTAGTATAAGGTCACCAAGACCAACCCCCATATCAGCAAACATAAGTTTCTAATATTCGTCCATCAGATTCACACCTTTACGGCTAGATATCACAACCCCTATTATTGCCCAATTAAAACACTAAGCACATAAGAAAACTACCAATTCCAAGAGTCAAATATAAAGGCATTATAAAGTGGTATCGTCATACTGATTATAGCTTGCAGGAAATGTCACTAGCCAACACTTAGAGGATTCCCATGTACCCCCCATACTCCATTATTAGAATAACTTGAGGGATTCCCATGTACCCCACAAGGTTTTCAGTTCAATTCAATTTATACCCATCAAAGCCTTAATAAAGTCCTTAATCAATTATTTTCATGGTTATCCAAAAGCCTTAGTTCAAAAACACAATTTAACATGTGAAAATATGATTCTCATTGACAATTTCACAAACAGGTTAAGGGCATGCCATTATTAAAGCTAAACTCACCAAATTTTGGTGTTCAACCTTGACCCCTAAAATAAATCACCATTCCTATGAACCCAAATGTTCAAAACCATATTCAAAATATGTATAATCACAATTTAAAATATAAAAAACAATATTCAATTATATGCATTCAAACCCCTCAACCATGGTTTCAAAACCACCAGTAATGATTCATGAATAATGCTCAAAACATATGTTTTTAGTAAACTAACAATGAGGGAAGAGTTACATGCCTAAATTACAAAGATTCACTGAGAGAACTTGATCCTTAAGCCCTTAGATGACCACTTTAGAAAAACTTAGCCAATTTTTCTTGAGAGGACTTAAAAGAGAAAAGAAGATGTTAAATCTTGTAAAGTGTGGAATAAATGAGAAAAAAGTGTTATAGGGATATGGGGTCTGAAGGTTTTTAAGTGGGAAATGTCTTAAATGCCCCCAACTAAAATTTGTTAAAAGGTTATCCTTGGTCATGAGTTAACCCATTGACTCATCACCAAATCATATAACTGGTAGCATTGAGTCAGATCCTGGATAGTAAGCTGGACGCCCATACATTGTCCTCTTACGACTCCATGATCCCCAATCGTGACCTGACCATACGAATTGTATGGTCTAGTCATATCCAAGATAGGACTCAAAGCAAAGAGATAATGGACTACATACAACTCAACCCTACAGCTCATAACCTATGCTTACGGCTCTTAGTAAGCCACTCGTACTCTTAGTAGAGTAAAGCCGCAAAGTTACTAATTTGGATAAGGATCGTCCAAACGACTCGTTTGCACCCTTAATGACTCATACCACCAAGTCACAACTAAGATAGAAAACCCAACCACCATCCACTGGACACCTTATGAATAGGGTCAAAATTGAATATATATTTGGAAGGAAATAATATTTACATAGACATGGTATAGATAAATATATATAGAAATAAATTATAGATAACATAATCAAATATATATATATGTAAAATAATTATATACAAGACATTATAATAATGGATAATTATAATATAAAAAATAATTATGTACCTTTAGAAATAATGTATTTAAATGAAAGATAATCATGTACCTTTAAAAAAGGAACAAAAATGTTTTTGTTCCTTGAATGTTTCATTTTTACCACAATATATGTCTATTAAAGTAACTATTATGTATGTCATATTGAAATTCACTAAATATAATGGTATATATGTAATTATTTTTATGAAAATGACTAATTTGTTTTTTGGTAAAAAGGTTTGAAATTGTATTAAGTTGCTAAATTTTTCATTAGGATATTCATAGGAGTGCTGGCTCTGTTAGGGTATGGGGGTGGGTTAATAGTTAGGGTCACATTCCTCCTTATAGGCAAAAAATTTAGAGTGTTGATCTTCCTTACTAAAATAGTACCCCTACCGTCAACTTCTATATCAATAGTAACATACATTGGGGAAGCTGACAAAATGCTTGGCAATCCATAGTTAGAATGTCTCCTCCCTTCCCTAGCCAGCTTGTCCGCAGTTGAATTTTGCTCACAAAAATGTGCTTCACCCTGGCTACTCCAGTTCCTGCATTAGAAGCCTACACTCTAGCAGTAAGTTAGAGAAATATATGATCAATTTGTATGGCATACAAAATCTAAGGGGAGTCAGAGAACATTTAGAAGGAGGGTAAGTTAAGGCTTTTGGCCACATTAAACCCTCTGTAAGGGGCCTCAATTTTTGCATGGATAGAAGTAACATAAGGGAAAAGCATACAAAGCCTGCTACTAAGGCCTAGTCTCAGTAGGTATCTCAAGCCAACCATGAGTCAGAGACCACCCCCTTTAGACTAATATTCAGATCACAATAAAAGAATACAACGGAAGACAACCAAACATGATGATAAGAAGAATAGATAAGTCTAATCACGTTCTAAGATAAAAAAACAATGACAAAAATATCTCAACACTGTCTACAAAAGCCTCTAAAACCATAATACCAAACTACGTAGGGACATGCGACTAAAGAAATCCACAATGATATACTAAACAATACTAAAAATAATAAAATAATCAGGGCTTTCGAAAGATGGAGGTTCACCATTTCACAGCAGATCCCCAAGAATACCAAATCACATAACACTGCATAGGAGAAACAGAAAATCCTTTGATCTCTACATCATGAAATGATGTAGAATTCAGGGATAGTTAGTGGACTGGGTACTGACATGTAGCTCAGGGGTAGGGATAAAATAATGCAATTACCAAAATCCTATAAAAAACCATATGCACTACATTCATATACATATACATAGGATGCTAGGATTGGGATAATGGTTATGAATATGAGAGTTTAAACCATTAACCTAAATTGTGTAGCTCGCTCCATCCTAAGGGAACCCATAGGCTATATGGGTGAAGCTCACCCTGCTGTAAAGGCCCAGTGCATGTTAGCCGCACAAATCAAGGAAAAACTGAGGAAAGGCTAAACACATCAATCCTATATCCCTCCCAAAAATATATATAATGAGTGCATCAATCACACAATCACATTGACCCCCAACGAAGACAAATTAGGTTTCTAGTGTTGATCCCCTCGGGATCTACACCTTCACTGTGAGCTACGCAATTCTTTTTAATCCCAAATTGAACCACTTTACATATAAACCAACCATTAACTCAATTGTTATTTATTAAGGCATTTACCAACATGGTATCGTCATACCAATATGCTTGCAAGATTAAATAGTAATGCCAGACCAATTCATATAACCAAACTGACTCCTAAGTTTTATTTAAAATCCAAGCAATGCCCACCAAGGCCATCCAAATACACTTTTATCCATTTCTCCTTAATGCAATGCAATGGGTTTAAAACATAAGTTAAACTATGCAATTATTCATATTCAAAATTAAGTTTAAAATGTGGGTTGAGGTTAAAGAAATTACCAAGCCAAAATTCCATCAATTTTGGGGAAGCCGATGTCCCCTGTTCCAACCATTAAAATAATGCACCAAGTCAGTTCCCATAACCATTAATTTAAGAATGAATAAATAATTTAAGTCGTAGGGAAAGAAATTCAAGTAAACCCAATCAAACTCCTCCAACCCAATTTCAAACCCATGATTAATTGACATGAATGCCCAATAATCCAATGCCATAATTTAAAAATACAGGTTAGGGATGTGCAACATGTCTAAAATATAGAAAAATTTGAAGAAGAATTGAAGTTTGGAACTTGCATAGTAAATTCTTTGTGAAATCCTTGAGCTTTTTTGGGTTTTTTGTTAGAGAGTAGAATAGTGTAGTTTGATCTTTGAAAACTGAAGAAAAAAGGGCTGCTTCTATGTTCAAGAGTCGTGCAAGAGGTAAAAAAGACCAAGAATCCCTCACCTATGTGAAAGAAAAATAGTTGAAATTAACATAGGAGTGTGGAACGCCATTATCGCGGAGGGTAGTCTTTATGTCATGCCCTTATCGCTGAGGGTAGCCTTCATGTTATGCCCTTATCGCGGTAACCCCTGAGGCATGCCACTATTGCAGAGGCTTATTTCCTTAAGGTCCTAAAATAACCCTGAGCCCCTTCAAAGAATATCAAAATTTCCCCAAAACACCATTTAAACATCCCAAAACATAAATCAAGTCAAAAAATTGACATTACACATTCAAAAGGTTCAAAAATAAAATAATCAAATCTTTTACAAGGTCTCACATTATCTTCTCTTTGATATCATTCATCCTCAAATGCTAAGTTAGGACAGTTTTAGCACGAAAATAGCAAGAGTACATCCGAATCAAATGGTAAATTTGAAATGCGACAATAGGGCAACAAAACTCATACTTTTTGCACTTTCTTCCAACCCGGGGAAACATAAATGGGTACTTGGCTTTCATATCTTCCTCAGCTTCATTGTAGCCTCTTTTACCTTATGGTTCCTCTAAAGAACTTTCACCAAAGCTATATCCTTTGTCCTCAATCCAATATGTAAATTGGTACTTCCTCATAAGACAAATGAATACAAAACACCAACATCTTTAATAGGCACTCTCAAAGAAGGATCATCGAAACACTTTTTCAGCATAGACACATAGAAGACAGGATGAATAGAAGCCAAACTCACAGGCAATCCAAACTTATAAGAAACATTCAAAATTCTTCTTAAAATCTAATACGGACCAACATAATGAGGACTAAGATTCCCTTTCTTCCCAAATCTCATGACTTCTTTCATAGGAGACAACTTTAAGAACACCCAATCACTAACTTCAAACTCCAGCTCTCTTTCCCTCACATCTTACTAATACTTTTGGTAACTTTGAGAAGTCCTAAGTATTTCTCAAATCACCTTCACCTTCTCCATTGCTTGGTAAACCAAGTAAGGACAAAACAACTTAGTCTCACCTACCTCAAACTATCCAATAGGAGACCTACACCTCCTACAATAAAGAGCCTTAAAATGATCCATTTGAATTGTAGAATGATAATTGTTATTGTACGTGCACTCAATAATAGCAAAATATTCAACCCAACCACCTTTAAAATCAATCACACAGTCCCTTAGCATATCCTCCAAAGTCTGAATAGCACGCTCTGCTTGTCTATCTATTTGAGGGTGGAAAGTGGTGCTAAGGTTCACATAGGTACCCAAACCTTTCTGAAATGAATGCCAAAAATGAGATAAAAGCTGCGCACCTTAGTTCAAAATGATGGACACCGATTCCCCATTCAACTTAACAACCTGCTGAATAAACAACTTAGCATAATTTTCTCCTGAGTAATTAGCCCTCATAGGAAAAAAGTGAACAGAATTATTCATCCTATCCAGAATGACCCAAATAGAATTATACTGACTGCAAGACTGTGGAAAACTCATAACAAAATCTATATTAATCATCTCCCACTTTTACATAGGCAAATCTATCACTTGAGACATGCCATGAGGCCTCAAATGTCCAACCTTAACTTACTAAAAAATCATACACTTAGGCACAAAGTTCAGCACATCCCTCTTCATATTATTACACCAGTATATTTCCTTCAAGTCATGATACATTTTAGTTGAACACGAATGAACTGTATACATCAACTCATGAGCCTCAGCAAAAATCTTTTCCCGCACCCATCAAAATCAGGAACACACAAATTTCTTTGGTACCTCAGAATGCTATCTCCCCCAATCTCGAAAGCCATAACCTTTTACTGACCACATGATCCTTGATCTGCATGAGTATGGGATCCAAATCCTGCTTCTCCTTTACCTCAGCACTAAGAGATGACTTAACAACTTCTTGAACAATCAGTCCTCCATTTTTAGAATCAAAAAGATGAACTCCCAAGTTAGTCAACCTATGAATATCCTTAACGAAACATCTTTTCTCCTCCACAACATGAGATAGTACCCTATAGACAACCTACTAAGAGAAACAACAATAATATTAGCTTTACTTAGACGGTAGTGAAGGCTCATGTTGTAATCCTTAAGTAGTTTGAGCGACCACCACTGCCTGAGATTCAATTTTTTTTGTGTAAACACATATTGTAAGCTCTTATGGTCTGAATAAATGTCCTCATACAATTTTTATAGATAATCGTGTAAAATCATCAATGCAAACACCACTGCTGCAAACTCTAGCTCGTGAGTCAGATAATTTCTCTTATGAAACTTAAGCTACATGGATGCATAGGCTACAACCTTACAATACTGACATAACCCAATTTCACGTAGGATGCATCACAATGCACAAAAAAACAATTAGTACCCTCGAACAGGTTCAAAACTAACACAACAGGAATCATATCATTCAACTACTCAAAACTACCCTTACAAGCATCGAACCACAAAAACTAAACCTTTTTCTATAACCTTATCCACGGAGCAACAATAGATATAAAACTCTCCATAAACCTCCTATAGTACCCAACTAAGACCAAGAAGCTCTTAATATCAGCTGGAGTAGTAGGTCTAGTCCATTTCCTTACTACCTCCACTTTCTAGGGATCCACCTTGATCTCCCCACTAGAAATAACATGCTTGAGAAAATTCACAACACTTAGCCAAAATTGATACTTAGGAAAATTTTACATACAACCTCCGGTCTTTAGAAGTTTGAAACACCATAAGGTGATTGGAATTCTTCTCCTCACTCTTAGATTATACCAATATGTCACCAATGAATACTATTACAAAAAATTCTAGAAACTACATAAATACTTGATTCATAAGATCCATGAAAGTGGTCTAAGCATTAGTCAACTTGAACGCATAATCAAAAAATCATAATGGTCGTACCTGGTTTGAAAAGCATTTTTGAGGATACCAACCTCCATAATTTTTAACTGGTGGTAGGTCAAACGGAGATCATTCTCAGAGAAATATCTAGCACTTCAAAGATGATCACATAGGTCATTACTCCTAGGAAGAGGATACTTATTTTTTACTGTAACCCTATTCAATCCAAAGTGTATAGCCACATAAGGGGTCAGTAGAACCCAGATCAAGCAAACCATAAACTTTGTGAGAGAAAAGTATAACATAGCAGTAACAACATCGAGAGATTTTTCAAATTCCTGATGAGTATCAAGAGCATAGAGGTAATTTTGGATAGTGTCAATACTTGAAGTGATTCCCTTTGGTGCAGAAGCTGAAGAAGTTGCAACCAAGATCTTATTATCTCCGATCGCAACCCATGATGAAGGACAATCTTCCTGTATATACCTAAGTTGATCATAATTATAGGACCAATTTCTCCTCTCCTCTTAATATCCATACTTAAGTAGTGCACATAAATGTAAAAGAGGATAAGGTGAGGATGACTAAGCTCCACTAGCCTGAGATAAGGCACCGTATACCTTAGAACCACTACTAGCCTAAAAACGATGATCACTCGAAGTTTTAGGATAACATGCTCTAGTTGTCGAATAAGTATTTCCCTAATTTTTCTTCTTTGTTCACTGCCTACTATCTCTCTTACTATTCTATTAATTCACACCCTTTTCTACGTATCTAAACTTCTTATTTTGCCTCTCTCCCATCTCTACCTACTTCTTTTTTCTCATCTTCTACCTACTGTATATAAACCACTAGTATATATCCATGGCATTATCCAACATAGCAACCTTACATTCTACAACAAATCATGGTACAACCCAAAAGCAAACTTTCTCATTTAGGACCTTATATTAGACACCAGTTACGAACATAATGAAATAACTAATGGAACATTAGAGCATACTCCTTGACACTCATATTACCCTGCTTGAAGTTAACAAACTCTTCATCCTTAGCTTCCCGCAACTCTTGAGAAAGAAAGTTATCAAGAAAAGAACCGAAAAAGTCATCCCACACAGCTGACTTGACATGTCAGCCTTATTGCTTCCCACTCATCATCTAATTGCTAAGCCATATCTTTCAACTGATATATAGAAAACTCCAAACCTTCTGAATTAGTAGCATGCATAATCCTAAAAATTTTCTCCATCTCATCAATAAACCTATAAGGATCTTTCTCAACCTTAGAGCCTGTAAAGATTGGTGGATTAAACCTCATAAATTGACTAACTCGGGTAACCTCAGATGAACTAATAGCAGGAACAACATGATCATACTGATAAGCCTACGATGCCACAAACTGAGCGAGCATATTGATGATAGGCGATATTACGCGACTATATCAATATATTTTGCCCATATTTGTGCCATGTTTTGAGAACAAAGTATATATTTCATGCGCTTTCAGTCCTTTTTCCTGTAAGTGAGCTAACGAACATGATAAGTAAAGTTTCAGGTAGAAATAATGTAGAATTCAGCATTTTATGGATAAGTTGATGCCAAAGAAAGCTTCATGAAGGAATAAAAGGATGCTTGGACGCCTAAGGACCAAAAGTGATGCATGGAAATTTTGTCCCGGGCTAAAACAACATTTCTGAAGACTTTGGGGACCTGCAGTAACTTAGTTGGATTTGAATAATGATACATTAACCTAGTATAATTGGGTTAAGAATTTCATTAGTTTATTTGGATTTGGATAATGATACATTAACCTAGTACAATTGGGTTAAGTATTTCATTAGTTTAGTAGGATTTGGTTAAGTATTTCATTAGCTTAGTAGGAATAGGATATGGGTATTATAAATACCCTATCATGCTAGAGAGTTTTAAACATCTTCTTACATTCTATTCTACATCTTTCTATTCTTCTTCCATCAACAACAATTACACTTGCATTAATTCTATTTTTCTTCTTCTATTCATCTATTCTTAATTTCCGCAACAAGAGAATCGTTACTTCGCTAAAGAATTCACGCCTAAACTCCTACCACTCTTGTGCTACACGAAATTTATCATTACTGTGGTATAATAACAATGTCAATTATGATTTCCTTTGCATTCATGGGTAACTAAACTTCTCTGTTGGGGTTATGGAAGCCGTATGAGATACTATCTATTGTTATGAGTTTGTGAGTTCGTGACACGTATGCTGCTTATATCATTATTCTCTTCAACTTAATTTAAATTCTTTGTGGTTGCAAACGCAAGAATACACCAGTATAACATTTAAATTGTTTGAAAGAAAGGTTATTTGTCTGGAAAAGAGATAGTGTCAAGGTAGTAGGGTCCCATACCCTATTAAAAAGTTAGTGCCGTAACTGGATTAACTTCTTGGAGAATTCGTACTGTTAGACACACTTTAAGCTCGAAAGAGATAAAGTGAAATAATCCTCAAATCAGTCGAAAGGCGCCTGGATTTATCATCGAATACAATTCTCTATAAGCACATGCATGTCAGGATTCAACACACTCATAGACAATAGAGACGTATAACTCAGAAGGTGGACATAACCCCAACTCCTCAATTCTCATTGTTTCACAACCTACTAAACATTCTTTCTTTTTACTTTGCTATTTTCAGTTTTTACTTTATTATTTTGGTTACACACTACAATCCCCCCTTTTTACGAGACTTGCACCAAAATTCTAGTAATCCTTGCTTACTTGTTGGCCAAGCTATTCCCTGTGGGATCGACACCCAACCCAGGTTGGGTTCTATATTTGCTAACGACCGTTTTACACTCCTAAGAGAGCTGTAGATTGAGCTTTATCACATATGATTAAACTAATAGAACTCCACATTAGAGATATCTTCTTGAGGTGACTGAGCATAAGTGTCACTAGCTCGTGAAGCCTTAGTAGGGACCAGTGGAACCCTACATGGAGCAGTACGATCAGGAGCAGGGACCTTAGATAGGGTTTGTACTCCATAAATAGAGTGAGTTCCCTCCAAATTTTCCAAATGTAGGACAGAGTTTCTAGTAGAGTTTCTACGACCATCTGATCTACAAGGAGGCATGATCTGAAATAAAAGTAAGCCAGGAGTTAGAGGTATATTATAGAACAAGACTCTATAGATCAAATATAGAACACAAGAAAGGAAATCATTACTAAATGTATTGCAGCCTCACACTCATAAGTGTGGTGCGCTACACACAATAAAAGTGACTCTACTCGACATGACTTTATAGACACCGAATGACCCTAAACCTTTCTCAAACTAGGGCCTTGTCATGATGGGTATCTCGAGCCTACCATGAGCCGGGGACCACCCCCTTAGCCTAACATTCAAAAAAAAAAATACATTAAAAGATGACCAAACTTGATGATAAGAAGAATAGATAGTTTAATTAAGTTCTATAAGTTCAAACATAATAACAAAAATATCCCAACACTATACACAAAAGAATCTAAAGCCAGAATACCAAACTAAGTCAGGACATGCTTCTGACTAAGACCAAAGAAATCCAAAATAAAATACTAAACTTTACTAAAAATAATAAAATAGTAAAACCTTTTAAAAAAATAGAGACTCACCATTTCATAGTAGATCCTCAAGAATGTCGAATCACCTAAAGTTGTACAAGAGCAACAGAAAACCCTTTGGATCCAACATCATTAAAAAATATAGCGTTCAAGGATGGTCAGTAGGGCGACCACTGGCATATAAGTTAGAGCTAGGGATAAAATAATGATATTACCAAAATCCACTCTTAAACCATATGCACCATATTTATTGGGGGAGATGACAAAATGCTTAGTACCCCATAGCTAGAATGTCTCATCTCTTCCTTAGCTAGCTTGTTAGCAATTATACTTTGCTCCCGAAAATATGCTTCACCCTAGCTACTCCAGTTCCTACATTAGAAGCCTACACTCTAGAAGTAAGTTTGAGAAACATATAAGATCAATTTTAATGGCATACACAACCTAAATGGAGTAAGAGAACATTTGGATAAAGGGTAAAGTTAAGGATTTTCATGACATTAAACCCTCTATAAAGGGCCTCAATTTTTGCATAAATAGAGGTAACATAAGAGAAAAGCCTACAAAGCCTACCACTATTACGATATGAACTAAGGCCTAGTCGTAGTGGGTATGTCAAGCCCATCGTGAGTTAGAGACCAACTCCATAGACTAATATTTAGGACACAGCGGAGGACAACTAAAAATAATGATAAGAAGAATAGATATGTCCAATCAAGTTCTAAGATAAAAACACAATGACAATAACATCTTAACACTTTCCACAAAAGCCTCTAAAACTAAAATACCAAACTACGTCGGGACATGCTCCTAACTATGGCCAAAAAAATCCATAATGAAAAATAAATACTAAACAAGACTAAAATTAATAAAATAATTGGGCCTTTTGAAAGATGAAGGTTCACCATTTCACAGAAGATCCAAAGGAATACCGAATCAGTGGGGCGAGTACTGACATATGACTCAAGGGTAGGGATAAAATAATGCAATTACCAAAATCCAATCAAAAACCATATGCACCACATTCATAGACATATATATAGGATGCCAAGATTTGGACAAGGTTCATGAATATGCGAGTCTAAACCATTAACCTAAAATGTGTATCTCACTCCATCATAAGGGAACCCATAGGCTATATAGGTCTAGCTCACTCTGTTGTAAAGGCCTAGTGCATATTAGCTGCACGAATCGAGGGAAAAATAAAGTAAAGGCTAAAGACATCAAGCCTATAGCCCTCCTAAAAATATTTATAATATGTGCATCAAGAACACATTCACATGGACCCCCAATGCAGACAAATGTGATTTCTAGTGTTGATCCCCTCGGGATCTACACATTCACTGTGAGCTACATAATTCTCTTAAAGCCTAAATTAAACCACTTTACATATAAACCAACCATTAACTCAAATGTCATTTGCTAAGGCATTTACCAACATGGTTTCATCATAAAAATATGCTTGCAAGCTTATATCATTATATCAAACCAATTTATATAACCAAACTGACTCTCAAGTTTCATATAAAATCCTAGCCATGCCCACCAAGGCCATCCAAATCCACTTTTATCCATTTGTACTTTAATGCAATGCAATGGATTTAAAAGACAAGTTAAACTATGCAATTATCCATAGTCAAAATCAAGTTTAAAAGGTGGGTTGAGGTTAAATAATTTACAAGCCAAAATTCCATAAATTTGGGGAAACCCATGTCCCTGTTCTAACCATTAAAACATTGCACCAAGTCAGTTTCCATAACCATTAATTAAAGCATGAATAAATAATTTAAGTCATAGGGAATGAAATTTAAGTAAACCTAATCAAAATCCTCCAACACAATTTCAAACCCCTGATTAAATGACATGAAAACCCAATAATCCAATGACACAATGTAAAAATACAAGTTAGGGATGAGCAACATGTCTTAAATATAGAACAATTTGAAGAGAAATTGATGTTTGGAACTTGAACAGTGAATTCCTTATAAATTGCTTGAGCTTTCTTGGGTTTTGTGTTACAGAGAAGAATAGTGAAGTTTGATCTTTGAAAACTAAAAGAAAAGGGCCATTTCTATGTTTAAGAGGTGTGGAAGGGGTAAAAAGACCAAAATCCCTTGTCGAGTTGAAATAATAAACAACTTTGTGAAATTAATATAGGAGTGTGGCACACCCTTATCGCGGAGGGTAGCCTTTATGTCATGCCCTTATCAAAGAGGCTAACCTCTATGGCACGCCACTATTATAGAGGCTTACTACCTTGGGGTCACAAAATAACCCCGAGCCCCTTCCAAAAATTTCAAAAGTTTCCCAAAACATAATTCAAGCCCAAAATTGACATTACACATATAGAAGGGTCAAATATAAAATAATCGTAATTTTTATGGGGTCTCATTATCTTCTCCTTGAGATCATTCATCCTCAAATGCTGAGTTAGGACATTTTTACAATAATATATGGCTATTAAAGTAACCATTATGTATGTCATATTGAAATTCAATAAATATGATGGTATATATGTAATTATTTTTATATAAATTACTAATTATTTTTTTCTTGGTAAAAGAGGTTTAAATTGTATTAAGTAGCTAAATTTTTCATTAGGATATTCATAGTAGTGTTGGCTCCGTTAGGTTCTGGGTAGTTTAATAGTTAGGGACACATCCCGACCTAGTGTATCACCTTGGGGTGTGCCTTTCTTGTTTGTAAAAAATAAGGATAGGATTAAGTGTTTCCGTATTGATTATCAAAAGTTGAATAAGTTGACAATTAAGGATAAGTATCCTATTCCTTGTATTGATGATTATTTGCTCAACTTCAAGGTATTTTTAAAATATTTTCGAATATTAATTGGATGTTTGAGTTCCACCAGTTGAGGATAAGAGCTTCGAATATTTCAAAGACATTTTTTCATACTCGATGTAGTCTATATGAATTCTTGGTCATGTCCTTTGGGTTGACTAATTCCCCACCCACTCATATAACCCAAACCAAGGTTTGGCCATGTCGGGTATCTCAAGTCCAACTAGGACTGGAGACCACCCCTAATACCTAACCATTGACCTCCTTACACCCCATGTCGGATGAATTCCAAACATATAACAAGATAAAAGAATATCAATTTAAATACACTATGATAAGTTTACAACAAAAACCAACCACTAACAACCAAACAACAAACTAATACCAATACCGGTATTGATACAGATACTGACACCAATACCACCATGTCCACTATAGTCTAACAAAGACTCTAATCAAAACCAAAGAATATCCAGTCGGGACATGACCCCGACCATAGCCAAAACCATGACCAAAAAGAATAGTAAGGACATAAAGAAATTCATAGAATGAAATGGAGTCTTTTGAACTATGGAAGCTCACCACTTCAGTCTAACTTAAAAGTTGTCCCTGAAAATCTAATCACTGCGCAGAAGAAGTGAAAGTATGGCCAATTCTTCCATTGCATGGGATACAGCATCCGAAGATGGTTTGCGGGGTGAACGCTAGCATGTAACTCAAGGATAAAGATACAGTAATGCCATAAATCCAAAACCAAGTAAAATCAACGCACATAACCATATACAGATACATATATGTGTGTGTATATACACCTTGCTGGTATAGTGAACTAGATTTAGTATGAACTTTAAAACCTTAACCTGTACTATGTAGCTTTACCGTCATAAGTTTACCCATGTGCTATATGGGTCCAGTATTACCCCCTGAACGAGCTCCAGTGCATTTTAGCCACAGACACAGGAGATACCATAGGTGGTCGGGGATTCCCTTGTAAGTTTCACCCTCTATGATACATATGTGCATGTTATACTTGAGGGATTCCCTTGTACCCCATGAGCATATGGTCATCAAGACCAAACCTCATCTCGATAAACATGAGTTTCTAGTGTTCGTACTCAGACTCACACCTTCATGGATAGCTATCACAATACCCATTATTGCCTAATTAAAACATTTAGCACATAACTAAACCACTAGCTCTAGGTGTCAATTATTAAGGAATTATTAAGTGGTATCATCATATTAATTATAGCTTGCAAGCAATGTCATTAGCCAATACTTAGGGGATTCCCAATTACCCCAAAAATTCCGTTATTAAATCTACTTAGGGGATTTTGATGTACCCCATAAAGTTTTTAAAACCATCCTTAACCATTTATCTATTTATACCATGCATTAGTTTCAAGAAACTAGTCAAGCTAAGTGATCATACATAAACCAAATAATTTATGCAAGTGGGTTGAGTTTATTACCAATTTCCGTACCAAATTAATTCATTTGGGGATTCCATTGTACCCCTATTTTCATCCACCATTCCCATGCACACTAATGGATTTACCAACCAAACAATTTAAGCATAATTGTTTCATAAATATCAAGGAAGAAACATTTAAACAATTTATATTAATAATCCTCAACCCATCGTACAAATCCCAACATCAATATCTGATGAATGATACTTTAAATCACATTCTTTTTCAAAATTGACAATGAGGGAAAAGTAACATGCCATAAATACCAAGAAATTTGGGGATCAAAACACCCATGTAATCCTAGATGACCACCTCTTTTACAACCCTAACTTTGACTTGAATGGAGAGTTTGAGAGCGTTTGATTGAGAATAATGTGATAATAAAGTCCTAAAGATGGTTTTATGTCATGGGGTCAAAAGGGTTAAAGTGGGAAATATCTTAATTACCCTTAGCCTAAAACTGAAAAAGTATTACACCTGGCTACGAGTCACCTATCGACCCATAACTGTTTCTCATAACTCGTCACCATAAGTTGTAACTAAAATAGTCTTCACAACCCTCACCTACTATTGTCCTTATGACTTAGTCAACTGACTGGTCATATGACCCTACGATTCCTCACCATAAGTCGTAACCAAAATAGCCTCCAGGACCCCTACCTACTATTGTCCTTATGACTCATCACATGAACCTATGACTTGTAGGGTCCAAGTCATAGTAATTGTAGAACCCAATTAGGTAAACATAGAATATCCTATGATTTGATCATTATGACTCATTACGAGTCATTATGACTTGTGACTTCAAGTTGTAATGAGGACAGTATCTTGGTCCAAACTTACTGGATACCTTACGACCTATACCCCATGAATCATAACAAACCCTTATGACTCATAGCGAGCAACTCATACTTAGAGCATAATCATGCTACATACTTACCTTTATGATTCGTCCCAATGAGTCATCAAGACACCTTATGACTCAGGGGGTCCATTCGTAGCCATGGAAGTGTGCTCAAGGCTCAAGAAATTTTCAAAGGCCAAAGATCCAGGGTGTTTTAATTCTCTCCCACTTGGATTATTCATCCTCGAATGACAGGACAAGGCATTTGCCGGCACGATTAGACCCTAAACATCACTAACAATGATAGAAAACAAATATGCTATGGAAATGACCTTTTCTTTTAACAAAGTAAGAAAACAAAGATGCTAAGAATTACACATACCTTAAGCACAATTATCTGGAATAGGAAATAAAAATGGATACTTGGATTTTATATCTTATCTATCTTTCTATAGAGCACCTCCCTCCCAAATAATACATCTAATAACCCTTGAATGTGAATAAAATTTCCACTAAGCTTTCAACTATGGATACAACACTCCATCATTTCAACCTTCTAACTCCCCCGTGGAGCATATATTTCTAAGATTTGAGCGTTACTATATCTCACTCCCATGTTAAAGCCTAACTTAGAGTAAAAGGTGTTAGTGTAAGCCATGGGACCCAATACTTTTCACTACTCTCATAGTACTACTCGATCTTATCACAACAATATAGTAACCTCAGGTCTAAATCATGGAGTGCTAACCACATCACACAATGGTTTGTGTATCCATCAATCACACATTTAACCCTGCCTTTCTATTCTTAATTTTCAGATCTATCTCCCAAAATTAGAAATTTCAATCATTTTTGCAGTGGATTTCACCATCTCTCTTCTTCTTGAATATTTCACATAACAAAGGTTCATCGTACTCTTCCTTCTTTATCTATTATTTTAGCCTGAGTATTCACCCCAATAATTTTATAATAACGAACATCTACTCCCTCATCCAAAACATTACTATGCGTCGATAACCACATTCTCCCTAACATAAGAAGGGTCACTAAAGAACTAGAGTACCAATATAAAAAATGAAAGGAAGGGAGTTACATATCAATAACAACTCCTATTTTTCAACTCAAGATGAGACCCACAAAATGGGACACGGTAAAATAGGCATAAATTACTTTATAGCAACCACCTAGGATATAATGGAGGGTCATTTTGACTTAAATATACCATACCACGATTTCTTGGGACTGCGCACTGTGAGAAACATGGTTAAATATATCATGGGTAATATAACATTAAGTTGAGATTTATATTCAAGGAACAAGGGAAGGATTTTTGCTTCGAACCACTATTTCTTGGAAATAGGCATAACATAATAGATGAATATATGGATCATAAGCATCATAACATAGATCTTGAATAGTTGGAAGCTCGAATTCCTGAGAACCATTATTGCTTTTGATTAAGGGGATACAGTATTAACATTCATAACACGTAGAATACCGTCCCTAGGCAAAAACACTATTATAATATGTACAACTCTAGTAGAGTGCCCTCTTAACCAAAATAGGAGGGAATTATTGAATAGGAGAATATTCACCCTGACTCTCCCTTGAAGCCCACCACTAGGAGAAAATTTAAGATTAGCCCTTGATCTTCATGTTATAACACCTTTAAATATAATATTTCTCTCTAAGAGGTATTACCATAGACATGTACTAGGGACACTTGGCTCTCTTATACTTACAAACCACATCTACCCTGATGCTACCTGGGGTTCAGTATACTCTTATAGACTCTATGCCCTAATCCATCCAATGACTTAGCCCCTAATCCACCAGTTTAACCTGGACCTATGACCTATATATCACAACGTTCCCACTCCATATTCCTTAAGTCATCAACCTCATCTCTTTCGTACACCCCATTAAGCCTACCAATTTACTCTTACAAATTTTGCATCGTTATTATCAAGCTAAAAAACTCTTTTTACAAAAATCAACATCTATGGTTCAAACTTAGTTTCTATCAACCATCATCCACTACAAACTGAGTACCCCATGTAAAATTTATATATGGTCCACCCCATAAGGAGGTCACCCTAAATTCCCTATTCACCCGTTGATAACCTACACACACTTAGAGGAAACCATCCTTCTTAAGGACTAAAGAATAGAAGTGCCCCCAGAGAAATACTAAGGTGGATAACCCTTACCAACAAGATATTTAACAACTCCTTAAATCATTTTAATTCAGTCGAAGCCATTTCATAAAAAGGAATAGCGATAAGATAGGTATTCGAAAGAGATGAATCCCAAAAATCAATTTTGCTATTGGGAGGAACACTAGGAAGATCATCAGGGAACACCTCAGAAGGTTCACAAACCACAGGGACAAGCTACAAAGAAGGGCCTTTTGGTCTAGAATACTTAGAATGAATTAAATGGTAGAGATACTCTTTTAGAAATCAGTCTTTGGGTTCTAATATACGAAATGAACCTTTACTTAGGCACTAAGGAACTACCTTCCCATTCAATCACCAATTTATTTGGAAAATAAGAACTGACCCTATGGGTTTGATAATACCGAGGCACATAGCATGAATGCAACCAATCAATTCTCTAAATCACATCAAAGTCTACCATGTCCAACTCTATTATATCCACCAATGTCTCCCTACCATAGACCTATATCACCAAACCCCTATAGATCCCTCTAACCACAATGGAGTACACATCGAGGAGGACACAGAAAAAAAAAAAGAAAAATAATCCAGAATACACTACGGATCAAAACCAAAATGAAAAGCCACTTAAAGGGCCATATATAATAGAGTAGACCCTGAATCAATAAAGCAATACACATCATGGGGAAAGAGTTTTAACATACCAATAAATACATCAAGAGATTCCTTGGATTCTTGATGGGTAGCAAGAGTATAAAGATGATTCTGACAGTGCTAATATCACAAGTAACACCCGTTGGTACAAAAATCAAAAAGCCAACAACTGGAATCTTATTAGCTCCAGTAAAAACATTGACTGAAGGACAATAACACTATATATTATTGGGTTGACCATGCTTGAAGCATCAGTTCTTCCCCTTACAACAAAATCCATAATACCACTGGCCATAAAATCGGCAAGAAGGGTAGAGAGGGATAAACCGGGCTCTACTAGACTAAAATTGGGCACCCTATACCCTAGGACCTATACCCTTTTTGAAAATGATTATCATCGAATGGCTTTAGGTAAGGGGATCAAGCTGATGGTTATGAACTAAAATTCCCCTTGCTCCCTTTCTTAGTCCACTATCTTTTTTGTCTACCATTATTGAGATGACCCCAGCCCCGCTTTGAATATACAAACTTCTTATTCTACCTCTCCCTAATATTTGCCTTATTTATTGTCCCACAAACAAGACAAAACCAGCATGACAAAGAGGCTATTATCTAAATTAATAGGTAAATAGAATAGCGGGACTCTGCATTAGATACTTTTCCCTGAGAAGTCTAAGGTGGACTAGGGGAAACCGAAGAAACTCCGATAGGGTACAAAATAGCATCCCTAAATTAGGTGTGTTCCCTAGGGGTAGGACGAATTCCATCCATATTGTCCTTAGATGAGACCAAAAAGTTTCCAAGACCATCAGATCTTCTGGGAGGCATAATTTGAAAAGTGAACATATGAGAATTAGAGAGAATTTTATGACCTTATACTCTATAGCTTGAAGAGTAGATCACAAGAAATGGAAATATTTCTAAATTCCTTGCAACCTCTCTCTTATAAGTATGGCATGCTACATATCCATAAAAGAGACTCTACTTTGCATAAACATTGTGGATACCCCACTAACCATGAAACAAGGATTTTATACCAATCTAACACAACCCAAACTAGGGCTGGTGGTGTCGGGTATCTCAAGTCTAACCAGGATTGGATACCACTCCTAATACCTAACCATTAACCTCCTTACACCATATGTCAAATGAATTCCAGACATATAACAAGATAAGAGAATATAAATTTAAGGACATTATAATAAATTTATAACCAAAACCAACCACCAACAATCAAACAACCAACTAATACCAACATCAATACCGACACCAATACTACCCATGTCCACAGTAGTTTAACAAACATACTAATCAAAACCAAAGAATATCTAGTTGGGACATGCAACCAACCATAGAAAACCAAGACCAAAAGGAAAATTAAGAACATAAACAAATTCATAGCATAAAATGGAGTCTTCCAAAGTATGGAAGCTCACCACTTTAGGTTGACTCATTATCCCCAAATCACCTAGTCACTAAGCAAGAGGAGTGGAAATATGGTCAGTTCCTGCATCATGTTGGTATACAATATCAGAAGATTATTAGTGGGATAAACTTTAGCATATAACTCAAGGATAAAGATTAAGTAAAGTTGTTAATCCAAAACCGAGTCAAACCAATTCACATAACCATATGCAAATACATATAAACATATATATATATATATATATACCATGCCTAGATAGGGAACAAGATTTATCTTGCACTTTAAAGCCTTAACCTGGGATGTGTAGCTTTACCATCATAAGTCTATGTATGGGCTATATAGGTCAAGTATTACCCCTTGAATAGGCCTCAATGCGTGTTAGCCGCATGAATTAGAGATACAATAGGTTGTCAAGGATTTCCTTATACCCTTCACCCTCTATGATACATATGTATGTGTATATACTTCAGGGAGTTCCTTCTACCCCATGAACACATGGTCATCAATACCAACCTTATATAGGAAAACAAGAGTTTCTAATGTCCGTCGTTCAAACTCACTCCTTCATAGCTAGCTATCACAACCCCTATTATTACCCAATTAAAACATTTAGCATATAAACAAACCACCAATTCCATGTGTTAATTATTAATGTATTTTTAAGTAGTATCATCAAACTGACTATAGCTTGCAAGCAATGTCGTTTAACCAATACTTAGGTAATTTTTAAGTACACCGCAGATAATATTACTAAAATTACTTGGGGTATTTTGATGTAACCCACAAGGTTTTTAAAATCATCCTTAACCATTTAACTATTTATAATATGCATTAGTTTCAAGAAACAAGTCAAGTCAAGTGATAATGCATAAACCAAACCAATTATGCAAGTGGGCTGAGTTTATTACCAATTTTCATACCAAAATAATTAATTTAGGGATTCCATTATACTCTACTTCCATCCACCATTCGCATGCACCCAATGCATTTACTAACCATCAATTTAAGCATATTTGTTTTATAAATATAAAGGAAGAAATATTTAAAAAATTTATATTAAAAACCCTCAACATAGTGCAAAACCAAACATCAATATATCATGAATGATATTTTAAATCATATACATTTACAAAATTGATAATGAGGGAAAATTAACATGCCTTAAATATCATGAAATTTGGGGAAGAAAGCACCCTTGGAACCCTGACTACCTCTCTTGGAACCCTAGATTTTACTTAAAGAGAGAATTTGAGTGTGTTTAATTAGGAATGATGTGATAATAAAGTCCCAAAAATGCTTTTAAGTTGTGGGGTCAAAAGGGTTAAAGTGGGAAATGTCCAAAGTGTCATCAACTTACAAACTAAAAAGTTTCGCACTTGGATAGGTGTCACCTATTGACTTATAACCATACCTTATGACTCATCAACATGAGTTATAACAAAAAAATAGTCTCCAGGACCCTCACCTTCTATTGTTCTTATGACTCTGTAAACCAACTCTTCACATGACTTTACAACTCGTAGGGTCCAAGCCATAGTCAAAATAAAACCCAATTGGGTGAACACTAACAATCCTACGATTTGATCAATATGAATTAATATGATTCATTACGACTTGTGACTTCAAGTCATAATAAAGATAGTTTCTTGGGTCAAACCTACTAGACACCTTACAACTTACACCCCATGAATCATAATAAATCCTTATAACTCGTAGTGATCCACTCGTACTAAGAGCAGAATCATGGAACAAACTTATATGATTTGATTACGACTCATAACAGTGTGTCATCAAGACACCTTATGACTTCGAGGGTCCAGTCATAAAAAAGGTAAGTGAGCTCAAGGATCAAGAAATTTCTAGGGGTCAAAAATCTGGGGTATTTCACCTACATTCATAGAGTTAATGAATTGGGTATTCTCATAATATATTGACTCTTTGTTTTGTATTTATAGAAAAAATCTTAGTTTACTCCAAGAATAAGGCCGATCATGATGAGTATTTGTGTATTTTACTCCAGAGATTGAGGGATAAGAAATTGTATGCTAAGTTCTCCAAGTGTGAATTTTAGTTGGAGTTTTTCTCTTTCTTGGGTCATGTAATGAAAAAGGATGGCATTATGATTGACCCGACCAAGATTGTAGTTGTTCGTGATTGAGCTGAGATTTCAATTTTTAGTTTAGTAGGTTATTATCAGCACTTTGTTGAGGGTTTTTGATCTATTACATCTCCATTGACCAAGTTGACTCAAAAGGAGATTTTCTTTCAGTGGTATGATGTTTGTGAGACGAGCTTTCAAAAGCTCAAGGAATTGTTGACTTTAGCTTCTATCTTGATTTTGCTAAAGGACGGCATAGGTTTCATAATATTTTGTGATGCTTCAAGTTCTGGGTTAGGTATTGTGTTGGTGTAGGAGGGTAAGGTGATTAATTATGCTTCTTGTTAGTTGAAGCCCCATGATAAAAATTACCCTACACATGATTTGGAGTTATGCATGATTGTTTTTGCTTTGAAGTTGTAGAGGCGCTACTGTATGGAATCCAATGTAAGATCATCTCAGATTACCTTAGTCTTTAGTATTTCTTCACCCAATGAGATATTAATATGAGGCAACATCATTGTCTTAAGTTTCTTAAGGACTTTAACCTTACTATTCTCTATCATCTGGGAAAGGCTAATATAGTTGCAGATGCCTTGAGTTGGTCATCGACTATCATGGGTTACTTGGCACAAATTTTAACCCAAGAGAAGCCTTTTGTTGTAGAGGTTCAGTCTTTAGCTTACTAGATAGTTAGGCTTAATATTTTGACACCTAAATGTGTTTTGGTATTTGTAGAGGCTAGGTCTTCCGTAATGAAGAATATTCAGGCTATCAATTTAATATTGTTAGGTTGAGATTTATTTGGGATAAGGTGTTGAGTGGTGAGGTTAAAGAGGTCTCACTTGATCTAGATGGTATTTTAAGGATTTGTGGCTAGTCTATATGGCAAGAGTGGATAATTAGGTAAGGCTGATATTGGAGGAGGGTCATTGTTTTTTTATTCCATCCATATGAAAGTGACTAAGATGTATCATAAATTAAGACAACACTACTGATGAGGTGGTATGATAAAGGATGTAGCAAATTTTGTAGGTCATTATGTATGTTGTGCGGGTGAATACCGAGTAATTGAGGCCTGGTTGGTTGCTTCATAGGTTATGCATTCCTGAGTGGGAATGGGAATAGATCATTATGGATTTCTTGACTAGTTTACCTCATACTTCTCATGATTTTGATAGTGTATCATAGGTAGATTGAGCAAAGTTGCTTATTTCATTCCTATTTAAATTTCTTTCAATGCTGGGAGGTTGGGCTATATTTATATTTATGAGGTAATTTATCTTCATAGTGTACTAGTGTCTCTTATCATGGATTGAGGTTCTGTGTTCACGTCTTACTTTTAAATTTCTTTCAGGAGCAGTTAAGTACCTAAGTTAATTTTATCATTACCTTTCACCACTAGAATGACGGTCAATTTGAGCAGAGTATTTAGATTTTGAAAGATATGTTGTGCACGTGTGTTATGGACTTTGGAGGCCAGTAAGAGTAACATCCATATTTGGTAGAGTTTGCCTATAATAATAGCTACCATTCCTGTAATGAGATGACTCTATTTGAGTCTTTGTATGGTAGGTATTATTGCTCTCCAGTTTGTTGGTTTGAGGTTTCTGAGATTAAATCTTGAGGTATGATCTTTCTTCATGAATCTTTAGATAGAGTTTGGGTCATTTAAGATAGACTTCGATCAACTTAGAGTATGCAGAAGTGTTATACATATCATAGAATTTATTCCTTGAGATTTAGTGTTGTTGATCGAGTCTTTGTTCGTTGGTCATCCATGAAGGGCGTGATGAGGTTTGCGAGGAAGGGAAAGATTATCCCCAAGTATATTAGACTATTTAAGATTTTTCGAATGATTAGAGACGTGGTTTATGAGTTACCATTGTTCCTAGATTTATCAATTGTACTTCTAGTCTTTCATTTTTTCATGCTTCGGTATTATATTTCGGATAAGTGTTATTTCATTCATTGGGATTCAGTGTAGTTATATTAGAGGTTGCTTTTGCTGATGTTCCCATCTCCATTCTATCTAGGCATGTTATACAATTGTATTCTATAGATATTTCAGTAGTTAAAGTCCAGTGCAGTCATCAACGTATACATGAGGCTACTTGGGAGTTTGATTCCAATATGTATGGTAGTTATCCCCAACTTTTTTTCTAATTAAGGTATTTCCATTTCCTTTAATTTGAGGAGAAATTAGATTTTTAGGGGTAGATGATTTAATGACTTAATGTTTTTGGTGATTTTTGTGAGTTATTCATTTCTGAATGATTTGGATATTTTATCCCTCCCCGTGGTTGCTATGCGATATTTTTAGGGTGTGAGGATGATTGACATAATTCTCAAAGCATTTTGATATGATTTATGCGAGTTTGTAGTTATTGGAGGTTAAAAAGGCTTTATAGTTGATTTTAGTCAACATTTATTATTTCTTACATTGAATGGCAAAATAGATTATGCCAGTATATCAAAAAGGTCAATTTTAGTTTGGTAACATAGTTGATATGATTTTACGACTTCTACATCTCATTTTGACCCTCATTTAGAAAGTTGTGGAATTAGATTTCTAGGGTCAATTTTGTAAAAACAATATTTTTTAAAAAATCTAATATTGTTATTGAGTTAGGGGATCGAATTTAGTAGGATAGCATAGTTCATTTGCATTATCAATATTCTCGATGAATGTCAAGGGTTCTGTAGAGACTTAGAATTCTCTAAGTCTCCAGTTGATGCACCGCTTAGCTGGTAAATCTACTTAAGCGACACTTGGGTTGATTTAGTGGAGGTCGCTTAAGCGGCCAGTCGATTTCATAAGCAACCTGGCTTGACAACTGAGTTTTTCTTAAGTGGTACCCTCACTGCTTAATAGCACACATCCTAAGTGATATTAGTTCTGCTTATGTTAAATGTTCGGACCTTGGGGGGTGTTCCTTAAGCGTCACTTGGCCACTTAAGTGGCCTAGTGTTCGCTAATGTGATGCCTGGGTAGTTTATATACCGCTTTCTCAATTTTTCAACCATTTTTAGGACTTTGAGCTTTGGATTTTAGAGTTTGAGGGAGATTTCTTCCATTTTCAAGCTTGGGTAAGCTCCAAATCCCTATTTTAATTATTTTCTTTGATTCTTCTAATCTAAAGCTTGTTAAACTAAATTTTAAAAGTAAAATTTGTGGATTTTGTCCCAAAAGGACTAAATTAGTATTTTTTTTCAATTTAAACCAAAATTTCAAGACATTTTCACTTACGTTTTCTTCAATGGGTTACTTTAATCGTGGGTAACATTCCAGTTTCACCCTTCTTTTTTGAAAACTCATTTCAGGAGTCTATTTTGACCCTGACCTTGAAATGGGAAGTATGGATATCATTTTTTATTTTGATATGTAGATTTTATATTTATGATTTAGTTGTTTTTGAGTCGCTCGTAAAGAGAAGGCTCTGTCTTGCAAGCTTTTGGAGTAAGTTTTATTCATTCAAGGTAGGTTATGGCTTAACTTTCTTCAGACTGGCTTTTGGACTAAATTTTCTTCATTCGGGGTAGGTTATGCATTAACTTTCTTCAGACTGAACTGGATAGCTAATTCTGATATAAAA